>JAJTUV010001337.1:0-600000 GCA_021653895.1 Mastomys natalensis
GGGAATAAGAAATTTAAAATGAAAAAATTTTTCAAACCAGGGAAATGATGGGGCACTATATTTTCAAAGCTGCGATGGATGTTCACATTCACTCTGTCATTTCCCGTGGAGAGTTTCAAGAACCCATGGAGGTAGTTAGGGTTAAAACTTTCTGAAAAAACTTTTGTGTACCTCAGAGTTCTAGTGATATTTTTCATTTTATCCAAAAAGAGATAGTTCTTTTTCCCCATAGTAGTTCGTAAATTTCAGAGGTTGCTGTTCAGAGGGCATGCCAAGTAGAAAGGAAAAGAGTGATGTCAGTGGAGCCATAAGACAAAGGGGGAAACTGATTTTCCCTAAATCAGGGGGCATCTTTTTGGTTTTAGGTAACCCCTTTCCTTTTGACTCCCTTGGGTTTTTAGAAAAAACGTTTGATGATCTTTTACCTATAATCTGCGTTTTAGTCTTAAATTTAACCAAACCCCCGGAGCAAGTAGGTTCTCCAGCGCAGGAACTTTCCCTTTTAACTTGTCTCCTGCTAAGAGCATGGCGTGCTTCTGGGGGGCTGTCCTGAGCCCGGGGACCCCCTATGTTTTTTCTTCGAACTGTCCCCAAGGGTTAAAGGGCTTGGTTGGATACTGGGAGCCCCAGAAAATTTTAAAAGGCAGTTTTTAGCTTTTCGGCTAGGGCTAGGGCTATCCATTCGCTTTTGGGGATAACGTGACATGGCTTTGTATTCATAATCAGGTTGAAGGGGAGCTGAGCTTTCTTTAACCACAGGAATTTCCATCACAGTTGAGTGTGGGAAAGAGGCAGGTTTTTACATAAAATGGATTGTTCCTGGGTTGCCCGGGCTGTCCTGACGTGGGCTGTACTGTTTAACTGAGAAAGGGATGCTCCCTGCAAATCTTTTTTTTTCTCCCCTAGCCTTCATTCTTAAAAGTTTCTTTTTTTGGCCTCTTCTTCTTGGTCTTTTTAAAAAAATGCTTTTTTTCCAGGGGCGACGTTGTCACGGTCCCAGTGAAGTTTACGTCACTTATCTCAAAACCTCGGGGGCCTCTGGAAAAGAGCTCTTTCCATTTTTAATTTAAATTTATAGGGTTGGCACATAACAACCCAAGCCAAGTCAACGGTGGATCTGCCCACTTCTATTACTCATACCTGAATTGATCAAAATAAGCAAATGTGGACAACAGTATAGTAATTTTATAAAGCATATTGTAGGGTTCAAGGGGAAATAAACTCATATATTCACAAGTCTCTTTAATAAAAAACCCCCAAAAAACTTTTGTTGCCACCCATCAGAGTAAAAGGGGGGATGAGAGAAATAAAAAAAAAAAAGGAAAATTTGGGTTTTACTTATTTTCCTGGGTGACCATTCATTACTCCAGGGGGGGGGGTTTCCCCCTTTTTGGGGCCCAAAGAGTTGCATCTGTACCTTTTTTCCTTCCAAAGTGTGATTCACAGGCCATGAAGACCCTAACCGGGACCTTAGAGTTTCAGGGCAAGCTGCCCCCGGCTTTCTTGGCCCGGGGTTCCACATGCGCGTCCCAGTCACTTCTTTGCTCCTTCAAATCCTCCCCTGTTTTCCATTTGGGGTTTCTTAACGTAAGCCTTATGGAAACCCCCCCTGTGTCCCCGAAATCCAGGACACCCCAAAGCATTTTTAGCTACTGCTTTTTTGTGATCTACAACTTTCCCGCATTTTTATTTAAAATTTGGGTTTTTTTTAAAAGGTCGCTTTAAGCGGTTGGTTTTTGATCATCACCGAAAAGACCCCATGGGGCTCTTGAGTGGGGGAGTTGCCGAATGTTCTGGAAGGTCTTCTCTTTTTTCACACCATGCCAGCTGCTCTCTATTGCGGGGGGAATGAGACGCCGTGAGCTTCCATGTACAATAGCCAGAAAAACCCAAGGGAGAAGAGGGGGAAGAGACCAGGTAATAAGGAGGAAAGGGAAGGGGAGACTGGTCTTCAGCACGGTGACACCCCATGTCCTTCATGATGAGATGGATGCCAGAAACAATGGGGAAACACCACCCCAAGCCTAAGGTTAGATGTTACAAACCCCCTTCCCATTTAAAAAATAAATTTTTTAGGAGATTCAAGAATTTTTTGGGTTTTGGGGAAAGTAAAATTTTTTTTTTCACTGGATAACTTTTCTTTTAAAATCTTTAATGTGCAGGAAAGACCAGACACTGACAGTGAATCTCAGATTCTGGGGTTGTTTTTTGCTATGATCTCTTAAAACCTTGCCGACCCTTTCTTTTGGGTACTTTGGCATAAGCTAAGGGAGGGAAAGCCATTTTAAAAAGGGCACCCTTTTATTCTCAAAAATTTTTTAAAAGGGAATCCCAGTGAATCTGAAAAAAATGGCTGTAGGATGTTTCCCTGAAAATTTTTTTCAGATGTTTTTAAAGGGACTAAAATTTTTTTTTTTATTTTACCCGGAAAAAACAGGGTCAGCATTTTAAAGGGGGTGCACTGCCTTCCCGAGGGCCCCGCCCTTTGGTTCCAGCTCCCCATATCAGGGAAACTCACAAGTTTCCTTAACTCCGCCCCAGGGAAGCTACAGCCCTCGCCTGTTGGTAGGGGACCCCATTGACGTGCACCCTAAAAACCTTCCCCCCCCCCAGGCCCAAAAAATTCAAAATAAATTATATCTTGGAAGGAAACCCTCAGAATTATTTTTTAAAATTTAAACCTTTTAAAAGAAAAAAAACCCAGGGGTTCTTTTAAATGGGGTAAGGGGGGAAGGGGTTTTTCGAAAATTTATCGGGGGCCCAAAACCCCTCCTGTGGCCTCTAAGGATGCTGTATGGTTTTTACAGGGATTGATGGGGCTTTTCCAAACAATTTTTAAGCAAAGACTGCAGTGATTTTCCCAAAATTTTAGTAACCGGGGTCTCTTTTCTTTGTTTGAAGGGCTGGGTGTGACAAATGGGGTTTGGGTACCCATGTGGGGTGTGCAGTTCAGTGTGAAATTATGACGGAGGGCCCCTCGTCTTGCCCCTCTCTCTCCTCGGGAAGTGAGACGCCTGGTAGGAATTGGGGTTTAGACCAGAGAGAGTGTACCATTTAAACTAGATGTCCTTTTTTTAAAAATGGGATAAAAAGATTTGCTTTCAAAAAAAAAGGGAAATTTTTTTTTAAAGGGAATGCTTTTTGGGTCTGAAATGTACTGTGAAATCCCCTGGCGAACCTCTGGGCCCGGGGAAAAGAAATTTGGGATCATTGGGGTTTCTAGTTTTCCCGTGTGACGGCCTAGCAGGTTTTTAGTCTTGTGTCCTGACTTACTTTGTTTGTGGTGTTCCCTCTGTCATTGCACCCTTTTTCCCATTGTGGGACTTCCTTAAAGGGGTCCCTTTTACCTTTTGAGAGAAGCCACAAAAAGCCCAAAACTGTCCTCAGGGATATGATTTAGCTGGTTTGCCAGAGGCCAAGCATCTCACCTTTCCCGAGGGCCCCGCCTTCCCTTTAGCATTCCCGCTTGATGGTGACATCTAAAGGGCCAGCTCAACCCCCCCAAATCTTTGGGAACTCAAAACTTTTGGTGTCCAGACACGGGAGGGGGCCCCAGGGAAACCGTTGGGCCCCCTTTAGAAGGGCTTGAAAAAGGGGGGGGGGAAGGGGGAATGGGGGGTTTCCCTGGAGGGGGGGGAGGGGAAGGGGGGGGGGGAAGGGAAAAGGGAGGGGGGAAGGGGGGGGGGAAAAAAAGGAGAGGGGGTGGGGGGGAGGGGGTGGGGGGAGGGAAAAGTGGGGGGGAAAGGGGGAGGGGGCAAGGACAGGGACAGGGACAGGGACAGGGAGAGAAAAAGGGCTTTTCCTTCATAAAAATAGCCTGGTGGGATTCCCCCTTTATTAAATTACTTTTTTCAAAACCCCAAATAAGTCTCACTTCAGGCAGCTTTGTGATCCCTTAAAAAAAAAAAAATCCAAATTTAAAAAAAAAAAACCCAATGGGCAGCCATATAACATTTGTTTTACTTTTGGGCTGTCAAAGTTGTGTGACAAATTTTTGCCAGTTTTCCCCCTTGTTTTAAAATCCTTTATCTCTTAAATAAATGGATTTTTAAGAGTTCAAATTTCAGGGATGTGGGGGAAAAATTGGCTGACACGAATTTTTTCCCGTCCCCATTTCTTTTCAATTTTACAGGATAAACCTAAAATGTTTCGTTTGTGGGGTCTTTTTGTAGCCCCCCCTAAATTCAGGGGGGTTTACCAGTACCCCAAGTACAACTAACTTCAGCCCCAGGGCATCTCCAAATCCCCCCCATGGAGAACCACAGAGCCAGAGAGCCGGGGGAAAAGGGCCCCCGGGGGATTAAAGGGGGTCGGTATTGTTTTTTTGGGGGAAAGTGCATGGCCCGTACATTTTTAGGAGGATATTATTAGCTCATGCAGGTTGCAAAAGGTTTCCAGGCCCTGGGGTGGGCCCCGGAAAAGAACATTTTAATTCTTGCTTTCCCCGTCCTTTTTAAAAAACAGGGGGCTTTCCCCGAACCTTAAAAATATTTTAAAATGGGGGTTAAAAAGAAAGTCAGTAAAATTTTCCAAATCTCTCAGGGGGGCAGACAGATGGGAAAATTACCAAACCTTGGGGATTTGCCATTCTGGAATAAGGACAGACCCCGGGGACCCATTATTTTTTTTTTATTTTGAAAATTCCAGGGGTCCTTTTGAAAAAGTATACCCAACAAAATATTTTTAGGAATTGATTTTTTTTTCAAGGCGATTTATTTGTCAATCAGAAATTGCAAAAGTTTTCTTTTTTAAGAGGTTTTTTGGGGGGGGAAAAAGGGACGTTTTGTGTCTACGGGGGCCTTAGATTCTTGCTTTTTTCACCTTAAACCCCTGCCTTCAATGTGACAGTAGGGCCAAAAGGCAAAATCAAATGATGGAAAAACTGACCATTTTTTCCAAGGGGTTTTTTTTACAAAAGGGTTAAAGGGGAAGGGGGGGAAACCAGGTCCTTAAAAGGGCTTTTTTCTTTTGGTTTTTTGGGGTTTTTGTAATTGGTTTGGGGGGGACCTTTGGAAGTGCTTAAAGAATCCAAAAACAAACCACCCCCCTTTGGAAAAGGGGCCGGGGAATAATAAAAAACCCTTTAAAACTCCTAAACTAATTTAGGGGTGGGTGGGGATTTGAAACCCATTCCTTTTAAAAATTTTTAAAGGGAAATCTCAACCGTGCCTGCCCAAAAACCATTAGGAATAAAGGGGATCCGGGGACCCTTTTCCCTTTGAATTAAAAGTTTTACATTACCGGCAAATGTGTTGGGGCTTTAAAATTTTTTGTGTCTTTTAATATTAAGGGATTTTTTTGGTTTTTAAAAACCACCCCGGAAACCCCTTGGGTCCCCTTTTCCCATTGCCCACCCCTTTGGGATGTAGGCTCGTTTTTTTCACGTCCCAATAAATTAAACCCGTGGGTTTTTTGGTTTTGGGGCCTTTTTTATTTTTGGGGCCTTTTCGTCATCCCCCCACACCCACCACGAGGAGTAGCATGGGGAAATTAAATTTTTGGGGGTGGTCAAATAAATTGTTTTAAAAAAATTTTTTTGGAACAAACCCAAAACAAACCCTTAAGGGCCTTTTTTTACTAAGAGCAAAAAACTTTTTTGTTCCCCCGGACTCTTATTTTTTTTAAAAGAAGAAAAACCTTTTGGGAACAAATTTTTTAATTTGCATCCCCAAAGAGGTTTTGTTTTTGTTTTTTTTTTTTTTTTTGTTTTGTTTTGGGCTTTTTTAATTGAATTTTTAAACACCCCTTTCAAGGGAAGGTGATACAAAAACCCCGAGGGTTTTTTTGGGTTTTATTTTTTTTATTTTTAAATTTTAGACTTTTAAAACATTTTTATTTTTTCCCCTGTAAAGATACAGATGAATTTTAATTTTTAAAAAAAGAATATTTGGGAAAGGTGCTTTTGGGGGTAAAAGAGGGAAAAGAATGCAATTATTTTTTTCCCAAAATTGGGGGGAAAAACTTTAAAGGAAAAATTTTAGAAAACATTGGGTTTTTTTTAAAAGGGGGCCAAAAATATTGGGTGTAAAATTTACGAAAAGGGTTTTTTTTTTAGGAATTTAAAACAATTTTTTTCTTACCCCATTAAATAACATAATTTTGGTCCTGCCTTGGCCGGATCTTTTAATTTTTTTTTTCCCCCTTTTTTTTGTGCTTTACCCTTTAGGGAAGAGTTTCCAAAAATTTAAATTTGTAAAAAATAAAGGTTTTTTGGGGCTAAAACATCGATTGCCCGGGAAAAATTAAATTGCAAATTTTAACCCCTTTTAAAATTTTTTTACTTTTGGGGGAAATTTCCCCCAAAACCCTTAAAGGGGTTATGGGATATGGCCCAGGGATTTAAATTTCTTTTTTATTGGGATTTTTAAAGTTTAAGTTTTGTTTTTTTGGGGGGGTTTTTTATAATCCTTACAAAAATTTACTAAACTGTTTAAAATTTGTTGGGGGTTTCTGTTTTGTGGACCCGTGTGGGAAAATGGTGGTTTTTGTTGATAAAGAAGGAGGGGGAGAAAATAAAAGAAAGAAAAAAAAGCGGACGGGAACATCTGGCCCTGGCCTGGAATTTTTGGGGAAAAAACTCCCGGAAGTTTTTCTTCCTCCCCTTTTTTCCATTGATTTAATTGAAAAAAATTTGGGGGGGCAAAAATTTTTGGAAAGTTAAATTTTTTGGGCCCCGTAAAAAAAGGGATTTGTAATTTTAAAGTAATTTAAAGGGAAAAAAGTAAATTAAGTTTTAAATTTAAGGTTTACTGGGAAAATTTTAAAAAGAAAAATTTGTGTTTTTTACAGGAAATTTTGCAGAAATTTTGATTTCCTTGTATTCCCCTTTTAAGTTTGGGTTTAAAGCAAGGGGATTGGGGAAACTTTTATTGGTTTCCCCTTTTTTTTCTTTGTTTTGGGTTGGTTATTTAAAAAATTTTAATTTTTAAAAAAATCTTTTTCCGGGGATTTTTTTGGTTTGGGGTTCTTGGGGGACAGGGGGTTCAAGGGGGGGGGGGTTTTGGTAGGGTTTTATGGGGTTTTGGGGGTTTTTTTCCAGTTTGGGCCGGTTCCAAATTGGGTTTTTTTTAAATAGGATAGGGTTTTTTGGGGGGCAAATTCGGGGTTTTTTTAGGGGAAATTTTTCCTTAAAATTAACCCGCCAAGGGGGGTTTTACCGGAAAATTTCTGTACGATTTGTTTTTTAGGGGTTGGGTCGGGGTTTAACTTTGTGGTTTTTAAAATGGGGGCTTTTCACCGGGGGCGGGGCCCGGGGAGGGGTAAAATAAAACCCCCCCGGGGGTTTTGGTTTGGGGGGGAAAAGTGGGGTTGGGGGGGGGAGGGGGGCCCCCCTTTCCCAAAAAAGCCCTTTTTTCCCAAACCCGGGGTATAATTTTTTTTAAAAAAAATGTTTTTTTTTATAAGGGGGGTTTTTTTGGGGGGGGAATTTATTTTGGGGGGGGGGGGTTTGGGGGGTGGGGGTTAAAGGGGGGGGGGGGATAGGGGGGGGGGGTTTCATGTTAGGGGGGAGGGGAAAGGGGGGGGGGGGTGGGGAAAAATTTTGGTTGGGGCGGGGGGGGGGGGGGGGGTTGGGGGGAGGGGGGGGGGTTGGTCGAAAATTTTTTTTTAGGGGGGAAAAAAAAGGGGGTTTGTTGCTGTGGTTTTTTAAAAAAATTCCCAGAAGTTGGGGGGAATTAAATGTGTAAAGTGTTTCCAAAAGGGTACGCCTCAAGGGGTTTGGGGAATTGCGAAGAACAAAGGTTTGTTTTGAGATTTCCTTTTTGTTTACTGTGGTGCTTCATAGTATGGCAAATTATTAATAAACCTAATTTTAATGTCTAAATAACTATTCTATCACGTAAAGACTCAATTTTTGGTTGGATGTGCTTGTACTGAAGTGATCATGGACAGAGGTTTTGGTCCAGACTTCCCACCCTTGGTTTGTCTTGTTCCAGCTTTGGCAGGCAACATTGTTATTATTTGTGAAGCATAGATATTTGGTGCATTAGCAGTGTTGCAGGAGCCCTAACCATCAACATAGAGCCTTCATCTAATTGAGGGTTGATTCATTAGGAAGAATAACTGTAGCTGATTTAGTATTTCAAAATAATGGTCTTGTTAGACTGTGTCAGCCGGCTTTTAAAAGTGTTAACAGACAATTATCCTTCATGAACAATGTGCCGGAGAGTTTGTTTTGATAAAAAATCACTCCCGCTGGGTAGCATCCTTTAATAATTGTTTTGGTATGATGACACTCATTGTCTTCTCTCTCTCTCTCTCTCTCTCTCTCTCTCTCTCTCTCTCTCTCTCTCTCTTATTTTATTATTTATATATGATTATATATATATTATTTTTTTTTCTCCTTTTGTTGATGTTATTTAAGTGTAATTAGCTGTGGGGCTAGGATGGAGGCCCGAAACAATCACGTATGAAGATATGCTCATGCTCATGGGTATATCTAGTTAGTAAGACCCAACGCTTTGTTTGAAGTTTTTATAACTAACAATTTAAGGAGACTAACTCATTGTCATTGCTTCATGCTTTCTGATCGTTTAACTTTTAAAAATCACAGACTAACGGCTTTTACTACTTTTTTTTTTTTTACTCATTAGCTTTATCGTTTTTAATATAAAGTTTATTTTAATGTATCAATTGTTTTTCCTTTATAGTTTCTTTAGCCACTGCTTAGAAACTTGAGATTTAGGTTTACATTATTTTTTTTTTTTTGGATGTAATTAAAGATTTTTATGTCTTGGTTCTAGACGCAGTTATTTAACATAGATGATGCTTTTCAAGTTGTTTGCCTAGCCTTGCCTCACTCATCTTATTTTTAAAGGAAGATTTTATTGTATTATTTTAAATTATGCATGTTTGTGTGGGTTTGTGTGTATGTGTGTGTGTGTGAGTGAGTGTAGGTGCCTGCAGAGGCCAGAGACGTGGGATCCCCTGGGATGGAGTTACAGGTGGTTGTGAGTTGCCCAGCATGGGTGCTAGGATCTGACTTTGAGCCCTCCACATGAGCTCTTAACTCTTAACTGCTCATCCATCTCTTCAGACCTTCTCTTCCTTATTAATAGGTCAATCTCCAATTTTAGTATCAAAGAAATGAGGGCACCCAAAACCCTATGCAGGTAGGAACGTCTTGAGTTTTACTTCCTTTATCTTACAGTGGAGACCCACACTACCAGTCAGGCTGCTGAAATTCCTTTAGTATTTTGTAAGTCCTCTTTGTTCAGAAAAAGAGTAACTTCTGCACTTGGAGTGTTCTGCAATCCTTACCTATCATAGAGAATTTGTAAATCTAAGCAGTATAAATATTATATATATAGTATATATATTATAAATATAATTTAAGTAATATAAATATTTACATATTATGTAAATATTTATAAATGTACATGACGTTGGCCATCAGTTTTGGATTTTTGTCAGCAAGCTTTAATGGCACATGACATGTTTCACTGTGACATTTTATGAATATATATATATATATATGTATATGTATATGTATGTATGCTATTATACATCAATAACATATATATGTATTTCAATTAGGATTAAGCCATTGTAGCAGTTTTGTTTCTTGTCTCTGCCCTGTGTAGAACTTTCCCCCAGTGTTTATGTGACATGTATAAAGCACTAAGATCAAGTTGTGAAATTCAGATGTGACGTTGATGTCGCACTCTGGTTCAGTTACTCATCTACATTGTCAGTCAATGGTGGACTTGAGGTGATGGTTTGGACACATATCCTTGGGCTCCTGGGAGGCTGAATCTCTAAGGGGACCACAGCTTAGCATTCTTATCTCTGTTGCTGTTTCTTGAATATAATTGGAAGGATACAGGTTTATCACTGTGAAATAGATGATGACTTGCTTATACTAGAGGGATCGCTGGACAAAGAAAGTAGATACTCAAATACTTTGCTGTCCTGCAGGGAGTCATTCTTTTGATGCTCTTGCCCCCATCAATCAGGGTTTTATTTCATGGTATTTGCATGGGCATTGTTGGGATGGGGTACGTTGCTTGCTTACACATGCTGAATGATCATATTTTAGGGGTAAGGATTTAGCCTGCCACTCCGAATAATGTCACTCCTTATTATGCCTGTCCTTTTGTCTGTCCATCTAGTGGAAAATCTCTGTGATGTGATCAGAGAGGCCTGCACAGACCTGTTGGTTAGTCACATGCATTTCACTCTGTGCTACCAAAGTTCACTAGTGGGAGAGTTGTCTGCTCTCATTATCCACGTTAGAATGCACCAGAATTCCCATCCCAGCACCCGTGAGCCCGGCCTCCTGCTCTCTTCTGTTTGGGGTTGTAACCTTCTTCCTCTTTTGTTTATGTGAATGCCCACCAAGCATGCTGTCAGCCTGGGGGTCGCCAGCTTTATGGCTGCACCAAACATTTGTGAATCATCACAGATGTGTGTGATAAAGCCCACTCTCCATTTTCCGTCCATGATGCCCCAGGCAAGCAGAGTGGGTTGTGTATGTGCTGTTTATTCTCACACAGACATTAGTGTGGAAGATGTGTATGGGGTCCATTGCTGGGATTTGAAGATTTCCATGTGCCTGAGAGGACACTGCCTTCTCATTTGAATTATGTGTAGGATCCTTTGACAGAATATCTCCAAGGAGAAAAGCGCCTGTGTTTGGGTTGTTTGGGTTTCATGGCCTTTGGGAATTTCCTGCACTGTCTCCACATCAGAGAACTGTTGAAGGCTCTTTGCTGCAGGGGTGCAGTCTTAAACAGCTCACACTTAGCCAGCACTTTCATGTGGCTTTTGTGTGTTTGTGTCTCTGTCAGTCAGGGCACAAAGCCCTGCCATTTCACCTCATTTGCTTTTCCTTAAAGCTTGGACAAAGATCACGCTGCGGAAGCCAAAGCAGGAAAAGCAACAGTCGGAAAGATGCTCAGGCGATTCTGGGATGTAAACACCGCTGTGATTTCATAAAACAGCGTCCAGGAATATCTGGCTCTTATTCTTATATTCATTGCTAAGGAATGGGGTGGCGGAGAGCAGATCTAAGGCATTTGCTGTCTGAAAAGTAGACTTTTTTTTTTTAAATACACATAATTTGGGTGAGTGCTCTGTTCTTAGCCCACAGGCCACATTCCTTGTAAGGACCATTGTTTCTCTTTTCCATGCCGGAAGTTTCCATGTTGCAGGCATAGTGAAAAGTCAGGCAGGCACCCACAAAGTTGAGCAATCCCAGCAGCCCACTTGGTGGCTACTCTGGTTTATTCTGGTCGGGACCATGACCCAAGCATGAGTGAGCTGTGTTTGTTCCTTTGTCCCTATCATGTTTCAGGTCTCCCCTTTCTTTGGGGGTCATCAGCTTTTATTACTCATCCCCCATTATCTTTTTAATAAGACCTTAAGCACTGATCTGTGAACCCTAATTTCCGGTGTAGCGGTGACCCATTTATCCCCTGTTTTCTGCAGGAAAAGATCCTTAATAGCATTTGCTCTATGTGTTTCCAGATTTGCCTTCCCCCCAGCTTCCCAGGAGCCCACACTTTACTCTTCTGCAGGCACCCACCTCCTTGTCAGAGGCCCAAACTGCCACGCTGCTAAATTTGTCTGAGGTTCAGTTGGCTTCTCGCTGAGTAGTCAGCAGTGTTTGTGCCCTTGGTCCCTCCTCTCTCCTTGACGTAGATTTTCCATCTGTTTAAAAATCTCATTCATTGTTTGCCAGTTTTATACATGAACGGCGTGGATTTTAGTCACTTCTATCTCCATTTCTATTTCTCATCTTTCTCTGTCTCCCACTAGAATCCTTATCTGCAAGTTTCCCTCTGACTTTCATGGCCTATTTTTCTATGTGGCCCACTGAGGTTATTAGAGGGTCTTGCCTGATCGTGGGTGAGAGATCACTTACTGGAGCAAGAGAAGCTTACCAGCGGCAGTGCCACTCCCCACTCCCCAGACAACCGCTAACTGCCTTGTCCTTAACCCCTCATCTCTGCTCACTCACTATGTCTCAGTCTCACCTCTCTGCCATGCAGTCATGGAAGTCCTGAGTGCTTCAGTGACTGGCTCCATGATTATCATTGCTTCAGCTGCGTCTCATTGAGTCTATTGATTTTGTAACATTTAAACACAAATGTCTACCCCAGTCAGGACCTGCAGTCCCACACTCTAGAACTGTCCGTGTAATTGCCTATCTGGTCTCACAGATTCGTATCAAATTATGGTTTTGAGTAGCCTGCTAAACCTGAGTTCCTTTCCTACTTCCCTTGTTCTATCTTCTCCATTGTACTAAAGGCCAGTCCATTTTTTTTTCTAGTCTCAAAGGATCTGGGATTGAAACAATCAATGCTCAGTTCTGCTCTTTGCCTCCGGTACTATACCCAAGCTATCAGTAAATCTCATCATTAATCCCCAGATCGAAAATCTACTACTTTTCAGCACTTTCCTTGCTACCTTCCTCTTGGCTCCTCTGAGGATCTTAGTGATCTGAGTAGATTCCTTATGATCTCCCCACCTCTGCTGCTGCTTTTCCAGCCTGTGGTCAGTCTCCCTACCTCCTCTTTGTCTCCTAGTTGTCTCTGCAGCGCTCTGCTCAGGGTCGTCCAGTGGCTCCATTTCATTTGGGTGAAAAGGCCTTCATTGCTGCAAAGCCCCGCCCTTCTTTATCCCTCACTCTTCTTCCTATTGCTGGTTCCATTTTATCTTCTTTTTCCAATGTGATATGGCCACTAGCTCTTTACAAACTCCCTTCTGTTAGCTGTACTCTATTTGAATATCAATTAAAATGCTGAGTGACATCTTCTCTTCCAGGTTTTTTCTTAATCATAATTCCTTGGGGCTACTCTTGAGTAAGTTACTAACTCTAAAACAATCTCACTATTTTCCTTTGCTGACTTATTTTCCCCCAAAGTATTTAGAAGTCTCTGATTTATTCAATATATTGTTTTATAAGTTAGTCTACTTTCTGGTCTCCCCCAGTGTTAGCTCCACTAAGGAAGGGTGTTTGCATATTTTGTGATACATTGCTCCATCCTTTTCAGATGAAAATGACCTTTTTAAAATATAACTGGTTGCCAATAATAATTTAAAATATAGATTGATTCATTGATAAATGGCTGACATTTGAGAGGTTTACCAAGCTGAATGAATAAAGACTTGTTTCTAATTTGGTCATGCCCAGTTGGACATCTGCTAGCTTGTGTGAAAGAGGAAGGACAGGGCTCTTCCTGAATCTCAACCAATTAGCACATTTGCTGTGCTTTCCCAACTGTTATCTAGCAGGTGGATATTTGCTTGTTCACCAATCTTTAGAACTCAATTCCCCATCCTCCCTGGGCTTTTCCTCTTTTTGTATGCCAGATGGAGTCAGTAATACCCCATCCCCATCATTTTGCTTGTACAGTTTTATATAAAGTTGCAGCTCTTGTCAGGCTATGTCTACATCTGTCTCATTCTCTTCAAACTACTTGGTCCCGGGCTTGGTTATTGTGTTCATCTCCTCAGTACTGGCTACTGTGGTGTGCAGCGGGTGCTGGACTATGCCATATGTGCTATTTGATAAAGTTACTTAGTTGAAATTTTATGACGTTTAGTTTATCTAATGATTTGAAGTGTGATAAAATGTGATCCCTTAGACTCTTGAGAGTTGCTCCCATTCATGTGATATGTTAATTATATGATTTTACAATAATAAATTAATTAGGTTTGCGTCTCAGGCTTGTCTACATGTTGTTGAGCTCTAGTGTCTTTCTGATTGGTCTTTGAGGTTTTCCAATGTGAGTGACCACCCTTCTAGGCTATATCCTTCCAAAATCTTTGTCTTACTTGTTTTAATAAATGTTATTTTATTCTTGAGTAGGATTCTTTCTCTATTCCAACTGTCCTCAGAATTAGCATCTTCCTGCTTCAGTTTCCCTGGCACTGGGATATTCATCCTCCAGGTCTGTGTATAGGCTGGCTATTCATTCTGAAGGAGAATGAAATGGAGGTGAGGTGTAGGATATACATAGCCAGTGCAGCCCTCCTCTGTACTGGAGGGTCAGGTGGCAGTTCCTTCCTGGAGTTTAACATTTCATAAATCAAGTGCTTGGGCTACTATCAGTGTCACAGCAGAGCTTTATCAGTGTCATCTTCAAGGAGTCTATGTTGTTAAACACAAAAATAGCCCAGCACGGCATAGCTGCCAGGTCACGGGGTGAGGCAAGCTCAGAACTCTGAAGTTGTTTTTCCTGTAATACAGTTATCTGGATGGACATGTCCGGAGAACAATATCGATGTGAAGGGTGAGAACATGCCGTTCAGAACCAAGCACTGTCTGAGGTCAACTGGGTGGATAGGTAGATATTAATAGATAGGTCAATGGATAGATAAATTTACATATATATGTGTATATACATATGTAAATACTTAATGTATAGAGATAGCAGATCCACTGGTATGCATGCATAAATCAGTGACTTAACCTGGGTAGTAAAACTCACCTAAATAGTTCGGTTATGAACTCTGGGCACATTATTTAAAAAACTTATGTAGAACAATCAGCACTGTGCAGTACCTATTAAATAAGTGGTATTCATTGACTTTGTGCACATGTACACATTTGCATAAATATGTATGTATATATGTATATATATTGTTTATATAGCCACCCCCTTTCTTATCAGCCATTCCTGAGCATATTACTGGGCTATGGTACCAATTGAGTCCATAGCAGTGATATACAAATGTGATGTGTTTGCCAGTCTAGCTTACAATATCCATTAGATACGAAGGAGCATCAGCAAGGCAGAAAGGCACACACTTCCTTTATTAGTGCTCATCTGAGACGTTGCCATGATACTAGCACGTATTCAGAAGGACACATCTATTTTGGGTGGACAGGAGCAGGGGAAGTCAGGGCTTGGTACCTAGTCCATGTTAACCTGGAACTCATTATGTTGTCAAGATAGTTTTGAACTTGCTTCAAACTTCCTGCATCAGTTTCCTCAGGGTGGGGATTACAGTCATGTGATACCATGCCTGCTATCTCTTCAGTTCTTATTCTTTATTTTTTTCAAATCCCAATTAGCCATTACTTTTCTGTATTTCTTTTAGAATTTCTTCCTTGTTAAACCAGTCTGATACAATAAAATATCCCTCTGCCACTGTGGTTTTTGAATCAATTTCTTTTATCCACTAACTTTATATTTTACATATTATGTTGTATTCTTATTGTTATGCTATAATTCAGATATAGAAATGTCAATGAGGTCTTAGAAGTGCATTCTGGAATCGCTTAATAGTGCTGACAATAAAACATGAACTTTGACAGCTGAGTTAGCTACAGTCATATGTAAATATCGGTGTTTTATCCTCATAAGGAGTTTTGCATGAGTTTGTTTTGTGCAGTAGATGATTCACAATAAACTGTTCTCTGGAGCAAATCCCAAGTGGTCAGGTATATTTAAAACTAATGAAGTGCACATATCTTGTGAAGATATCTTTTATCTGGGGGCTGCATTTTCTTTTTTGAAGCCCATACTGGGCTCCCATGTATAGAAAGTATCAAGTATAGATACAATGTGTCACCACATCTTTCTGAATTCACCCACCTGGGATCAGAAGGAAGGATTGGATTCCTCCGAATGTAGCCATGACTGCACAGTGAGATGGCTTTAGTGGTTAAGGACACTTGCTGACAAGCTCAGTGGTATGAGTCCTTTCCTCAGAACCTGGTGGAAGGAGAGAACCAGTTTCTGGAGACACCATGTGTGTCCACACACATGCATGTATTTATATGTACACATGCATGTATTTATATGTACACACAAGGATAAATAAATTAAGGGTTCTTGATAGTAATAGCAATCCAAACTGAAGGAATTTAATAAGTTTATACTCTCCAATGGTGTAATTCTGATAGGTTATTCATGGAATGGCTGCAGTCATTTGAGTGTCCCCAGCACCACAAGCACTGATAGACTGGTCAACGTGTATTGTTTTGTCTTCACGACAATCATATGCATACCTAACTAATGGTATCCTCAGTTCAGAGATGGCTGGGGAATGCTGTGGAGATGTTAAAAAATGTACCGAGGTTATGTCAAGATCACCAAGGTGACTGAGCCTAGTCCATGATATTGAATTTCTTAGTCTAGCATGTATTTCACTGCTTTCACTTCCAAAAGTTTCATAATATTCTCAAGGGAGAATATTATGAAAAAACAAAACAAACCCACTATAGACTATTAAGCCCACCTATTTTAAATGTTATTTGATAAAGAAGCCAGCTGTAGATTTATACAGATAGAACCCTTAGTTTTATTTCTTGGAGCTTGCAAATATATTGAGGTTAGAACCTTGCGCTTACTGTACAATTATCTTGTAGAAGACATATGACTGGTGGTTGATTTCACATACAATTCCCACATGCACAGACATCTGTATAAACAAATAGCGCTTCTGACCCATCTCTTCCTGGACATGGGGGTCACCAAGGACTTGCAGGCATCTCAATTAATGTCTGGTTAGAAATCAAGTTTCTGTTATTGATGTAAACCACTCACCACTTTCTTGAAAATTATAGGCAAACTCATAGTGGGAAACCTCATTCTCCCTCCGTCCTAAGCAGATGTCTTGTGAGCACACTCAGAGGAGTCTGCTGTAGCCATTGGGAATGTAGTGGAGATTGACACTGATGGACTCTTAGGATGCATTAGGGCATTACAGCAATTGCAATAAACAGGAGATGTGTCATACCTGGATTCATCTGGTAGAGCATGAATAAGAGGCAATCTCGAATCGCCTTGTAGAGAACGAGGAGGCAATGACCTAAATAAGACCAATAAGCAATTAGAGCATGGGGGATGTTGTCAGCCAGAACATGAAACTTATGTGTTTCCTGCGGCTTTGAGAAGTGCTTGGAGAAGGTGGTTGGACAGCATTGGTTAGCATTTTCTATTTGTTGTTTAAACTGGCATGGTTACCACAAGGACAGTGAGCCACAAAGTAGAAGGTGTGACGCATGAAGACCTAAGAGGAGCCTGTCTGCCACAGGTCATTCTCTATGGCATGGGTGGTGGATGGGTGAATGTCTCCGTGGAGGGGGAAGAACGTGGATCTTGGTATTTTTAGAAATTGTATCTGTGTTACTCTACCTGAGTACAGCTGGAAAAATAAAGCATGGATGTCGTTGGAACGCAGCACAGAGGTCTTTGTGCCCACAAATCTCCAGCAAAACCAGGAATGTTAAGCGTGCAAGCTGGAAGTGGTAGAAAACAAAACAAAACAAAACAAACAAAACAAACAAAAAAAACATAAAACAAAACAAACAAAACAAAGAAAAAAAAAACTGTTCTTCCATTAAGAAAGCTGGGAATTGAAAGCCTGGTGAACTGTGTTACCTATTGGGCCAGCTCATTTCATGCTCCTACAACCAGGACTGGAGGTAGCTAATAATCTAAGGGACCTATACGTTATCTTTTTGACCAAGACCAGGCCAGAGACTTCCCTAGGCCCTCAAGCTAGTACAGCTACCCTATCTCTGGACCCCATCTTCTTGGAAGAAATGGTCTGCATCCTGAGTTGAGTTTTGATGTACTTATGTTTATTGTACACTGGGGATTGTGTTATACCAGGAAACTTTCCCCAAATTGTACTGTGTTCTAAGTGTGCTGACAATGAATTGCCTGGCATCAGACTCCCTGAGGTCTTGATCCGGGTTCATGCCATCAATCTACACTGAGTTTCCATCCTCACTTCTCTGTGATTCACTTCTCTGCCCACCACAAGCACTGGCAGGGTCCCTCTCCTCATACCAACTTTGGATTTAAACAAGTAAATAGTAGACCATGTCCAGGGACAGAAAAGCCCTGGAAAGGTATAGATTTAGGAAAGAAAGACAAAAATCCTTTCTGGGCCATGATAACTTGTGTTTTGAAGGGGTTCATTTCTTATTCAGATAGAGTAAGTACTTAGTCCAAGCGAGTCTGGGCTGTTGTGAAATTATTAGAGCTTGAAGTACATATTTGTGGTCCCTGCCTTGTTGACCTCACAGACAGGAGTCACTGTAGAAGAGCAGTGTGCCTTGCTCAGAATTAGAAGACGTGATTAGCGTGCTGACACCTGTAGGGAAGCTCCTGGTGACATTTTATTTGAAATTTGATTCTCCGAAATGATCGAAAATGTGACAGAAAGTCCCAGAGGTAATTTTGTTCTTGAGAGATGCTACTAAAATTCTTAATCATGGCAACCTCTAATGTTTTAGCATTAGATTCCATTCTGGCTATGGGAGACAGAACGAGCTCTTACAGTGAGTATCTAATGGATGTTCCTTTGAGCATCAGTCCCCCCTTTCACTCATTAGCTCTCATTGTGTCTAGGAAGGCACTGGTCCAGGTATGCTCTGCTTCAATGTTCTTTTCCAGTTAACCTGTTATCAAATTGCACTTTTGTAACACATCAGTGTTTGCTGCGTGTTGCTCTTTTGCATTATTTTCAATTTAAAAATTATGTGTATATTTGTTTTGCTTGTACATATATCTGTGTATGTGCAGGCTACCTTTCTCTTAACTCGACACAAGCTAGAATCACTGGAGAGGAGGAGGATCTTAATTAAGAAACTGCCTCCATAAGATAAAATTGTAGGCAACTTATAAAGCATTTTCTTAATTAGTGATGGATAGAGAAGGGCCCAGCCAATGTGGGTGGGGCCACCCTTAGGGAGTTGGACCTGGGTTCTCTGACCAAGCCATGGAGGAACAACCAGTAGTAATAGTTTTCCATGGCCTCTGCATCAGCTCCTGCCTCCAGGTTCCTACACTGTTTAAGTTCCAGTCATCTTAGTGATGAACTATGATCGATGAAGTCTAAAAACTCTTTCTTCTCTAACTTGCTTTTGGTCATGGTGTTTGAACATAGCAATAGAAACCCTAAGACAATGTGCCATATGTTCCCTGGTGACTACAGAGACCAGGAAAGGGCATCTATTCTTCAACTGAAGTTACAGAAAGTTGTGAGCTGCCAAGTTGATGCTGGAATTAAACCATGATCCTCTGCAAGAACAGATAATGCTCTTGACCAAGGGGCCATCTTTGAAGCCCCTGCATACTGCTTTTTAGTTTTCTGTGTCTCTCCTTCCCTGCTAGAGATCCTGCATCTTGGAGAGGCCTGATGAGTGCTGTGTGGTCAGGATCTCTTTTCTGGCAGCAGCATAACAGCATATAAGCCTCCTCTGTAATCTCCATGAGGGCTTTCATATGATGGAATGGGGGTTTTGTCCAATGCTGTTAATAAAATGCTGCATGTGGCAGTGTAGGCAGGAGGCCAAGAGGTTTTTTTTTTTTTTTTTTTTAACAAGGATTTTTAATTAACCCTGCTTACATTGTCAGCACCTTTGTAAGAAGATCTGTCATGTGAAGTCACGATACCTGGGTTTTATCAGTTGTGTAAAACTTTGATTTTCTATCACAGAGGAAACAATACATTCTATCACTGTAAAGCTAATGACCCACATTTCTCATTGTTAGTGAAAATGAGACTCGGTGCTGGCCACTGAGTCCCTGAGGCACATGTACTTTACTGTAAAGTAGGGTGTAGGGCGGGGTGATGAGAAGTAATGGCCTGTGAACTTTCAGAATCCATGGGAAGTATCTCGGCATTAGATATGCCTCATTTGTATGGTGTAGTCAGTGATCAATAGTCTTTTCCTTTAGTGTTACTGGGAAAAGTGGATATCCAAAAGCACAGAAATAAAACTAGTTCCTCCTATCTCTTCCCAGTTCTACCAACTCAGAATGGTTCAAAGATCTCCATGCAAAATCTAAAGTAATGGAATCATCAGAAGGAAATATAGAGTAAATACTTTATATATATGTGTGTGTGTGTGTGTGTGTTTGTGTGTGTGTTGTGTGTGTTGTTGTTGTTAGTGTATTGTGTATGTGTATGTATATGTATATGTAAATTTTTTTCCCTTGTAAGACTGGAATAGTAAGGTCAACTAATGTGCTGTCCTAGTTAAGGTTTCTTTTTTTGTGAAGAGACACCATGACTATGTCTTATAATAACTCTTAAAACAGCATTAATATTGGGGCTGGTTTACAGTTTCAGAGGTTCAGTCTATTATGATCATGGTGAAAGAATGGTAGCATCCAGTCAGGCATGGTACTGGAGGAGCTGAGAGTTCTCCATCTTGATCTGCAGACAGCAGGAGAGGACTGTGTCACTGGGTATAGCATGAGCATATATAAAAGCTTGCCTACACAGTGACACATTTCCTCCCACAAGGCCACACCTCTTATTAGTGCCACTCCCTGTGGGCCAAGCACTCAAACACATAAGTTTTGGGCGCCATACCTATTTGAATACGCAAATCAGTCAACTTTACACAGCCAACTGAACAAAGCAACTGAAAGCATAAAACAACAACTTGAGGACTAGTAAAGTAAAATGGCAAGTATGAGTCTGACAAGGAATCCATATCCAGGATGTACTAAGTACTAGGATGTAAAATAACCTCAACTATAACAGAAGGAACAATCTGATTACACATGAACAAATGATAGAGTAGACACTGTCAAAAGAGAAATATACAAATAGACAATGAGCATTCACTTTATATATTGTTTATGGGAAGGTAAATTTTAGAGGGGAGAATGGTGTGAAGATTTCTCAATAAGGTGAGAGAGAACCGTGACCTCATTCGTCAATCTCCGTCCATTGTATACAGTCCAAGCAAAGCCAGTCAGCTTATCCAAGAGGTAACTACGTATCTATTTACTGCTGCATTCGTTCACAAGAGCAAGACAAAGCACCAAAGACAAATGTGTGGTTTAAGAAAATACATAAAATGCAAAATGGAATATTATTTAGCTATAATCCATAATGAAATCCTTTCCTCTGTTATTATATAAAATGTATCCAGAAGACACTTATTAAGTGGAATAGGCGAGGGTCCCAAAGACAAATGCTCTATATCGTTGGTCATCTGAAAATCAATAAAACTTGATCTCAAAAAAGAGAGTTACAATAGTGTGACTAGGGGGAGGAGAGATAGAATAACAAGTATGGCAAAAGCCAACAAGAGCCATAGAAAACAGTTGTTATGACTGGTAAGGTCTAGCATTCTCCAACACTGTGGGGTAGCTAAGAATGACAACGCTGTGTATTTTAGGAAGAACTGGATTCTAAACACACAAATCTTAAAGCATTGAGAAAAAATTGAAAATGTTCATTAACAGGATTTGACCATTATAAATACAGATGCAAATTGTATCGTGACTCTATACTCCATAACATGGGCAGTGTACAATGTTATCATATGCAAAGAAATGCAAATGCTAAGAAAAAACAAATAACAGCAAACCAAGCAGTAAAATAAACAACGAAGTAAGAGTGGATTTCACCCCTACAGGATAAGTCATTGTTAAAGACAATTTCAATTTAGCTTTCAAAATTACAGAACATCTCCTTTAAAAATTTATGATACTTGGGGCTGGAGAGATGGCACAGTGGTTACACGTATTCAATGCTATTTCAGAGAGTCCAGTTTTGGCTCTCAATACCAACATAGTGGTTCACAACCATCAAACTGCAGTTCAGGATACCCAGCATCTTTTCCTGAGTTACACAGTTACCAAGCACACAGTGGTGAAAAGTCACTCATGCAAACAAAAAATTCATGCACATAAAATAAAACAAATCTTCTAAATACATTTTAATGTCTAATACTCTAGGGTTTCAAAATCATCTCTCAAGAAATCCATGTGGATGAGTTTATATGAAGCAGTCAGTCCTGTGTCTGTTAGTCTGAATTTTAGGAGTGTGTGTTTCCCTGTCTTAGCTGCATGGAGACCCTTGGGTCTCAGACAATGCAGGCACAAACCACAAGAGTTGAAGTTAACCACAGACAAGATGAAGTTGGGGGAGGAAAAGACGAAGGGGATAGATGGGCACTGGTGCCAGTGAGCCCATGAGGGCCAGGAAAAGATGAAGGAAATGGAACTTGCCTCCCCTGGCCAGGGTTTGAGTAATACTTCTCCACTGCCAATGGGACACAGAAAGTGAATCCTCTTTGATTTTCTCTTCATGGTATAATTCTAGAAGAAATTCATGGGATGGAATTAGGGAAAGGAAGAGGGTTTCATTATACTTTTAAAGATGAATTTTTTTCCACTTTGGCCTTACAAACACCTCACAATCCCTCTTTATTGTTACTATCAATAATAGTCTAATGCAAATTCAGCAAAATGAAAATGGGAGCAGCCCAGGAAGATGCTTGGGACGATCTAAGAGAAGTGAAATCCAGGCCTCATTCTTGCCAGCTTGCTAAAAGCATGCATTTATTGTTTGGAAATTCTCGGGAGCCAGCAGAGTTACACTACAGGATGGATTTCCTGATGCATTGCATCCCATCATGCCTCCTTCTTAGCAGAAAAGCATTGTTGTGTTGTAGCACGTCTAAGGACATAGACTCAGTGCTGGCTCTAGCAGCTCCTATATTAAGGCTGAACACCACAGAGAAGGCTGTCATGAGCCCTGTGCCAGGAGGACATGCACATTTATACAGCATTCTGTTCCTTGGAAAACAGTCAGTTGTTCCCTGCAGACTCATCCCAGTTTACATGCATGGCTACCTTCTCCTCCTTCAGGATCTACAACCTCCTGGATCATTCTTCTAATTGTTCAAAACAGAGTTACACACAACTAAAGTACCTACTACTGGCTGGCATTCTACTAAAATCCTGTCCTGTAACTGACGCTAATATGAGTTCCTTAGATTTTGCAAAAGCATTTCCATAATATTTATGATACATATGCAAATTCTTTTATCTAGCAGTGATTATTCTAAACATTCTGGTCACAGAAATAGAAATAATAGTATATGTGAATACATATAGGTTATAAACCTAGGCACTCCAGGAGAAATATGTGAAAGCAGATATATATATATATATTTTTTTTCTTCTTGTATTCAGGTTCTTTCTTCTGTATCCTGAAATCAACCCTTGTTTTGAATGGCTATCAATAAATTACAATAGGTGTGCTACAAGATTGCTTTGAATATTAGTTAAAATCATTGTCCTTAACCTGGAGACATATCTATTTATTACAGAAGGAAACATTTACAGTCACATCAAAGACAATAACATTCCTTAGAATAAACTTAAGAAAGTAAGAGACCTCTACAATAAAAACTTTAACTCTCTGAAGGCTCTAGGAAATAGAAAGATATCCCATGTTCATGGATCAGTAGAATTAATATTGTGGAAATGACCTTCCTACCGAAGGCAATTTACAGATTCAGTATAATCTCAATCTAACTATCCAGACAATTCTTTATAGAACTAGAAAAAAATTGTGAAATCCATTGGGATCATAAAAGAACTCAGACAGCCAAGACATTCCTGAGCACAAAATAAGTACTGGAGGGATTGCCATTCCAGATTTCAAAATATATCATAGAGCTGTATTCATGAAAGCATTGTTACTACCATAAACCAGACATGTACATCAATGGAATACTATAAAAGACCCACCATGAATGTTCTTAACTAGAACCATCTGATGTTTGACGAAGAGGCCAAAATACACACACTGGAGAAAGACAGGAATCTACCAAATGATGCTTAGAAACATAGATGTCCTCTTGCAGAAGAATAAAGTCAGACCCGGCTAATTACTCTGCACGAAAATTAGCTACAAGTAGATCAGAGAGTTTACCTTGAAACCGAAGCAGTGTAAGTTCCAGAAGTAATCATAAGCAGCACCCTATGGACTTTCTGAAAATGGTTCCATTTCCCTATTTTATTGCAAACAAGTTCCTCCTAGGTCTGTATGCCCCATTTCTATGTGCCACATGAACCTAGGAAAATCCTAGAAAAGTATCTTCCATAATTTAAGCACGGCTTATGTGGTAAAGCGTGAAGTGATTTCCAAGAGCTGACCTGAAGCAGGCAGTGAAGCTGCAAGTGTATAATGGCTTAGGCGGCATGGGCCTGTGGGTTTTCACCATTTTCTGGCTCAGAAGAGAAACCTAGATAGAAATGAACTTGCCAGGCTGCCTCTGCATTTCTTCCCGTGATTTGAGATACTTCTACAAGAGGCGTTTGACTCTCCTCCAACCCTTTCTCCATCAGGAATTAAGTTTCTGGAATCAGGCATTCTCCTTTGAACATTCCCTTCCTAGAAGATCAAACCAGCTCAGAGGATTAAGACCTGGCAAGCCCTTCCTTAGGCATTTGATGTAAGATACCTGATACTTCCCTTCTTCACATGAGTAACCCCCCCACCCCCCACACAAATCAATTATGCTTCCTGTGTCACAGTGTGCCCTTCTCTTGTGTATTATGGGTGGTGATGAACAGTGTCATTAAAGAAAACCCTAATGAAGAATGCTCAAGGTTTTACTCAAGAAAAGGATAAATAAGAAAACGGAGTCTAACATTACCCCAGGCCATAGCTCCTTTGTTGACCAATGTTGCTGCTGGAGTTTACAAAGTAGAGGTGTTCAGGAAACTCAGTAGACTGAAGCAGGCCTGGTAGAGTTTCTGCTGGGCTCCTGTGTATGTCATGTGTTTCCTGCTGGGGCATCTTGTGTGCACATGTCTCAGCAAGTAACATAGAGATGCAAAATGCCTTGGCCCAACTACAAAGGCCCTTTATGATTTAGCAGCATCTGGAACCAACGTGACCACCAAAAGCCCCCCTGAGCAGACGCTACAACCGTCGGTCTGGCTACAGATGTGCCAACAGGAGTTGCGTTGCAAGTCAACATATACAACAACAGTGTCTTTGCCAGACGTACGTTTTCTCTTTGTGACATCATGAATGGCTATTTCTCTGATTTGTCTTTGCCTTGGTTTGGTTTCAATGTTGATTCCACGAAGCTGAATCCCTTGTCAGACCTTGATTCTTAAGAAAAATGAAATGCTTCACAGATGAATAAACAAAAGTACCTTGGGTGTCATTTATAATATTACCACACTGGTGTGTGCCTGCACGCTTTCAGGGAGAGGTGAAGCCTCTTATGTCTTTGCCATTAGCACCATGGGGGGGGGGGCAATCTGAAGTCCTGTAGGTTTGAACCATCAGAAGAGGCTGACCTGGTGAGGCATGTTTTAAGTCAGTGTGTGAAGGGAAGCCACTGGACAGTTAGCACCAACTGATTTTTATTTCCTTGTGCTGTTTTATCCTGGACTGAGAATTGCAGCTTTTCCTTACTATGTTCTTCAGTGTGACTGTACGTCTTCCTCGTGTCTGTCCTTCCTCCAGAACTGAGGGCTCCCACCCTGGCCACGATGTGTGTAGGAACTTGATATATAGTGATTTGTCATTATCAGTATCAAAGCCAGTTCAGTCCAATTTTCTTCCTTTTGGGTGTGTGTGTGTGTGTGTGTGTGTGTGTGTGTGTGTGTGTGTGTGTGTGTGTGTATCAGAGCTCTTGTTCTAGCTCCCATGTAGGGAGCCTACAATTAATATCCCTAGTATTTGTGAACTGTGGAGGAGTTATCAGATTACAGGATATGGAATCTTTGGCAGGCTAGCAGGAATTGCTGGGAAAAGGCAGGATTTGACTGACCCCATGGGAAGGAAGGGCGCACCTTACCTCATGACTATGCTATTGAGAGTGTGCATCTTGGAAAGGAACATCGAGTCCTTATTCTGCATGTAGGAAGTACTGTGGATCAAATGTCTGTGGGGATCCTGGGATTCTGAGACTCAGTGTGATAAGATGTGGGTGTTTTTATCCGTGACTTGATCTTGAGAGTAGCATTCTGTACTGGGAACACATGTAGAAGAAGACAGCATGCTGTGGGCTCTTGGTTCTTCACCATTTGAAATGGAAGGAAGGATATCCAACTTCATACTAGGCAGTATGAGTTTGAATCTGCCTGCGCCTTGAACCTTTTAATCTCTGGGTTTTAGAAGTACATTTGTGCGTTAGGCCACTCAGTCCACTCCTATTTGATACAGAGACTGTTCTCAAGCTGTGGTCACACGAATGGTAGAGAGACAAAGGTTATGGAGACCTAAGACCTGTGGGGATGAAGACTTGGCACAGAAAAGAGGGGAGTGTCTTAAGAGGAGTGACAGATTATAGAACCATAAACTGAACCTTTGTGATCCATCTTGTTTGCAAACTACTAGAGGTTAATAGTTTATATCTACTTGGCAAATTAGAGGTGAATCCAGGGGCAAATGGCTTAGAGGCCATGAAGTTAAAAAGTGAACAAACTTAAAAGATATAGATTTATATGAGAAATTAAAGCATACTGGCCAGATGATGTGCCTCAGTAGATGGCAAATCTGTTCTGCATAGAAAACTAGTGAGGTCACATGTTTAATTAGAACTTACAGTCCATAATGTTAACAATGCTAGTTTTAATATCATTTGTCTGAGAATTACACTCACTCATGTATTCTACAGAAACTTCTGGGTAAAGTGTAAAAGCCGTGGCGTGTTACAACCGTCCACATTAAGTTCTAATTCTCTCTAAGCACCCTTTTCTTATTTTATGCATAGAAGAATAAAGAGGACAGCATCTATAATGAAGCTGTTCGATGACTGTGCCAGCCTTCTTATCTTAGTAGCCAGAAAAATCTTTAGTGCTAAGAGCATCTGACTTTCCCAGTTTCCTTCATTTTTACAAAGAAAAATATCAGCAATATTATCTACAGTGTTTATTCATGTGTGTGTGCATGTGTGCCCATGTGTGCATGTGTGTGTGCATGTGTGTGTGTGTATATATGTGTGTGTGTTTTGTGTGTGTGTGTATGGTGTAGTGTTTATAACCCTGGCTCTGTTGACATTTTTGATTAGATAATTTCCTTTTGTATGGGAATTTCTTCTGTATTATGTTTTTCACCATCCCCAGTGCTTACTAGTTGCACTGCACCAATATATATGACAGACAAAATTGTTTCCAGACACCAAAATCTCTTGGTGAAGAAGAAGAAAGTCTCTGTTTTAAACCATTATCTGAGCAGTCTTATGAAATTAAGACAAGGGAAGATATTAGACAGGCATGAAGATACATATGTTTGGGTGGTCAGACATCTGTGAAGCCAGGTCTTGGGCTCGATGGATTATCATTGGATATTAGTGTTGACTGTGGAACTGGAGCTGGCACAGCAGAGCCGCTGTGGAAATGAGATGTCTCTTGGTAACATCGCCTCCCAGGTTTGTGGAAGGTGACCTGCTCTGGACCTTGCTGCTTGGATGAGTCAAGGTTGCCTCATGTTGGAGGAATTGTGTTGAGGTCTCTATTAGAGATGATTGTAATCAGAAATAAGTTTGCTGAGACCCCAAAGCACTAATGCCCAGCACCTACACCTATCTCTGTATGAATTACGTGGACAATGGACTAGCAGAGCAAACAGGGGTCCAGCCTTGAATAAGAGGCATCCAGAGAATTTCTCTGGAAGTTTTGAGTTAATTTAAACTCTGATGGCCCCACATTACTATCATTTATTTGCTCTCCTTATCTCAGGAGCCCGTCAAACAGCACGCCATATACTGCCAAGTGTGTACATTAATAGGTGAACAGAAAACCTCTGTTACTTCTGAGGTAGTGTCTCCTACTGAGCTCAAGTGCAACTTAACATTGCCTTTGAAGTCGCATGTTATTTTTTGCTCGGCTTCCTCAATTATGTTCCAAAGAAGAAAGTCATACAACAATAGGTCTCACAGCCTATATCTTCCAGCTACGTCTAAGACCCGATGCCAGGTCTAGCACCACAGAACATTCTATGAGCCTTATATGAGCAGGGAAAAACTCTTTGAAATATAGTGAGACCATAAACCAGCCAGTGAATTATAAGATGCCGACGGTAGTCATTTTGATTTCATAGGTGTTCAGTGGGCTTCTATTACATATATTTTCCATTTTATTTAAAGGAAAATTCCACCCAATTTGCTTAGCCCAACCATCTGGAAATACTTTTCCTTTTTCTTGACTTTTGACTCTATGCCAGCCGAAGCAAAAATAAAAGGGGCTAAGAAAATTATTAAAAATACTGATTTAATGCAATTAGTGTAAAATGAAAATCAGTTTTTTTTTAATAGTCCAGAATATGTTTTGAGTTAGACAAAGCTTCCCTAAGACTTTTGAGGTAATTATTTGTCCTGTCTATGTAAGTGAGCAGTCGGCTTTCTTACCTTGATGGGCTATTCACTTTACACCTCTAGTGTCCATCTAGCATATGTCCGTGCTCCATAAGCACAGCTGCTTTATTAAGCAGGCAGCTCTATCTCCCAAACAAGCCACAGCTGGCCAGTTGAGAGCCCAGGAGTGGTGTAAAGCTGCTTCTGTCCTGCCCAGAGACCCCCTGATCCTCTCTGACAGAAAACTGGCTTCAGATCGCTGTGTTCTAATAGTAACTCCTTACAGGAAATCCTTGGTAGTCGTTACCTCACCATTTGAAATATAGAACTGGTTAAGTCCAATATCTTCTCTGCTTTCACATCTACCCTGTGTCAGAGTGGCTAGACCTTTACTTCCTTTCTTTTTTTTATCAAGTATAATGGGTTTGGGCAGCCAAAGGCTGTCGCTGCTGAGAGCCATTGGTGACATGGTATAATCAGAATACGTGTCTGTGAAAGAATGGATGTTATAGTGCAGGTGTCGCATCCTAGACACTTTCCATCTGTTACTTCCATTCTCATCATGGAAACTGTGTAAGGCTTACGGTTGTCTATGCTTTGTGTATAACATTGAAGCACAAGAAGTTGGGCAGTTCTTAGGGATGGTTCATACAGAAGGATTCATCCCTCTCTGATAGACAGTATTCTCAGTTCAAGGGAAAATGCCCAACACATTGATTTTCTTGGTTCTGACTGACTGTAGTTGATATTCTCTTCTGATTAGTAAGTCTCACAGGCTTTGCTAAAGTTTCAGATAAGGTTCTTGTTGCATTTCTGGGAATAGTCCCACTAAAGAATGGATGTTCTCATGTTGTGATTCATTGCAAATAGAAGAATAGATGGAGTCAATGACCCCAATCATTTAAAAATGTACCTGTTTCCTTCTGCTGATATTTATGCACAATCCTTGGCAGTTAGAGCCCTGATTATAGGTCAGTCATCACATGTCATCAGAGGAATATGATTTTATTTGATACTCATGCAGTGTGACTGAATTGCACAGAGATCAGTATCGAGAACCAGAGAAAAATTATCACATGAAAACACTTTTTTTTTTTACATGTAGTTGAATCCCTAGATCTTGAAGGCAGCTGAATAATTTTCCATATCATGCTTCATTTATTATAAAGGAAATTAATTTTGTTCGACTATCCTTTGAAGTCAAATGTTATTAGCGTGATATACGATGATTATAATGGGATCCGTTTATGCATGTAATATGTGTTTTCTTAAAATAATTATGTAATCAATTTTTATATCACAGTGACAAAGGATTCGAGTCCTTTTAGCTTACATCGATTTAGATCAGAAGTACTTTAGATGATAAGTATGAATCAGATCCTTTAGATTAAGAAAATAAGTTTCCTGCCTTACTTTTCCTGATGGCTTTCCTTGCTTTTGTGTAGACTTCACATGTCATTTTTGAGGATCTATTTTGCTTGAATGTATGGCGATTTATTGAACTGAGAAGAGATGTAACGTCCTAGGGTGAATTCTGGGCTGTTGGGATCAGTTAGACTATGGGAACCTTTCAGATACATGTGGGTTATTATGGGATTGGGCTTTCATTAAGTTTAGGCTTTCATTGGAGTCTTTGTTGTCCATATATGACACCATGACCAATCCTGTGCTGTCACAAGTCCCCCCCTCCCCATCTTCTCACCGTGGATACATAGCTAAGAGGAAGCACAGATAGCAAGTTGATTTCTTCAATTTGTGCAGTAATTTCAAAGATTTATTTTGTGACATCCTCCTAACTGCCTGTCTTCTTTCAGCTGTCTTCTTTCAGCCACACCCCAGGAGACCTTACCACTCTTGCCAACTCATAGTACTTTAGGGCTTAGAGACCTTTCCCCATGGAGATCCTCTGTGTTGTACTGGCAGCTATTACAGTATGTCTGGGTATATCAGTCTCTTAGTGTGCGTGAGTCCTCACTCCACCCGGTCAATATGTGAATCTCTGTATACATGTAGAAACACCTCTCACTTCCCTCAATCTCTATCCCTCCCTTCTCTCCTCCCTTTCTCATGTTCTCCCTTTCTTGTATTTGACTTTTGACTTTTAGTGACAGAGTCTTACTGTATAGCTGTGGCTGGCCTCGAACTTCTGAGGGATAGGACTGAAGATGTACACTGAGGTACCCAGAAGAAAATCTCCCTAATTCCTTTGTGAAAATAATTATTCATTCTAGTTAGCCCATAGAGAAGACACACAGTCCTGGCATTTTATTTACAAGCTGTGAGCCTAGATTGGGCAGGTTTTGAGCTATTCTGACTTACATCCCAGCCATATGCTTCTTGTTATTTGCTGTTTCTCATGACCCATCTCTCATGATGGCCTCCTGCTCTTTTGTTTTCCTTTCTTCTTCTTCTGGTCTCTCCTGATATCCCTCACTTGATTCTCAAGTCCCACCTTTCTCTTTCTACTGCCCAATCACAGGTTGTAGCCTTTTATTAACCAATTAACTTTAAAGCAGGGAGCAGGGTATACACTGCAGCACTTGGTATACTTGAGGATCTCAAGGGTAACCAGATCTTGGGGACCAGGATTTGAATACATTTGAATAGCATTTGAATACACGCCAGTACCAGACCAACCCTCAAGATTCTTTGAGTAGACAGTTGTATTCCTCTTATCTCTCCAATTCTCAGTTTCTCATTTCTAGTTTACTCTGTATGTGTATCTGTGTAGAGTTGTGCGTTCTCCCCATAGATGGTGTACATCTAATTAATTCTTGTTCTGTATTGTCTTCTGGGAGACAACCCCATTTTCCCTAAAGTCTTCTTGATTTCTAAGAACCCTGAGTCTGGCAGTATGGTCTAGATTCCCTATCTGAGAATGGAGATTCTGTTTAAAGTCATGCCCACATTTACTTGGCAGGCATTTCACACAGTGGATTATCTGGAATGACAGAGAGTTAAACAGTGACACTGCTGATGGCTCCATCATACATGTGGTCTGTTATAGTAACTTGCATTATTTCTAGAAGAAAAAAATATAGAAAAATTCTGGGTGTGTTTGATACAGAAAAAGATATGAATTAAAGAAATATGAATTAAAAGTTGTCTTTGTTTTCTTTAATAGGGTTCCTGATCTGACATTCTAAATAATAATATGTCAATCAAAATAACTATTGCAAACGCATCTTCATGGATATTAACATAATCTAGACAATGGTGAATACCGTCTCATTTGGTTGAAATAATTCTATAAGCTTGATTAGCGCAATTGGAAGAAGAGTTAGGAAAGGAGTACCTGGAATCCATGCTATGTTTGGTTTCTGCCTGTGGTTTAAATCGATATGATATTACCTTCTTTGAGACAAGATCTTCCAAGGAAGGGACCAGCTTGCCTGCACTTAGCAAAGACCTTTTGTCTCATATATGACAAATCTCTTATGCCAGCAACTCCTTGCTATTTAGTTCTAGCCAGATTCAGTTGGCCCTCCTATAGGTTACAAATGGCTATCTATTCTAATCATGATTGCACATCAAGTATGAGTTTTCTCTTGAGTGGATGTAAGATTCATTTTTTTCCTTTATTCTTTAATCCTTTTTTACAGTCCACTCTTTATCCCCCATCTCCATCTGCCCCACTCCCCACCACTCCCCATCCCATACCTCCTCCCCAGGTCTCTAAGAGGATGTTGTTCCCACCTTCAATTCAACCACAGAAGTCCCAGGCTTCTGTCCACTGGTTGGGTTCTAGTATCTGCATCTGACTCTTTCAGCTGCTTGTTGGGCCTCCACGCTACAGCATCCATAACAGTGTCAGGCCCCGGGCCCTCCCTTGAGTTGGATCCCAATTTGGGCTTGTCACTGGACCTCCTTTCTGTCATGCTCTTCTCCATTTTTGTCCTTGCAGTTCCTTCAGACAGGAATAATTCTGGGTCAGAGAGCTTTTGACTGTGGCATGGCAACCCCATCCTCCACTTGATGTCCTGTCCCTCCAATGGAGGTAGACTCTCCAAGTTCCCCCTCCCCACTATAGAGCACTTCATCCAAGGTCCCTCCCATTGAGTCCTGAGAGCCTCTCACCTCCCAGGTCTTGATGTTATTCTTATTTCCTTATTCTTCCTCCCTCTTACTTGATAAAAATCAGAAGCACAGTTTGATTCATTGAACTTGCATGGGACTGTGTTCACAGCAGTGGTTTGTACTTGGTGGAGAGGGGTCTTGACTGGCACTCTGGGTGATGTGAGAGAGCTAAACAATATGCTGGTTGGGAACATTGTAAAGGATACTTGGATGCGAAGCTAAGGACCAATCTTTGTATCTACTTATGGCAGTTCAAGACCGTGGGCTGAGAAACCAAGCCATTGTTGTGTTTGGAAGCAGAGGCTACTGCCGTAGAGACAGTGTGTAGAGCGCATGTGCAAATCTTACTTCATGTTTGTCTGTTTTAGTCTCGTGGTTGAGCTAAGTGGTATCCAATTAAGAAGATTTATTAAACCCAGGGGCCTTTCAAGATAATCAGTAGCGCAGCACACATGCTAGACATGTTATTTGATCTCCACATTTTCATTGTGCAGGCATCTGATCCGTTTCTTTTATACAGAAATAACTAGCTTTGTATGCATGAAAATTGAGAATAATTTTTGGAGTAGTGTTGCAAGTTATTTTATTTATGGTTGCAGAGTGTACATACTTTTTCAAATTATCACAGAATGAAATGAGAAATGCCTTTACAAAACAAAAAAAAAGAGTCCAGATGGAAGTTGTCATTCTCAATAACTCAAGAATAAATATAGTGGAGAGGTGCAGAGCGCTCCATAGCGGAGATGCAGGCAGTGCATATGCCTCTGCCGTAGTTACAGATTGTTTTATTTACTTATTTATAATCAGTGAAAAGAGGAGTTTGGATGCTTTACAAGATAAAGACAAATGGGGAAGAAAGGGATCTGGGAGATTGAGTAGTGAATACTCAGGGAAATCAGGCAATAAAACATCGGCAGGAAAATGGAACAAAATGCTTTCAAAAGTGAATAAAAGAAAGGACCCAGCTCTTTACGTTTTATGTGTCATCAAATAAAATTCTTAGCTATATATTCCTTATTTTTAATCCCTTCTCGGTGGCTTGCTGGAGTATATTGTTGTTATTCACTTTATTAGATGTTCCTACTCATAGCAGACCCACACATTCTGTAGTGCCTTGCTTCTGATTATCCTAAGTGTAGGTATATGGTTATGTGTTTTTTACAGGGAAGATAGGAGGTGTGTGGGTGGTGGGGAGGGGTTCACAGTAAAATACATACTTGTATGAAAATTGAAAAAATAAAAAGGTTTAAAAACCCAAAAGGAAATAAAAATTGTAAAGGGATGGTGAACAAAATTCCCAGTGTTGATATTAACTTGTACTTTCAAAACCTACTAAAATTCTCATGGTAAAAACTGATGTTGAAACAAAACTTTCTTTTCCAACGAATTTTTCTTAATGGTATCTCCTTAAAAAACATAGGTAAACTGTTCTGTAGGATACCTGGATTGAGACAGGAAGAATGCAGAGTAGGGATTGCCTTGCATACGTAATATGAACCAGAGTGGTGGAAGATCTCACTTGTTGGGGCTACAGTGTTATCTCCATCTGGAGGCTGTGGTTTGGGTGGCTGTTTGGATGGCTGGGGTGGAGAGTCTCTCTTTAATGTTTCATCTCCCTGTGTCTGAGCAGGCCTTAATCTGTAACCAGGTGCACTAATGAGTTCTCAGTCCCCAAAGGGAGAAGAATGCCTTGCCACAGGGAGAATCTGACAGGTATTAAGGTCTCTGAAGGTCAGCCAGCCAATCAGTTACAGAGCTGCTGCGGGGAGCTCCTCTGCATGCAGGCAGGTGGCTGTCCCTTCAGAGGTATGGATGGAGAGTAACAAGATGGGGCTGTGGTATGCACCTGAATACACAGAGAGATGTCGGGTTTTCACTGTCTCATCCTGGCAGATTACCAGCGATTTTGTTACTCAGTGTCTTTGATGTCAACTTGCCTAGGCAATTAGTTGTTGATCACAGCTTTCTATGAAGATCTGTGGATTTCTTAGATGAGAGACATACAACTCAAAAAAAAAAAAAACAAAAAAAAAACCCAGTGTGTTTGCATGTGTGTATGTGTGTGTGTGTGTGTGTGTGTGTGTGTGTGCATGTGTGTATCTGTGTGTACACATGTATGTGTGTGTGAAGTTTTATGTTCATGGGTGAATGGACCACGTTGCACAGGTAGTCAAGAGGACAACTTCTTTTCTCCTTTTGAGTCAGTTCTCTCCTTCATTCCCAGGGATGGAACTCAGTGGTTAGTCTTTGCGGCAAGCACCTCTACCTGCAGAGCCATCTTGTGAGTGTGTTGCGGTGATTCTGAATGTGAAGCAAAGGTGACTCTATCTACCCACCTCTAACCACTGTAGACACTCGCCTAAACCTAGAAACACTGTTTTTGACTGTCAATGACTTTTCTTGTGTTACGGCTATCTTACGATTGGAAGCAAGCAGTATTTTCAAGCATCCCCAGCTAACTAACATGGAGGCTAAGAAACTGGTATGTGGTGTTTACTGTATGAAGCAATTCCTCTTTGTTCTTCATATTCTATAACAATAGCTATCTAAAATTTACTTCAAAATCTATCTTCTACAAGAAACCTACTCACACTGGTTTGTTCACATACACACACACACACATTCAGTGTCTTAGAACACTTTTATTTTTTTTGTTTTGTTTTTGTAGATTCTTATTTTAAATTTATTTGTATATATATGGTCTCTTAAATGTGACTGCACGTGTCCCTCTTGTCCACGAGAGGGAATTCTATCTGCTGGAGCTGGAGGTGTGGGTGCCTGTGAACCACCTGGTTGGGTGCTGGGAGCTGAACTCTGCAAGAGCGTGTATGTTCTTACTCACCGAGGCCTCTACCCACCCCTTACCTTTACACTCTTAAAAATAAAATGTAGCCTAGAGCGATACATACTTTAAATATCCAATAAGTATTTATGCTTAAGTTCAGTATTTATACAACTCAAAATGTTGCCTATATGTCTAGAATTCTTTTCACTGAGTAGAGAAATTTGTTTTCTTTTAAACTTTTTTTTTTCTAAAGTAGAAATTAATTCAGATCTCACTGGATTTGATTACTGACAGGAGGGTGATTTGTTTCACGTTTGAGAAAATAATTCTGGCTTTAGACTTTCCTGGGCTTTAATTATTGTATTTAGTTTAAGATAAATCCAGAAAACAATCTATAAGAATACTCCCCATAGCCAACCTTGCAGAAACCAGTGCTATCTTATTTAACACGTTATAAATTAATATCGATTTCTCTCTGAACTTGACAGTAAGAGATTGCCATTAGGCAGATATTCACATTTTGACAAATCTGCTGATGTGGTTTCATAGTCCTTTGAGACAGAACCTATTTGCTGATGATACTTTAGCCGTGTTCTATGTATTTCTAGCAAGTTCTTTGCTGTTTCTTTGGCCACATAATGCAATAGAAATATAACAGTGTCAGTATGTACAGGACTGGGAAGACAGAACCCCTTTGTTCCTGATTGGTACAGTGAACCCGGATATTCTGCCTTTCTACTGGCCTCTCTTGTCCGTTTGTGATACACATCTTGCTCAGCTTGTTCATTCTAGCTGTACCTTGCACATCTTCCCAGTGGCATATCGTGATGGTTTGAATGAGAAATGTTCCCCACAGGCTCCAGTTTGAAAACTTGGCCTCCAGTTGATGATACTGTGTGTCAAGGACTGAGCCTTTGGGTCATGGAGGCCTGCTGGGTAAGGTACATCACTCAAGGCAGGTTTTGAGTGGTTTTAGTCTCACCGCACTTCTGGTCCATTTTCTCTGCATTCTGCTGCGGTTGAAGATGTACTCTCTCAACTTCTCTAGTACTCCAGCCGCCTGCTGCGATCTCTCCTAGTCACTATGGGTTTTCCCTTGTAAACCAGAAGCAAAATAAATGATGTCCTCTCCAATGTTCCCTTTGATGTTGATATTTTATCACAGCCACAGAAAATAACTAGTACACAAACCAAGTTTATTTGAAGTCTCCTTTTTAAAAGAGACAAGGAAACAAATTGACCGTGAGCTGTACACTCTGACCAGAGAGCATTTGACCATAATCTCATGCAGCCAGTAAGGTGGATGAGGTTATCCTCATTGTACCTGAAGATATGTCACCTTGCAGGATAGACTCACTTGGCCGTTTGCATTTGTCTTATGTCTGTCTAGCATTTAGCTGTAGTATTCAAGAACTGGTCACCCCTTTTCTGTCTTTGAGAATCTTACTGGCCCTTATTTTCTGTTATTCAATTTAACAAGGACAGATGGAGGTAACCCAGGCCAGCAGAACTGCTACCCTAGGACGTTTAGAAAGCTCAACTTTAACTCTTGTTTAAAATCAGGAAATGTGTGGATGAATGAAAAGCATGGGAAGCCCTGAGTTAGAGTTCATGAATTCTATGAGAATTCTATGCAGTCCACATGTTGAGCATGGACCCTGGGGAATCTGTGTTTCCATGCAGCCACTGATGTGCAAAGGACAAGGCTGCTGTAATGGGGAGCGTCTTTTGCATACCGATTTGTTTCCTGACATGTATAAACACAGCCTCCGAGAACATTCCAGGACTCGGTGTTGGGGCCTGTTGTTTCACGGAGTGGTAAAATAATATCTTGCTTAACACTCTGTAACTCTAGAATTTGCTTCCAAACCACAGGGCTCCTCATTAAACGGGTGAGAGAGCGTGCCCTGAGGGACTGCTTACCTGAGTCACCCTTTCCTTGGGTGGCTAGATAATCTGTTCTGGAACTTAGTACCTGTTGAGAGAGAGAGAGAGAGGAAGAGAGAGAGAGAGAGACAGACACGGAGGCAGTGTGCTGACTCAGTGCTTGTTGACGTGAGGTCATAGAAGAATATTCTACTTTCATGGGTTCTTCATGTCCGTTAGACTATGTAATTAGTGTCTCTTTATTTATCTATCACTATTTCCTTCTTGTGATCTTGTGACCTAGCTATGAGAAGCTAGTGTCATTAAGGCTTGTCAGAAGCCCCTGACATCAAGGAATGAGTTTTGAATGGTCTTTTTACTATTTTGTTTGTTTGTTTTTGAGAACACACCGTAATTAATTATATCATTTCCCCTTTCTGTTTCTTACCTCCGAACTCCTTTATATACCTCCCTCTCCAGTCTGTTTCAAGGTCATGGCCTCTCCTTGCATTAGTTGTAATTGCATGCATGTATGTATGTATGTATGTATGTATGTATGTGCACATTCCTAAACACAACCTACTCTGTCTATATAAGGTGTTTATGCATGTTTCAATGTTGACCATTTGGTATTCAATAACCAGTTGATGTACTCCTCCCTGAGAAAGACGATTTCTCCCACTCTGTGTTCCTTGGTTGCCTATAGCTCTTCAAACAGTCTTTTATAAGGGGAAATTTGTAGTCACTCCTCACCTCAAATACATTTTGAGGTAATTTGATTAAATATGGATCCTGATGATAATAGTTTTAGAGATTTGATCTGTGTTGCTGAGTCTGTAAATGGTTAGCCTTGATTGAAACGTTTATTGCTGGTATAAGAAAATTATGGGCTTCTAGACTACAATTTGTACTCTATTTTTCTTGAATTTAATATAATATACTGTAATATAATAAATGTTATAAATTTATTTTCAACCATTTGAGTTTTATGACTTAGATTACAAAAAGTAATCATTGGTAAGTTCTGGTTTTGCCTCCTGTCAAGGAGCTAATGAAAGCCTGTATTGGGAATGTCTAAGAGGGAATGAATGTCACATCTCATAGAGAGAAGAAATGACATCTCCTGTGCGTTCTGAGCATCACACGGTTATTCTTTGGCCTTTGCAGTGACTCCACCAGCACTAATAGCAGCAGAGCTATGGGTACAGTTCCTGATTCTCTCTTTTCTTAATGTTTTCTTTTGCTTCGTTACATTGAGACTTAACCCTCTCCACAGTGACAAGGAGAATTCAAAGAGTGTCCTATTTTTTTTTCAGAGTATGAAATAGCTTAAAATTAGAGGTTCAAGTGTTCACTGTATTGTGGCAGTGTATATGCATTGATCTCTGCACAGCAGTTACAGTGAGGTGAGACGTGAGATTTCAATATTATAATCGTCCAGCAGCCCACAGGGAAACAGAAATAATATCCTAGTTTTGTAATCAGGCAATTGAGCCTTAGAGAAGTGAATTAACACTTGTGCATCCTGGGGCAGGCACCACCTGTTCGAAGAGCTGTCGTTTTCAGGCACCCTTTGTCTTTATTCTGTGTCTGGCAAATGTCCACCGTACTCAACAAACATTTAAGATCCTAGTTTTTTCCTGATAGAAGGGATACAGCAATAGGCAACAGCTTTTGCCTACGAACTTGTACTATGTTGGGAGTTAATAATCAATTGTATCACTCTCTAAATATATGTGTATTAAAACATATATTTGTATAACTTACTAACCACCCTTTTCTGTGTTGATAATTATTAACAGCATGAGTTGATTTGTTCCTTATACAAGTCTGAACTCTGTCAAAGTCAGAAAGAAAAAAAAAAGGTGTATTTTAAGCTATATCTAATTAATTTTAAGACATGTCACTTCAGGGAAGCTTAGTGAACAATATTTAACACACACACACACACACACACACACACACACACACATACACCACACTTATTTTTCAATCAATCCCTTCAACATTTCAGATTTTATGTGTTCAGTGCACCTAATTAGTACATGCCGTGACCTACACCACCTTGCTAAGTGTGGGGGGAAAGAGCTTGTCCATGGATGTTTCATGATGGACAGTAAGGAAAAAGAGGACCAAATGAGCATGAGTGTGACAAGGGAATTTGTGTGTGCATGTGCACAGGAGTATGCATGTGTGAGTGTGTGTGCAGAGTTAACTATTATAAAACTGCAAATAAGCAATTGCTTTTTTTTTTTTTTTTTTTTTTGGTTTTTCGAGACAGGGTTTCTCTGTGTAGCCCGGGCTGTCCTGGAACTCACTCTGTAGACCAGGCTGGCCTCGAACTCAGAAATCCGCCTGCCTCTGCCTCCCAAGTGCTGGGATTAAAGGCGTGTGCCACCACCGCCCGGCTAAGCAATTGCTTTCTGTGCTATAGATCAGAAGAGACAACTGTCTTTAAGAATTCATATGCAAGCCCTGATTCTAATGACTTGCACTTGGGTTTTTAAAGCCTACATGGGATCCTGTGCTGATTCTGCTCAGAGCCATTGGTGTGGAGGAGGTGACGAGAGTCAAGAGAGTGGGCAGCTGTTTGCTCGACTCTCTTTGGCTTACAAGCTACTCTGGGCCAATTCTCATTTTTTTAAATGCCTCAAGAAAACTCTCATGGGATGAGAGTATTTCCCAGAAATATTTCCATATGGCCAGAAATCCTGCCCAGTGGTCAAAGTTTTTAATTTGTTAACGATTCCTAGAATGGCGATTTAGGGCATGGGTAAGGGTTTTGTGATCTGAAATACTCTCAACAGTTTTGCTCCCATTATAACCTCATGCAGTGGGAGGAGTGGAGAACGGGTAGTTTCATGGCTAGGAGCTGACCAGAGACCCTGAACATCTGTGAGGCCTTACCAGAACATAGGTGCCATGTGACTGTCTCTTGCATCAAGAAGAAAAATGTGGTTAATATGATGGCTGCAAAGATCCAGAAGAATTTTATCTGAGTCAAGCATAGACACTGCAGGAAACATTGTTTACCTGACACATGGTGTTCTGTACTCTGCACCATTAAAGATAGGCAGGGTGATTTACTTCACAAGGAGGTAGGAAGTCTAGAGACTTGGGTACAGCTTTGTCCAGTATAGTCCATCAATCTATGGTCACCATTTTGCTCTTCATGAGGTACGGATTAAAAAAACAGATTATCTGCTTTTCTTTTAATTCTTAGTGATCTGGGAGTCCAGGTTAGTTGAGACGCGGTCTTCCTATGGGGTCATCCTCCTCTTCAGCTTCTTCCAACCTTTCCCTAATTCAACCACAAGGGTCCTCAGCTTCTGTCCATTGTTGAATGTAAGTATCTACATCTGACCTTTTCAGCTGCTTGTTGGGCCTCTTGGAGGGCAGCCATGCTAGGCTCCTGTCTGTAAGCACACCATAGCATCAGTAATAGTGTCAGGCCTTGGAGTCTTGAGATGCTTACCACGTTGGGCCTGTCACTGGACCTCCTTTCCCTCAGTCTCTTCTCCATTTTTTGTCCCTTGGTTCTTTTAGACAAGACAATTCTGGGTCAGAGTTTCTGACTGTGGGATGGCAACCTCGTCCCTCTACTTGATGGCCTGTCTTTCTACTGGCTTCTCCCCACTGTAGGGCATTTCATCTAAGATCTCTCCCTTTGAGTCCTGAGAGTCTTTTATCTCCCAGGCCTCTGGTACATCCTAGAGGGTCCCCCCACCTCCTACCTCCCCTAATACCTGATCACAATTCTCCTTTCCTGTCCCATCCTCCTCCCTCTCCCACCCAGGGCTCTCCCTCCCTCTGCCCCCTGTGATGCCAGAAGGAAAGAGGAAATTGCTACTGTATTGAATGTGATGGAGAGGTCTGCATACAGGCACTGGGGATTGTTTGGGGCTTGCATGGCACATGCTTGGGAGATGAATTCTTGAGTATGAGCTGAGTCTCTACCAGAACGACTATTAAGAAAATAACAAAAATAGGTAACATAAATTATCAGGTAATTTTTAACTTTAGTTAATATAAATTTCAACATAATTGGCAATTTAAAGTACTGCAAGGTGTTTAAAGTAATTGGTGAAATCAGTTTCTTCATGAATATGTATGTGTTAACAAACTTGTTGATAAAAATGCAGTTAAAAATATGCTTTGAGCTAAAACTATTGAATAAGGTTGTCAAATTTGCACTGATTTTTAAATGGCTATCTGACTGCCTTATATATCAATAGCTGTTATGAAGATTCATAGACTTTTTATGGATATTTTATTTATTTTAGGTATGTGTATAGGAGTAGGATTATGATGCCATGAGATTGTATAAATACAGAAACTCTACCTGTCTGTCTGTCTGTCTGTCTATCTATCTGTCTGTCTGTCTGTCGTCTGTCTACCTACCTACCTACCTACCTATCTATCTATCTATCTATCTATCTATCTATCTATCTATCTATCTATCTCACACACACACACACACACACACACACCACACACACACACACACACACCATGTGTATGGGTAACCATGAAGGCCAAAAAAGGCATCAGATTTTATGGACCTAGAGTTCAGATGATCGTGAGCTGCCCAATGTGGGTACCGGGAATCAAGATTGGGTTCTTATCTCTCTACTTCCCAGGACAAATATTTTCATAGTAGTTTACATTTGAAATGTACTGTGTATTTTATGAAACTGAAAAGTATCACCTTTTCCCCAAGGTGATGGTACAATATTTTCACAAGATTATCAGGCTACCTAAGGAAATACATGTTTATGCATAGAGGACATAGGATTTCCCAGTAGTTCTCAGTAAAACACACCCATATTCAAGGGCTTCACAGTGCACTTTGTAAACAGCTCAACACCACGGACTTGTTCACTAATTTCCCTGAGTCAGTTTCTTATCTAGATTAAAACATGTTTGTCTTTCTCAAACTATCATAACTTTTCTTATCATATACATGCCATTGCGTGAAGAGAATTATTGGTGAGTGTGCATGGGTGCATTTGTGTGTGTTTGTGTGTGTGTGCTTTATGTGGGTGCTTGTGAGTATGTGTTTGTGAGTATATGTATATGTGTTTGTGTGCATGGCTTGTGTGTGTCTGTGTGTGTGTGTAAAATGCTAACGATCATGTGGAGAAGACTTTTCACCTGGCAGACTGAGGTATTTGCAACTGGCAAGTCTGAGTTTCAGCTACAGCCGTGTTGCACATCTGTGCCCACTGTGAGACTCCTAGGAACCTGGTTTCTCAGTGCAGCCTTGGCTTAGCAGCTAAGCTTCCCTCCTGTAATCTGTCAGAACCACCATTAAACGCTGGAGAGAGACTGGACAGTAAAGTACTTTGAGGGTTGTGAGCACATTTTATTTTCTCTACAGCTTGATATGAAGGGAAAACTCAAGTGATTCATGGAGATGTTGGCCATGACGTGTAGAAGAAGTTGGTTCTGACTTTTACTTGGGGACTTACAGGCAGATACCACCAATACACTCAACTTGGTCTGAAATTTGGTGCCACACTAGTGTCATATTTTTTTCTAGGTCTCTGGGCTTCATAATGTTGTTTTTCTTGATTTGTGTATTGATGCTTTTGATTCCCTGAGTGGGTTTTTGATCAATATACTTGTTGGGTGAAAAAACCCACTAATTTAAATTCCAGTTTCCCCCTGTATTCCTATAGAATTTCTTGAGAGAAGATATTATATGTGCTTATATTTTAACTCTCCCTGTTGATAATGGAACAGCCCCCGCCTCCCTCCCAGTAGAAACAGGCAAATATCAACCTGTAGGGTACTGAGTGTCTTGGTGCCATTGAGTTAGGATGATGTCTTTTGAGTCATGATCCATCTTTGACAAGATAATGGAACATTTTCTTAAAAAAGAAAAAAATCTTTGACACCATCTTCCAACTTCTGGACAATCAAAAATGACCATGGGTTACACATTTTATTGAGGATGGAAGTTGTAGATGCTTTCCTTATGTTATTGTAATTAGAGAGTGCTTAGGATCCTATTGTATCATGATTGATTACTTTTTATATCATTTTCATAACAACATAACATCTTACACTTTATGTCAATTATATATAAATATTATAGTAGTTTACCTTCCTACTTGGAGTTAATGTACTACCACACCCCAAGCACAAAAACATACAGAATTGCATATCCTAAACCATTCTGATGACAAGACATAGTTTTCCCCACAAAGTAGACAAAGCAGTTAAGGTCCCTACCATGATGTCTAATGCTTGCTGTAGTTTTCCAGCAGGCCCTGCACTTCTGTGCTTCATGCTGATTTGTTAGGTAGATCCTTTCCTGATTATGGGGAAAGCACAGGGGTTACCTCTATTTGGAGATGGAAATAGAAGGCATGCCATCAAGTAGTAGCTTAGCTGGAATTTGCAACCCAGGAATCACAGTCCAAGACCAGGACACTAGGAATTTTAAAAATTTCATAGGGATTTCGAGACATGGTCTCATTCGCTTGCTAGGCTGATCTGGAACTCATTCTGTCATCCTCATTGGCCCAGAGCTCATACCAGTTTGCCCACCTTAGCCTCTGAGTACTGGCATTACAAGCTTGAGGCTGGTTGTTTATAGATTTAAATGCATTTTTAAAATGTTTGTATATACATGTACATGTGGGCATCTGGATATGTATGACAATCTCTCTCTCTCTCTTTCTCTGTGTGTGTGTGCCTATGTGCACTCATGCCAAGGCCAGAGAAAGATATTGGATGTTTTCTTTTATTACTTTACACATTTTTGCCTCACCACAGGGTCACTCATGACCATGTTGTTTGTGGGAGAAGAAGGTTGGCTGACCTGACCATCAACCTTTTGGTATTCATCCTTTTCTGCTCCATTTCCCAGTGCTTGGAGTTATAGGTACACACAATTATGTCCAGTTTCTCATAGGGTGTTCAAGAATCAGAATCTTCTTTCATGCAAAGAAAGGCTTCATACCTCTTGACCCATCCCTCTAGCTCCTTGAATAACTTTTTTATACATACTGTATATAGTCTTTGATTTCTAACTTAAATGTGTATTATTATAGCTTGAGTATATATAATGAAATTTCATCTTAAAATAATACCCTGTCTTCTTTCTGTGTCTACTCATCCAGTCTCTACTCTGTTTTCGAGTGGATCAGGGCTCAGTAAATCCATTGTATTTAAGATAGTGTCAGATATGCATTCAATGCCCCTAAGTTACCAAACACCATAGTTTAGCAACATGTATACCATAACGTCGTTATTGTTTCCCTTGGTGGTTGTGGAGCTGACATAGGGCTTAGGGTTACTGCTGCTTGCCAGCCTCTCATGAAAGGATAGGACCAAAAAAGGAAAAGATCTAATTCAGAATGGAAAGTGCTGTTTCTTTGTACTGAATACACATCTCTCTTGTATCACTGTAAGGCTGAAAACTCGTTGTCACACCATTGAGAGTTCATGCTCATCTGTAGATGCTTCCAGATCATCCTATCACCATGTAATTCGGCAAGGATGACATATTTCAATTTAATGCTTGCTGCCATCTGTGTTAAAACTGTGTCAGTGTTTTAGTTTTAATCAATGACAGCAAGACAGAAGATGGGCCATGAGTGTTGTAAAAGTTAAGACATAGGAGAGACCACTATACCCAGGCAGGGCCATATAGGGAAGGGACCACTGAGAAGTAGAACAGAGCAGACATCGCCCATGCCTTGATCAGGGTTTCTAGGGAGCGGAAGTGAGAAGGCAGGCTGATGCCTTGGCATTGGATACTAAATTTGATCTGCCTGTGCAAGGAGTGACCTCATGGGGTCACACTTGTGCTTGTGGAACATCTCACCTGTGGGGGTGAAGTGTCTGCTGCTGAAAGCAGAACCGATTGTGTCCACTTTCTTCTTTGCGGTTAGTAAGTCATTCCTCGTGTGGCTGCGGCCATAGCATTGGAAGCTGTAGGTGTTTTCCTGAATGGTGACATGGAGCCAATATCTGCCTTATATCCAGGATTTTACAGGGAGGACATCTCTCTCTCCATCTCCCTCTCCCTCTCCCTCTCCTCCTTCCATTTGTCCCTCCTTCCCTCTCCCCCCTCTCTGTTTCTCTGTGTCTGTCTGTCTGTCTGTCTCTCTCTCTCTCTCTCTCTCTCTCTCTCTCTCTCTCTCTGTGTTGTTTTGTTTCATTTTATTTTGCTTTTATATGATAAGGTCTTTCAATTTAAACCTGGGTGTCCTAGAACTCATACGAGGAATCTAATGAGTAAGTATATATACCAGCCTGGCCTTGAACTCACAGAGATCTACCTGCCTCTGCCTCCCAAGTGCTGGGACTAAAGACGAGCCACCATGCTCAGCCTTTACCCACTTTTTCGATGGAAATGAAATCTACGTCAAAGAAACAGAAACCCCTGTATGCTCTGTTTTCTACAGCAAGATTGCTTGATCCCACATGCTGAAGGGGCAGCTTCGAGCATCAAAAGAAGGTGTAGCAGTGACAGGATGGAGGTGCCTGTTCCTGCCTGTGTGCCTGTGTGCTTGAGTGTTTCTTGGTAGAAGCTCAGAACTTTACATAATATGTTGATCGTCAAGGCTGATAAACCAGTTTCCTTTCCTCAAGTAGAGGTGGAGTTTTCTCCCAGGCATTGAATCTAGGCAGAGCCTAGAAAAAGGAGGAAGAGGTTCTGTTATAGGAAAGCCATTCATTGGCACTTGCTTCCGCCTCCTATATGGCAGATAGTCTCTGAACTATTCTTCACCCACCTGCAGATGGGAACTCCCTATGCTGTTGGGCGCATGGTTTGGCTCTGCCTATCAGAACATGTAGATTCTGGTCACCGTTCTCAGACTCACTCAGGTTTTTCATCATTTTACAGTACCTCTCAGTCCTATGACTCAGTTTCTCCTGTTAGCCTGGCAAGCTCGAACTGCATCAGAATATATAGCCTTAAGTTGTCTGATAGAATAATCTCTCCTCACTCATTTAGTCTAAGATAAATAATTTTCTTGCTTTAAACTACAAAATTAGTGAATGCTCATTGAAATTCAATCAACATGTAAAAATATTTTAAAACATATTCTTGCTACCTTGGAGTAACTGTACTTGACTTTGTACGCACACATGTAAAAATATTTATTTGCTTTCTTTCAGTCAAAAATTGGATTTTTTTTTCTCTTTCTACTCCCTCTGTTAACAAATGTGCATATTTTGTTTTCACTCTATATCGTTACTGGATTTATATGCCAGAATATCAACTTTTACTGCATTGGTTTTACAGGCTGCACGATATCTAATGATATGGATATATCATAATTTATTTGATCTCATTACTTAGAACCTCGGTCTATTCATTTCAAACAAGTAAACGTGTTTGCTTCCCCTCATCCTGGAAACTTCTAATGTGAGGTTTTATGGCATTGCTTTGCCAGGAGGATGCTATTTGTGTTTCTAGCCCATTGAGATGGTTCCCGTGCTTACAAAGCTCCTTCTCTGTCGGCCGTGCCTTATTTCCTACCTTTGTTGATTGCTTGGTGGGTTCTTTCAGCAAAAACATTCGTGAGACAAATGCTAAGAGATGAGGGCCCACAATAATGAGCAACCATTTCCATGCTGAGAGAACATTAAGTCACAAGTCAGAAGAAGGCAGGCAACACAGAGACAACTTCTAAGGGTGTTTCCCACCGAAGGGAATGTAAAACATACTGACTGTGATATTAAGGGTAGTTTGTTAGTTCTATCAAAGCTTTCACTGGGGGAACTGATGGGCATGGATGGAAATGGGGGAGTTGGCACCTGATCTGGGCTTCCAAGGGTGGACGTTATGTAGTTCTGATATAGACCTGGTGGAATGTGTTCTAGGCAGAAGGGAGATGACAGGCCTGGGAACAGTTAGTGTGACAGTGCTGTTAGCGTGCCCCATTCATGACCAGTGCTTCTTGTTCATGCAACATGCATCTATTTTCACATTAGTAACATCGGGTTCTTATCTTTAGTTTTATTGAATTCAAATATTTCTAATTTTTAATTCTTTTTATTTTAATGAATATTGATTTACTATATTACACTGACTCTAATTTTATGTCAGTTTTCTCTGCATGTTTTGCAGAGCTATTTGCCATCCATTTGAGTATGATAACACGTACCATGGAGATGACTATACGCTTTCAATAGACGGTAGATCTGATGTTGCTTCTGAGATTTTTCTGTCATGAACAGTACCATTGTACATTTTTACGTTTCTTGAGCAGATGTGGAGTTTTCCCAACACCAAGGCAGTATACACTCACAGCTGTTCTGAGACATTGAGCTCCTCCTATTGTGTCTGTCTAGGAGGGTACTAATTTGTTTCCTATGAAACACATTTTCTTTTGTCTGTAGTCTTACTTGTTTATATTCATCAAATCTTATTTACTGCTTCCTAATTCTTGAGGAAGACGCTGCTTTGTTTTCAGGTTGGCTCATATGATCTTAAGCTACTGTTCTTTTTAAAATGTGTTAAGGAAGCTGGGAACTGAGACCAGAGAACAGCAGCCGGGGTGATCTCTACCCTGTGGGTCTGGTCAGCTGACTTCTTTCCGTGGTATAGCTTACTCTATACCAGCATTCATGGGCAGAGGAGTCAACGGCAAGGCGCTTGGAAGACTGAGTTACTCCATGGCTGCTTCTTAACCTTTAGATGGCATAAACAGTCATTTATTTATCCTGCAACAATGTTTATGACCTTCATTGTTTGGGAGCTATTTGACAAGCTATGTGCTATTTCATTACCTCCTTAGGAATTGTGTCTTTGAGCTACTCTTTTGTATTATCATTAACCTCTATACCATCATTTGCCTTTTAATATTTTGAAATGTAGATGCAAAAATATGTCAGAATTACTTTTAACCCATAATGACCTTTATTACAATATCCATGGTGACCTTTTCACACTCCAGGATAATGAACTGAAGAACACAGTACCTTCTGTTCCCAGCATATATACATGTCACAGCAGAGCATAATGGGCTAATAATTAGATGCTTTTGTGGCCACATAGTTAAGATCTATTTGGACCTGCTTTTGAAGTCTTACATAGGCTATTAGAGATCTGATAGTTTTCTGTAGATTCTATTGTGAAACTCATTGCAAGTATGATTCATTGACTAATAAGCTAACAGGTCCTTGCCTTGATCTGGAAGGAAGTACCTAGACCTTCACAATAAGCTAACCCATCAGCTAGAAATCACACCTTTCAGTGCCTTCTAAAGAAGTTCATAAGACTTACAATGCATGCTACTATGTCTTAGGACCTGGGAATTATAGAGAACAAAAAAGTCTTTCTCTCCACTTGTTTATATCCCAATGTGTTAAATAATATTTAACCAAAGACATCAATCGATTGCCAAACATAAATTTTATAGGTCCTCTTACTATCCTTTCATGACTGACATTAAAGCCATTGGGAAACCCTTTGCTGTCCTTGACAAGTCTCTATGTTTTATGTTATTCTCATTCATTCTCTCAATTGTATTCTTTCTGGCTTGATTTTCCTCCTTTGAGGTACTGAATATTTTTGTGTATGCCCTTGTGGAATATATTAATATATTTATTGTTTATTGGGTATGTTTAAAATGGAAGAATAATGGTTTTATATACATATATCATGTGGTTAAATTATGGGGATTGTGACCTCTTTTTAAATAAATCTTTTGTTACAGGTTTTAAAACACCGCACAAATCATCAAGCAAGCAGTTTCATGTAGTTTTAAATGCTATGAAACAGAGATGTTAACAGCCTCAGGTAGGACGAAAAGGAAGGTTTAGTTGGCTTGGGGTTATATTGAATGAAGGCTGAGTCACTGGAAGAAAGAGCTGTGAAGAACCTAAAGAAGATGTACGTGCGAAGAGTCAGCCAGAGCTTCTGCAAGGTCGTGGATGAAGAGGCAGAAGGAAGATCCTATGTGTCTATGTGCTTGTGTGCCTGTGTGTGCCTGTGTGTGCCTGTGTGTGTGCTGTGTGTAGCTGTGGTGCTGGTAGCTTGTTGCCTGGTGTATGTGTGTGTGCACTGTGGGAAGGAGACAGCTGGAAGAGAGGTCCCGTGAGTTTCACTTGGCACAGAAAAAGGTTTTTTGATGGGGTCAGTGTTTCATTGGGGAGGGTCTTTAAGAACTACTGCAAGTGTTTAAGCACTATAATCAATCTATGAAGCTCCTTTGTAGTTTTTGCTGGTTGTAGCATCAAAAACAAAAAGCCATTTTTGAGGACAGGAGTGCAAAGCCCGAATGATCAATGACAAGGCTTTCTGCAAACCCAGGAGAGGTTGAAGTGAGAGGGCAGGGTTAACCCAGGGAGGTGAAGTGAGAGGACAGGGTTACCAACACAGGCAGGAACAGGGGGTTGAAGTGAGGGCATGTAAGCTTGAGACTATAGTACAGAGGTGAGCAAAGGTCCTGTTTGGTGTTTTTAGAACAACAATGACAGCATTTACTCATGGTTTAGCATATTAGTGGGCATATTAGAATAATAAAAAACAGGACTCCAACTCTTAAGTGAGAAATTGACAGAAACCTGGGTTGAGGAGAGGTGATATTAGTGGGGTTTTGGTAAAACTAGAGAAACTGCTTGCTTGAGATTTGTAGGGTGTTTTAAAACCTGTAAAAAGGATTTATTTGAAAAGAGGTCACAATCCCCATAATTTAACCATTAATATAGGTATATAAAAATATTATCTTCCATTTTAAACATATCCGATGTTTAAAGACTTCTTTTAATTTAAGTAAGTTAAGTGGAGGAGTGAATAGACAGGGTTTCAGGCATAGGTTTGCAGATGATAGAAGGTAACAGAACACTGAGGTGGCCTTTGCAGGGCTGATTGGCTGGAACTCTGGAAGGCCTTAACACAGGCTAAAGCTTGGTCAGTGAGATCTCTGGCTCCAAGATCTGTGAATGAGCATACAGCTACTTACTTATCCATGCTCCATTCCCAGTGATACACATGTTCATTTTAGAAATGAGAGCCAAACGTTCAGGAAAGCAGCATGGCAAGAGAGATACTAAAACTTCATTGACTCATTTCTCCATGTTTGGAAAGTAAGAAAGGGTGACAGCATATGTACTATAAAGTCATTACAGGAAATACATATATAAATTCCATCGACAAACCTATTTTGTAATTTAATAGACATTATTAATCATTAGCTACTAGGATTTTTGTATTTATTATAATCTCATTAATTTTCATTTTATAATGCATGTTTTATGCACACTTTTTGTGCATATTTGCCACAAATATATTAATGTTATTAAGTTTTGATTATGTTTTGACAGACAGTGTTGTAACAGAGTCAAGTAAACGTATGTCAACTTTCTATGTCTGGTATCAGGTAGGCACAGTGTCCATACTAGGTAAAATTGAAAAATCAAGTAAGAAAATTTTCACTATTTTTTTTCTAAGTGCATTAGTGGTCTGATTTTATCTCATAGTATTTCATGATATTTATATTTCATCCTAGAATAATTACCTTAATAAAGTTTCTCTGCCTTGAATGGTAATATCTTTTCTTTGTTCTTGTTTTTCTCATGTGGATTCTGGTGAATGATGAGAACTGGAATTACTTATCTGGCATTTTTGCGCATGGCCGTGGCTCCCTTCTGTTCTCACTGTTCCAGCCCCTGAGAACTCCTCTTTTCAGCTCGTCTGCCTATAATAATCCCTTCATCCCTTTGACCATTAGCTGGAAAATTATGACATTTAGAAAGGACATTTCTCAAAACCATGGGAATTCATGTATTTGGACCAGATGTTAAGAGAATTTTAATAGGAGATAAAACATCTGTGACAATGGATGGCAGAGCCATGGAAAAAAGGAACACATGCATAGCATTTTAATAGAAGCATGTGCAAACTGACAATGGTAGTGTGTATGCATCCACGAACTCAGCTCTCAGATGCTGAGTGAGTCCAGAAACTTCACGGCCTTGCTTGAAAATGAGGCTGAGAGTAATAATTGTAACTTTGGACAACCGAGTCTATAGCAAAAATAAGTGCTGATGTACTTAAGTAGATGTGGGGAGAGGCAGAAAAAAAAATGTCCAAGAATGGCTACAAAGATGTGATGCTTAAGGATTGGATCTTGAGGACGTAATCTCAAAACCAGAAGAAACAGAGAGGCTTGGCTAGAGTTTAGGAAGACAGAAAGCATGGGAGTGGTGAGTGGGTTCCTGGATGATGCTTTGGATCCTGAATATATACGTTCTTGTCTATCATAGGTAGCAGGCATGACAGAGACATTCAGTAAAGAGGAGGGAGGGGACACTATGACCAGGAAGTGCACCTTCACTTCCAGGAAGGCTGAGAGATGCAGTTCCAGATATAGTGAAGAGAGAGGGAGATTATGGTACTGTGGATCCCAGGAAGGAGGTTTTAGGGAATAGTCTCAGCATTGGGCACATCACCAGGGTCAGTTATATAAGATCACTGGATGTGCCAGTCAAGCAGAGACCAGTGTGGTTGAACCCACGAGGGCCTTTTCTCCCAGACATGGTGATCTGCTCTTACATGTTCTTATAAAGAATACACGTAGTGATTGTCACGAGAAGGTGCTGTCCCTGTGTGGCCTGTGACCTATAATATTGCTCTACTGAGAGTCACTTACAAACATGGCTACTGTCATGTGCCTTATGGATTTTCTTGCCTTAGAAATCGAAGCCACGTGAGTCCTTTAGAAATTGTTCATATGGTTTTGTTACCTGACGTCTCCATTATTTAAGTATTCTTTTATTCTTAGAAAACGCTCTTGTTGGTCTAGCTAACAGAAGCAGAATGGATAAACTTTCACTTCGTTTTAAAACCTCTGACAGATAAAATTAATATTGTCTTTGAGCAAATAATAATTTTATCTAATGGACTCCATTTATTTTTATCATTCCTCCGGGCAATCTAGAGCTAAACAGGGGGAAGGAGGCAAAAGCGTAATAACAATTCCGTTTGAAGAGAGGTATAAAACAAGGTCACTGGAGCTGAACTATTATTGAAATGTATAAAATGGTTTAATGTTTTCTTTTCCCCATTTTATACTATAAGGTCATTTTATATAGCCATAAAATTCCTTCTCATCAGAGTTCATGTATGGTGGAACTCTCTGGATAACAGTCTGCTCCTACTCAATAGCTGAGGGTGGCAGCCTGTTGTCTTTCTCCACATAAGTCTGATAAGTGTTTCTTCATTAACATATTCTTAAAATTATATCACTAATCATGTATGGAAAATTGCTTTTGGCTGAACCTTGACCGTTAGGGTGTATGTATTAAAACAACACAAAGGTGTTTGATTTTTTTTCAATGTGCATAAAAATTGAAGGTTTAATGTCTGATGGCTGTCCCGATTCCCTTTTTAGGGTCAACAAAGCACATGGAAGCTTTAATCTCCGTGTATTTTTCTAATAATGGTGTCCAGTCATGATTTTAGATACATGTTACTCTTCATCTAATTTCATTTTTTTTTCCTGAGAATCTAGAATATCTGGTACAGCAGCAAAGAGAAAGCAGGGACTCATTTGGTACCTTCCTACCTGTGCTGAGCAGGAAAGGCTTTGAGTTGCCTGGATCATTTTTTCCTGCTGCTCTGAACTTCCATTTCAATCCTGTCTCAAAAAGCACAGCTTCTGTTTTGATTCTATTCACAGGAATCCCTCCTAGGTGGTTGTAGTTTGAACTTCTGTTTTATATTTACCAATGTGCACACTAATAATCTATGCTAAAAAGATGAATATGAAACATAATAAATAAATTTTTACCTGTTTGATGACCGTAGACCCTGCCTGGGAGTACTGAGTCCTTTCTGCCCTTGCTGCAGCCTTGGCGAGCAGCACCAGGGAATGACATCTTTTAATTTTGCTGCCTGGATTAACAGTGCTCTGAAATTGTCTCTCCTCTCTGGGCCTGTGGTTCACCTCATTGTATTTACTCTGCAGACATGACTGAAGTGACTCAGTCCATCGAATCTCTTAGTTATAAGTAGGCTTTATAGACTCAAACAGAAAGGCCAACTTAATCAGCACAAAGCCAGGGAGCTGCAGGTCCCGTTTTGACATGACTTGCTACTTATATTTGACCTTCCATAAGTTATGGAATGTGGTTGAGGTCTGGCTTTGTCAGCTACAAAGGGAGTGGATAGGCAGGTGCTTTTGAAATCTCCTTTGACTACCCAACTTCTGGGAGTGACTAATTCATTAATTGTCTCATGTGGACCAAGGGGCTAAGCAGAATCACAGTGGCAACTGATGACTGAATCACAACTGATAACTAAAGATTAGCTCTGTTTCTTCTGATTCGTTCATGCAGCCCATTCAGTATGCAGGAGCACACTGGCACCCAGATAATGAGTTCAAACCATAGCTTGTGATAGAAAGAAATAGAATGGTAGACACATAGCCGTTATGAGACTATCCAGATAAATCTTTGATGAAAAGCAGTTAAGTGCCAGGCACTGGAGTTGTTATGGTGAGGTTCTAGGCAGGAGCTGACAGCTGACTAAAGCCAGGACTGGCTGTGTCTGGAAATAGAAAACTGCTTCCTCCTTTAGCCGTGGATAACTGGAGCTGAGGTGAGAGCCATTGCATCAGCAACACACAAATGGGAATGCAATGTTTCCTGTGAGTTGCTCCAGGAATGGTGGAAGCTAAGAAGCTTTTCTGGATGCATGGTCAAGATGTAAGAGGGCTTTCTGGATGCATGGTTGAGATGAAGTTTGCAGCAACTTGGTGATTGGTAAAAGGATTCAAAGAAGCAAGAGAAAAATTCAAAAGCTTTGGGATAGGACAGGCTCTTGCCCTGACATCAGGTGCAAACCAGATTCAGAACATGATCTGGGAGGCAGGTTTGGATGGTGAGTGATGGGAGATTCACCCAATCCCCTGAACTGTGCCAAGGAATGGAACGACTGACTGAGATATGGCCACTTCAGCAATGATCTCTGTCACCCTTTAGAAACCTGCCTCTTTGTGCTTCTGAGGTGATAGGATCTGTACCTTGCAGTTAGTTGGCACAAGTACAGTGCAAACTTCCTACAACAGCTTCAGCTTTCTGGTGACAGCACTGAGGTATTCCAGACGAGTTGGGGGCATGGCTTCGAGTTCTTTCTGAGGCCACCTTTCTGGATTAGTTCACTCTCTTAACTTTCTTGTCCTCCCACGGAGCAACCACGGATGCCACTGTGTAAGGCACAAGGCAAAGAAGGCTTTGTGTCTCTGAATCCTGCCAGAACATCTGAATGCATCTAATTTTACAATAGAGCTTGGAAGCAACTCAGCCTCCCCTGAAAGGATGTACATTAAGCTTGCGCTGGATCTGTTTTTATTAATAACTGGTTAGCTACTGCTCCCCGAGGAGAGCTCCCTGGGTAAGCTTTCGTTCTTTTGATTCCTTTTTGATCTGACAGCATTTTTATTTTGTAAAAGGAACAGTTATTTTTTCCTGTCCCCCACGTCTATTCAGCCGCAGTGTGGGTGAGATTTGGAAATGTTATTTATCGCCAAACACTTCTATACAGAGCTCTGCTTATTTAGATCCAGTTTGTAGAGCGGACCTCCCACATAAGGAAACCAAAGGGAAGCTTTCAGGGATTTTGAAGTAAATTCTTTAAAAACGCATAGATGTCACAGTCCAGGTTCACCTCCTGTAAAACATCATCATTGCAACAAAGCTGTTTTCATTAAGTTGCTTAATATATATTTAATATTCTGGGGCTGGTAGGATGGTATCAGGAAAAAAAAAAAAAACGTTAGTGACATTGATTCTTTAAAATGGCTTTCAAAATAAAGTTCTTAAAATTCAGTAAATAGTTATAATTCATGTGGTTTTCAGTTTTATGACAAAGTACTGAAATGATGCAATGCACACGTGAGAGAGGTATGTAAGTATATTTTATATAATGACGATGACTTGAGTTCTATGGAGAGAAAGATGTTGACAAATCAAAATGCAGAGCTTTCAGCAAGGGGCCCCCTTTGGCAATGCCTGGAAGTGATTGTTGTTTGATTGGTTGTTGTTTTTTTTTTTGGTCGGCAAAGATGAAGAGAGGTGTGCGGTTGGTTAACGCACCTAGCTGCCCTGGACCAATAATCACCTTGTTGCAATGTCAGTAGCACTAACATTCGGTACTCGGCATTAGACAGAACTCCAATCACTGAGGCAAGACAGCCGGCACCTCCTTAAGACATGTGATTTCAGCCGTTAAGGAGGAAGACCTACCTGCTACTCAATGTTGTCTGTATGTAGCAATTTATTCTAGATTAAAAGGTTACATTATACTCTGAAAATTAAAACTCATAAGTACCTTATTGAAAGTGCTTCTGGAGGTTTCCCGTGGCAAGTGTGTAATTTCCTCAGGTCATCCCAGACTCCTATGTTCTATTTAGTTCCTGTCTCTATGATGTTTCCCTCACATGGTGTTTGCGCCTTGAGCTGTTGCTCTCCTCCTTTCATCCAGGAGACAAAGATTTTAAGGTTCAGATTAGCACAGTTAAGATTTATTGTAAACAAAGGATGCTGGTAGTTATGGTAGATATTCATGGCCTGCTTCACTTGACGTTGGTTTCATAGTGACTATTTCCATGACCCATGTATAAAATAAAAGGCTTGGCCCTCTGCCTATGACAGTAGTGGAGAACAGCAGAATCTTCAGGAAGTGGGACCTAATAGAAGGAAGCTAAATGCTTGTATATGTCCTCACAAGGATATTAGTCTCTGGCTCCTTGAAAGCACTTTGTCTTGGCTGTCATAGAGTCAGAGGTCCCCTCTGTCACTAGCTCACGAGGTGTGCTGATGTCATAGACTGAAAGCAGTTGACCAGACTCAAGGTGATCAGACTCAAAACCACTGAAAACGTGAGTCTGCGTGAATTTTATTCCAGGTATTTTGTTCCAATAACAGGCACCTGACTAATCTAATAGTTAACAATATTCTCTGTTTAGCTTATTCCTGACAAACTGACCAGGTGTAGTCTTTCATCTCATCTAAATGAGCTCCATTTTGGAGGTAAAAACAAGGCAGTACTGTGTGGAGTTTGCTCTGTGAGAGTTTGTAGCGATGCTGTTTTGGGTGGCAGACGTGGTTGTAATGCTGGCATCACACGTATCATGGAGTTAGGATGGACCGGGGTTGGGACCGCTTGCATCTCTTCTCTTATTGCTAGGTTGGGTTTGTTTTCATATAGAGCCGAGACAGCTCTATGGAACCTTGCTAGAGCAGCCACCACAAACACCCCAAACATCCTTGGTCTTAACAGAACCAAGCCATTGCTGTGATCAGCCATCATGACCAAGATAATTCTTATAAAACATTTAATTGGGGCTGGCTTACAGGTTCAAAGGTTTAGTCCATTATCAAGGCTGGAAGCATGGCAGCATGCAGGCAGACATGGTGCTGGAGAAGGAGCTGAGAGTTCTACTTCTTGTTCCAGAGGACTACGAGAAGACTCTCTATTCCCCAGGTGGAGAAGAGGAGGGGGTCCTAAAGTCCATCCCCACAGTGACACACTGCCTCCAACAAGGCCACACTTCCTAAGAGTGCCACTCTCTGGGCCACTCTTTCTGCATCTTCTTCTTCAGGGTTCTCTGAGATCAGAGAGGAGGGATTTGGTGGAGACATCCTGTTTAGGGCCGAGTTTTTTTTTAGGTCTCTCACTCTCTGCATATTGTCTGGCCGTGCATCTCCATATTTGTTCCCTGCTTGCAGGAGGAAGCTTCTCTGACAAATGTTGAACAAAGTATTGATCGATGAGTAGAGCAGCGTGTCAAGCTTTGTGCCAGCATTGCACAAACGCATACAACCACTGTTGAGTCATTGTGGCAATTCCCAAGAAAGATAGCAACAGGCTAGTCTTACAAGTAGGAGACCATTGTAGATCGAAGGGTTAGTAGCTAGGTTGGCATTTGTGTTTCTGCTCCTTCAACAGGGAGTAGAGTACTCCTGGTCCCAAGAACACCAGCCTGGAGGCATCAAGCTCTAGACAGGCACTGGCTTGATGTCTCTGTGTTCAGTGAGTTATGTAGGTGTTATTTTCAGAAATAAGGATTTGTTCTCAGTTTGTGGAGAGCAACTTACAGACTCGACAACAGCCTGGGCTTCTTGTAAGTTTCTGTGGGGACCATTTTGGAGAATAACTCAACTATTTGTAACCCATTCTTATTATTGAAGTGTCATTTGATGAAGAGATATGTCCAGTTATGACCATCTCTCCATTATTTGACAGTTTAATTCAGAATTTAGGAGTCTTCTACTCTATTAGGTTTCCATATACCCCTGGAAGTGGCCCTTAATTTTAGCTATTCTTCCCTATATTCCCTCCTTTGTCTCCCCTTTTCCCCACTTCCCCATTTGATCCTCCCTGTCCAGTTAACACTTCTCATCCATCCATCACTATCTGTTCTATTTCTTTGTCCTAGGGAGATGTGTCCTTCCCAGTTATTTACTCTGTATCTGATTTTACAAGATTGTAACTTGCTTTTCATTGTCTTAACAGCTAACATCCAATATAAGTAAATGCATACCATATTTGTCTTTCTGTGTCTGGGTTACCTCGTTTAGGATGAGAATTCTAGTTCCATCTATTTATCTGTGAATTTCATGGTTTCATTTTCTGAAGATGGAGTTATATTCCATTGGCTAAGTATCACTTTTTAAAAATCCTTTATCCTTTTAGGGACATCATAGTTGTTTCCAGTTCCTAGCTATTACTAATGTAGCAAGGATGAACATGGTCGAACAAGCGTCTCTGAAGTAGGATGAAGAATCCTTTGGCTCTATGCCCAAGAGCTCTATAGGTGGATCATGAGGAGGATTGATTCCTATCTTTCTGAGGAACTGCCACACTGATTCAACAGTGGTTGTATGTGTTTGTACTCCCTCCAGCAATGCATGAGTGTCCTCTAATGCCACATTCCTGCCTTCATGAGCTGTCACTCGTTTTATTGATCTTGGCTCTTAACCAGTGAAAGACAAAAATCTCCAAGATGTTTTGATTTTTATTTCTCTAATAACTAAAGATGAACATTATTTTAAATACTTCTCAGCTATTTCACTTTCATCTTTTAGTCACTGTTTAGGTCTGTACCCCATTTGAAAATCGGGTGTTTTTTTTTTGATGTTCATTTTTTCTTAAAATTATTTATATATTTTGAGTATTAGCCCACTATCTCTGTATGGTTGGTAAAAACACTTTCCCATTCTGTAGCTTCCATCTTTTTCCAAACAATGATGTCCTTTGCTGTGAGGAAGCTTCTTAGTTTCAAGAGGTCCCATTTATTAATTGTTGATCTTAGTTCCCGCATTAATTATGTTCTGTTCAGAAAGTCTGTGCCCATGAGTTCCCTGTCTTTACTTGCATCGGGTTCTTTGTATCTGGTCCTATGTTGAAGTCTTTGATCCATTTGTAGTTGAATTTTGTTCATGGTGATAAGCTAATCCAGATTCTTACATGCAGCCGTTCAGTTTGACCAGCATCATTTCTTGGTGATGCTGTCTTTTTTCCAGTGTGTATTTCTGGCTTCTGTATTAAAAATCAGGTGCCATAGGTGTGTGGATTTATGTCTTGGTCTTTGATTTGATTCCATTGATCAACATGTCTGTTTTTGTATTAGTACCATGTTGTTTTATTACTATAGCTGATAATTGTCCTTTCAAAGTCTCTAAATAATTATGCTATAATTTTGAAGGGGATTGCATTGAATCTGTAGATTGCTTTTAGTAGCACAGCAATTTATATTAATTCTGCCAATCCATAAGTCTCGGAGGTCTTTCCATTTGCTGATATATTCTTAAATATCCTAAACTTTTATGATATAACAAGTCTTGTACTTGCTTGGTTAAAGTTACCCCAACATATTTTATATTTTTGAGGCTATCAAGAAAGGTGTTTTACCCATGATTCCTATCTCAGTCCATTGTCATTTGTATATGGAAGGCTACAGATTTTTCTGAGGAAAGTTTGCATTCTGTTACTTTCTTGAAAATATTTATCAGTGGTAGGAAGTTTCCTGCTAGAATTTTCAGGATCATTTATGTATACTGGCATATCATCTGCAAATACATATAGTTTGACACTTCCATTCCAGTTTTATCTTCTTAGGCTGACTCACTTCTCTTGTTGGTTGAAATGGTTTAAGACTTCAAGCACTATATTGAATAGGTATGTAGAGAGTAGGTACTGTAGTTAACCAGATAACTGAACCTACTACAGGAGAAATCAGGCAATGTCTTATTCCTGATTTTCAAAATAGCTTTAGTTTTTCTCCATTTAAGTTAATGGTGGCAATGGGCTTCTAAACTCCCTTCATTTTGTTTAGGTATATTCCTTGTATCTCCAATCTCTCCAGGACTTTTATCATTAATGGATGTTGGATATTGTCAAAGACATCTCTACATCCAATGAGATTTTTTTTGTGTTTTATTTTCTTTATAGGGTGATTTACATGTTTTGATTTATGTATGTTGAACCATCCATATATCCCTGGGTGATGCCTACTTGATAATGATGGATGACCTTTTTTGATGTGTTCTTAGATTTGTGTTACAAGTATTTTATTGTGTATTTTTGCATGTATGATCATAAGGAAAAATGGTCTGTAATACTTTCTTTACTAGATCCTTTTGTGGTTTACATATCTGGGTAACTCTAACCTCATTAAATGAATCTGGCACTATTCCTTCAGTTTCTGTTTTGTTAAATAGTTTGAGGAGTATTGGCATTAACTCTTCTTTGGAAATCTCTTAAAATACTGTGCTAAAACCACCTGGTTCTGGGCTTTTATTGGTTAGGAAACTTAATCACTTCTTGTATTTCACTAGTGATTATGATCTGTTTAAATTAATCATTTGATTGATTTAACTTTGACAGGTGACATGTCTCAAGAAAATTATACATTGTTTTTATATTTTTCCAGTTTGGTGACATACAGGTTTTTAAAGTATGGCCTTATGATTTGCTGAATTTCCTTGGTGTTTGTTGTTATATACCCCCTTTCATATCTAATCTTGTTAATTTGTTTCTTCTCTTTTAGTTAATTTACCTAAGGATTTGTCATTCTTACTGAGTTTCTGAAAGAACCAACTCTGTTTCATTGATCCCGGCATTGTCTTTGTTTGTTTGCTTCAATTTTATATATTTAATGCCCGAGCGTGATTGTTTCTTGCCATTTACTCCCTTTAGGTATGATTTTTCCTTTTTCTAGATCTTTCAGATGTGCTGTTATGTTACAAGTATGAGATCTCTCCAAATTCTCCACGGACCCACTTAGTACTATAAATTTGTATGTTTTGTTTTCATGTTGATTCAATTCTAGAATCATTTTACTTTCTCTCTTTCCCTAATTTTCTTTCAGTAGTGAGTTGTTCCATGAGTTTGTAGGCTTTCCGTTGTTTCATTGATTGTAGATATCCAAGTTTAATCCATGGCAGTCAGAGAGATTGCAAGGTGTTATTTCTATTTTCTTGTATCTGTGGAGGCTTGCTTTGTGTCTGAGTAAGTGGTCAGCTTTGGAGAAAGTTTGTTGAAGTGTGGAGAAGAAGGTATATTCTTTTGTGTTTGGGTAAAATGCTGTGTAAATATCTGTTAGTTCATTTGGTTTATAAGTCAGTTTGCTTCAGCCTTTATGTTTCCTTTTCATCTGGGTGACCTGCCTATTGGCATGATTAGGGTGTTATCGAAATCTCCTCAGTTTGTGAGGGTCAAGTCAGTATGTGACTTAATCTGTAGTAGTGTTTCTTTTATGAACTTGGTGTACTTACGCATGATATATAGATGTTAAGAATTTTTCTTTTTCTTTTTTTTTATAAAATTAGAATACTATTTACTATCAATCAAAATACTTCAATATATTTTAGTAAAATTACAATAAGGCTTATCTATTGACAAATACACAGTTCTCATGAATGGAATTAAGGAAAATATGGAGGCATTATTTTTCTGGATCAAACAATGCAATAAAGTTTTCAAATCTTTTTAATATCTTCTTGGTGGGTTCTTCCTTTGGTAAGTATGTAGTATCTTCCACTATCACTATGGATTAGTTTTGTTTTGAAGTTTATTTGTTCGGATATTAAAATGGTTACACTGGTTTGATTGCTAGGTCAATTTTCCTAGAGAGTTATCAATAATAGCCATTATTTGTTGGTTCCTGTTATTTTTGTTACCACAATATTTTACTTTTTTTAATTATAGGTATGGAATTATTATTCATTATGGTTGTTGTTGTTTTCTTTCTTCTTTTCTTCCTTTCTTCCTTGTTCCTTTCTTCCTTCCTTCCTTCTTTCCTTCCTTCCTTCCTTTCTTCTTCCTTTCCTTCCTTTCCTTTCCTTTCCTTTCCTTTCCTTTCCTTTCCTTTCCTTTCCTTTCCTTTCCTTTCCTTTCCTTTCCTTTCCTTTCCTTTCCTTTCCTTTCCTTTCCTTTTTTCCTTTCCTTTAATCTTTTTTTCTTTTGTATGGTTTATCTCTTTAAGTGGATGCCTTTAGTGCCTTCTATAGGGTTGGGTATGCACATAGATACTACTTGAATTTATTTTTGTCTTGGGATGTCTTTCTTTCTATATTTATTGTGATTGGAAATTTTGCTGGCTATAGTAGTTTGGCCTGGCATCTGTGGTCTCTTAGAGTTTGTAAAACTCCATAGAGGTTCCATTGAGAAGTCGAGCATTTTTCTAATAAGCCAGCTTTCATATGTTACTGATTTTTTTCTATTGAAGCCTTTAATATATATATTTTTTTGTTCTGTATGTATGGTGTTTTAGTTGTTATCTGCCAGAAGAATTTTTTTTTCTGGTTTAATATATTTGGTGTATTTTTCTTGTACCTTGATAGGTATCTCCTTTTTTTTTCTATGATTTTGTTGGAAATACTTTCTGTGTCTTTGTCCTGGGTTTCTTCTCCTTCCTCTCTTCCTTTATTTATAGAATTAGCCTTTGTATAGTAACTCAGATTTCCTGGCTGATTTGTGCCTGGAGTCTTTTAGATTTAAATATTTGGGAGGGTGGTGAGGTATCTATTTTTTTCTATCCTGTCTTCAATGCCTGAAATTTTGTCTCCTATTTCTTATATTTTGTTGGGGTTTGCTTGCCTCTGAGACTCCTATTCCAGACCCTAAGTGTTTCATTTCCAGATTCCCCTCGTTTGGGTTTTCTTTATTGATTGTATTTCCCCTTTCAGCTTTTCAGCTGTTTTAGTAATGTCTTTCTACTCTTTGTGCTTTCATAGATTTCTTTAATGGATTTATTCACTTATTCTTTGAGGATCTCTATTATATTCATAAAAGCCATTTTAAGGTCCTTTTCTTTGCTTCAGCTATGTTGCCTTTGTAAGAGCCTACTGTAGTAGGTTTGCTGGGCTCTAGGGGAACATTTTGTCCTGGCTATTGATCATGTTTTTACACTGGCATCTAGGCTTCTGGGTTTGGAGTGACTGTATGTGTAGGTGCTTGTGTCTGGTCTTTACTCGGTGGGCGTTTTGTTTTATAGTTTCTGTTGCCTTCTCTGATTATTAGAAAGGTGGTGCTTGTGTGATACCTGGTAGGGAATGCTTCTGGGATTTCTGGGGGATTCTGGTATTACTGGTAAACAAAGTTTTTCATGAGTTGGGAGCTGACACTTAGGAATGGGAATGACCTAGAAGGAGTCCACAGGAGGGAGGAAATCTGCTGATATTCCACCGCATCTGCTTAGTTCTCTGGGGATGTGGGCAGAGGGAAAGGAGAGATCACAGCATACAGTCTGCTAAGAGCTGGTGATGGGATCAGAGAACAGAATAGGAATATGGAGGCACTGAGGAGAAAGATCTGTAAATTACCTACCTGTTTCATGAGCTTACTTTATTCTCTGGCCTGGCTGGAGGGGTCCCAGGGAGTTCCTTCTGGAATTGGGGCTGGGACAAAGGAATGAGTGGGGGAAAAGGTTGGAGGAGAAGATTTGTGAGATCCCCTGGAGATGGGAACAGGCAGGAAGGAGAGTCCAAAGCAGGTGTTCTGCCAAAACACAAAACAACAAAACAAAACAATAAAACCAAAAGAAATGTCGGTGTGACTGGGGGATTGGATTTGGAGGAGGGGAAGGGGAGGTAAAGATTTACAATTAGGCCACCCCTTCCCCTCCTCCAAATCCAATCCCCCAGTGTGGCCAGAGGGTTCCCAGGGATGTCTGCTACTGATGGAGGCTGGGATAAGGGGAGGAATGGGGGAAGGGAACACTGGAGGAGAAGATTGATCTGTGTGATATGCTAGATATTGAGGCAGAAAGGGAAGGGGCACAGCAAGTGGTCTGCTACAGAGCTAGGTGTATGTGACAGGGGATTGTATTTTGATAGGTGAAAAATCTTCAGTTAGGCTGTCTACTTCCCTGAACTGTGTGGCTAACAGGTTTCTGGGCAATGCTTCCTTAATCATGTATATTTTAAGATCCATCAGCTGATGACATTTAAGACTTCAGTCTCACAGCAGGGAAAAAGGGAAGATGAGCTGTCTCACAGAAGGGTTCTAGACTTTTCTTTAATGGGAAAAACATACTTTTAACATTTTATCTCAAGAAAACTTAGCAGCTATGAACCTGTATATATTACAATGTCTGACGGTTCACCAGCTGTGGGACAGATATCCATTCCCACCCACACACCCCATTCTCTTTAGCTTTTCCTCCCCAGAAGCTCTTTTCTTCCTGCTTTGGTTTGTAGTCCTCTCATTTGCTTCATGCTCTGCCCGAGCATTTCATCCAACGAGAACTTCTAGAATCTTTTACATTACTGAGGATCTTAACCTTTTTCCTGCTTTGGAACTCTTCATCTTAGTGAGTCTCACTGCTGTGCTTCTTCATGTCTGTACCCCCATTGCCGCTAACTGATGGTCTAAGGCTTGCCTCCTCTGCACTGTGCTGCTTGGTCTCTTACATATTTATACCTGCATGGAGCGATGTGTGTGTGTGTGTTTGACATTCAGTAAACAATGAGAAACACTCAGATCTAATTAGTTTTATAAATTCCAGAGTTTAGCTTCTTAACATTTTCTAGTGCTTAAAAATCCTCCTCATCCCTTATGTAGCCATCAAGAATTTCTATTTATTTGACTAAAAAATTTAGAAATTGTTACATTAGATAGACTACCGACTTGATGTCTTTCTCTATTTCTAAATCTTATAATCTATTATAATATTGTATATATTATATATAATTGTTATATGTAATATAAATCTTATAATATATGTAATATATATTATAATATAACAATACCTATTCTTTTTTAAGGATGAAACCTTTTCTCCCTTCATTAACTAATTTCTTTATTCTAGTAGCTTCTCCTTCCCAATGTTTTTGTCTCTTCTTTCATATACCACTTCTCTAGCACTTCTTTATTTATGTATTTGTTTACTTATTTGACAGTATTTAATTATGAAGTCCATGCTGGCTTGACCTCATAATCCTTTGGCCAAGCTTCCCATGTGTGCCAGGCAGGGACCACCTTCACCCTCCCCTCTTAAATCTTTGATCTCTTCTCCACACTTAACTTTCTCAGAAGACAGACTGTATTTAATTACCAGTGGGTTTGCCCTGGTTCCTCCCTTGTAAAATATTCTCAGAAATCGGGTGACTTCTCTGGGAAAATAAATTATTTTTGCTGGGGGCTAGAAGTTTGAAATCAAGGGGCGGTGACAGATGAGGTTCTCTCTGCTGCACCATCCACTGCGGCACGCACGCCATGCCATGGCAAGGTGATATGCAGAAGCCTGTGAGGAAAGAGAGCCCAGGAGGCTGCAGGGGCCTCTCAGGCAGGCCACCCTTGGTGGAAGCAATCCCTCTTGTGAAAACAGCCTGATTACTCTTAAATGCCCTGTATACAGCATACTGCTGCCTTGACCACTGCATAGCAGTATGTGTTTGATTGCCAAATTTCTCGGTCATGGAAATTCCCAGCTGTTGAGCATGAGCTTATTACATTTTCTCTGGCCATACAGTGTAAGAGGGCTATACGTTTGTTCCACTTCTCTCAGTCCAGGTTTTGTTTTTTGTTGTTGTTTTGTTTTTGTTGTTGTTTTTGTTTTTTTCTTGCTCTGAGGAACCCCTATATGCTACCTGTTGATTGATTACCTTTGGGCAGAATCCAGTGACCTTTCCCATGTAATGTTGCCTCCTCCTTGTTTAGCATGCCTCCCTTTAATGAAGATCAACCTTATTTATCATTTAAACCTTTCTAGATTTTATGTACTAATTCTGATTTTTGTCCTTGTCACCTGACCTGAACTTTATGGGATATTCTAAAGTATCCATTCAGCATCTTAATCCTGGCATGTCCAACACTAAATAATTATGTTTTCATTATACAAGGCCATCTGTGGATACTATTTAAATGAATAGCAGCAGTCATGTCCTGATATTTATATGTCTGTATTTCCATAATCTAGTAGATTAGAACAATTGATGTTTTAAATATATTTTATATACTGGTGTTCAGGGATTTGGAAAGGGCACAGATGGGATATTTTTCTGTGTTTGTGACACATGCTGAAGACTCCCAGTGTGTTCCAGGTTTAATCTCAGCAATGGTGGCTGACAAGATGGATTTTATGGGTTTCAGCCCTCAAACCACCTACCTGGTCTCTTTGAAAAGGTTCCTCTATACTCCAAGGAATGTGTACTGGGTGGCTGGAAGTGGTCATCATGTCGTAGAGCCTGGCATGGTAACTAGAATTTGTGACTTCCTCTGTGTGGCTTGGTTAACAGGGTGCTACAGAGCAGCTCAGACTCACAGGGTAGAGGCCCCATCCTGATGGGCCAGGGGTCAGGTTGGCTATTGTTTGCGTCTGCTTTTTGATCATTATTGACAAAGTCTAAAGCCACGATCTCTTTTCTTTATGTATTTTTTAACAATTGCCATAACTTTAAATCAACTTATTCACCCTTCTGTCCTTCTGTCTGCAATTTCCTGTCCAGACTGCTTCATGGTCTAACAGTTACGACCCCGCACCTTACCATAATTGACTTTCTATACCATAACCTATACTCTATGCTCTTCCTCTGCTCTCTTTGCATTACCTGGTTTCTGTGCCAAGTACAACAAAGCATTCCAGAATATGCTTACGGCTGCATTGCACCTGCTTACCCACTCCACAGATGTCCCCTCATCCTCTCCCCTTGATATGGAATAACCTTCCCCAAATCCCCATCTCTTGAAATCCTCATTATCACTCAATATTAAACATAAATATGACCCCTATGTGAACCTATCCTTGTTCCCAGCAAGTGGCAGAGCACTCTGCCTTCATTCCTAAGGCACCCTCGCTTCTCTTAAAGAGCTTGGGTTACAGTTATTTGTGTAAGCCGGTCTTGTTTTAGCACATGTTTTGTTCATAGTCTTGCAAGTGTCTCAGTGTCAAGCCACATCCTGTTATTCTACCTGGTACTTGCTCTGTTTATGTTCTGTTTCAAGCACACCTGGCCACAGGTTTTGGAGATACTTAAATTATAATTCTATAATTTATAGCTGGGATATTTTTCTGTGTTTGTGACACATGCTGAAGACCCCCAGTATGTTCCAGGTTTAGTCTCAGCAAAGGTGGCTGACAAGATGTGTTTAATGGGTTCCAGCTCATATAAATTCTATCCTAGAATTCATAATTCTATAAATTAGTAATGTCATTGAAATGATTGATAAGAATTGTGAGCCATAACATTCATCAGATTATTGGTAAAAGGCAAAGACTCTAGCCTTATTAAAGAAGGTCTTATGGATGATAAAAAGTGACTGAGTTACTGCATGTCAACTGTATTTGCATAAGCAGGCCAAGACAGACTTAACAGGAAACCCCCAAAATGATCATAGCGATTAGTCACCATTACTTAAGAGGGGTGTGACCTAGGAGGGCTTAAACTTGGATTGTCTCAGATTTAGTTCATTTATTCACACATACACATACACACCTTGCTTAGTCAGGGTTTCTATTCCTGCACAAAACATCATGACCAAGAAGCAAGATGAGAGGATTCATCCATCTTTCTTACACTTTATTCAGCTTACACTTCCACATTGTTGTTTATCACCAAAGGGAGTCAGTACTAGAACTCACATAGGGCAGGAACTTGGAGGCAGGAGATGATGCAGAAGCCATGGAGGAATGCTGCTTACTGGCTTGCTCCCCTGGCTTGCTCAGCTTGCTTTCTTATAGAACAGAGGACTACCAGCCCAAGGATGGCACATCCACAATGGATCCTCCCACTCTTGATCACTAATTGAGAAAATGCCTTATGGCTGTATCTCATGGAGGCACTTATTTCCTCAAGGGAGGCTCCTTTCTCTGTGATAACTCCAGCTTGTGTCAAATTGACACACAAAAGCAGACAGTACATCCTCCCTCCTCAACACCCATACACACATACACTCATATTCACACACATACACACTCACACATACAACACTAATAAACACAACAAACCCATACATACAAAATCTATACCATATATATATACATACACACACACATACACACACACACACACACACACACACACACACACACATACACACTCTCCACTCTTATAGATTGTCAGCTGATACAGTTCACATGGGCAGTGGGAGCAGAGACAGTGAGGTGGGGTTGGGGTTCAGAAGCCCTGAATGACCACACTTGGACTAGCAATCAGTAGGCAGATCAACTTTACTTAGGGTGATGCAAGGTTTATAAAGTTTTGGGGGACTGAAGGTAGGGACATCCAGGATAGGCAAAGGTCTTGGCCTGAGGCTTAGGCTACTTGGCATTCCTCATTAGAATGGAGAAGCATTTCAGGAATCTCATGTGCTGGCTGAACTAGTACTGATCAGGAGAAAGAAAGTTGATCCTGTAATCTGATTGAGGCTACCTGACATTCCTCAGGTAGAGGCATGTGTGTGGGGGTGAGAATTCCCCCAGGCAAGGTCATCGAAAGAGAAACCCTGTCCACAAAGGGAGTCTCCCAAATTGCGCTGAGCCCAGAGGCTATCAGGTCATGACGGACTTCAACTTTAATTAGCAGAGTTTTCACACGTACACATACACCCACACCCATTCCCCCCCTACACATACACATACCAGTACACACACATCTACATTACACACACACACTATCTATACTATATACATACACATACTTACCCACCACACACACACATACACACACTCATACACAGCAACAGACACATACCAATAAACACACACATCAATACACACATATCTATACCTATATGCACACATCCATACACAACAACACAAATGCACACAATACATCTATATTGCACACATACACTCACCTATATATCCCTACACTGTTATACACACAACCTTATACACATCCACATACCTACATATCATGAAAACCCCTAACCCCTCCCATAGACAGACAGACAGACAGACAGACAGATAGATAGATACACACACACACACACACACACACACACACACACACCACAGAGAGAGAGAACTCTGAAGCATCACCTAGTATCAAGGTCAGCTGTTTGTGTGTTCTAGCATCACATGTCTTTACCACATGTCTTTACATATTACAAACTTAAAAGTTAGTAGTAGGACTTTTCCAAAACACTATCCACCATGAAACAAAACCTGAACTCATATTTATAGGATTGTTTGTTCTCTTTATGTTTTAGGTACTATTCACACATGAGGAGAAGGTGAGCTTCGTAGAAGACACGTTCCCAGAGTCAGAGACCCCTTGCCCACCATGAAGGGAGCCTGCATCCTTGCATGGCTGTTCTCAAGCCTGGGAGTGTGGAGGCTTGCTCGACCAGAGACCCAGGACCCTGCCAAGTGCCAGAGAGCTGAGCACCCTGTTGTCTCCTACAAAGGTAAGGAATAAGTTATACTGATTACAAGACAATAGCTCAAATCAAATCCCATGTTTAATGTAATATCCCATGGATATTGCTTTTTTTCTGTGACCTCACCTGGGTAATTAATTGTTTTGAGTGAAGATGAAATGTACGAATGTCATTTCTAGAGGGAGTACTTCCTCATGGAGGATCCCAGAGGGCATTTCTATGGATGTCTTTGTCCCATCTTCATTCAGGGGCCTCCCAGCCATTCAGGTCAGTGGCTGAAACCCTGACATCAGCTTTGTAATAAACATTAAAAAGACAGGGAAGAAAAGAATTCTTCCTTGGCATTTCCTGGTGAAGTCAGGGACTTGTCTTGAAGAATCCCTTTGTCCTTGTCTAGTGTCCTAATGCAGTGGAATCCATTATTGTCTGAAGTGTGTTCTCAGTGCTGTAGTGTAGTAGTTGATTGCACATTCTGTCTTCTATTCTCTCCCAGAAGTAATGGAAGGTCTTCATGGCCTGGATACTTGAACCATTCACAGTGGTGAAACAACTAAACACAAGCTATGTCTCTCCACTCAGCATGCCTCTGCTATCTGCCCAAACCAGACACTGCATTTTATTAACTCCTTTCAATAGCTTTTCATTAGTTTTAAAAGTTTGTATCACAGATTTCATATATAGATGTAAAGTAGAAATAATAATCTAAGCCCCACAATGACCAATTTGCTTTCTATTTTTTTCCTCATTTAAAATCCTATCCATGATTTGCCCCACACCTGTCAAATTATTTTGGTGCAAATTCAGGATGTCATATAACTCAATCTGTAGCTATTAATGAAAAGAACTTTATGATATTATTATTTTACCAGACAAGGAAAATCCCCAAATGAAAAATTTCCTAAAACTATAAAGTGTTTGGTCTCACAAGAACATGAATTCTGTTGGGTCTAACAAGGATCTACCTGAAGTGCAAAAAGTAGAGTTTTCTTGGATAGTTCTTGGATGCTTTTAAATTTTTTACTACATTTTTTTCATTTCCTATGAAAAACATTTTCTTTAAAAGAAATGGAATTTCTTCTTCAGTTTGGCTTCTGCTCATCCTGATTGTTTTTGAGTTTTCTTGTATTCCCCCAGTCCCCATAATTCTGAAGTGACATGAGTCCTGATGGGGGGTCACACTGGCATCTTTTTGATGTCCCAGTGCCTGTCAACTCTCCCTGTGAGGCAGAAAGTGTCTTTTGGGCAGCTGGCAGGTATTCACAGCCAGTGGCTAATGGAAGCACACTGGAGCTGGTTTGGTTTTAGCATCTTTTTTTCATCTAATAGTTAGAAACTTCTATATAAAGCAGCTGCTTATTGAACACCCCTGCAGCACATATGGAACAGGAAAGCCTTTGTTGTGTTTTCTTCTTACTCTGGGAACTGGGTTCCCTGACATCTAGCTCTTCCTTCATTTGCATTACAGGAAATCTCAGAAGTTGTTTCCTGTTGTTTTTCTTAGTCTATTGATCAGCTTCATATCAACATGTGACTTTTCATATAATTAATAGATTTTAATTCATTGCTATATTTTTGCACTGGGGATGTTAGAATGATGCCCTTTCAGCCCAGGAGCATCTTGAGGTTGGGTCTGAGCTCTGAGATAACTTCCAGTCTCTTGGATCAAAAATACTCCTATTCTCTGGCCTCCTTCCTTACATAGCTCTGGAAATTGTCCTTCCCCCCTGCTTGGAGCACTAGCACTTAAGACTCTTTAGAGCAGCATTAAAGAAACCATGTATGAAAATAAATCTTATGAACTACTAATGTGTCCAGGCCATCTTTAGGCTTGAGAATATGAAACTCTTGACACCTTATCCGCTGTTTCTTTTTCGCATGCACAGAGTCTTTGTGCCTCTGCAGGGCAACACTCATTTCCTTTCGTTTTATACAATGCATGCCCACCACTCCATCACTACAGTGTGCCCACCACTCCATCATTGAAGCGTGCCCACCACTGCATCATTACAGTGTGCCCACCACTGCATCATTTACAGTGTGCCCACCACTGCATCATTACAGTGTGTGCCCACCACTCCATCATTTAGAGTGTGCCCACCACTGCATCATTACAGTGTGCCAACCACTGCATCATTTACAGTGTGCCCACCACTGTATCATTACAGTGTGCCCACCACTGCATCATTTACAGTGTGCCCACCACTGCATCATTACAGTGTGCCCACCACTGCATCATTACAGTGTGTCCCATCACTGCATCATTACAGTGTGCCCACCACTGCATCATTACAGTGTGTGCCCACCACTGCATCATTACAGTGTGTTCTCACCACTCCATCATTACAGTGTGTGCACACCACTGCATCATTACAGTGTATTCTCACCACTCCATCATTACAGTGTGTGCACACCACTGCATCATTACAGTGTGTTCTCACCACTCCATCATTACAGTGTGTGCTCACCACTGCATCATTACAGTGTGTTCTCACCACTCCATCATTACAGTGTGTGCACACCACTGCATCATTACAGTGTGTTCTCACCACTCCATCATTACAGTGTGTGCACACCACTGCATCATTACAGTGTGTGATCACCACTGCATCATTACAGTGTGTGATCACCACTGCATCATTACAGTGTGTCCCATCACTGCACCATTACAGTGTGTTCTCACCACTCCATCATTACAGTGTGGTCACCTCTCTCCATTATTACAGTGTGTGCCCTACCACTGTGTTGTTACAGCATTTGCTTTACCACTCAGTCATTTCCAGAGTAGCAGCTCTATTCAAACTGTTTCCTTGTTGTCATTGGGACCCTTTAAGACTTTTGTTTCTCATTTTCTTTTGTTTTCACTATATGTGCTTCACTGAGGAATTAAATCCAAATGACAACTTTAAAGTCCTGGAAAGCTGTGTCATTCTATATAGTTATGCCAACAAACCCTAACTCAGTTTATTCTGATTCTTAGATTTTGCTTTTGCTTTCCACAGAATCAAAGTAAAATCAGTGGAATGATTGATGCTCATAGAAATCTACCTTTTCTATTTGTTTTCTGCACTGAGTTCTGCTCTGCATTTCTATAAACCTTTACTTATACTTTATGAGTTTTATTCTTTCAAACCTCAAAGATCCACACATCCTTGCACACACAAACATAATCAAAGCTGGTAATCTTTCTTAAAAGGTGCATACAACTTGGCACTCTAAAGTAGAGCCCGGTATTAGGATGAACACCTCTACACCAGTGTTCTTGTGGTGCAGCTGTCTGCTATGATGTGCTCTGTTCCTGTCAACAACTCATCGCTGAGAGATGCACTGGAAAAGGTTTCAAGGACTGGGAATTCTAGGTTAAAGGGTGAAAGTTCCTGGGTGATCTGGCTACACTTTTCAGATTGTGTCTGACGAAGGTAGCATTGTCTGAGGATCTGTTCCCAGTAGCCTTCCCGGCAGAGAATCCTGTCGGGGTTTGGAATCTGAGTCTATCTCACAGTTCATAAATGGCATCTCAGAGAATTGCAAATTATCTTTTCTCCCAGTGCTAGGCAAGCACTCCACTGCTGAGTTTTTTCCCCACCTCTTAAGTTGACTATTTTTAGTTTTGGGAGAACATGTAATAAACAAATAATAATCGCCTGTTACCAACAACATCTACACCTGTGCAAAATCTTGATTCCATAGAAGCCAAGATCCAGTCTCTGAGAACCAACAGCTCCTAACAGCATATTCTCTTAGGTGTCTTTGTCATGTGCATGGTACCCAGGAGAGGACCATTGGTGTAAGCTAGCCACAGCCTCAGTACCATTTATGGAAGGTTTCCAGGAACCTCTTGTGTCAGAGCTGAGGCTCAAATAGCTGCCAGAAGGAGTTTATGAATCCCATGAAGGGACAGACATTCTAGAGAAAGGAAATGAGCAGCACTAAGAAGTGCTGAAATGGGGAAGCATGCGTCTCGGGTCCTGGAAAATGCACAGCACAGAGTGAGTTACAGCATCCGTATATAGGTAAAGGGAAAGAGGTGAAGTGGGTAAGGCCATTCTAGATAGGGTGAGCTTGTATATGCATGGCAAGGTGATATCTAAAGATAGATCTCTACTGGGAGGAAGGCAAGCCCATTCTGGGACTGTTGGGATCAACGACAGTAAGAAGGAGAAACTGAGGTCTGACTGGTAACAAATACAGGAAAGCAGACGTGGGGGTGCTTCTAGAATTGAAGAGAGCTATGGTTGATGATATAATGCATGGACCCAAGAGATGAGGAAGTGCTGTTGATGTTTAGGATATTGGCTCCTCATTCCAAATATGGTCAACAAGAGAGGCAGATGTGAAGGATGTAATAACTGCTGGCTGAAAGCCTGCAGCCCTCTGAGACCCAGAAGGAAGAATCTAGCTGAGCAACTCCAGACCTCAGTGAGGGATTCTTTAAAGATGGAGTTGGCCATGAAAGTCTGATAATTCAATGTTCAAGTTCAATAGAGGCCAGAACCTGGAGGAGTCATCTTGTCCTGGATTACTTGGACTTTTTCTTTTAGCATTAAGAGTTTTTCATTTGAAAATCTGGACAGCTGGTATTCAATCCAGCAGTACTCTCAGTACTGGCATACCTGGGCATTGCTTTCTCAGGGCTGGTGCAAAACTACCACCAACTGGATGATTTCCTGATGCTTTCTCTCACAGTGTGCTAGCCAGCAGTCTCCTATGATGATGTGAGTGAGGCTGCACTCTCTCTGAGAACTCTAAAGAAGACTTGTTTCTTGTGGTCAGCAGCCATCTGTGGTCTGCCTTGGTTCACAGTTGCATTGACTTGACCAGTCTCCTAGACTTAGACTATACACTCTCTACAACTTCCCTCTGTATCTTTCTGTCTTCTGTTGTGCTATGCTACTTTGTATTAGGGCTAACCCAAATCTAGTATCACCTTGTCTCAAACAGCTCATCTGAAAAATGTTCAAACTTTGGCACATCCACAGATGCCTCTGTTTAAGAATCAAGGAGATGTTTTTGTGTAGGCCCAGCACAGATCCTATCATGTTGTTTAACCAGGGCTGTGTAGGGGGAGAAAGTAAAACACATTTCATGTAAAGATAAATGTGTGGATCCAAGGAGACAAAAATGTGAATCGTGCAGGAAGACAGGAAATAGCTTTGAAAAGAGCATTATTGAATAAGCCTTAGTGAAGACAGGAAGAAGCCAGGTGAAGGAAGAGGCTAAAGAAAGAAAGGAGAGGGGGCAACAATCAGTGTGGCCACTGTGATGTGGGAGTCGGGGAGGTCTTGAGAACAGGTGAGAGGTTAGCTGATAGGAAGCAGATTCCACCTCCAGTGAGCTAGACTGATGGGGAGGGGACCAGGCACCCAGGATGCAAGACTGAGAGTGGGTTGACGTGGGGTAGGAGTTTCTGGGGATTAGACAGGTGATGCCCCAGAGAGTGGGGGCTCTCGGAAGGAAGTGACACTCCAAAAAAAAGATAAGATTGTAGATGAAACACACAAAAGATTCCCTGTGGATGTTAGGGGGCCTCAGAGTAGCTCATGTTGGAGCTGACAGTTAGTCAGCACTTTATCACAAGAATACTTTTTTTGTGGAACGTAGAACCAACTATGTTTGAACATTTGGGAAATTGTCCTAAGCTGCTGACAAGGATGAAGGACTTGGATAGTCTTGTTTAAAACCTTGATTTCCACGTTCTTTTAAACATCATGATTTGGTGTTACTCTTTGGCAATGTTCTGTATAAGAGGTTGAGAGGGAAGTAAATCCTATGCCAAAGCAACACCTTAATGTCATCCAGCACATTTTGTCAGTGTCTTGATTGGACCGACCTGGCTTGGCTGAAGGTTCTGGCAGTCTTGCTTCCCAGCCTCAGTGAAGTACTTGCCACTGGGGGCTTCTTCATTCTCAGTGCTATGTTTCACATGCTCCGACAGCTTGCTGTGTTTGAAGGCTGCCGCCTTGGCTGCAAGCTCTAGAAGATTTATCTTTGAATGTGCGGTGACGACTAAAATACCCCGACCCATTGCCAACATTCCCTTCCCACTGAAGTGCCAGTCCTTTCCCTAAACATCTGTTCCAATAAATGGGAAAATAGAGTGGCCCTTCACACAGGGTGTTTCTTAGCGCGCTCATGGAGTCCCGTAACCATCACTGGAATTAGCCTTAAATGTTTCAAGTCTACTTGAGGCAACTGTACCTTATTCTGTTTCTGTTTGTTTATTGATTAAAGTTTACGCGCCATGCTAGCTGTGTAGAAAGTGTGTTCCACTGATTGAAACGGATTTCCAGCAAGTGCTTCACCATTATGCAGAAAGAAAGAGCCCTGATGAGTGAATCAGTCCATGTTCCCCAAAGCCTTAGGCTTTAAAATCATGACCGACTTGGGGCATTTCATCAAGGTCTTTGTTGGAAGCATTTAGTATTAATTCCTATGATTGCTTCTGTCCACAGAACCAGGCAGGGCACTATTGATTTCTACTCTCAGGGCCCAGCAATCTTTATTTTTAACTCTTTGGTGATCTTGTAGAAGGTCCTACTACTGACAAGTTTATTGACTGACCTAAGAATTATTTCAGAATTTATGGAAAAGCTTATGGATGTGCGATAGAGGATTAGGAATGCCTTGCGCGAGGAGCTCGGGAAGGACAATAGGGGAATTTTCTTTTCCAGCCATGGTTATTACTGGGACGAGGCTGGGGATGGTACCTTGTCTGCACTTGGGACCCTAAGTGGTCAAATAATTTTAAACTTGGACTTTCAGAATTTTCTCACAGTATTCGCCTCTGTCCTGTCTCATGCTCTAGCGGAATGGCCCTTATAAGTGTGTGTCTGGTTGCATGATGGTGCGCTATTCTCTAGGAAGGATTTTATTAAATTAAAATAGATCACGGCAATTCATTTTACAGCTTTTAATATTTGTATATATTTGGGAATAGTGATGTATGTTTGTACTCCTTGAAGTTTAGGAGTTTGAAGCAGGAGAATTGAAGGTTTAATATCATCGTGTACTGCATAGCGAAACTCCAGGTCACCAAATATATACCATAGCAGTTTCATATGAAGTGAATTAAAGGATAAGAAGAGTCTGCTTAGAGTTGACAGTGCTCCTAAATGGAACCTTCTTTTTCTCTGTAGAAAGTTAGGTTTTTATAAGCCATGTTTGTTTTCCGCTGTCAGTACAGGACGTAAGTGTTTATTTACAGCAGGACACAATCACTAAGGATCTTTAAGAAGTCCTTCATTCCAGGAATAAACTGTCCTTTGTGACCATGTGGAGTACTCAAAGCTTCATGTGATAAGATGTCAAACTTACAAAGTCACAAAGGTGTAACTGTACTGCCCTTTGGTTAAGCCATAGTGTTTGGAAAACACTTCTGATCTCTGAATGTGTTGCCAGTGTTCTGTCTGCAAAAATGGAGTGCCAGACAGTACACATCTCCTCCGCTTCAGCATGGATCAGACCATGAAGGCATGCAGGCCTCGGATGAAAGGTGTGCTTGTTCTTCCTGGAGTTTTGAAAATATTGATAATTTTCATGTTACTTCACATTTTATACCGCTGCATCTATATTTGGTCTTCAGACACATTTTGAATGATATTTGGTTATTTCCTATCACTAGGAAAAAATGTAAGATTATTTTATGACTTCCAATAGACCTGCTTTATAACTGAAGTCAGTCAAACTTGTACCAGGATGAAGATTTTATAATCCTATCATCAAGATTCTGATTTAAAACAACTTCATTTGACTTGGACACATCATTGCAGTTCATTTATCTTCAAGCATACTACGGTCTTTCTAAGCATTAAGTGCTCAGTTTGTTTCTTATACTAAGGATTAAAAACAGCCTTCCCATTCTGTGTGAAGGAAGAACCAGGGATAAATGCAGAGTAAGTTTAATTAGATAGTACTTTCTTGGATCCTGTCATGTTTCTTCTCATAGTAGCTGAGCAAAAGAAGCAGCCATGGGTAACTTGAGAGGCAAAGCTTTGCTCTACTGTGCATGAGATGGACGAAACATCTGTTACCACAGGAACAAGTAAAGGATTAGCTACCTGCTAAATATTACTGACAGGTTTTCTAATGCCATCAATACTTTTATTTTCTTTAGTCTCTTTCCATGTGGAACCATGAAGTAGACTCTTAAGTTTTGGAAACATTCTCTTTTCTAATGTCAGATCACTCTTCCAGGCCAGGAATTGTTCGACTCAAAAACAAGAGCAATGCTTGTCTTGTGATGACATTCATAATGGCAGTGTGTGCTCAGAGCCAAATGGATGGATTCCTTCCATCTCAGGCTCAACAACGATTTGTGTCATATTTGACCGTTCCCACCTTGGAATTACGTCTGGACAGCATGTTAGATAGACTACAAAGACTATTAAGTAAAATCAATGCAGCAAGACCCTGACACTCAGAGTGGCCTGGCCGACTGCTCTGGGTGGCCATCAGACAGTGATTAACGATTATCATTCTTGTTGGTAGTTTTGATTTTTGTTCCACTCAATGCTCTGGTTTTAGCACAGGGAACATTTAAGCTTCTGTTTGTTTGAAGATAAAAGGAGAGGTCCATTTCATTAATAATTCAATCAATATTTAGTGAGTTTATGTTATGTGCTGGAAATTGTTTTAGCCACTGGGGTAACCCCAGTCAGCAAAGTAGAGATAAATCCTGGTCCACGCTGACTTTCTGCTCTATTAGGGAGACAGCCAATAATAGGCTGATAGTAAGTGGGCTCTCTTGTGGAACTGAGAGAGAATGCAAACAGTGATGGCATTAAACGGAGGGGTTTGAGGCTGTCTCCATGGTAACTAGGTGTATCAGATGGCCTCTCTTTGCCTCTCAGCCCCCATTTGATCTTTTCTTCTGTTTATCCATTCTTTGAAACCAGCAGGAAGTTATTGCACATATTTGTTTTGCATTTGTGTGAAATGCAAAAACGTGTAGTGTGTGATTGACAGTTTCCTCTCCTTAAACATTTATCATTTGCTTATGTTACAAACTGGGGCAGGTCTCTCTTCACTTCCTCTTTCTACAATACACGGGACATTGTTTCACCCTCTTTTTCGTCCTGCTCTGGATGCTGGTCAGGGTATAAGCCACAAGAAGGTTCAGGCTTCATATGTTCAGGGTTCCTGTTAAGATTTGTGAGTGACGTAGGGCACCAACAGAAGCTGAAGAGGCGAGAGGGTCACAGCCTGTGTGCTTCCAGCTACAGGCTGATCCCAGACTCCACAGTTTGCATCTGAAGCCGCTTCTAGAAAACACTAGCAGAGAAAAGCTTATAAGTTCAAGGTCTACTGGGATCGTTAATTACTTTGGTTTTTATTTTAGAGAGATTGACATTGTGTGGATGATTTGGGGTCATGTACTAGTGTAATTAATTTTTGATATTTCAAAGGATCAGTTGGTTTGCCATGCTAAAGATGGATTGGACCAATCTCATTAGAGTCAATCTAAAACTCAACTACAGAGTAGCATGTGAAAACTACTTTTGCAATTAACCAATGTGGTTCTAAATAACCAACAGGTGAGAACAATTTCAGGGGGAAATCTCAATTGTTCCCATCCAAATAGCGATAGGAACATTATTTATCCCAATATGTGGTCTATGTCAGCACTTGTTGCTTCTATCAGTGGTTTTTCGTGCATGTAAGGAGATGCTTTAAAAGGCAAAGTATGTATGTTTAGTATGTAAACTAAAGACATTAAAATAGTGAATTAAATAGGGGCTGGAAAGCTGACTGAGCAGGCAAAAAGCTTGTCATACTTGTGTGAAGAACTGAGTTCAAATCTTAGAACCTGTGTAAAGCAGGTCATGGCAACTCAAAGCTGTCATCCCAGCACTCCTAATGTGGGGAGGGTGGCAGAAACAAGGGAATCCCTGGAAGCCATCATGTTGGCCAGCCTGGACCACAAAACAATGACAACATTGTTTTGAGAAAAGAGACACTTTGTAGCCAACAAGGCGTCAAGAAAGGACTAGCACTGGAGACTGTTCTTGACAAATACACACACACACACACACACACACACACACACACACACATACACACACACACACACACACACACACAAATATATATATATATATATATATATATATATATAATATTTTTCACCAAAGACAAGCACACACCCCAAACATGGGAGTAAACTATAAATATAGTAAAAGGGGGAAAAAGGCTATAGGAACTTTTGAACTCTGCTTTTTAGATACGAACTAGCAAAATCAACAAATTTCTTATTAAATTGATGAGAAAATAGAAGAGACATGATATTTAAAATTGGGAATGCATCAGGAAACACCAAATTAGAGCCTTATTGAGCAGTGACAGGGAGCAGTAAGCAAAGTCTGTCATTTCACAATTTAACAACTTAGGCAAAATCAGAAAGTTCTTTGTAAGGTAATGTATCCGTTTCACTAATGACACCTTCAGTCTTACTACAAGGGGGGCGGTGCTGATGCAGGAGGATCACTTTTGCCCAAGGGTTAGAATTCATCCTATACAACATAGTGATCCTAAGTCTAGATTTAGTAAAGAAAAATTAAATTGATAGAATTCACCGACATGATGTTAGGAGGCCGAAGCAGGAGGATCTCAAGTTCAAGCTGTTTGCTAAGAGCACATTGTTTGTACAGGACACTGTCTCCACATGAACAGGACAAGCAGGGCATGGGCTGTAACTAAATGACAGGGCACTTGACTAGCACGTGTAAAACCCTGGGTTCAACTCTAATACCACAAAATTCACTGATGTGCCTTCAGAATCACATGACTTACATTGTGGATTTTATTAGAAACTTGAGAAAGAACTCATCAGTTCTCCAAAAGTAACCAACAAAAACAGGGCATATGTTGTAGTAATTATTTAAAAAGGCCTCTGGTTCAGGCCGACTATCTAAGCTGCAGTCACTCCGCCTAGCCCAGCCGCCATGTTTCTTGGCCGGAGGCCACGTGCGCTGCAGTTAGAACCAGCCGCCAGAAACACCAGCCCTGCCACCCACTAGATGCCAGCGTGAGAGATGGCTCTGCCAATCTTCCATGCTGTCTCCGCAAGTCAGGGCATTGCCCAGACCATTCTGCCATCCATGTGGGCCCAGTAAGAGAATGAGACTCTAATTCTTAAAGATTAATCAAAAGCTTATATATTTGGCAATGATAAGTAACAAGATACCCATACAATCAGAAGTGTAACCCAAAACCCAACCTAGGTATACCAACTACCTTTGACTGCTACAGACACGTGAACATCCATCTCCATCGCTCCTACATCTATGCCCTCTCTTGCTCCTCCTCTTCCTTTTCTCTCTTCCTCTCCTAACTCCTCCTCTTCCTCTCCTAACTCCTCCCATCTTAGCTCCTCCTACAGGCATAGGCAGTAAGTAAATGATAAAGCATTTTTCTAGCTTGTGTAAAGCCTTGGGTTTAACTTTAATACCACACACACACACATACACACACACACACCCCTAACGTAACTTCAAACTCACATCACTTACATTGTGGATTTTACTAGAAACTTGTGAAAAAAAAAATCATCAATTCTATAAGGTCTTCAGGAGAGCAGAAAGGGACAGAATACATTCTAACCACCATAAGCACATGGTGGTGTCTTGATATTAAAGCCAGAGAAGTTAGCCCAAGCTGTAAAACCAGAGACACGAATCTCCCATCAGCATCGGCACAGAAAGCCTTACTCCCACTTAAAGAAATGAACCCGGTGATCTGTAAAAAGAGTGATACACCTGCGCAAGTTGGCTTCATTCTGTAAATGCAAGACGGGCAGTATTTCAAAGGTTTATGTTTGAGAAGTAAGTCAATGCAATCAATGCCTTATTGAACAACAATTATAATCAATTCGTCTCAGCCAATAGAAACGATAAAATTCTCAATACACATATAGTAAAACCGGGGATAGAGATGTTGCATTGACAGCTGGAAAGACACTTCTGCTCTCAGAATCTAGCATGAGGCACAAGGCGGAGGAGGGAATGCGTCCCCACGGAGGAGTCTCCTCTTTGGTGTTAGTGCTTTCTGTCGCTGTCAAACAGAGTACAAAATAGAAATTCAATAAGTGACTTTAGATTTGGAAGGAAGCATTAAAGCTAAGATTTGTTTAAAAAGATTTCCTGTATGGAATATCCTAATTGATGTTTTTCAAAACCTTTTGAAGCCAACGAGCTTCTCATCATTTCAAGGTACAGAGTCTACATAAGGAAATCAATGCTCTGAATGCGATATCAAGCATTCGCAGAAAATCAACTTCAGTCATTATCAGTAGCATCTAAACTGTGTGGGTTTAAGAAAAGTATGTTCAGGTGCTGTGCACCGAGGTCATAAAGCCGCCCAGCCCGAGAGATGAGCATACAGTGGACAGGAAAGACTTAAAGGGGCAGGACCACTCTGTATGTTGTGGTCCATACATTGCTGGAAATCAGGAAAAGATCCTTTGCTCATCTTTTGTTCCTCAACTACTCACATAGTAAAATTTTGTATTGTAAAATGAGATATAAATTGATATTTGATTAACATTGTTGATGCTGGAATTTCTATCCCAAACGTTTAGTAGGGAATTAAGGTATTATCTATGAAAGATTGTCTGGCCTTTCATTTGTTGCATTTTCAAAGTAATTACATACCAAGAGATTTGCATTCTTCTCCAAAGTCAGTGCATATTTTTGTTATCTAACCTCCAACAATACAGTATTGAAGTACTAAAAGACATTCTAATTCATTAATGCACTAAGGTTTAGAAAACCTCAGCCTGAATGTCCTTTGGCTTCTAAGCTATTGTATCAATTTTATGTATTTTGGCTGTGGTCCACATGTAATTGATTTGACAGCAACCTCAGTCACAAACATAGGGATGGCCCCCTAACTGGATGAAAGGCAGGCTCTCTGTGCTTAGATCATAATCTCAACAGTGCCATTGAGGTCTCAAGCTCTGTAATTTGTTCAGGAGCCCACATGGAATTGACCCCTGCTTCTTATTGTCATTTCAAGTTTGAATGGCTGCTGAAAACATTTAGAGCTAGCCATCAGCAGGTGTCAGGCATTGCCAATGTCTTTAGTCATCTCTTTCAAGTCTGAAATGAGAACACATGGCAGATCTCCCCCTGGAAACAGGATTATTTACTTGTAAGTGTCCAGGGCTATGATGCATAGTTGCCCTTAGGTGTTAGTGAAAAGGAAGTGTCTGGTAGGAAGAAACAGGAGAAATTATTTTTGCATCTTCTGACTCCAATAAGCTTGGGGCTTTGGTGAGACAGGAGAGGCAGTCCCTTGGGTACGCCCTTTTGTGTGCCAAATCACTCAGGGATTTAATCTAAGCACTATTTAGAATAAAAATAACGTAAGAAAATTTATGAGGGTACAAACATTTAAATAAGGACAGGATCAGTACAAGCTTCCACCGAGTCCATTCATGGCTCCCGGACTCATCACACCGTCATCATTCCCTTCATAACATGGTCTTCATTGCAAAGTGTTAATCTTTATAATATTATGGCAACATTGTTTGTCTTGGTTGTTACGTTTGGAAGTACCCTCTACATGGTCTTCTCAGGGGGAAGCCTTGGCATTGCTCTTATATCAGCCCTGTTTAACAAACTGATTTCTCTTATCAGAGAAGAAACTTTCTAGAATCCAAGGCTTGTCTCACAGCCTTGTAGTGGTCTGTGTATTTTCTGATGTTCCTGCTTGTTGAGTATCCATAGAAATCTACAGCCATCTCTGCTTTTGTATCTGAACCCTGAAGGGTCTGTTACGGACACTGTACCTTACATTTCACACAGGGTATTTTCTGAGAAGACTCCTTAGTACACATTTTGCTAAATGACTGGCAAGACACTCTATTAAACAGACCCAGAAAGCAGCCCAATCAGATAATTCTTAAGTAAATGCAGGGAAAGTGGTAATTCCCCATTCTTGTGATTTATATGTTAAAGTAAGTATGGAGGGACTGGAAATGCCAATGGTTATACATGAACAACTAAGAAGAAAAGCATGATCTATGGGTAATTTTCAGTGCCTTGTGAAAGGGATAATGGGAGTTTGGCGCTTGGAAAATAGCTAAGCATATTCTTAAAGAACCCATGGCATAAAACTGTGTGCATTATAATTAAACAATGGTAAACCCAATACAAAGTAATTTACCCTTTCTACAGCTTAAATCACACTACATCTTTGATCTGATTAAATACTGTTTGATGTTGATAAGCTATTTATTTGAAACCTCTTAATCTGTTTTTCCCTCAAGGGACATGTTAAAAGCAAGATATTTCTCAGTGGAAAAGCTTTAAAATGTGATTGGGATAATCCTTGTGAATATGTGATGCTCTCACAAGAAAGATCTATGGGAAAAAAAAATTACCAACATTTCTGAAGCCAGATTGGTGCAAGGTACAAAATAAGTTTGTATTAGGAGGCCAGATGCATTAGTCAAACCATTTTTACATAATCTAAGTTTCTTATTCTCAAGGTATTCGTGCAAAATTACCCACTGTCTTCTCTGATTTAATTCAGCTTTAGAAAACTCTTGAGGGTAATGTTTGGAATTTAGAGGGAAAAAAAAAGAGAACATATGGAAATAATAAATTTACACGGTTGGTTATTAGAGATGCCTGCTATGAAAAAATTTAACTTACACAGCAATGAAAACAGGAGTGGAGACTCTGTAGTGAATGTCGCACATGTTTGTCATTACTATCCTTATTTAAGACTTCCCTTCCTCTGGAGCCAAACATGGACATCCCAGCGTTTTTTTAGCAACCAATTTCAAGGCAGCCAATGAAATACTGTGTTTTCTCTAGCTATATCCTGCTACACCCTGCCTACTTCCATATGTCCCATTTTTTTTTTCTAGCCTCCTGAGATACCTTTTTTGTTTTCCTTTGATTCAGCCACCCAGTGCATGAATTAAAAATAGTTTTGGCTGCAACAGAGCTGCTGACCCTTCGCAGCACCGTGGCTCTTGGCAACGATCATATAGCCGTTGCTTGAGGGGCATGGGTGGGAGCGATATGGTTGGATGGTATTCTGTGGTTTGCTTTGTAATTCTCAGTCTCCAGTTCTCTCTGCCTTCATACATTTGTGAAGCTCCAGTTGATATCGCCAAGAATTTCACACTCCAAGTGAAGGGAAGATATCTCCCTAAGGACGTGTGATTCTGTTAGGCAGCAGTTACTCTTTCCATGACTTTGAGCAAAGTTAAAAACATTTCCTTGTTCTGGAGAGATTATTTTTTTCAAGTAACCCCACTCTCTGACTTTCTAGAACTGTCTTCATCTATGTAATTTGCTTCAGACTTATTCTTACCCTGCCTGAGAATCATGACCCCTGCCTTCCTGTAGCCAGAGTTAGGGAATAGTCCCTAATGGTGTAATGTGCAAATCAGTTCCCGACTGCAGCTGCTTCTTGCTCTGTTTGTTTTTTATTGTCTGTACATTAACCCTTCGGTGTGTGTGGATGGGACAGGGACTTTCATCAGATAGAGCAAACCAAAAGCCATCTCTCCGGGAGTCACGATGGTTTGCTTTGTCCCGTGTGTTTTCATTCACACAATAAAAGGTTTACTCCCTTTATAGTCAGAGACCAAGATTCTCTAACCACGTGACCTCATCAGGTTGTGTGTGCAGAGCATAGGACAAGGAAATCTCATGAATGTCTAATGAGCTCTGTAGTACCACAGTCTAGGTGATGAGCTTTCTAACAGTGAAAGTATAGAAACTCTGGGATGGAGAGATGGAGATGGCTCCAGAGGACCTAGATTTTATTCCCTGCATCCACACAGTGTCTTACAATTGTCTACAATTCCAATACCAGGAGATTCAATGCCATCTTCTTGCCTCCACAGAGTTGGATGTAGTGTACAGATATATATGCTGCCTAAATTTCTACCTACATAAAATTAATTAAATTACTGGACTGGAATTTTTTTTCTTTTTAAAAAATTATTTCATTTATTTACATTCCAGCCATTGCCTCCTTTCTGTTCCACCCCCCCCTCCACCAAAGTTCCTTGCCCTATTCCTCCACCACTGGCATCTGAGAGGGTGCTCCCCCCAAAAGGTATCTCCCTTCCCTGGGGCCTCAAGTCTCTTGAGGATTAGGTGCATCTTTCTTCCCACTGAGGCCAGACCAGGCAGTCCTCTGCTGTAAATGTGCCCAGGCCCTTGACCAGTATATATTAGTATATATATAATAAATATATATATATATGCTGTATATTAGCTGTATATATGATATACAACAACACAACAACACACACACACAACTACCACAACCATATATTATACTATATATATATGTATTATATCATATCTGTTTATAGCTTTATACTGCTGGTTCATGCTCACTCTGGGCTCCAGGATCTGGTAGCTGACTGCTGTCTTCCTATGGTAGCCCCTCTTCACCTTCTTCAATCCTTCACCTAATTCAAGCATAGGGGTCCCTGACTTCAGTCCAGTGGTTGAGTGTAAGTATCTGTGTGTCTGTTTCAGTCCGATGCTGGTAGGGCCTCTCAGAGAACAGACATGCTAGGCTCACATCTAGGACATCATGCTAGGCACAGCATAGCATCAGTAATAGTGTCAGGCCTTGGTGCCCCCTACGGCATGAGATGGATCCCAAGTTGAGCCGGTCACTGGACCACCTTTCCTTCAAGGGACTGGAAATTTTATTGCATTCAAAACGAAGCTTATATGATGAGACGTTATAGGAAACCTCTAGGGCCACATAAGATATTTTATCATTTGCAGGCCTGGCATTTCTTGGCGGGGCATTATATGCCTGGATGAAGAATAACCATTTCTGCTTTAGCTTCAATTATGCACCACAGAAATCATCTAGTAGTTTACATTTATCCAGCTTGGAACATACTTAAGTCACTGGGAAGTGTGTGGGCTAGATCTCAAAATCAGAGCGAGTAGATGTATGTGTGCTCTCTGTAGTTTCTCAGTTTCCCTCTTAGTAGACTGAACTGTTTGCAGAGGTTATTAATAGCTCATGCTCTATTTTAAGGAATCAGGCATAGGAAGTAGGCTGTAAAAACCATATATTTTTCCCATGAGTTTTAAAATATTATTTATCAACACGAAAACTTTGGAATAGCATGGAGATTAATTCTTTCTCCACATTGGGCATAATGTACTAGTGACTCTGAAGTTGATTAGAAGGCAGAAGAGACATTTCCTATATAAGATGTTCAGCAGGACACTGAGGGGAATCTCTTAAGTTAGACCCTTAAAACACATATAAAGAGTTACCAGAAGTGCACAGAAAGGAAAGTCCTAGGAGACACAAATAAAGGAGGAGGGAACCTAGAATCCTTAGGAGAAGCACAATTTCAAAGACGTTACTGGTTGGAGCTTTGTGTGTGTGTGTGTGTGTGTGTGTGTCTGTGCGTGTATCTGTGCATTTGTGTATATGTATGTGGTTGTGTGTGTTGCTTGTTTATATCTGTGATTGTATGTTTGCTTGAGTGTAGTTCTGTGTGTGCATGTATCTGTGTATGTGTGTGCTTGTGCATTTGTATGTATATGTGTGATTGTATATGTGCATGTGTGTGCATGCGGTGTGCGTGCATGTGTGTGTGTTTAGGGAGTATGATGTCCATGAAACTCATCCATGTCTATAGAATGCCAACTCACAATTTGCTTTTCTAGCTGGCTGCCAACTGACTTCCTAGGATGAGGAGAGGGACCTGACTGAAGTAGAAACTGCAGAGACACTGGGGCACTGAGCTTTCTCTGTGGATTCCCACAGGCAACCAGAACGAGTGCCCGTCTCCTAGGAGGAGGGCCACACCAGCGGCACCACATTTGTAGGATTAGAGTGTGCCCTCTAGTGTTTGCCTCCATGACAGTGCTTCCATAGTTCTGGATCTGGGCTGATAGAGACACATCTGGGTGGGGATGGGCTCAGAGTGAAAGAATATCTCTATGGGGCAGTGAATGGCTTAGAGAGGAAGTGCCCAGACTTCAGTGACAGAATGTCATTGTGATAGATTATCCCTGAACAGTATTGAAAATGCAGAAGATACACATGTAAAGTCAGCATGATCAGTGCTGGGGTAGTGGCAGATGTGCATGAAAACAGACAAAGTGTTTCTGAGTCGGAAGGAAATTCTGAGGGGTGTGATCATCCAGCATGGTAAAGAAGCATGGATTGATCTGTAGATGAATGCAGAGTAGCACGCTTATTTACCTAAGTCTCACGACACTTGAAAATAAGTGACTCAGCTTTGATACTGGGAGAGCAGAGGCCGTGTATTTTAAATAACTCCCCCTTCTCTGAAAACAAAACCATACCTTCCCTCATTTCAAGGAGGAAAGTACGCAGATCGATTAGATTAGACTTTGCAGATTTGAATTAATGAGTGAGATTTTTGTCTTACTTTCGCTCCTCAAAGAGTTCTTCACAGACATAAGTGGAAAGAATGGCCACGAGTCAAATTATCCACTGCTGAGAAATACATTACTTTCTCTGACAGAGAAAAGAACATAGGGCATTTGGCATTCACAAGATAAACCATAAGCCAATAAACAAAATTATCAAATAAAGTGTAAGAATTTACAGTGTATGTTTCCTCTTCAGCTTAGCCTTTCATTCCATGGATAAAGATTTTAAAAATGTTTACAAGTTGACGCCTCATTTGATTATTGAACTCTGGATTCCATATGGACTCAGTACAGTGACTTCTGCTGTTATGTTCATTGTTCTTTTATTTTCAGCAAAATCTGAATGTATTCCTCATGAGTATAGATTCAAAGGTGACGTGTTTCTTTGAAAGCTATTGTCTTGTTATAGTAAGTTGCAAAACGTTAGTAAATACATTTTCTTGGGGGAATCCCACTAACTATTTTTTATTCCTTAACCTAGTTTCTCTTTAGTAGAGTGCCTTCGTTTCTTTAATCATATGTACTTGACAAAATACCTTTACCTCTTCTTAAAATACTGAATGCATATCAGCATACACCATGACAAATTTCTTCACATTGCCTGATGCATTCTGTCCGTGTCATTAATACAAGCAAGCTCCATGTCTCTGGATGGTGTTCCTTGTGTTAACTCCTGGGCTATTTTCATGTGTGATGCTTCCCTTAGATGAACGAACAGCACCTGGGTAAGACAAGATGTCCCTACCCTGAGGTGAAGCAAGGTTCATTAAGGCAATCTCACTGACATACACAGAAGTCTCGATGACCAATCCTGAGAGAGATCATGTCACAGTTGAGTTTACTCTTTGTCTTGAATTAAAACAAACAAGCAAACAGAAACAGGAAACAAACACAACTTTATCATAAGCCTACATTATCCTTAATGTAGGCAATTCACGGAAACTAAATCCTACCTATAGTATCTTAAGAAAATAAACTCTCAGGGGATACAAATGCTTCAGGTCAGGAGATACATAACACAAATGTTTCAGGTCAACACAGTTCTCGTTTCCAGAGTGATTTTTTTCCCTCTGCTTCCATGGTGCTAATCTTGAAACTACATTAGCCCTTTGCTCTTAAAATATAACTTCCCTAGGTTCATTTCCCCCTTGCTTTCAAGGAGGCAACTGTTTGAAGTATCTTGCTAATGTGGATACTTTAGTGCCTCACAAGGTAACATAGGGTGGTACAAGATAGAGAAGAAAAAGAAGTTGTGAATAGCTTAATTTGAATTCTCCAATGAAATGGGCAAGATTTGAAGTGGAGGGATAATATTTATAGATTAAAGGTTTCAGAGAAACCTGAAGGAGAGGCAGGGTTGGGTCATTTCAGATTCCATCCATGCTAGCCATATCACCAGCTTAAGTGAAAACACACTGGAAAACTCCCTCTCGGGCTACCTTGTCACACAGGAGGAAAACAAAGTGGGGTCAGGTTCTAAAATCCTGGTGCCACTGTGTCAAAAACAACTTCCCGAGAAATTGTTCTTTTACGTTTACAAGGTACAGTTTCACTACCCACAAGCATACAATCCCCCCAGCTCTGGCCATGACCACATATTCTGTTCCCCAGTGACTAGCTTTTCCTCCAGTTGTGTAGCTGAGAATGTGAACCAGGAGACATCATCTGGCTACCAGCCCATGCTCAACTATCAGTGGGACTGGGAACAGAATACTGGTATATCTGATGGCCGTGTTTTCAAAAGTCACTTAGTTGTGATGAACAAGAACTGGCATTGTCTGTGTGTGTGTGTGTGTGTGTGCGCGCGCGCGCATGCGCATGTGTGTATTCTTGGGCAGGTGGAGGGTGTTGGTTGCTGTGTGGAGTACCAGGGCCATGCATCAGAAGGCATGTGTACTAAATCCCTAGTCAACATCCACATACACAGCTTCTAGGTTCCCAGGGCTCCCCATTTGCTCATAGGCTGAACTATTTGCAAGAGGACTCAAATCAGAGATTTACTCTTTTCACAGGTCTTGTAGGCTTCAATGCCTAAAGCAAGAAACATCTTTTCTAGGTTACAGATGAATGAGTGAAATGCAGGAAAGGAGTTTCCAACATTTCCAAGAGTTTTCTAATTGAAAACACTCTGCTCTAACAGCCAGGCTTTGCTGACCAACTTTTCAGTTTTGGTTTTTTTTTTTTTTTTTTTTTTGCTCTACAGCAGGCGCTTCCTGACAAATGTCTGTCTGGTCATCCACATAGTCAATGTGCACTCATGTAGACAATGAGGCGTGTTCACTCACTCCTTAAAGATTTCATTTGATTTACCTGTGTGTGTGTGTGTGTGTGTGTGAGGAGAGAGAGAGAGGAGAGAGAGAGAGAGAGAGAGAGAGAGAGAGAGATATTTTGCCTGTGAGTGCTGTGTTTGCTGAGGAAAGTAGAGGGTATTGGATCCCCTAAAGCTAGAGTTGCAGGCAATTGTGAACTAACCAGCTTGGGTTCTGGGTATCAAACTCAGGTCCTCTGCCAGGGAACTATGCTTTTTTAGCCACTGAACCATCGCTACAGCTTGGCAGATACTCTTTAAATGCAGCTGAGTTGGGTAGCTGTTTTGTGGCACTTATTAGTAGTATTATTTCTTGGGTAAGCTTGAATGTGGCAGTTCCTCTCATCTTTAGTGACAATGACATATTGTCTGAACAGCTAAAGGAATGGAATCCTATGTTCCAGGCCCAATAAGACAAGGTTTAAACACTTCGTGTGTATTGGAGACTCTCTCTCTCTCTCTCTCTCTCTCTCTCTCTCTCTCTCTCTCTCTGTCCTTCTCTCTCTCTCTTATTCAGATAAATGTGTACAGTCTATCCATGGCAACTGCCATCCTAGGAGGTGTTTGAACAATAGATTATGGACACTACTAAAGGAAAAGGTGTTTGAAAGGATCTCTAGGTGTTCTCTGTCCTTAAATGACTTGATATAATTGAAAAGAGGCACACACTGGGAGACAAGGAGGATTGGGTGTAAGAAGCCATGTGAATAGAATATGGTTTTCTCCATAAGAATGCTGTGTCCACTTTACAGGGGTGGGGAGCCAGAGGGCCACTGCACCAAGGAAGATATTTCTGGTTCCAGTCAGGTGCCCAGTGTGTGATGAGAAATAAGAATGGCCTAAATCACCATCATGGCAGTACAGTGGAGAGGCAAATGTTGAAGAATTCTAACAGCAGTACTGTGCTTGCATGTTAGTAGCATATCAGTGAAATATGTTCAGGGTCATCTATGTCTTCAAGACTTTGTCAATGAAAGTCCTGGAAAGGGTAGTGCTCATCTTCCCTGACCAAACAATGTAAGTTAGAAATGTGACTTTAAATAAAAGAGATTGTTTTTCCATTATCCATCAGTCCCATACCGTGTAACATCTGGTCAAATAGCATTGGTGGTGTATGTTTGTGTGCTTGAAAGGCAATGTTGCCTTTACAGCACTACGCATTTTGTTAGTCTCTGTCTGTCGCCTATGGTTCAGGCTGCTCACATCGTCACAGGAAGTCTCTCTCCTGGAGCCTTGCACCTCAATGTGCTTGGTTAAGGGCTACTTCTTGGCAACAGTTCTTCCCAACTTCTTTTTACTACCTGGTCCTGTTCATGGAACCAGCATTTGGCGAGAAGATAATCTTTGTCCAGAAAGGGTAAAGATACATCATCAGGATCCCCTGATCCCAAACATCTTTACTGTAGTTATGTTTATGCTTTAAAAAGAACAAAAATAGAAATGTTTATAACTGCTAAGGGAAGAAATAACAAATGCAGGCTGGAGTCATCAGCTTGGTTGGTTTTGTTTGTGAAGACAGTTTTTGCTAATTATAGGCATCGTGCAAGGGTTGTATTATTATACTGACCATATGTAATTAACCAGACTTTCCTCCCTCTGTGTATGAAAATAGAATGCACAGCAGTTTTGCCCATGTCATGGTCCTAAGCAAGTTCTCTTTTAGCCTTCAGTAGACACAGTCCAGAATTCATCTTTACTTGAGGAGTTCTCAAATCTCTGTATGGCATTAAATTTAATAGGGCTAGTATATCAAAAATAGAATTATAATTATGGAAAGTCAGTTAAAAGGGAGGGTGAATGGTAAAATGAAATGAGATTTTTAATGGCTTGCCAAGAGTTATAATTAATGAGATGGGGATTTGGCCATGCATGTGACCTTCAGGTAAGAAGCAGGCAGAATTGTCTGTGAGTGGGTACAGGAGAATGCTTTTGCAGAAGCAAGGGAGTCTCTCCACCTTGCTAACTCTCACTCCCCATTCTCCAGGAAAGGAGGCAGCTTTGAGGCCCCATCAAGTGACCAGAGAGTCATTGGAAGAGCAGAACAGTGACGTCCTGGAGCCCCTGGAAAAAGGCGTTCTGTTGTTACTCAATACCTCTGCTTGACGGCCCACTTAGAATTGTGCTCATAACATGAAGCTGCTTTTCATGACAATCTTAATTAGTGGGTCTGACCTGCTTCAGGGTCTGTCTTGTACTGAGATTTTCTTTGAACATTAGTTGCAAACAAATGAAGAAAAAAACAGCACAATGCAAGCAGGCTCGCATGCCCAATCCACCCTGTGGCTCAGCTTCTTTACACACCACATGGACTCCTGAGGCTACAAAGAATTGTTTTTGTCTGATTAAACACAAGTCCCTTTGAACTCCATGGGGGTTCGTTTCCGCTTATACTTTCTTGTAACTCATTATGGAGTTATCTTAGTCTTCTTTTTCCCTCTTCTCTGGGTTTGATTTGGAAGCCAATGTGTCAACAAGTCAGCCTGCCTCACCTGCTTTGTCTTTTTCTTAAATTGAAAAAAAAAATCTATCAAATTTCATACCCTGAGGGACAGGGAGGCAGAAATCAATGTCTCTATTTGCAAACCCCCATTTCTTTTTGTTTATGTACAGAAAATTGGTTGACTAAAAAACAGAAGCAAATAAGAACAAATGTCTAGCAACTGGTTCATAAAGGGGGTTAGTAATGCATCTACGTATCACACCCAGAGCCTGCCTTCTCAGGTAGCCCAGGAGCAAGAAATACAGTTGTCAAGGTAGCTGAAGACCTGACTGGGAAGAGATAATGGAGAAAGTTTGGATGAGGGAGCATCTTAGAACCTTTATGTCTAGAAACAGAATTCAATTTGCAAGCATGCAAATGTACACATGGAGATAAATGTCATACTGGCCTGTGGGTGGGATTAAACAATTAGATTAATTCTTAAATCAATACCATGGCGATTATTCATTCTAAAGTTCTTCTGTGAATTATAGAAGTTGTGAGTAGTTACAGAGGATAAATTGAGCCTTGTAATGAAGTATATGGGGTTTGTTTATCCATCTTTGTGTATCTTTGTTTCTTTGTTCTGTGATATATATATATGTATATGTATGTTATATATATATATATATATCAATTGTCCTGACCTGTTCTCTTTCTGATTTGCTTCTATGGACACTCTATGTGCTGCAATAGTAAAGATCATCTGTGTCTTGGCGTCTATCAAATTTTTCTTCATGTCCATTTACTCCAGAGTTGCAGACTCAGCGAATACCCACAAGCCCTCTAACCATTAGGATTTATAGAAGGCGGCTCCATCTAGTTCTGTGAGAAGGAGCTTTTGGATTGTTCTTCAACCTGCTCTTTGTTTACCACCCCATCTCAGAAGAGGAACTGTAGATGGAATGGCTGTACTGCAAAGCATGGGTACCACCCAAAGATCCCTAATCATTCAATACAGCATACCCCAAGACTGGCTCCATCCCTCACATCTTCCCCAGACTCCCTGCTGTCCTGTCTCCTGCATTCTGTCTTTGTGATTATACCAGATGGACCAAACATTATAACCTTTAAGAGCTCATGCATATCAGGTCTTCCTTCCCCTCATATATACATCTTAGCTTCCCAGGGCCTTGCAACAGGAAATGAAGACAAATACACACTGCTTATTACTATGGATTTTAATTATTTAGAACCCAGATGAACCCACTCAAGATTTTCTGTGGTAACAACAGTATAATTGAGTATTTAGAGTGATGACCATATTCCTGGTGAGTCAAGATAATGATTAACTTTTTAGTAGTAAGTTTCTGTCTTTGTCAGTGACATAAACCTGGATCTTTTATGTTGGCTTGCAAAATAGCACATGCCTTGCCTTCCTCTCAGCTTTTCTTTCCCTCCCCCTCCCCTGTTCAGTTACCCATGAATCCACTCACCAAGGAGCACCTCCTGGAATCCTCTCTCACAGACCTCTGTGCAGCTGTTTCTTCCAATCCTTATTCTGTCTTAAATGTCACCTGCAGAGGGTCTCCCTCTCTGTACTCTGTTTCACATCCATCTACGTCACACTATGACCCCACCTCCTTCTCTGTAATCATCGTGGTATTTACTGTCTTTCATTGATCTGCCTCCCTCATTGGGTATCTCAGGCTGGGAGTGCAGCAGTAGTCTCTATTTAATTCCCTGTGTTGTCTAGTTTTTAGAGTGATGTCAAGCATAGAGTTGGTCAGTATTGACTGCATGAAAGGTTGAAATGACGGCTAGCCATGGTGTCTGGTGGGGCCTGGTCTACTGAGCAAACATTAGTGGGATGGGGCAGTGACCATGATAAACAGAGTTACAAACAAGCACGGAGCTGTGAAGCCCCTGAAGTCCTCTGGGATATGTCAGGACATCAGTATGTGAGTGTGTCAAGAACGAAACAGGAGCTTTGCAATGAGACCGTAACATAGAATTCACAGCACCCTAAGGAGCTCAGGGATGCCATAAATACAGCTTCTGGTTTGTTCTCACAATGGCCGTGTGGTCTGCTGGGACACAGGAGTGGCTGTTACACAGCCAGGCTTATGGAACCTGTCAGGTTAGTACCTGGAAATGAAAGCAAGCACAGTTTCACCAAAATAGACCTAAAGAGCAGAGCAGAAGCAAAATTTCATTTCCTTTCCACGTCTCTTTGTGGACCTCTTTGTGGTACTCAGTGATTTGAGTGAGTGGGGCAGGCAGAGAGCTCTCTTGGGGGTGCTAAGCTGGGGCAGAAATCCACCTCGACTGGAAATAAGACTTCTGAAGCTGTAAATATCAGCTTTATGTTTCATGTTCAAAAAAAGATTTTTTTTTAAAAGCATCTGGGGTGTTTAGCTTGGGGCTGATGCTACCGAGCAGCTGGGAGCAAGACACGCATCTTATGGGAATATAGGTAACAGTAACCGCTAGGCTATTCTAGGAGCCCTGGACAGCTTGGTCTTTTCTTTCATATGAAATGAAGCAATAGGAATCAGATGACGTTTCAAAGGATTTTTCTGTGTGTCACTGCTGAGAATGTGCAGTGATTTTTTTTTGTTTGTTTGTTTTATGAAAAGGGTAATGATTCTGTCCACGGTTCTCATTGCTGATAGAAGAGATGAAAAATTCTATAAATCCGTTGGCATAAAGCATTCTGCAGTCCCCACTGCCAGTGGTCGCCATATGGTATGTGATAATGTAGAAGGGGCTGGCGATCCAGGCTCTTTCTAAATTGATCTGTAATGATTACTTATGGAGTGAATTTCATTGAGACACAACCATGTCCATAGACTGTGATGGCTGTGTTTATAATACATTAGAAGAAGACTCTAACACGCGAAGCCTAAAACATTTTCTATTTTACCTTGTATCAAAAAACCTATCCAAAACAGAGATGTATGTATCATACAAGATCATTGAATATATATATATATATGTAAAATATCTAATATAAAGCTGTTATTGATAGTCCCATAAGATGCATGTCTTGCTTCCAGCTGCTTGATAGCAACAGTCCCTAGCTAAATACCCCAGATGCTTTTAAAAAAACTTTTTGAACATGTAATATGTGTGTGTGTGTGTGTGTGTGTGTGTGTGTGTATTACAAATATATTACAGATAACTGATTTTTAGCAACAGAACATAAATAAATAAACTCTGGGCACATCTATTCAAACTTTTTAGTTAAAAACGGATTCCCAGAAGGGCTTGCTGGAACTCACACAGCTAGGTATCACCATCGATTTAGACAGAGTCCAGATCACTAGGTACCTCACACCATCACACAGCATACAGCACCGATTGAGAGTCGCAGTAGCAGAATGTTTTATCCCATCACTTTTATGGTGGTCTTTTGGGGGTGGGATGGGGGAAAAGTGAAAAGTAGCTGTGAGAGTCACTGAACAGCAGACCGCGATACTGCATTTATCCCGAGAACAAAGAAAGCCAGTGTAAGCAGACGGTATAGCTTGGCAGCTGGGGATTGGCTGCATTTGAGTAAGTCCATATGTTGGGAGGTCCATGGGGCCAACCGAGTCCAGGAATGTGATTTCTTCCCTCTGTGTGGCTTTCATAATGAATTGGGGCACACATGGCAGTGGATGTAACCGTGCTTATTTCTAACTCCCTTGAAAGATTTATCTGTCACAGACTGCAGTCTAGCATTCTTTCCGGAATATTAGTGGTAGTTACTCAATAGAATAATGGGTATTAGAACGAAGTATATGTTAATTATTGTAGTCTATTGGTAATTTACTCTTTGTTTATGCAAGTGTCTGAAGGAAAAATAAGTATCAAATCTGTCTTATTGCATTCCTGAAAATGGGAGTTCTATAACTTGTATGAAGGAAACAATGAATGTTTCTAAGTACTTGATGGATGGCATTGGCTTGTTTCCCAGCCATAAACCTGTCACCTCCTAGAAAGAAGGTGGCTGCATTGGGTCTAAAGAGACAGGAAGTTTCATAAATCTATGGACTAGCCACTAGGGCATACATTTTTAATTCTAAAAATATTTATTTTTCTCTATATTTTTAAATGATCAACATAAAGATTTCAGTATGACATCTTTATACACACATAACATTGGTCTACACTTATACTCATGCTCTACCCCAACTTCTTTTTAAGACCTTTTAAAGATTTTTAAAATTATATGTATATGTGTGTGTGTGGGGGGAGTATCTCCACATGACTGTATGTGTCTATAGAAACCAGAAGAGGGTGTTGATCTCCTGGAGCTGGAGTTATCTGTGGTTGTGAACCTCCTGATGTGTTTTGTGACACCAAGCTCAGCTTCTCTGCTAGAGTAGCACTCGTGCTTAATCTCTGAGTTATGTCTAACTTCCTACCTCTTACTGCTTCTATGTCTGTCTGTTTATGTATGCATGTATATGTGTATGCATATATGTATACAGATATAGATACATGTTTGCATCTATCATCTTCTGGACAAACTTGGCATAGTTCAAAGGACCACATTGTTTCAACAATGTGTGTGGATAATGGGAGGAATTTTGATTGGGATAAGCCTTTAATTCAACGTTCCTGGCATTAATGGTATTTGGTTCAGAAAAGGTCCAGTTCATTTGTTATGTAATCATAGATCAAGATTACTCTGTGTTATCCAGGAAGCTTGCTTTTGCAATCTTTGATGGGTGTTGTACCACATGGAAGAAATTATATAAGTACAGTTTGAGGTGTGGCCACTCTAACTGAAGAGGTAAAGTAAGTATGAGAAACACATGGAGAGGGTTGGAAAGAAGGCGGTATACATAGTACTTGGTGTGCAGACAGGAAGACCTGAGTTTGATTCTACCATTCATATGAAAAGCTGGGTATGGGAGTATACACTTTAATCCCAGTGCCATAGAGATAAAGAGAGCTGATTGTTGGTGCTTGCCTGCCAGCAAGCCTAGAATATCAGACTATCCCAGTTCCTGGTGAGAGACTGTCTCAAAAAACACTGTGTACAGCGGCTAAGAATCCAAGGCTGGCCTCAAGTATCTATAAGCACCCTCACAAATGTGTATGCCTACACATTTCAAATTCCCATACAAGCACGTTCTCTCTGCCCTCAAAGACTGTACTTACTGAACTTCAAATACATTCTAGATCAGCAGTAAAAATAGCACATCAAAGTTTATTTGAGTAATATCAAAATATCCTAAAATTGAGTTAAAGTATAGAATTAACTTACCTACTTATTAGCCTCATTATGTGGCTACTAAAATTTTCCAAGTGACATATACAATATTTTTCTTGGACAGTGCTTCACGAAAGCACTTGTTACATTCGTTTTGTCCTCATGGGACCCATTAATATCTTCTCCAGCCTATCTTTCTTGTGTATGCATCGATTCTTTTGAAGCTAAATTATAAATGTGACTTTGTTTCCCAGTCAGTAACTACAGTAGTCTCTTTTATGTAGCAGGGACTTAATAAATATTCATGACCACATAAATGAGTAACTGGAATTTCCACAGTTGTTGCTGCAGATTGTCATAATGATAAGTTCTGGGGAAAATGTGGGCCTGTCTTGGAAAACATGTTCTGCTCCGGTTCTAGTATATACCTGGAATCTCTACTATGTAAAGAGGCCACCTTGGGACTTATTAGACATTTCTCCAAGCAGGAAAACTTCTTTTAATAATGTGATGTGTCTCCTGAATTCTCATAGCTTGCTTCTGAATTCTACAGAGGTGGTATATGACATTAGAGTATGATTTCCAGGTAACAGGCGAAAGAAAAAGAACGCTGAACATAAAGTTTGTGGATGGGGCAGAAGGGAACATCATGGCTTAAGCAAGTGGAGATTTTTTAAAGCTGAACTCTGATTGTGAATGTGGCAATGTGAACTAAGCAGCCTTTTCAAACGCTTCTCTCCAATCCCTGATATTACTTAGAGGTGATTGGCTCTTTTAACCCTAGCCAGAGTTGAGGTTACCATGGCTTACATGGCAGGCTTTTTGGCTACTCCTAGCATGAGGGTGGGATGGGAGATGGTGGCAGAGGAAGATAGTACCCATTAAATAGGAAGCGCTCATTTTCCTGATTCTAGTCGTATTAGCAGCATTTGTAATTCTATAGTCATAAATCTAAAGGAAATTTCTTTTTAATGTCCCCTGGCACAACATTAAGATTTTGCAATTAGATTTTATAGCTTACAGTCATATGTTATGGGTCACAATGCAAGATGAAGACCCTTCTGTAGGACAGACTCACAAATTTAAGATAGAGTAGGCTGAGTACTAGCTGAATTGGGGAGGGCTGGTGGTTTCAGGCTAATCCTAGCTAGAATTTCAAGATCTCACTTTGCATACGGATTCCCATTACTGTTTTCTAAAATGTTGACCATACATTTCTTCTTGAGAGAGTTACTAGCAATAAAAACCAATAGCCAGCCACGTTGGTCCATATCTTAAGGAAAGTGATACAAGGGATTTGGTAAACTAGAAAATTACAAAGGTCTAAACAACTGTAAGAAGAGAAGACAAGCCCACTCACAAGATGTTCCTTGAAGCATCTTCCTGAGAACTTTGCATTATTACCTCTTGACAGGTGTGTCTGGGGGAACCATGTAGAACTCAGAAGTACCTGGGCCAGTAGTTGCCTGAACTCTTCTGTTGTTGACATTTAGCTCCCAAGATATTTTAAGTATTTGTCATAAGGGTAGAGAGGTTACAAAAAATGGATGGAATCTCAGATTAAGAATGTTTTCAGAAGGTTGTGGTCGCTCTTAGTTGATTAAGTGAGGACTGGTTGGTCCCTGATGAAATATTTTGTTCTGACTTCCTTCTAGATAGACACACCCATGAGGTTTGGGGTTTAAAGTCCTCATAATTCTAGTTTTAGGGGTGATTCTTGTTGTGGAACACTGACTTCTGCTCAAAGGGAACTTGACTTATGACATCAGATTTTGTCTAGAAAGGGGAACTGTAAGAGAAAGGAGGTACAGTAAAGCAGGTTACAGTATTGGCAAGCAGGTTACAGTAAAGCACACCAGTACAGACATGCTATTCTATTCTTGTTATGGGTTTTAAACATTTTACTCCCTTGGTTTTTGATCATAGTCATAGCTTAGATTATGTTGATAGGGCAAGTTATGTAATGCACTGAAACTGCAAATGGACTTCACAAAAGAAAAGAGGCTTGCCAACATTAAAGGGCATTAGCTATCTTTGAGGTAAGATTGCCTTTTTATACTTTAGGAAAAGTGAGACTTGCCAAAATGTTCTGTGTACCCAACCCTGCACTCTATTTTCTGGTGTGCAAAAACCAGCCAAGAGCCACCTCTTACATCTTCAGCACAGTGTCTGGTTCACCTACTGCCCATGGACTATACTCACACACCAGGAACTCAGGGTTGACTGCATAGATCTTTAGTTCTTCAGGTCAACTTACCCAATCCTGTCTTCTTCTTGCAGAACCTTCCGTATCCCAATAGAGCAAGCTTGTCCATGGTGGGCGTTTTCATCCTTAATATTTACAAAACATTTGGGTTCAAAAACCTGGATAGTGGACACGGTAAATGGGTTGTGAGCTTGTGAGTGCATGTGTGTGTGTGTGTGTGTGTGTGTGTGAATGAGTGTGTACCTGTGTGCCATGGCCTTGGCATAGAAGTCAGAGGCCAACCTTGGGTAGCAGTCTTTCTCTTCTATACCATGTAACAGTGTCCCTTGTTGTTATCACTGAGTACAAAAGGCAAACTGGCCTAAAACCTTAAGAAGATTCTTTGCCTCTACCTCCTATCTCTCTGTAGAAGTACTGACATTACAAATGTGTGCCTGATGTGTCGGAATTTCTGTGTGGCTTCTGGGCACCAGAAGAACTCAGATTGTCAGACTAGCGTGAGCCTTCTCCCCAGCTCTGGAAGTGCTCCACGTCAGATCCTAATTCACATGCAGATCATTATTAATATTAACAATAGAAAAAGCAGTAGCTGTTGTGTGCTGTCTGAAAGAGAGGCTGGCTTTGTGAGCCCAGCTTCCTGAGGTTGCATTTCACTGTTGCCTAGTCTGCAGTTGAAAACCAAGTACGTATTGATTTCGCTTAACAATGCATCAGTAGGACTAAGTTTACTCTTGAGATGGAGAAGTTGCTGCTTTCCTCTTTCTACTTTGGAAATGTGCTGCTGCATTTCTATGTCTGTTGAGGCTTCATAATGGAGCTCCATGATGAGTTGAGCTTATGTGTCATTGGCTTTTGATCTAAGCATGACTTCTCTCACCATGCTTCAATTTTCTCACCTATGATGAGGCAGCAGCGACAGAAATATGGAGATTCAGAGTCGGGAGCTGTTTATAACAGAGCCTAGAACCAATCATCCTGCTGAGATTTTTCATTAGCTAGTTTGGAGCTGGTGGTCCTGTTACATATTTTCTATGTGTAGCTTCAATGCAGAGGTCAGCCAAGTGGCTTCAGGAGACATACACGTAGTAGGTTTTGCTTTGTGCTCAACATCTTTATCTGATGCATGTTTCTTTCTTTGTGTGGCTTGGGAAGTATTTTCCTATTATGTCCAGTCCTCACTGACTGTACATTGTGATTCTAATTTCAGCCTGGAATTCAAATTCTATAGATTTTTTGAAACATTTTCTCTGTCCCCACGATAGACTGAAGAGTGAAAGAATGAGGGAGGAAATTAGAGCTGGCACATGGCAGTCCTTATCTACCCTCATCCAGTTTTACAAATCAAGCCAAGTTGGGCTGCTTAGAGTTTGTGCTGAATGCTGTTGCCTACCCAGCCTGGACTCACTGCCATGTTTGGATCAAGAGCTGCTTCTCAACACAAGGATCCCCTTTGGGACCATATTTTCAGATTGCAAAAGTTTCTCAGCTTATGGCATCATTACCTAGAAAGCTTTTTGCTTGTTTGAGATAACATTTTTTTCTATTTTTCCCTCCTGTATGATGAAGGGGTACTGACTTGCAGATGTGTACTCAGCACACACTTTAAAGCCCCCAGTTACTTTTGACCAAATTTATTGACCCTCACTCACATTGATTAAAAATAGTTTTCTTGAAAGTGCAAGCAACATTTCTTTTAAAAGCAGAAATGGTACACTTTTGGTAAAATATTGACAAAATATCACCCATGAGCTTATGTTGTCATACGAATGCACAAATTAACATGCCTGACTTTGTGGTAGACAATCATTAGAAGACATGTGTCAGTAATATGTTTGTGTTATGACTGGGTTTTCCAGGGTGTTCCTCAAGTGTCATAAATGATCCATGAGGTATTCAGTTTGAATTTGTCTGCTTTGTGTCACTTCCCTTCCTGCAGTGGCCTCATTAGCCATTTTATTCAGGTTCCTGTCCATCATATGAATCTTCCAGCAGTATCAGAGAAGGAAGGAGTGCTCTGGGCTGTCTCTCTGTCTCCTTTCTTCTTTGTCTTTCTTGACCAACTGCAAAGCTCATTTCCTCACCACTGTACAGGCTCTGGAGTCACATCTCCTCTTTTTATAAATTATTTATTTATTTTTATTAAATCAAATCTTAATTTTTTACTTATTCACACAAGGGTGATAAACACAAAAAGGCAGGATGTGAGGAAGGGGATGACACCACAGCGTAGGTGTTCAGGGGGAGTACAGATATCTTTCAGATATTGGCTGGGTGAAGGTTCAGGGGACAGGCCACTATGACTTTGCCTATGATTCACTTGTCCTTATCTAAGTTGGTACTGTCCACCAAGGCTGCCTATTTATAAGATCTATGACTACTCAGGCTGGTAAATTTCCATAGAAGGTGCCTGTTTACAATAGCTTAGAGCCTTCTGTTTCAGTGTTTTTCCACAGAGACCCAAGATTTTGTGTTAGCATGCATGTATGTCAGGCCTATGGCTGATTTTAGGCCTTCAGTGTATAAGCAGGGCTGCCCTTGACATCTCCTCCCTTCTCTAAGTATAGAATGGCTGTGCCGATTCTAATCTTGCCAAGGCGGGGATAGAGGCCTGTCCTCCGATAATTGAAGGGGACCTTGTAATGGCTCCGGTCTTCCTATCATTGTCCAGTGAGGCATGAGGGCCATACCCATCCCGATGTCTTTTTCCTGCAGAGGGGATACTTTTGACATCAACCACTATGCAGTCAGGCTTGTCCCTCAGGGAACCCAGAGAGATATTTTAACTTTTATTTATATTCCCTTACAGTGCTTAGCCTCACAGCCTAAGCAAGAATTCAGATCGCCAGTTAGAAGGGGTTCTGGGTGGCCCCTCTCTGCTTGGTCTAGGGGCAGAAGTCCTCTCTTTTAGGTTGGGTGGAGATGGGTTTTGGGAACACCCTGGATAGAGTAACAACCTCATCTTCAGTCTCGTGGTCCTCTATAGCTAACTTATGATAATGTATCTGAATAGGTTTTGCTACCAAATTATCTGTTGTTTCACAAAATTAGTCAGCCTCTTTACCCACATCGACCTGAATAGGCCTAGCTACTCTGTTTCTGTTCATTTTATGAATTTTGGAAATTAATATTGATAATGACTTACAGCTGTTATTGACATCTGTTACCATGAAAGTAAACTGTATATTTTATGATGCTTAGAATTGCTGGGTCATTCTTGTATTTATTAGGTAAGCCTAATTCCCTCTGTCTCATATGAGCACATGCATGCCTGTGTATTTAATAGTGTATATTTGCATATGAATGTAACCAAATGTATTTTTGTGTACATGTATATGTGTATGTTTCTATGTGTGTTTGTATGTACACACATGTTTCTGATTTGATGATACCATATACAGTTATTTCTTCAACATAATTTAAGGTGTGTTTTCGGTTGATCTCTGAGATTCCTATCTTAGAATGCTATTGATTCAGTCAGTCTTACTACATAGCTTATCTTGATAATTACAACTTCACACCGAGTTGGGAAGCTTCACCTTTTTTGTCTGAAATAACTGCTGAAGTTTTTGCATTATATATTCCTTATGGATTTTGTCTTAACGCACATAAACCTAATCTTGTTGCTTCTCAAGCATGCCATATGCTGGAGATCATTATCCAATTAGTTTATGTGCTGTTAATAGCAAATTAGCACAACCAAATAAGCTCTAAAGTATTCCTTAAATTGGGAACACTAGACAGAGTTGTATACGTTGCGGGAAGTGACTTAGTTAAACTAGAGACATTAAAGGGAAAAAGAACTGACTTAGTAAGGGAATAAAGAGATTTAAAGAGATGAGATTGAGGGGAAATCAGATGCCTGGTCTTCAGGAGAGGACAGTGCCTTGTGACTCTGGCCTGCAGGGAATACTGCAAGCCTGTGGTTTGTGCATGCAGGGGCTTAGTTGGAGAGGGTGGTCTATGTAGAAATTCTCACAAGGAGTTGACAGTTTTAGTTAAGAAATAACGGTATACTGGTGTACAAAGTTCGGGCAGACTAACATGGATGAGGAATTCAATGGCAATTAAAACGTAGAAATTTACAATTTGATTTGTACAATTCACTTTGACTATCATCCAAAAAGGACACTGTTCTTTGGGGGTGTGGGCATGGGGAGTACATTTGAATTTCAATGAATGAAATAAAACAATATTGACCACTACATTGTTAACTTGTTTTCCTTTCTTTACTCAGTTTCTTGATCTGTCTTGAAGGTGTTTTCAGAAGCAGCACTGTTTTCCTTGTTCTCTTTATTGTTCCTCAGAATAGAAGCTCAACCTGAAGTGATTCTCTTCACCAACTCCTATTGGTCACTGTTCCACTCTTAATTGGTGGATGCATGGCAAACAAGATAGCTGATTGTTTTATGATATTTGTAGTAAGTTTTCCTCCTCTTACTTGTCTTCTATATCACCACCAGCAGCAAGGCCAGCCTTTGCTTTGCTTTGCTTTGTGTTTGTTTGTTTGTTTGTTTCTTTGATTTGGAAGAGGACTCAAGTCCTCAGCTCTGGAGCCTGGAAGTTATGTGAATGAAGTGAGATATACTCCCTCCAGCCTGCAAGATTGTATTAGGGCTCTTTGTGGGCTTCTATCTGAATGCCAATGCTTTTGAACTTACATGTCATGTCAGCTCTTCTGCTCTGAGTGATTATGAAAATGTCTCTGCAGGGCCACCTTCTTCCTGTCAGCTTTAGTGGGAGACTTTCTCATGCTTGCTGATCTATGATCTTTCAGTAAATCAAGTCATGCCCACTGAACATTGACGCCTTGGTTTAACTTGAAAATATTCTTTAATTTTTCCACCTTGGTCTCACTCCAACAACCAGTCTGACTAATGAGACCCTCAGCACCTCTTGCATTTTTCTTTCCATGCCTGCCACCTAAAATCTATGGTATTTAGTGTTTTAATATCTAATACTCTTATTTTCATTCTCTATACTTTCCACAGCACCCTTTCTGTCAGTGTCCATGTCTGTTTTCAGAATCTTTGTTTCAGTAAGTTAAGTACTCATGTGAAATTTTGGAAGAGTTCTCTTGTTACATCTGTTATAAAGTCCAGACTGAATGTGAATTTCTCTATAGTTTATGTGTAAGTATACCCTTTGATTTCCAGTCCAGGTTTCTTAAGCTGTTGCTAATTTCTTTTCTCTTCATTCTTCCTCTTTGATTCACTGACTCTTGAATGTACTCACTCATGCTTAGACTGTAAATTCAGACCTTACTCAATGGGTACCAGATAAAACCATTTCTGTGTTGTAGACCCAGAACCTTGGTTTTCATTTCCCATCACCTGGAAGTACTGTGCGAGAAGAATGGTTATATGATCTATCTATCTATTATCTATCTATCTATCTATCTATCTATCTATCTATCTATCTATCTATCGTCTATAAACCATGGTCTCCATGTTGGAGTAAGAGTGGCTAGATGAAGGTAGGACTAGAAGGAAAACATGGTCTTCATGTTAGAATAAACATGGTTAGATGATGGGCTGGAGAGATGGCTCAGCTGTTAAGAGCACTGGCTGCTCTTTCAGAGGAGCTGGCTTCAATTCCCAGCACTGACACAGAAGCTCACAACTGTCTTTAACTCCAGTTCCAGGCCACCCAACATCTTCATACAGACATGCCTGCAAGCAAAATACTAATGCGTATAAAATAAGCATAAAATCATTAAAACAAAACAAGAAAATCTGTTATACAAAGTATGGTCTCTCTAATGGAGAAAGCATCATTACATGAGATCAGGACAGAGGAATACTGTGGTCTCCATATTTTTCCCTTGCCTGCTCTTCTAGGACATCTGCCCTATGATTCTGGATGACCATTTCCTTTGGGCCCTCCAGCCTCTCCTCTCTGTAGCTGTAAAATTCCTACAGCCCTATAAACACTTATAAACTATATTTATGTTTATAGAGATATTAACACTATTGCCCTAACTGCATTATATGTTCTTAGAAAGATCGTTTACTAATAAATTTTATAGCATTGCTATCTTGTATTTACATAGTTATAAATGAATAGTTGTTTTAATCAATTTGTGGTAAACATGAAAAAAAATGTGTGTAAAATACCAAAAAGAAACTAGGTTAGCATTTACATTAAATTTTCAAAAACAAGATTTCTATAAGCTTGGACCAAAATAGCTTTCAATCAATGTCAATTCCCTAGTAACTGATAATGAAGATATTTTGCTATCCACTCACAAGGCCACCTCTGCTTCACGTGTTCTGTGAAAAGTTTTCCATAGTAATCTATTTTTATCTTCAGTGTCTGTTGAAATGTGTTATTGCCTTTCTTTCAACCAATAACAGCATTGGCTTGACAGTTGGCATATGCCCATTTAGTCAGTATGATATTATTCAAACACTAAATCAAAGAAAACGAGCATCTGATTATATGGTTGATTGCCAAGGAAGAAGAGAAGGTATCCCGAAACTGGCAAGCAATGCATTGCATGTTTCTTCAGTGCCAGGAAAGAGGCATGGTTCAAAGGAGTGGTACATTGCTCTTCCGAGCTCTCATTTCCTTACAATTAGATACTGTGCTCAGACAAAATGGACAACTCCCTTTTCAGAGGGGCTTCCTCTTCTCTACCTGACCTTATCTGGAGAACCCAGTCACCAAATCCTACCTGAGGAATGTCACATAGTCCCTGGTGAAATCAGAGTACATCTCCCTTTGTCCAGATACATGCAGCAGTGCCTGGACACCCCGAGAGAGGAGGCAAAACTCAGAGCCATAAGACCCTGGGCTGGAGACCTTTTAACAAGAGTTAACAGTGCTTGTCTTTAGAATGGTTCTTTCCTGATTTCCCTTAGAAATAATGCAAATGAATGTCATGAGTAACTGTAAATTTCTCAGCTATAAAGGACCTAGTATGTTTAACAAGTCTAATTGCAGGGCCAAAACAGAAATCGTAATGGCCCATATGGAAATACTCATTTGGAAAGGCAAAGATACCCATGCTTTGTCCTTGGTTCTATGCCCAGTGGGGTTAGTGAGTATGTAGGCCTCGGCCCTGGGGTCTCACAAGAAATGGTTGTTCCCATTCTGTATTCCTTTGAACGCTCATCTGCAGCCAAAGGAAACTACACATCTGGCTTGTAAATCACAACCAAGCCTTACTGTCTACATTGCTCTTTATCGGGTGGCCACCCTCTGTGTTTTTCAGGTTAATGTATGAATTATGTGATATCCTGACAAAGACTTCCAGGGTACCTAATGATGACACCAAGGGACCTCACAGTCCCCATCACTCTGCCTGCTTCCTGACCTGCCCTCTCTGTCCTGTCATCCTGGCGGCAGATCATCATCCTTTGAGTTTGTTTTGTTTGGTTGTTTTTATCCTTTTTTTTATTTGTTTCTTTTTGTTTTTTTTCATATTTAGAAATTGGCCCCTGGTTACGGGAGTTCAGAGCCGAGAATGCTGTGGATTTCTCGAGGTTAACATTTGACCCAGGACAGAAAGAACTTGTCGTAGGAGCAAGGTGAGAGATGCTGTTTTTTCTCCACAGGCATTTTCTGATTTCACTGTATGTCTATGTGTGACACCTGGCTTTCTTGGCTGAAGTCAATGTGTACTGAGTAGTGTAATTTCATCTAAGAATGTCGTGCTATGGACATGTCACGTGGTACATCCTCAGAGAGGGAGCAGATGTGCTCCTCACTGCAAGCCTGGGTCAGCACCCTGTCCCCAAAGCTGCAGCAACTCTTTAGATTGGAATTCATGAAACAGGTCAGACCATCATTTCAGAGGAGATTTCTAGCAGGGTTCTGGTCTTACTTTAAAGGAGATAAAGTTACTTCAGACATGAGAAAAAGTGAGACAGGGAGTAAATAAACTTGTCCAGAGCCATAGACCCTGTGGGAGATGGGCCCCAGTTTCAAACCCAGGCAGTTTGATCCAATGAAACATGTTGTTGACTTATCTGCATGTTTGTCCATAAAGTTCTAGAGACCATAGACCTCCATGTGATTCTGATCACCCTCCATTGCTATTTTGGTGACATTGAATGGCCCATTGCCAGGAAGCTGAGAAATCAAGGGAAAGACTGTCATGACTCTGCTCACCCCATGGAGAGACAAAGCCGATTCCTGTGTGGAGTTCAGCGTCTGTGCACATCTGGATCCAGGAGCCCAGCCACACATATAGAGCTGTCTCCCTCATGCTCACTGATATCTACGCTGAAAAATGTGTGCCAATTTCTACATTCAGAAATGTGTCATATGTAAATATAAATTCTTCTGGAACCAGAAGAAGGCATCTAAACAACTGGTTGTTCATTTCTCTGTCATATCAAATGCTTTTCTATATTGTAAGGCCGCTATTTTGTAGATAGAAAATTTGTAAAATTCCCACAAAGACCTGAGTGAAGCTGAATTTAGATTGTGTTCTTGGTCTTCTGGTTAAACATAGTATGTCTCCTAAAAATCTTCTTCTTTCACATCCTATTTCAGAGCTTTGGGGAGGACAGAAGGGTCATGCACTCTACACTACAGCTAGCCTGTAGGTTCTGAGCAGCCCTAATGTATGTTCCAATGGTTAGGTAGTAGGATTTGCAACTGAAACTGTCAGTGTATGGATAGAAGGTGGCCTGCGGTCACAGTGCTGGGTAGGTGGCACTTTGGGATGGTTGTGAGGAGAGTGCAGCTGTGAGCCAGACAGATTCCTGGTGCCTTTCCCTCACTTCCCATAGATAGGGCAAGGGAGTTCCTGATGCTAATCTCAGCCCACTCTTTAACTGAAGTGTAGACTGTACATTACAAGGGTTTTAGGTTGGACTCCTGGTGTCTACATTTTTCTTTTCCTTTTGAAACCTCTTTTTATATAATGGCTGCTCTTGGGAGCAGCATTGGATACCAGCTGAGTGTCTGGTGACTGCATCTGCTTGATGTCTCATGCTCTCATAATTCCCCATATGGTCTAGGCCTATGGAATTATTTAAGCTTCCCATAGCTATTAAGTGTATTCTCTTGCCTTTGGGATTAAGTTTGAATTTTTCCAGAATACTGGCTACTCCTCAGTCAACCCATGCATAATTTTCTTCTTGGGGATAGCTTTCTCTTAGAGAAGGTCCTGACCCAATATCCTTTACTGGGTTTGAATCTCAACATTGCCTATGTTACATGGTTCTATTAGTATTCAAGGGTCTACTGTTATTACTCACTGTTAAGGGTATTATATTTTTCTTTACAAGTGTCACCCTCTTCCTAGGTAACAGATGTGTCAAGCTTTTTTGTTTGTTTGGTACTCTGATGTAGCACAGTTCCTTCCTCCTTGTAGAAACCCAAAGACATCAGACTAGGTGACAAGCTTAACACTAAGATTTGATTTGTTCCTTTATAAATGTCTGAGAAAATTTTAGGAAAACAGATTTACAATGACCTCAGTTTAATTCCAGATAGTTACACCTGTAACAAACATGAAAAGGTAACAGGCTATATATCTTAGACTTGCCTTTAACTGTGAACCAAACAGAAGAGACCCTTTCCTCAAAGACAGGTATAAATATGGCCCAAACAATGTTGATCCTATATACCTCAGTCATCTTTCAAACTGTTTTAAAATGCTTTCTATTAGCTTGACTCAAGAGTCTCCACCATCACTGGAAGGACTAGAAAATTTGGCATATACCCGCTTCTCATAAGGGATGTAAGAAAACACAGAGTAAACCACAGATTGTGACAAGCTTCTGTGCCTGCTCTGGCTGCAGTAGCAATGAGGGATGGTTCTCAATGGAAAACCATCCTTGGTTATCTTCATCTAAGCATCTCTGCTTGTCTCTCGAGCACTGCTTTCCAATGGACCAGTTCCTGAGTCACCCTGGTGGGCAATGTTGTGTGGTGTCCAGAATAAAGACAACAGAAGACAGTATGCTCAGTGATGCCTGAGTTTCAGGTAATCATAACCTGATATTTTATAGTAAGTATGCTTTGGAAGCCTGGACACCTTAGGTACAAGGGCTGCAATCTATATTTTAGAACAAAGATTAATACATTGTAGCTACTTGATAAATGAGAAAGAGAGGACTAAGTTGGCCTTCCCAAGCTCTGTGACGCGGAGCCTGCTTCTGAGACTAATTTTCTTATCTTTAAAGTTGGTATGATTATTATCATCTCTTTCCGCTGTAGTGAGGATTAATGAAACAGTCCATGACACACTCTAGCTACATTAACAAGCTCCCAGCAAGCCTGCAGTGTAGGAAACCATTCCCATTCCAGATGAACCAACATTCAGACACATCATCATTTCAGGCAGATAACCCCAAAGGAAGAAGGGAGAAATCTCATTAGGAAATTTGGTGGGATTAGCTTCAGAAGTGTAAGAAGGACTCTGACCACTTATCAAATTTTAAAAATAGCCCAGCCCTCAGGTTCGTATTGGGGAAGGCATGACCTAGCAAGACAAGTTTGGATAACAGGTGTGTTTTTCAGAAACCAGAAATGGTTTAAAAATATGAGCCTTGGAAAAATAGATGGGCATGTTTATTTTGTTCCTCATTAGCACTCGATGCTGCTTCCCTTTACGCCGGTGATGCTTTCTGTCACCAAGATTGAAGTCAGTTAAAGATCCTTAGCACTCTTTGATAAAATGAAGTCATTGTGCATAAGAAGGAAAATAAGCCCTCAGGCATCCTGTGCTTATGTAAGATCAGAAGAGTTATGAATAGGAATCCACACAATTTCCAGAAGGATTCATTCACTAACGGTTTCCAAGGTGTACACTGACTTTATATGCATTTAAATGCACTGGTGTTCAAATCCTGCTTCCCTCTTTTTTCCTTACAGTTTAATAATGTTCACCTTTGCAACTGTCATACTGGGCCATCTTCCCTTTAAGGGAATATGGAAAATGTTATAAGACATTAGGAAAACAGCACTTCCAAAGACAGCCACAATTCACCTTCCCGTTCTTTGCTGCTGGTATTTGACTTCCATGTGTTTCTATTCTTAGGCTAAAGTGAGTCTGGTGCGTGTATATTTCTTGTCAAAAAACCTACCAAAATCAATTTCATGGAATGAAAGAAGAAAGGAAAATCAAAGCAAAAGAGTATGCAGTCGCTTGTGGTGTTTGTGTGGTAATTGTAAAAGGAACGCAGTAATACACTTCACAAGCTAAGGCTCCATTTTGCTGTAGATGCAAATGTAGCAGCAGATGGAAGAGAGGGTGACAACATTTATATTTTGCAAATGAGTTCTTCTTGTGACTTGGATTCAATCTAAGGGGTGGCAAGCAATGATCTTGAGACACAGGGATCTGTGGGACAATTGAATTTGAATGGTGATTGCTATGACAGTTGACCTGTTGTACACAGCATGGGGTGTAGTACTGGTTACTTGCAAGTTAGCTCCATTCAATAGTACAAAATGCTGTGTGCTTCTCATGAAAGAATGCGTCATCAAAGCTCCTGTAGGGTGTTTGGACACTTCTTTAAGATGGCTTTCTAAATGAAAGCATTGTTTCACCTGTATCTTGTTTTAAGATGTTTTTAGTTTAAATTCTATTTGTTTCATATGCTATCAATTATTTACTTTCCATATGTAACATCTCATACTTTTATTCTTCTTCTAAAGTCTTCAACTAATGTAGACATACCCAGTGAGGGGTATATTTCTACCCGTGATTTTTTAGTCAGAATGGACCCAGATAGTGCTCACAAACCAACCCTCACCCACAGTCCAGCTGACTCAACTACCTGTTCTGTCAAGTGGTGAAATTGAGATAATAACTGTGATTGTTAACAAATTTAATGATTTAATATTTTGGAAATATTTGGTTTCTATTCAATCAGAATTCTATCAGGAAATAGTAATACTATGACTGCACCAATAGACAGATGCTGGGTCTGGTTACGTCTCCTTATGCACATGACTTGATGTGAGAAGGCCAACAGTGCACACCGAACAGGACTTCGTGTGGACCAGCCTATAGCAGTAGACCTCGTACACTCACTCTAAGGGTGCATTTCTGCACACTTGATCATTCTAACTCATACTTGAGAGCCGTGCAGAGAAGTCTCTGGATCATCTTCTTAATCAATAAATATTCCTCTAGATAGCTGAGGATGTCTCTATTCCTGCATAGAAAAGAGGTATATATTACCAATCAGCATGGCCTTTTGTTTTGTTCAGTTTTTTAACAGCAAAACAAATTGTAAAGTCATTAATTCAGTTGAAACCCTGGGTGCTCCTAAGGAAGAGGTTAGTTTTCTCTAGAAATCACAGTGACTGGTTGAGTAATTTCAGTGTATTTTTTTAACCATTTGTTTCCCTCATGTTCAATACTGAGACTTAAAACTGAAGGGAAGAAGCCACACAGTTTCCCTCTGGTGAACTTGTCTTGTGTCTTTGGAACTGATAAAAATCTTAAACACATTAATGTTCTGTGTTGACAGAGGACCTTCACTGATTCATACTCTGGGTATCGCTGATGCCCAATAATTTAGCTCTTTAATTTGTGTGTCTGGGAGATGAAAAAGGACATATTTATAAGTTGTTCCTTTAAGCAAGAAAACAATGTATATAGTTGGTAGAATTGTGTGTTCCTAGACTGTGGTTACCTAGCAGTTATTAGTAGGGAGAGCGGGTTCTCTTGATGGTTTGTCTTAAGCTGATTCTAGCTTTGCCCATAGGAAGCCAGGGCATTAGAGTTTTGTGTTCTTTATAACCTCCCAATGAATTATTTTAAGTGAGCATGTGTTCTCATAAGACTATGCTAAGTAACAAAGCAGGCTCCTGTTAAATTAAAATGAGGGTTGTTGTTTTTTTTTTTTTCCCTCCTCACAAAACAAATATTCTACTACTTCTAATGAAGGTGTGTCAGGGAGAGACTATTTTAGATTCAGGTAAAGTTAACTTTTCCAAAATTGCCTAATGCCATTCTCTGTTGTTGTTTCTTTTTCCCAGATAGCTAATAATTTCTTGTTTTTGTTTTAAAATTTTCTGGCCTGGGATTTAAGACCTGCTGGAATTGATTGTATCATTAAAAGCAAACATAGAAATGCTTATAGGTTCAACCATTCAGCTTCCAGCAAAATCAGTCGTCTTTAATCAGTGATTGGGAGTGAATCCAAAAAGCAGTGGACGCACCATGCAAAGCAACCCGAGGGGATGGCCATAAGGATGCTGTGTTTTCATTAATTATGACTTAGGAGAAGCAGTTGGAGATGAAGGAGGGATGCTGCTGCCTTCCTTCTCCGTTCTGTTATCTGACCTCACTGAAACCTTTACTGTGGGACTTAATTACATTTTCTTTTCCTATCTTTTCTTCCTTGGGGCTGGTATTACGTGTACTGGCGCTTAACATTCTTTGCTTCATTAGCATGGTTTTAAGGTGAGCCATCATTTAATTTTTAGGTTAAAACAACAGTGGATCTGTCTCCCTTGGCTGCCTGCAGGTGCTTCAATGAGCCGAGGTCTGAAGTCTTATATCTGGTCAATATTAGTGAGATGTAATTATCAAAATGATATCTTGTGTAGACTTGTCTAGGAAGTTCAGTCCCTTGAATTGTAACCAGTTCTCTTAGTCTTTGGTTACACTGTTCTGCTGAGTGTTAAAGACCATACAGTTAGTCAAAATTAATTTATATTTGTACCGTCCAGGCTAGTTGAGGATTTAATCCTCAGGGGTGAGTTGAGCTTGAGATAATTGGGATAATTAATTCTTTGAACTAGGGGCCTAACTCTGATTTCCTGAGTCAACTATTACTACACAGGCACTGCCTCCTCATTGCAGGGTGTGGTTGTGATTAAGTTGTGTGGATGTGATATACCTTGAGTGCCAGGAGAACTCTCCTCTGAGGCAGTTCTGTATGGCTCTCATTAAGAATTTATTAACTTAAGTACTTTCTTTTTAGGACCCTTAATTTACCTAGTATTTACTAAGTGAATTACTAGTAGCTACAGTATTCTGTGAAATATCTCAGATCTTGGGGAACTGAAGCATGTTCAGATGTTCAGCTCCAAGTACAAGAGGTGGTTGACGGTGGCCTCTGAGTTCATTTTCTGTCTTTTGCAAATAAAGTTTTATTGAGACACAGTCATGTCTGTTCATTTACACCTTGACTGCAGAGAGTTTGGAGCTTTCTGACTTTGGGCTTAGTGATAGGGAAACTAGTAATAATTTCTTTGTGAACAGCTTCAGTAGCCCTGAGGACAATAACAATAAACAGATTTGATGGTACTTGGGGCAAGGAAGGTTGAACTGAGAAGGCTCCCATCCAGGTAGGCCTTGAACGTGCTTTGAACACCAGTAGACAGTTCTCACAGGAGAACTACGGGACTTCTGAGTCTGGGAAGGAAGGACTTGGAATGTGAGTACCCATAGGTAACTCACAAAGGAAAGTGACTATGGATGGGGACCCTGTATCAAAGCCAGAGCTGGGAATTAGTCTTCTAATATAGGGTTCAGCAACTTTTCACTCAGGCCAAGGATTCTTACCTGGTCCTTGTAGACTGTAGAAGTCCTTCCAGACTCACTGTTTAGTGTATTCATATCCCGTTCTGTGTGGCAATGAAGAGGCCCTGCTGACAGCAGAGAGATGCCCCAGATTCCCACATCTGTGGGTTCATATGCTCATACATGCATGAGAAGATGCTGCTATTGCAAACTGTGCAAGGGTTAGGAGAGACCTTGGTGGGGTTGTGGTCAGGTCAGAAAGAACTGAAGTTAGGCCTTCAGAATGGAGATAAGAGAGGAAACAGGTAGAGACATTTTTCAGAATTGGTCTTGACAATGATTGATGACAAAACGGGTGTCTGAGGGCGAGAGTCCGTGGAGACTTGAGTGGGATTCAGTGGGAATGCACACGGATGTGAATGAGCAATGACTCTTTTGTTATTTAAGGCTGTATGAGGACTAAAGCTTATGTTTCAATAACTGCACAGAGCCCAGCAAAATTATTTTCATGTAAATAATTAAAGTGGCAATACTCCTAGGAAATGATAGGGTAAAGGAGGCAGAAATACTCAGTTGGAATTGTTTTGAGTCATTGAGTTTCTCTGTTGACTAGAAAATGGAAAATAACAAATCATATATGTATCAGATGCATGAAAGTAGAAGTCAGCAGTGCCTTTAGTGTATTCTGTCAGCATGGGGTCGTTGAATCCTGAGAGATCTGCAAGTTGTATTTAATGCATAAGGAAGTTTAAATGATTAGAGTGCCTGTTAAGAATGTTGACTTGTAACTCTTGTTCAATATATTTTTCCCAGAAAAGCTTCCTCTGATTTTTCTCTCAATCTGTGAAATTATTTAATAATATTGGTTTCCTTCATGGGAGCATTAAAATCTGCCTTCATCACTTCCTTCTTGCTAAATAAGTACCTGCCCCTCTATTTCTGGGGCCTTTTATTGTTAGTTTTAAATTTTTCTTGTGGATTTGTTTCACTTTTTCTGATTCTTTTTGTTGTTTTTGGAACTGTATTGCTTTGTACCCCAGGTTGGCCTCATACTCCCTTGGCAATCCTGTTGTCTTGTGCTTCTGTGCGCTGGGATTCCATGTGTGCAGCACCATGTCTGACAAGACCTTATTATTTCCTTTTGCTTTGTCATGCCGTTGGGATTAGAAGTGTTCTCTATGCTGGGAAATGGTCTAACACCGAGTTTTCCTTCCATCCTCTGATTCCATTTTCAACTGGAGGGATTGAGCCTAGTGCCTTGTTTATATGGTAAGCAAAGACTCAACTGAGCTGTGCCCACTTATGTCTTATGAACGGGTCACTTAAATATGTCACTGTGTTACTGACATGGTTGGGCATAGTTTTATTTTGAAACTTATTTCTAGTATGTGACCCTTTTAAGGGTTAAGTTGAAATACCCTTTTGGAGCTAGAAATTAAATGATCCAGTATGATGCATCAGTGCTAGGCATAGAGAACAGAAAATAAATACATACATTCAGAACTACTTAAAACTTGTCTAGTAACAATCATGTATTTAATATATATTTTAAAAGTTTTTATTTAAAATAATAAAAAATACTTTATTATTGTGAGGCAGTATCGGTTTGTTCACAAGTATAGTGCCTATAGGCACCCAAGAGGCTGTCAGATCCCACAGAGCTGGCTATACAGGGAGTTATGAATCTCTTGTCATAGGTAATTGGTTCCTGAAAGAATAGTCTGAGGTCTTAACACTGAGTCAGCTATTCATCCCAGTGTTGAGAGTTTTTCAACATGTATAGGAATAATCAAGATTGATTTTACTTGTTATCATATTTAAAAGGTATATTATCAAAAAAAACCTCCCAGAATTAAAAAAAAAATCTACAACTTAAATATTATCAATCAAAAAACTACTGTCGTTGTACTTGAACCATATGTCGCCGAACTTCCGCTTCTGTCAGAGGAGCTAATGCATTTATCTCCATTACAAAGCACACAGGTATCAGACTTAGGAAAGGCAAGTCAGTGTTGCCCTTAGTCAATCAGCGTGGAGTCATCTCTGCTGGTCGATGGTAGGTGGCTCGTTCTCTAGTACATGGCCACATCCCATGCACATAGACGCAGTGCTAATTCTATTCAGGGTTGATATTGATAGCAAATAAACAAAGAACATTGAGTTGGGAGAAAGATAGAGTAAGAAGCACTAGGCAGAGCTGGAGGGAGGAGTGGTAGGTGAACCTGATCAATATATATTGTATAACTACATGGAACTACCAAAGAATGAAAAATATTGCTTAAAACATTCGTGTAATGTAAGTTTGGTTTGTTAAACACCTGTGAAAAAGCACAAGGAAGAAATGTTTTCTAGAATAATTATGAGCACACAAAAAAAGAGACAGGTGTTTTAGAATTAACTAGCAGTCAGTAAACACAGAGTTAGAAATAGCCATATTAGACAGGTAGAAGAGCAGTCATTAAGTTCCTTCAAATTCCTTACATTTGTTAAAAAGGCTGATCTGTTAAGGATTTACACTGAAGTTTTTTATGGAGCATTTTATGTTTTGTGTTGTATACCTACCATCTTTCCTGCTGATTCACGTATTTAAACTTTCAAATCTATCAATGTAACTGAAAACCTGTTTATCTTGTCAAATACCCTTGCGTCAAACAGCGTGCCGGTGGGATACTGACAGCCATTCTGAAGGAAGTGTGCTGGTGCCAAAGCAGAGAAAATGGTCTTGACTTGGATACAGGCCAGGCAAAGTTTTCAGTTAGCAGAACCTTCTCAGGCTTCCTTGTATTGTGATAATTTATATGAAATATATTTTGTCTTCAAATTGTTTCAGGACCAACTTCAGACTCATCTTTTGTTAAATACCAAGGGTTTCTTGTCTCCATTGTTCGCATGGTTTCTATGAATACATTTTCATCTTTATCCCCATTTCTCTCAGGGAAATGCCCATGCCTTTCCCCTTAAACATTGCCTTCTGAGTTACAAGCACACCTCTGCCTGAACACGTTAAATAAGAATGTAGACTTTTTTCTTTGCTTTTATAGTCATACTCATCAGAGGCCAATTGAGTTTTTCTAAAAGAATGTCATCTTAAAATACCTGTGTCTTTCATAATTAATGGAGGTCACAGTTAACATTTTATGGTGTCTCTAGATGAAATGAGCTTTTCAGTTAATATGCTTTTGATGGTTCAACCTTTTCTTTAACGCCCTCTGAATTGTAGTACTTTATATGATGACGGCATTCAACTTCATCTGGTAAGAACTGCACTGTTCCCTCAGAGACTGGATTGTTGTGTTTTGTGATTTGCTGCTAATGTGTCACTGGGGGATGAGATGTGACTCAGTGATGGGTCTACAGTCCTAGAATCAATAAGACATAAACTCCGGGACAGAGGAAAACCTATCTGGACGTCTAGGGGGGGAAGGATAAACAGGCTTTAACATTGTCATTTGGCATCTGCTAAAGGCAATGGCTTTGTGATTTGAATTAGTCATCTGCATCTCTGGACTCCTCTAATAACGTTACTCATAATAGTGATCTGGCTTATGGCATTTGAATGTGTAATGTCTAATTTTATTCCAAGACCTTGGGAACAAATGTCTAATTTTATTCCAGAAATACTAAAGAGAAAAAAAGAAATCCATATTTTTATCTAGTATAGCCATAAAACCAAACCAAGTTTACCCCTTAGCAAACTGCTACTTATTTCTATAATGAAAAGAAGATATGAAAACAGAACAGTTCCTTGAAATTGTGTCACTGTAGACAGAACAGTCTAACATCTTAATCTTTTGTACTAATGCCTCTTTCGCTTGAAGAATGACCATGGCCCTCATTACTACCTGTTTACATCTAGAGGTGTTATGAAGATGAATGGGAATACTTAACGCTTTGAGCTTCTCCCAAATTGCCCCATTAGAGAAACAGACGCTAAGAGCAACATTTGGTTAGCATCACTGGTTGGCTGCGAGCCCAAATCATTACTCTTTCATGTTGGAAAGGGTGGTGGCCTTTCTCCTGGACCTCACATATATTGTTTTCCCACCTCTGTGCTCACACAATTGCAAGATAAAGTGCTTGCTTCTTCTGCAGTGCCCTGGAGAACAGCCATTTGCTGGGGACATAGATCTTACTTTGTGGTGTGAGCGACCCAACATCTGGGAGTATCAATTTTTTATTCCTTTTAGAAGATTTTCTTTCTTTTTGTAACCTTTAACTTCATAGGTCACTGACCCAAAGTGTAATAGATCAACTTGTCTTGAGAGATTTAAGGACCTTCTTGTTGCCTAGCAGGACTGGAATTTTTGTGCAGCCAAAGTAGTCTTAGGTCTAAGCTTGGAGAAAACTGGTTTGTGAAAGAGGTTAGAGGTGTCTCTTCAGATCCCTTGCTCCAGTGGAATGGAGGGATTAAAAGAATCCCATCAGCATTTTACTTGGGATTCTATCTTCGGATATCATCTTAAAATAGGTGGGTGTTGTGACAGTGGTACCAAAATGTGCAACGTTTCACATTGGCAGTACACAACAAACCATCAGAGCGTTTGTGAGATTACTTGGGTTTTCTGCAATGCATTATTTATTAAACAAACATTTAAAAGCAACTACTACACTGTGTCCTTCAAAACAAAGACAAACAAACAAACCCACAAAACAAAGCAAAAAGACCAATAGCTAGAGAAAGGCAATCAACCAACTTGAAAACAGACATTTACGTAGATACTGGTAATAGACAGTTCAGGAGACTTCAGCTTCAGATTGTCCAAGTCCTTTGTTATCAAGACTATGGTTTATAGTTGGTTTTCCAATCCCAAATGCTCAGCCCCAAAAGCATGCATATAAGCAAAATTATACAGACTGAACAGATTATATTTATGGACACACACACAAACACACACACACACAAATATGTAACAATTAGTGAATTAATGTAGAAGATTTGAAAGATTTGAAAGAGAGAAAAAGTTATGGGAGCATTTGAGAGTGTAAAGAGAGGGAGAAAGAATAATGTAATTATGTAAGTATAATTTCAAAAAAATAGACCATGGCTTATAAATATTCTTATTAATATTGTACTTATTAACTGGACTTATGCAAATAAAAACATCATTCCCTGTTTTGTATGATGAGGTTGTAATCATATCTGATAAGATGATTTTGAAATGTTAGTTGGGAGAAATATAAACAGTTAAACTGGTTTCCAGAAATTACTAAAATTCACCTTGTCATTTTTGTTTTTTAAATGAAGATTTTTTTTTTTTTTAAAATGACTGTTGGTTACCTTTCCATTGCTGTAACAAACTGCTTGGAATCATTAATAGTGTAAGGACAAGTCTCCTTTGGCTCACAACTTAAGAACTTTCACACGTGTCCATCTGACCCTTTTATTTTCTTGTTGGTGGAGACTGTAGTAGACAAAGCTTGAGCACCTTACGTAGACTGGGCAAAGAGACAGATGGCGCTGCACAGGGTCCCAGTATCTTCTTCAACAGTCTCCTAACTTTTTACTCCAAGGCCATGTCCCCTAACAGTTCTATCTCATGACAGTGCCACAGCTGGGAACCAAGGCTTCAGCAGATGGACCAAGAGAATAAATTGTCTATCCAAATTAGAGAAATGAATAGTCAGATGTTCAGGCATCTCTGTTGTTTATTAAATCAGTTGCTTAAAATGTTGTTTAATTGTTTACTTAATTAGTTTTTATGTAAAATTTGTGTGTGTGAGAGTGGGTGAGGCCAGAGGCTGACACAGGAAGGCATCCTTAATCGCTTTCTAATTCATTTTCTGAGAGTATGTTTCTCTTTGAGCTCGGAGCTAGCCAATTGGATAGACTAGGAAATGAGTTATAGGCATCCCCTGTCTCCAGGCTTCTCCCCATACAAGCTATAGGGCTATAGAGGTGCAGCACCATACCCAGTGCTTTACAGGAGTACTGGGGATCAGAACTCGTGTCCTCATGTTCCTTCAGTGGACACAACCTACATCCAATCACCATGGTTCATTTTTGTAAAAAGGAATGTGACTTAAGGATAAACATGCACACACACACACAAACACACACACACACACACACACACTCACATACGCACAAAACAATAATAATGATAACAACAATTAAAGAAAAAGGTAATCAATTTGAAAAGAAAACAGGGGGTGCACATGGGAGGATCTGAGGGAGGAAAGAACGGGAGGGAGATAACAAGTTCATAGCTTGGTCTCTTGCTGAAATGAAATGTGGGCCAGTAGTTTAGAGAAGCATTTAACAGTATAGTGAGGGTGTGGGGAAAGATATGTCACAGTCAGATCATTGTCACAGAAATGAAGACATTAAGAAGCAATGGGAGCTTGTGTCTGTCTTTTGTTGATACATTGCATAGATGGCTGTTCTCTCACAGGTTTCAAACACAGATCTCTTGATAAGTCAGATGCCCCTGGTCTCTGGTTCTAGGTGTTATATCACCCACACTAGTAGCAGGATGATATTTTGTCCCCCAAATCATTATCTCTTTTTACCTTCATTCTCAGCATACTTGTGGATGCTTTGATTTCGGGGGATCTACTGAAGGTTAACTTGTTCTCTGTATTTTACAGAAACTATCTCTTCAGACTACAGCTTGAGGATCTGTCTCTCATCCAGGTAAATGCGATTTATTTTGCTTTTACTCTTTCATTTTTCACCTCAAGGATCCAAAGCCAGGTCCATGTAAAGTTGTTAATCTGGGTGAGAAGGGTTCATTTCCTCAGTGGTCAGGGCCCCAGGACTCTTAGCTGCCTTATCTGATGTGAGTCACCACCACTTTAATTCCCAATTAGCCATTTCATATTGCATGTGGTCCCTTTGCTCCCTGGATATCAGGTGGTGACAGTAGGAGAGACATGGGTTAAAATCCCCATAAAGCAAAGAGAAAATGTTAATCTCTAAAAATGAATTTATTTTTGTTGCCATGTGGAGACTGAGCTTGGTATTTTATGCTTGAATGTTTATTGTAGTGGCCAATCTGATCTCCACAGCTTCTTTGCTTCCTCTAGTTTTTTAGGAAAGTATGCCAGGCAGGTTCTTCTAGAAGGAAAAATGAAAGAGATACAAATATCTCCCCTACCCGTGTTTCAAAGCTTTCCCTGCAGACTGTTAGGATCCTTGAGCTTTAGATAGTTTGGAAAATAGACTTGAAACAATTTTAGTAATACCCTACTGTCCTGGGCTCTAAGAATTGATGGGGGAGAAGTTGATCCTTTCTGTCTAGAATGTTGGTGCTTGTAACCATTCCAAAACATTGGAACTAGAATTTAATACCAGATCCTTCTTTCCATGTCAGTGTTTTAATATAAGACAACCCCATAATCAGCCAATATTGCTCTTCTTACCTCTGCACTGGTCACCAGACCCCATGATTATTAATACGTATTGGTTTCTTCATTGGCAAAATGGGTACAACCTACCAAGACCATATGCTATTTGGGTAAGAATGAGCAAAGTCATTCAAAGGAGATGAGGCACAGGAATGTTCAATGGTTGTGTTTTGCTTTTTTAAGTTATGATAATGAATAAATACTTATAATAGTTTTATCATATTGGACAACACGTTACCTGCACCCTGCAGTTTGGTGTGTAACTGAAGTCTTCAGCTGACCTAACTGGTTGTTAAAGTGGTGACTTTTATTGATAAGCAATCAGAGTGATCAGCAAGCGACAGGTACCCTCCCTCTTAAGTTAAACAAAACAATGAGAAATAGATAGACTGAATGATGTCACTTATATTGAGATCTAAAAACAAACAATTCAAAGAAGCAGAGAATAAAATGGTGGCTACCGAAGGCTTAGAAAATACGTAAGGGCTTGGAAAGGCTTTTGCCAAAGTATACACAACTCCAATTAGACATCAGGAAGAATTCTAAGATATGATTATACAGCTTATATTTACAGTTGCAATACCTGTACAGCGAACTTACAAATTGTTGAAAGCAGGTTTTAAATTTTCTTTTCACACAATCACAATAACTTTGTTAGGTAATATACAGATTATGATGCTCGAAGCTATTTCACAGTGTATACACATATAATGAAATCATGTTGTGTTAAAAAAAATATATGTAATTTAACCAAGCAACAGTTTAAAAATTTAAACACAATTGTAAAAAATGTTATAAAATAATCTTATGGGATACGGGCTGTTCAATACAGAGTATGTTCATTTCTATTCTCATGGTATCAGGCAGTATCTAGGATCTCATCTGTGAAATGTGGGCTGTGAGCTGGGGAGCTAGCTCAGTAAGACCTGTGTTCAATCCCAGAACCAATGGGATAATGCAGGTGTGGTGGTGAGCACTTGTAATCTCAATGGTAGGGAAGTGGAGTCAGGCAGATGGGTCCCTGGGCTTATATAACTGCAAGCCTACTTGAAGAACTCCAGGGCTGGAGAAATCTTGCCTCAAACTGTGCTTTTGGTGGATCCTTGGCTTCCCCATGCATGAACGCATAGACTCTCACAGAATTGTGCATCCGCACAAACATAAATATGCACACACCACCCTAAAACAGTTACACAGTGACTGTACAAGTGTGTGCAGAGGAGCGTGCACAGAAAAAAAAAAAAAACATGTTTATTTATTTATTCCTGTCCTAACTCTCTGGGGTTAGAGATTCTAGAAGCATTAAATTCCAGGAAAGTGAGCACAATTCACAAACAGACGTCTCCACTGTGGGAAGCCAGTGTTTCTTGGAAAAATGATGGTTCTAGGAACAAGATTTATAAATCATTGAGACTGGAAGAAAGGCAGAGGGTCAAAACTGTTAAAATAGCATATGACAAAGAGCCATCTGGCAGTGAGCATGTAAAAATGAAGAATGGATCGCAAGAAACAGTTAAAAAGTAGAAATGAATAATGATAAACTGTACTATGGAACAAAATTAGAGCAAAAAATGTCACAAATTGCAGAAAATATCAATAAATTAGGAACGGCAACTCCCCCTTCAACCCCACCTAAAAGCCAACTCTGGGTCCTTGGTCAATTTGTTTCTGTGGTTTGACGACAATAAAAACATTGTATTCTCATGGTTCATTTCTGATAGTAGTTCCAACAGCACTGGGAAACTTGGACCCTTCAATCAGACCACTAGAATCATAAATCAGAGAAGGTTTAGAAGTAAGGTCAAAGGGTTGAATTTGGATTGAGGATCAGCAAAGGTTTCCAAGACAACCCACCCAAACATATAGCCAATCTCATGATAAGGAAACATCACTCAAGCCCAGGTAAACATCTTACAAGAATCTGGCTTTGATCTTTCAAATATTGGTATGTGTGCCAATAAAGAACTGCTTCATCCAGAAAGAGATCACATTAACATGTCTATCAAGTGTGATACTTGTCCAAATTGATTCTGAAAACAAACTTTCTCATGCTCTAAGTGACACTTTTGAGACAACTCAGAAATTTGAAGATCAGTAGATGAGATAGAAACTTTGTACTTTATAAATATACAAATATTAATCCCTTGATTTGTATGACTATGGTGATAAGTGTTATGGAAGAGAATGCCCTTTTCTTTGGAAAATGACAACAAAATATGGAGGGTTGCTATGGTTTCAATATCTAGTGTTCCCCCCCACCAATAGGCTCCTGTGTCTGCACACATGTCCTTAGCTTGTGGTACTGTTTGGGAAAGTCATGGAATATTTAGAGGTGGGATCTTGCTGGATGAAGCAGGTCACAGTGATGGCTAGAGGGTGAGGGTGGAGTAGGGAGGGGCTTTATAAGCCAGCTCCACTTTCTGTTCACGTTCTGCTTCTTGACTGTGGATGATGCAGTAAGACTAGTTGGACTCCTGGCATTGTTGGCAAGGCTTCCTGCCATGACGCATGATGTCATGTGGTCTTTGAGCCAGAATGAAGCCTTTGTCACCCATACATTCTCCTTCAGGTATTTCATTACGGCCAAATGAAAAGTAGCTGACAAGAGGGGTTAAAGGGCATCTGTTCTTAAATGACTTGTACACAGCTTAAGTTGTGTGTGTCTAGTTGCTACACACACAAAGGGAAGAAATGAAACAGCAAGTCTGATAGCGCATTACTAAGGAAATTGGGATCAATATCACAAATACTCTTAACATTTCTTGACTTTATATCATAATAAATGCAGAAAGCTCCAGGCATGGGACTCCTGTTAAGCTGTGAATAGGACTGTTGTCAGGGCAAGGAGACACTAATTCCCTTTCCAGCCATCACTTCATATTGCCAGGACTACCTCTGACAAGGTCACATGTAGGTCGCCAACAGCAGTGAACACCCTTACTGAAAAAGTGAAGTATGGCAGTTTGGCTACCTAGCACATCTCAGTCTGCTCACAGACTGAGGAAGATAGTGACATCCAAATGGTGGCTTTCAATACAGCTGATACCAGGAGCCAAACATCCTCCTCACCCCTGACCCTGACTGCACATGCTGAGCCATGCCACTCTCCTGTTTCGTGTTGGTAGGATTGTAGTTCCTTGTTGACTTAGTGTTACAAGAGATACAGCTAAATTCTTTTTAACACTATTTGTTTCTCATGTGTCCCTAGGAAACAGGTCTTGTTGATTTCTATGAATATTTTATTTTCATTTAAATTACTTCTTCCAAGGGTGAAAAAATAATAATGGCACTGGCAAACAAAAAACTGCATTGTTCTTGTAAATGGGTCATGTGAGAGGCCTGAAGACAGTACAGGCCTTAAAGACACTTACTGCTGAACCCAATACCCAATGCTTAGTCTTGGGAATCGCATGGTAAGCCACACACACACACACACACACCCCACACGGACACACACACACACACACACACACACGGACACGGACACACAGACACACAACACACACATTTATACACAAACACACACACACGCAAAGAGAGAGAGGAGAGAGTGACAGAGAGAGAAAGAGACACACACACACGGAGATGCACACATGTGATCACACAAATGCACAGACATGCACAGACATGTACACACAAAGAGAAATAGAGACATACATACACACACACACACACGGACACACACACAACAGACACACTTATACACATACACAGTTTCACATACACACGGAGTCACACACAGACATACATGGACACACATACATACACACACTCATACTCATATGTATGCACACAAACACATTCATACACACACATAGACATACACTAACACACATGCTCACACACACAGATACAGTCTCATATACACACAGACACAGTCACATACACACACACACACACTCATACACACACATATACAAACTCACATACAGAGATCTACTTACATACACACAGAGACACACACACAAATAGACACACACCTACACATACACGCACACACATAGGGGAGTGAGAGAGAGAATAAAATGACATATTTATTCTTAGATAATTCTATATTATCTGCTATTCTCAATGTACAAAAAGTAACGATCTATGGGAAAAAGAGTTCATATTACTATAGCCTAATACTGCCAATCTAACATGGGATCATTACTTGTCTGAATTTCTTATGTATCAAGGCTTGTATATTTTGTGTCTCCAGCCTACTTTGACTCAACCGCCATGCTCAGGTACTCAGCACTGCTGCTGGACAGGGAAGTGGTGATAAGAAGTTGGATGTTTATTAACTTCTGTTACTTTATTCAAAGACTGCTTTCTACTAGAGATTTGTAGACCTGAGGTTAACAGTTTTTTTCCTACCCTCCCCAAAGACAAAAAACAGCAAACAAACAAACAAAAAACAAAAACAAAAAAAACAACCCAAGAACTGATATCAACTTTGAAAGGAAAGAAGGAAAAAAAATAAGTGGAGGCAAATGAAGTTGGCTCCTGTGCAATCATTATATGTTGTCTTGCTCCTCTACTCCTGCTAGATGCCATGGCTCCTTCTGTGGCTGGTGTCTAACTCATCTCTTCCATCACCTTGAACACAAGGTATTCTACCTTCAGTGTAAAGCTGTTTCTTGGTCCCACAATCTCTGACTGTTTCCCACAGCCAAGTACATTCTCTTGCAGCCTCTCCCTTGACCTCACCTTCTTCATCTACAAAAATAATTGGAACTTCAACCTTCACTTCAAGCATTTTGCTTTGGATCCAGTCAAGGAAGGTTGGCATGTGGCGCTGAGGGGGTTTTCTCAGCAGTATAGCATTTGGATCTGACTAGTGATCTCCCCTCAGGAGGTAGTCATCCTATGTTTTATTTCTGTGTGCTGATTCACTGCATTAGGACACCAGGCAGATGGCAGCAAACAAACAACAGCCATAAATGTTCTAATCCCTTGACGTGCAGTATGCTCCAGCCCTCCTTTATCTTTACTTTAATGACATTTATTTACTGTGTGAGGGGAGGGTATTTGTGCACATACCATGACGTATGGGGAGATCAGAAGACAATCCCTGAAATCAGTTGTTCTCCTCCTGTGCCATTTGGGTCCTAGGGATAGAAGCCATGCCCTCATGCTTGATGGCAAGCACCTGTACCTACTGAGCCATTTTGCCAGTTCCTACTTCATCTTTTTAAAGTTCAGGTTAAAGGGTATGAGATAGGCATCTCAGAAAGACTTTGAAAGAGACTTGAAAATATCCCTTCTTGCTCTGTGGAAATCTCAGTACTAGGGTCAACAGACAATTCCTGACTCTGAAATGTTCTCCCTTATACATTGGCTCCCATATTCTCTATGCTCTCTACTCTTCTGTACAGTGACTCTGCCTTCACGTCTTAACTTTGGATGAGCATCAGTGCTGAGCCACACATGTGGAATCCTCTTTAGTGATCTTCGCAGAGTTTCAGAAACTCCAGCTGGGGCAGGGTGTTCTGCACTGCACTGTTGTCTGTCAAACACTGCTATCAGTGGTGATATCGCTTTGTGGATCCCTGGTGAAATTTTATGGATTCTGTGAGATTGTTACACAATGAAAAAACCTCATTATGAGGTCATGATTCCCGAGAGTCCTGATGCAAGCGGCTGGAACAGAGTAAACAAATTCTTCCAATCGGAGGATGCTTCTGCCCATGGGAACCTCATTGCACTAGTCAACAGAGGCATCGGAAAGGAAGTCTTGGAAAGCCTTGAGCAGAGATTAGGATGGAGCCAGTCTTTTACTTTCTCTGGGTAAATGATGTGTTTGATAAAAATCTCCACCATCACCAGAGGACTAGTCACATATATGTATGCCGTGAAGCGGCTATGTGTGGTTGTTCGCTGCGAGCTCAGCTGGCAAACTTCAGTACGTAAGGGGCAACACCCAAGAGCTGCTTTTAATCACAGAAATAAAAGGTGTTTTTCACCAGTGACTGAGAATCCACCATTAGTGTTGGATCACTTACAGACCATCTTTCCACCTAGGGATGGAGGCAGTTGTCCGGCATGCTGTTATTCAGCCGTGCCCACTGAAGACCAGTCATTTCCAGACAGAGTAAGAGTCTACTATTATATGTCTGTGTCTCTTCTGCTCTGTGTTCTAATAACAGCTTCGAAACTCTGTCATCATGTCCGTTCTTGCCTCAGTGATGACATTTATTCTAGAAGAAAAACAGTTTCACAAAAATATAAGAGCACAGAGCATTGATAACCACATTTGTCAACCTGGAAGCTTGCCTCTGCCATCTCTGCTTAGGTACCTACTGGTCTGATCCCACTGGACAGGTACGAAAGAGTAGGAAGAGAAAGTTCAGTTCACCCTCACTATCTTTGGGGAAATTGCAGAGTCTGCTTTTTGCAAGAGAAAGGAATTCACTGTTTCTCACAACAGCAAGCACAAGGGGAAAAAGAGAGATCTGTGTACCAACTCACCACTGGTTTCCTTATAACTTCTAAACTTGGAATGTTTGGATCTCTCTCACTTCATTGTCTTTATTGTAGAAAATATTATCAGAAAGCTAAGACAGGTGTTAGTTTCTCTCTCTCTCTGTGTATCTGTGATTGGGAATTGACTTTTAACTTGTGTCCATGGTTAAGCTATTACCAGGCAGGGCAGTTTTTCCTCCTGAGGTATTTGACAGCATCTAGGGACACTTTTCATGGTCTTGATTGTATGTATACTACACCACAAAGAGCAGTGCCTCCCCACCCAGAAAAGCATCTCATTCTGCATGATTTACTGCACTCCTTTGCCAGTTGGTTTGTACCTCAGTTATCACATATCTCGAATAAGTCAGATAATGATCCAGGAACTGAGGCTTAGTACTGGATTGCATCTAGAAGTTTTGTGATATTCTAGGAAATTCATCTTTTTAGATTTTATTAATATATACAATCCTAAACATATTTAAACCATTGATGACCATGTCTAAAAAAATATGCTGTGATTCTTGGGTTTAAATTGCCTTCTTTTATTAATATGAGATTAAATTTAAAAATGAATTAAGTCAATTTATAATATAAACTCTAATGGGTCATAACACTGATATAACTACCCTCGGCTGGAAAGCTCTTGAATCTAAAGAATGATTAACTAATTAATAATTTAGAGTAATTATTCCAATGAGATAGTCACATTGATTAATTTTTTAAATTATGTTTTGTATTTATTGAGTTGGGAAGGCCTGGCCTCTCCTGTGGCTCTAAGAAATCATGGCTCCAAAGCATCATCACCCATTTGTCTTTCTCTACCACATGTTCTTAAAATCTTAGTTTGCTGGAAGCAGAAAGATTTGATTATGTCCTTTTAAGGGTCAGAGAACTAAGGCATGTCAATCATAAAGTTGTAATACACATAAGTATGCCTGCTCATTTGCATGTCATCAGCATGCAATCATGGCTGTCTGTAGCTGCTAATCAGAGGACTTGAGCACTTCCAGCACAGATAATCAGAGCCTGAAGTATTTATGTTTTAAATCTTTTAAGAAAATGTGTTTTATGCTCCTATCTGAGAGATAGGAAGTGTTCAATGTGTGTTTCCTGGTAGGCCGAAGAGCGGCATGAATACAATGTGAGTCAGGCTCAGATGTTTTTGTTGTTATGATTTCTTTTTTTCACTTTATCACACAGTGAGTGTTTGGTTGATGAGATTCTCTGTGTTCTCTTGGATGATACTCAAAGAGTCTGATGAAGACTAATAGCCTGGAACCCATACAACCCCTCCTCCTTCATCTGCTTCTAGTCTCTTATGTCTTACTCCCCGGTCAGGATTCCTGTCAAGCTCTGTTGGATCTAGCAGTCTGTTCAAACCCTTTCATCCACCCCCTTCATGACTTCTTGGAGGGTTTGCCATTGAGAATAAATAGGTGTGCATTACACAGAGCCTGGCTGGGTTTTCATTGGTTCCGGTTGGGTAGTCTCTTTCACGCACTCATTGAATACACATAAGAAACTCATTTCTCATGTCCGACAGTCCAGGCAGGCTTTGAGGGGCTCTGTCTCACGTTGCCATTTGGGAGTAGGTGTTAGTTGAGATCATCTCCATCTTCACCCTGCCTATCTCAGAGTAGCCTAGGAGAGTGACTGGAGATCACCTTGAGCATCCATTCTCAATCAAATTCCACGTAGCATCGTGCCACATTACACATGAGCAGGAAACAGTGAACAGCTAGGAAGGAGAACAAGATGGGCCCCAAGGATGTGCTTTGCTGCTCTCTCCCTCTACCCTACTTACTTATTTTAATTTCTCCTGTACACAAACAGATTTATTCATGCCTCTGACATTTTTGTGAATAGTAACCATGGTACCCTGAACAAGTCACTTAACCTATCCGGACCTCAATTTTCTCCACAGTATATTTTGGAGAGGAGATTGAAGACATGGGGATTATCCCTGAAGTCCTTGTCAGTATTGGAATTTTAATCATCATCCTGCTTACGTTCCCTTCGGTCATTGTTTGAATGATTCTTATTTCTGTGTCCTTAAGGAAAGCTGTCCCTATTAACTTGCTGTGATGTTTACTTGGTCAAGTTTTAATGTGGTCTGTGGTGAAGTAGTGCTGTCAATCACAGCAAAAGAATCACCACACATTTATTGAGTCCCTGCCCTGTGTTCAGCTATCAGAACACAGCATCTCATTGGTAGAGAGTCACTGTGGTTGTTTGGATGGCATCCTAATCTTATAGAGTAGTTCAGGCTCAGGGCACATGTGATTCCATCAAGGTATTACTTCATATGTAGTTGAGCTCAGCTTTGGCTGGTGTGTGGAAGACTGCAGAGGAAAGGTGACTGCTTCATCTCTACCTCGTATTGGACTCATTTGTCCTGTTTGTGACGTGACCTATTGTTAGCCCTTGTTTATAATGACTACATATGTTAATGTGTAATTGTAATTTACACTGGAGTTTAAAGTCAGGTTCCATGGAGCCCTCTCTGACACATAAACTCATAATGCATGATCTATTAAAAGTTTCAGGAGATGGGAATTGGAGAATATTGCTAAGAAAGAGAACAGGTCAAGATGCTCTCAGAGTTGGAGTGCACCCTCAGCCAGATCACGTGGGAAAGTAAGGATCATGAATAGGTCCATGGCTCATGATGTTAAGGCAAAGAGGACACTCATTTACATATAATTCCTCATGCCCTTCAATTAACCCTACTTCCTGCTTTGTTTGGAGACATAGTGACATAGCTTTCCAATGCAGTGACTTTTATCATCAGAGAGTAATTCCCAAGAGGAGGGGACTGGTCTCAGCCAATGCTGAGGCAGCCAAAGACAGGGAACCCTGCTCTGAACATAGATATGGGTAAGGTGCCAGTTTTCTCCACTATTATGAACCCAGCTCAGGAGTTTTAGGAATATTATTTACGTTTGTTCAGTGTTCTGGACCCTGACTTCACAGACAGTCGCTTCTACTCAAAACCAACCAATCAACAAACCAACAATCAAACAAGCAGAAACAGAAACAAAAGCCAAACCACCATCATCAAAACAAATGAAGTGTTTTTGTCTCTGTTGCTGGCCTTATTTTGAATTTCTCCTTTCAAGCAATCTCAAAAAAAAAATGAAAATCAAAAATACGTGCATATTTTTTCTCAGCTGTCTCTGTCATTTAGTTTAATGAAATGAGGTCAAGAAATGTCTATAAGCCAATGGTAGACACTGTCTCATATCACCAATCACCAGGCACTAGATAAATGGAGGATTCATTCAGCTATCCGAATGTGTTTCTACGTTCCTCTTTAAAATGGCCTGGTACCTGATATAACTGTTGAAGGATGTTCAGGCTTAGAGTTCTCTGCCCTGTTTCCGTTTCCATTACCTTTCCTGCCCCTCCCCAAATGTTGACACTGATGGATGAGCTGGCACACCAGGAAACCCCATTGTTTCTAACTTAAATAATACGCTTCTTATTTGGGTAAGAGATTACAAACTGTGGAAGCTGGAGGCTTGCAGTTACCTAGAGGGTAAGTAAGAAGTGAAAGGGAAGCTCCCGAGAAAAATAAATGAGAAAATATGGGTCACAGAGCCCTAACATTCTTTAGACTGAATGGATTGAAACTTCTCATGAGAGGGCTGTGAACCCCTTAGTCATTTGTTATCCTGAATTTATTCAAAACCATGACAGGATTGGACAGAGCAAGTGTAGATGCAGCTGTATTGGGCACAATCCTTGTTTACCATGTCTGTCAAATATGATTTCTGCCTTGCCCCATGTCGAAGTTTTAACAGTGTATGTTACTTCTTTATTAGATAAAAATGGTCCAGCTGTTTACATCAGTTCTCATTGACTTTGGTGTTATCAGCCTTTTACTAAGTGTTTTGGCAAATTTGATGTCAACTTGACACAAACCAGAGTCATCTGAAAGTATGGAGCCGCAGTAGAAAAAAATGCCTCCATAAGATACAGACATAAGGCATTTTCTTAATTAGTGATTGGTATGTGAGGGCCCAGTGGCCATTGTGGGTGTAGCCATCCTTAGACTGATGGTCCTGGGTTCTATAAGAAAGCAGACTAAGCAAGTCATGATTCTTAAACCAAGACGCAGCACTCCTCCATGGCCTCTGCATCAGCTCCTGCCTGTAGGCTGCTGCCCTGCTAAGTTCCAACCCTCACTGCTCTTGATAATGAATAGAACGTGAATGAAATAAACTCCTCACTAAGTTGTTTTTGGTTATGGTATATCATCACACTAGTAATCCTAACTAGATCACCTAGTGTCACCACATTATATTATATGGGTTGACTCAACAAGTTAACTCTTTTAATTTATCCATATTTTCAAATTTTAGGAGTATTCAAATTTTATGTAAATAGAACTAAAACTAGAGCACACACAGTGATGTTTACTTGAAGACATTCCTCACTATGTGTAGTATATTCTGTCCAAACATTCACATAGATTATGTTAATATTTTCCATAGAGAACTTATACATTCCTTTGCCAAAATAAAATTCAATCACCATTTAAATAAATGTGCAAAAATAAAATATATCTGATTTTCAAGAAAACATACCTATGATTGAAGATAGTGGAAGAAAAACTCAGATCACCTCTTTGTCAATAAATAATTTAATTCTAAAACTTTTGAATAACGATGGAAACTTATGAAAGGGAACACATGTATATATGTTTATATTTATACATTTATGAATGTCTATCCTTTAAGAAGTCTTCATATTTTGAGTATATATTATATATATATATATAATGTGCATGTGTTCAAAGAGAGAGAGCATGTTTGCAATAGAGGTGGTAGCTAACCAGCTAGAGAGATGATAGACAGACGGATGATAGATTCAAGAACAGAAAGCATCATTTTTGTTGGAAATGAAATGGGGAAAACTGTAAACTAAAATACACTGAAAAGGCTTAAAAACACCCAGAGTAATTACTTCAGAAGAATGAGAAACGCTGGAAAGAATATAAAATGACACAAATGAAGAGCCCATGTTGCATGGCATTCAGCTAAGTGCAAGATGGAAGACAGAATGTCGGTGGGCACCATGGCTCTAGCCAGTTATGTCATGTTTGAGCGATAGAAAAGATTTATAGGTCATTATCATGCAGGAGAAAGTAAAACAGGATAAAAGTACCTTGGGCTCTTTTTTTAAAGAAGCTAAGCCTTGATGACACAGTGGCTTCTGATGAAGAGGAACCATATATTAACAAAGGCAGATTGTTGACAGTACGAGCTAAAGTCTCAGTGCCTTGTGAACACATGATATCTCTTTCTTATAAGAGGTTCTAAACTTTGAAATTATATGGGTCCAGGGGTAGAATTTCTAGCCTAAAACAGGGTAGAATTAATCTGCCATGTTCCAGGAATTCTGAAGACATAAATTCTTGACTGAAAACTGAAAAGGCAGATCATAGGAACTACAGTGAGTGAGGAGCACTGGCAAGACCCTTTATCCTATGAAATTATTCCAAGTCACCCAGTGGGTGCCTGACCTGGGTGTAACAAACTCTACAAGTAGCAGGTTTTTCCATAGGTACATAATTATAGTAAAGTTGGTTCATAAATTAGGCATCAAGACTGATTAGCAAAAACACTAGGGAAGTAGTCCAGTTGCCTGGAGAGATGGCCCAACTGCTAAAGTACTTGCTGTACAAATGTTAAGACCTGGTTTTGGATCCCCAGGCTCCATGTAAGAGATTGGCTTGTGTGTGAGCACATGATCCCAACCAACACTTGGTGTCGAGACAGAAGGATCCCAGGTCCACCAAGTACAGAACAAAAAAAAATACAATATGCTAGAAAGTAATAGAACAAGGCATTTGATATCATGGCACTTCTGGCCATAATAGTTGCATAACTCCCACACATACATATACACAGCGTGCCTCTATACTTATAGCCAGATGAGAATCATACAATTATAAGGATAGGTTGTGACAAATATATATGAAATATGTGAATACTGTCTCTACCTTTCCAAGGTACCCCCAAACCACCTCTGTCTATCTCATAACTGAGACAAATAGTAAGTACCTCACAGTTTAAGATAATACTCCCATGCATGTAGGAAGAACATGTCATCCAGAGAAAAGGCATGGATTTCATAGTGATGATAATTTAGTGTGCTTAACCCTGGGAAAGTCTAATATTTCCTCCATGAGCATTTGTTAATTACCTGTAGATGAAGGCTAGGCTGATGCAATTCTTTCTGTCCATGCTGGGATGTCAGCATTGGAATTGTTCAAATCTCCTTTAAGTAGTCATATTCTTGAGATTTTGTGGGCATAGCTACCCTGTCATATACAGAAGACACAGTCTTGCTAGTCCTAAAAATAAACATATAAGCAACACTAAATGGCCTCAGCAGGTATATATATACATACACACACACACACACACACACACACACACATATATAATATATATATATATATATATATATATATATATATATGTATATTGTGTAACAATAAGAATTAATGGCTATGGATCTGAAAAGAGCAGGAGAAGAGACATGGAGGGACTGCAGGGAGAAGGGGGCATGATGTAATCATATTTTAATTTAAAAAGTAAATATGTTTTTAAAATTCTTTTTAAAACTCATTCATTTTGTATTTCTGGAAGCTTTCCATTTAATATTTCAAGTCACAGGCACATTCATGTAACCAACATCTTGGGAGGTGAAACAACAGAAAAGGGTCCATAAATATCAAATCCCCAGATTAAACCTGTCTGGGAGTCATTCATTCCATACTTGACAAAGGGGACCGTGCTGTGCACTGTCTTCAGCTCACCCGCACCCAGCATCGTCAACTGAACCAAAAAGCAAACCACCCTGGAGGTTTTTCTCAATTGGAGATACCTTCTCGTTTAGAGATGGGGCTTTGAGTCTCCATTTCTCCTCTCTGCTATAGGCGCCTATCTGGTGTAGACCTAAGTAGGTCCTCTGCACACTGCCACAGTCTCTGTGAGTTCATGTGTACCTTGATCATGTTAATTTACAAGGCCTTGTTTTCTTGATGTCCTCCATCTCCTTTGGCTCTTATACTCTTTCTGCCTCCTCTTCCACAGTGTTCCCCCAACCCTGGGGGCAAGGATTTGATGGAGACACTGGATTTACAACTCAGTGTTTTAAGGTCTCTCACTCTTTGCATACTATCTGGCTGTGGGTCTCTGTATTTGTTCCCTTCTGCTCCAAGATGAAGCTTTCCCTGATGATGGCTGAGCAGGGCAGTGATCTGCCTCCCCAGCTAGAGTGGGGTACCTTCATGCTTCATTGAACAAGTTTGTGTTACTCTTTGGAGATTTTACTAAATTTATTTTCCATACTTGCCATTGGTATTGGTGCCTGAGGCTTTTCAAATAAACTGAGTGCTTGCATGCATGCATGCCTGCATGCCTGCATGCCTGCATGTGTGCCCCTCTGGGAGGTTGGTGGTGGTAGTGGTACATTTGGGTGATAATTTAGAAACAGTTCTGTGGGCCGATGCAAATCTTTGTTGTTCTCAGTACACTAGCAAACACCAAACACTGCAGCTGCAGTCCAGTATATTTGGAAGACACAACACAAATCAACAAGGGTAGTTCATTCCAGTAGAAACTACAAGGTTCACCAACTGGCCAAAGTCCACAGAAGTGTAAAGAAACCCCAGGAATTCTACAAGAATTTCTTTGGTGACTTTTCTGTCTATGATGTCACCACAAGTGAAGCTCAACAATACAATACAAGGCAAAACCAATACATTGTGCATGTCCTCAGTGAAGACAAGCGAGGCTGAGCAAGCCAAACCAATGCCCTGGCTCCTACAATCTGTAGGGTCATATATATGTTCTTTCTTAACATCATGGGGTCTTTCAGGTGTTTGGTGTAGCAAAACATCCTTTCACCTGTATCTGCTTTAGCAAAACATCCTTTCACCTGTGTGTCTCAGCAAAATGTCATTTGATATAATTGACTTTCCAAATAAACCAGAACTTTCCAGTTCCTAGTATAGTATAGAATAAATTATTCCTTAGAAGTCAGATTGTTTTATAATGAGAGACAGAAACGGTGTGAATTCTGACAGTCTAGGAGGTTGGGAGGAACAGGGAGGGAGTAGAGGGAGGGAAAAGCCACAATTGAAATGTATTATGTGAGAAAAAAAATCCATTTTCAATAAAATGGAAAAAGAAAAGAAAGTGAAGGTACACATGTGAACAGGGTGTGGTTAACACATTAAAATAGAGACTCACTCCATTGGAAATGAAAGGAGATACTTGGATTACAGACAGGATGGAATCAGAGGGGTGCACTCAGACCCTAAGGCAAAATGCATGCTAGAGCTACCAAGAACTTCTCTGTAGGAAACCAATGATACTCAGTACCGGAAGTATTATCATGCATTTGAGAAAAACCCAACTTGCCACTGGGCTTGGTGAAACATATCAGAAGTGACTACATATGCAGCATTGGCATTAAATCTAGGAAGAGCATTCATTTTGAGGAAAATGTCTTGTTTCCAAGACCATCTGTGTGTAATATTTACATACATAGTTGCAGGTGGATAAACACAGCATGTCTAAACAGCATTAAGATAGATCAGTATTGAGAATTTGGGAAGTGGGGGTGTGTTTATGAGGAAATGAAGTCTATTTCAAAGGGATGAGTATCATTTCCGACTTAATAAAGAGCCACACCATTTTGTTAATAATGCCAACATTATTGTGTAGATTTCAAGTAGAAGGTTAAAGTAACCAGTGAAAGATTCAGAGTTCTTACTGTGCATCTCGTAATAAATGAGATAACATGGGTTCATCTCAATAATAGATGACCTGCAGTTTAGAGGATGCACACTCTTCTTTTACATATCATATAGACTTAATTTAAATTAAGTACAGGGTTCGCATTAGCAAAAGCAATAATATGAAGAAGATTTTCTCTCAGTAAGATGTGCAGAGGCTATGATGAAATGATACAAACGCGTACAGGAGACAAAGTATACTCTGTGCAGATGATTTGCTAAGAAAGTTAAAGGAAATTAGGTGATTTCTGAGACTGTCTTGATGAAGAAAGCATAAGCTTTTACCCATGTCACAGGCTCAGAATGGGAGAGCTGCAAATTATGTGAAGATTATTTTTGTCAATACAAAAAAACACTGAAATGCAATTACACATTATCCTTGGGAAATGGAGATGAAAAACTATATCTGAAAAGGAGCTACGCCGGAAAAGTGTGTCCCAAATGCAAATTTCACAGGTGATAATGTTCAGCATTTGTTTGTATATAAGCAACAAGAGCAAATTTGTGCAGAATATAAAGATTCCGGTATTTATCTCTGTGTGGTTTCTCGGGCTTTATTATAGTTTGTGATGCTATCAATTTTCCATGATGTCTGCTTTATTTTTCCCCAACATGTGATTTCTGTCTTGTGAGTGGGATGTTTTGCCTCTGCCAGGCTCAGCCTTCCCCTCTGTGTCTCTTTGAGAATCATGCTAAAAGCAGGCAGGCTTCCACGCCCCTTCCTGAAAGTCTCCAGTGTTTGCTAAATGTAGTTGTCAAAGTTTGATTTTGCTTTCTTTCAACTCTGACTAAATATCAACCATAAATGGATTCTATAAAGAATCATGATTAAAAAAGTAATCTACATCCTCAATGACTTCACATCTTATTTTCAGATCCTTTTTGTTTACTGAGCATTGTAAAACATTTTAGGACTTGATATGTATGACTAGAAATACAAAAAGCAACCCGTCTTGTCAAGTTGACTCTGTATTGTCTTTCTTCCTTTCTCTTTCTGTCCCCTCCATCCCTTCCTCATTTCTTCCCTCCCTGCCTTCCTGTCTCCCTTTCCCTCTCTGTTTTCTAAACTGCAGTCTTTGTCAAAATGTGGGTCGTGAACTCCACAGAAATCACATGTCAGATATTTATATTACAATTCATAATAGTAGTGAAATTATAGTTATGAAGTTGCGAAAAATAATTTTATGGGTTGGGGGTCACTACAACACGAGGAACTGTATTAAAGGGTTGCAGAGTTAGGAAGGTTGAGAACAATAGTGAACTAAAGGAAATATTAAGTGGCCATGTCCATTTTTGATGGTTTGGAATTTCTTTTTATACTTCATTATGATGTCCCAAATGACAGATGTTATCTATGTTGTTATATATGCACATGTATGCATAATTTACAAGTTAATAAAAACTGCAAAATTTAGTTTGTCAATAGCTCATGTCTTCTCTTAAGTCTAGGGAAAGATGCTGAATGAATATTCTTTTCCCTTACCTACCATCTGAATATATCCCCCTCTATGCTGACAAGTGAACTTGAGACTTCTAATCTTTAGAGCAACTGATTCTATATTAGTTTATAAAGGTTTTTCTTTGTCTAAGTGTTTCCAGTATCAATGGTAGTTTTTCTGCTTCTGCTCTGAGACCCGAAATGCAAATGCTGGATTCAGTTTGGACCAGTGCTGGGTCACATCTACAGGGATATCTCTGTATCCAGAAAACAGCATCAGGGTTAAGTGAGAAATCTCATAAGCTTCAGCTTGTATGGGTATGGTCCATCTATTCTTGCCTCTCATCTTCTCAGGATGTGCAAGATCCTGTGATGCTGGCAGGATTACCAAGGATACACTAACGCAGACAGGAAAATGGCCCTCAAACAGATACTGTGCCAGATCCCTGGAACCTGGAATGTGTCTCTGTGTGGTCCAGATGAGACCCTGTTAAGGAACTTGAGTTACAAAGGGCGTCTTGGGTACTTCTGAGTCCCCTAACCATATTTCAATAGTCTTTCTGAAAACTATGCAGAGGTGAATTACACACTAATGCAAGGGGAGGATGCAGCAGAGACTTAAAGAGACATTGCATGAAAATTGGTATGATGGGTCTACAGTAACATTACAGCAGCAGCTAGAGCTTAATAGGGTAAGGCAAGGAGGGGCTTCTTACTCAAGCATCGCGACAGAGTACAGCTCTCCCAGTGCCTTAAGTAAGACCCTGTAATACTGATTTCTCCTCCCTAGGGCTGTGGAAGAATATAATTACGTTCACTTATGCCACCATAATAATGGTAATTTATCACAGAAACCAATATCAACTCATATACATGTTTTTCAGTCAGAGAAAAAAATAATATGGCCCGAATTCTCTTAGTCTGGGTTGCTACAAACAACCTAAAGTTACCTAACTACTTGTTAACAACACTGCAATATGGTCTTAAAAAACAGGATTGCTCTCCTCATTTTGCAGACCTGAGCTGGAATTATGAAACCAGTTGTAGACACTTCGCAGCCTTCATGTCACCATGTGGCGTTTGTTCAGAGATCAGACTCAGCAAGGTCATTGTTTCTAGGAATTGGCAGCCCAGAATCCTTGTGGGATACTTTGAATTCTATGGGTCTGTCTGGGCTTGAGTCTTGTTTTCTCAACTTGTGCTTTCAGTTACACAATTTTAATTTTTTTTTCCTCATGCTGTTTTTCATTTGAAGTTTGAAATACCTGCCAGACAGGGAAACTGAAGGGCTTGGATAATATGTTTTTTTCTTCTGAAGACATTCACATTAAACCTTCCTAAGGTGGTTTTACTGGCACTGCTCACATAACTTAGAAATGCTAAGTTTATTCCCTGTAATTTGTCAACTCTGAAAGCAGACTCTTGTCTTTAGTGCTGGGTCTAATCTATGTTCCACGTGTAAATTTCTTCTGCTGGAGTTCATCATTGGTTTAGGGAGTCATTTAGCTCATAAGCAACACATTTAGCTTGTAAATATGGCTTATTTGGAAGTCATATCAAAACCACTTTTGATCTTAAGAAAGAATGCAAAGTAGATCTGAATACATAGTTCATTAGGGAATAATATTTTCCTAAGGTTGCCATAACAAAGTATCACAAATTCGGGGGCTAGCAACTACACAGATCTGTGCTCTCACAGTTCCAGACACCAGAAGTCTGAAATCAGAATGGAGGCGGTTGAGTTGTTTACCCACTCCAGCTCTAGATAGTCCTTGGCCTGCAGTTGAATTTATTATACCATTTTCCCCATTGTCTTCATAGGAACTTCTCCATGTCAGAGTATCTCAAACCTTCCTTTCTTTTTAGAACGCAAGTCACTGGAAGTAGATCCACCAAAGCAACTCATGATGATCTTACAGTTGTGTCTTTTCTATGTCTACCATGCAACAGTTCTTTCATAGAAATAGGCTCACGTTGACAGGTTCCAAATGAGTGTGTCTTTGGGAGGTTTTCACACTGGTGCAGATAATATGGGGAGAATCCTTGGGAAGACTCTCTTGCCCCATGCTTGATTGATTGGAAAAGATCCTACCAACTTCTGGTGACATGAGGCTTCTCTTTGGATCAGGCTTAGAAGAATATACAGAAAAAGTTTTTCCTCTTTGTATGTCTGTCTCCTCACCAATGTGGACATGAATGCCAACTCTATATGTGTTGTTGACTCTTTATTATATATGGTAACTCTTTTCTCCACTATCAGATGTAAGGTAGCGAACGAAACATCCTTGATGCCATCGTTACATAAAACAATCTTTCCAGATATAGCCAATGTTTCTTTAGAGAAACCTGGAGATGAACTGTGGGGATTTCATCACTAAAACGGTACATGTTTGCTGGGAGAAAGTCAAAAAGATAAGAAAGGCAGGGAGTTGGAGGGCACTGGGTCCAATTTGAATTCTGCCTTCTTCAGACTTGAAGTAGGAGGAATGAATTCTCTGGATAAACAAGACAGCTGTGGAATGTGAGTGTAATTGCAGCCCACCCAGAACCTTTCCTTGGGTGCACTCTCCTCCAACTAATGATGTGTCAGAGCTTATTCGTCTCAGATATCCTGGAGTAGGATTCTGAAGGTCCTTGTGAGGAGACAGGATTGGGCTCACTATGCTGTGTAGAGGGCACTGCAGGCTTTGAGTCTCTGAGATAGGTGTGGTTCTATATTAACTCTCTTGGGCAGTGGCAAAATTCCCTTTTCTTTCTGAATATCACTTCCTTTCTGTGGCAGTGTTGGGGACCTCAGGTTGTCACCCTATCTGGACCCGTGATGAGTCTCAAGAACACTCCAGTGACATTTCACCTGCCTTTGAGCAAGTGCAGTGAATCCCATAAGGGAAGAAGCAGGCATTCCGTGCTGTTCCTGTCTATTACCTTCACAGTGAACTTTGCTGTGCCTTCCTTGTGACTCAGCTCTGACTTGTTACACTTTCAGCCAAGAGGGCAGTGAGAGGAGTCACGTATCCATGGCTTCCCTCCCAAAATCTGTTCCAGTGACAAGTGTCTGCAAATAATGAAATTCTGCCACCGTCGATACATAAAATGATGCCCATTGTTGACACTGGATCCTGGCCCCTACAAGGTTAAGCTGGAACACTGGTAGAGGTCTCCTGCCAACTCCCCCTTGTGTGGTCCCTCCCTACTTCCTGCTCAGCATCCACACAGGTTGGAGGCTGATAAAAAATTGTCTCTAACAGCATTTGTCAGGGCAAGGTTGCTGTGTTAGTTGCTATGATAAACTCCCCTGAGGGGAAGCCAGTTAAGTAGGAAAGGGTTTGTTTTAACTTATGGCTCTCGCCTGACAGAGTTCACAATGGCGGGGAAGGCATGCTGTAGTAGCAGGTGCAGGAAACTGGCTGATCACATTTGTATCCAGGCGAGGGACGCAGAGATAGAGTGGAATAAAGCTATAAACCCTTAAATCCCACCCCCTAATGATGACCTTCCTCCTGCAAGAATCCACCTCCTGAAGGTTTCATAACCTCCCACAAGCACCGGCATCACTGGGACAAGTGCTCGACTACAGAAATCCATGGGGACAGGTTTTCATTGAAGATGCCAGGGTACTCTCTAGTTTTTCACTCCCAATTTCCCTCTGGCTTGGGTTTTTGCCTGATCTCTTCCGGCTAAATTCAAACTTCCCAACAGTTTTCCTGTTCCCTCTTCTAATCAGCTTTCTCTGCCCCAACAGGGCTAACCAGATGATGCCCAAGGCTCCATTTAGTTCTAAAATGTTGAAGTATAACAGTCCAGCTACTATCAATGTGTCCACTACCTTTACCAGGTCACCATGAGTGTTTAGTTAATACTGAAGTTCGGACAAGTCTAACCAACTGTGTGCTTTTAATGCCCTGTTGTCTGTGGCTTGATTTGTCTAAATGACTCTAAATGTATTCTGCACTCCCAGTAGCTCCAGGAGGGATGAATTTTCCTAGACTGGTAACTATCTTTCACTACTGGGCAGACTAGAAGTTCATTACTAAAGTGGTAACAATAATGACATTTGAAGACCATATATTGGGGCCGTTTTAAACTGTTTGACTTTTAGCACCTCTCTTTAAAGCTCCTGTACTGAGTGCACAGTTTAGTTCCCATCCCAGAGGTCTTAAACGTGAGAGTGAAGTTTAATCTGCAGGTATTTTTATTCAAAATCCTTGTGAATTATAACAGACCTCATTTAATATTCATCATTACCAAAATAACGTGTACTATACCAGATTTTATATTTTTATTTGGGGAACAACTGATAAAAATTAAAGTAAGAGGATAACTGGATTAGGATTCTTCTATTCTACCCATCTCTATCCCGTTGCTAGGCAAGCGGTAATAAAGGAACAAATACTAGATCACTTAGACGAGAGTCACTGGTTCATCACTAAGGAGGTCAGAATCAGAAGACTGGCAGCGCATCCTCCAAGGGGCATCCAGATGGTCCTCCTGCCCCTCCACCTTCCAGTGGCTGTTAGCTTGGGTTTGAAGTCGGGCTTACAGACCCAGAACTCCAGTCACTTGGCCATCTCCCTCCAGAGCCTCTTCTTTTCAGTCCCTTGCGTGCATCTGCCTCAGGTTCCCTCCAGAGCCTCTTCCTTTCAGTCCCTTGTGTGCATCTGCCTCAGGTTCCCTCCAGAGCCTCTTCCCTTCATCCCTCGTGTGCATCTGCCTCAGATTCCCTCCAGAGCCTCTTCCTTTCCGTCCCTTGTGTGCATCTGCCTCAGGGTCCACTTTACTTTTTACAAGAGGAAGCTGGTCATGGTGGTTTAGCTGTACTCTAATACGATGTTGTGGCTGTGACTCTTCAGCAAGAGGAAATTGTTCACAATTGGCTGAGGTGACGTGTGAAGGCAGTTAGTGCACTGAGGGCTCACTCTTCCTTTAATAGATGGCTTTTCTTTCTTTTTTATTTACTTTTTATCTTTTGAGAATTTAAGTACTTATAATTTTTGAGATATGTATTTCTAGAAAGAACATTTTTAATAGAACATAAAGAATTTCCCATTTCCATAGGAATTCTGAGCACAGTCCTCTGAGCTTTGTCACACACACGTTCAGCCTGATGCCAGGAGGACTCCATAAATATATGACATTTAACTGTTTTCAAGTAATTTTACCAGTTGCTGTCTCATCTATTTGATACAGATGGCTATATGTTATAACTAATCCGTTTGAGGGTCAATTAGACAGTACCAAAGATATTAATAGCTTCTCTATAACCATAGAGATTAGAAATTGACTGTATTCTATCTGGTGGTATTTTTACAATGTTTAGAAACATTTGATGTTTGTAGACTACGTTTCCTTGAGTGTTTAGTTTACTTTTCTGTTTTCTTGACCCAGCAATACCCCTTTTTAAAATAGCATGCTGGTGTTTGTAGGTTTAAATACTTAACCGTTATTCTTCTCATTAAAATTCACTTAAGTAGAGGTTAGTTATGTGTTTCATGGTTGATACAGATTGTTATTTATCAAGTGGACACTATTATCTTTTCTGCTGACTCTACTTAGAATCATAGAAACCGTGGAGTGATATTTGAATTTAAAAAATGGCTTCCACTTAAATCTTCTGAATATGTATAATGGGATTCTCTGGAGATATTTTACAATAAAATTAGGAAAGCATCTTTTAATCTTATAGCTGCAATATGTGCTTTAGCTAACATGTATGTGGCTGATCAAAAATCAATTTAAATTTGTCTTAATTTGGAAAGGAAGAAAGCAAAATAACAAAAAAGTACCTAAGCAAGTAAAGTGTGACTAAAGCACCCAGAAGTAGTCAAGCAAAGACCTCCCTGTGCAAGATGAGATCAAGAATCATGTAGAATTTCAAAACACAATTAGATTCATACTGTTGCTAAAAGTAGCAATTACGGATTACCAACCCTGTCACTGTGAAACTAGAATGTTGACAAATCTGAGCTCAGGAGTCCACATATGTCTTTCTCCTGTAATTTAAAATGGAAAACACGTGTTTGTTTCCTGGCCTTATGGAAGAGATAAGATAAATGGCCACTTGGTGAAAGAGACTTAGTCAAGGTGTTTTCTCAAAAAGAAGTGGTTTCCTGAATTTGTTCAAGTTGTTCATTTGTTGTCTGAAAGATTTTAGATTTTAGAAATTACAAGGTAAGTTGTTTTGGCAAATAGACTGCATTCTGCCAAGAGTGAAAGATAGGCCAAGGCTCTCTAGGTGTGCCTGTTCTAATAGACAAGGTTCAGGAACTTCAAGCAATAACTGTGATTGTGGAGATACTGTCAAGGGCCTCTCCAAGATGAACTTCTAAATTATGGCAGGGAATGCTGTCAGAGAAGTTGAGGGACCACAGATGACTATAGGCTGGACTGTCATCATGAGACAGGGTATATGTAGCTCAATTCCTCCCTAGAGCCTGGACCCTCTAAGTATTCTTAGCTTGAATGTTTCTGGCTATGGAAAATGTCTATGAATTATAGTATATTAGTCGGTACCTTTTTTAGGTACCTATAACTCTTCAATATGCTTATCATGATTATGATGCCTCTAGACATGCCCATGTGTTCCTGGATGACATTGCCCCTCCTTGAGAGTCACTGATTCACGCTGATGCCAGTTTTCAGTTATCCATAGAACTCACACAGATGATTACTCTTTGTCCTGCTAAGGAATCGAATGCAAATTTTCAAACAAATATGATTTTCCACACCATCTCTCATTAATAAATCACCATGAAAACAGAAGTCTTCTGGGGTTCATTTTGCTAAAAATTCCCTTTGGTTTATGGAGATGAAGCAACTGAAATTCAAGCACCCCTCTATAAATTTTTCATTAATAATGAGACAATAAAAGAGAAAGCACAGACGGCCTAGAAAGTTGCTCTGTGGTAAGGCACTTGTCATTCACTTTTGAAGACCTGTGTTCGGAACTCCGGAAAGCATGTAACATGGTCATAGGCATGGGAGCACTGACTTTTTAATTGCTGTACTCCAAGGTAAGGTGGGAGGTAGAGATCAGAATATCCCTGCAAGCCTGTAGGCCGGCTACACAAAAGATCCTGAATTCAATAAGATGGACGGCAAGGACTTACACAAGGCCGTTTTTTGACTCCCACATGCACATTGTGTATGCTCGCCTGGAACCACACGCACACACACTCATACATACACATACACACACACACACACCACAACACACAGCATACACAACACACAACACATATACAACACACACACACACAGACACACACACACACACAACACACATACCACACATACACACATATACATATACACAGAGACACACACAACGACACACACATACACAACAGACACAGACACACACACAGACACACACACATACACACATCACACATAACACAAACACATACACACAAGACACACACACATACACACAAACACAGACACATACACACAAACACACACACACACACAAATACATACACACATACAACACAATACAAACACAGAACACACACAACAACACAACACATACACACAGAACACACACAACAACACACACAGACACACACACACACAACAACACACATAACATACACACAACCTACAAACACACACACTACAACTTACAGACACAGAGACACAGACACACTACACACAACATCAGACACAGACTGAAGCACACTTATCCCAAGTATACCTCTCACCCATTACTGGACACACTACAGCATACACATTCTAACACAGCTTAATGATCCAAAACACTGAGATTTTAATCTTCATTACGGACATTTACAGCTTAAGTTTGAATCCCCGTAATAACTTTCACATAAAGGTAGTGCTGGCTTGAAGTTGTACAATGGATGTATAAACATGGGGAGAAGCCATTTGATAATGAGAAATGACACTTGTTTTAGTTGGGGTTTTATTGCTGTGAAGAGACACACCGTGACCGTGGCAATTCTTATATAAGAAAGCATTTAATTCTGGGTTGCTTACAGTTTCAGAATTTTAGCAATATGGTCATGGTGGAGAGCGTGGTGGCATGCAGACAGATATACTGGAGAAGGAGCTAAGAGTTCTTCATCTTGATCTGCAAGCAGCAGAAGTTAATTGTGAGCCACTAGGAGGGCTTGAGTTTCTGAGACCTCAAAGCCTACTCTCTAGTGATGCACTTCCTCCAACAAAGCCACACCTCCTAATAGTGTCACTCCCTGTGGATCTATGGGAGCCATGTTTATTCAAATCACCACAAAGCTTGTGCACTTTATTATCATTTACCACTTGACATCACTTAACTACTGTTGCTGCTCTTGGCGGCTGGGAGTATTGAACCTGGTGAAGGAGGAGTCACAATAATCAAGGTTTCTGGACTGAATGAATCCTTGTGTTAAATGACAGCTGTTGTAACAGTAACAATCTTGTCAAACAGATGTAGAAATTTATGAAATTATCATATCAAATATGTCCTATATCCTCTTAACCCATGCTTTTAAAGCTTGAATGGAAGGCTTCTCTATAGCCTAAGCTCATTTTGGTAAAAATCGGACAAATTTTGAATGAAAGATTTTGTTGTCACTGAGGATTGGGGTATGTTAGGCATTTTTAGACAAAGAGAATTATGTATTTGTAGATAACACTAGGAAAAGCAGTTTATTGTAATTTAAGACAAACTGCCAGCAAGGAAATTCCATCTGCATGTCAGGTTGTGGTATCTACTCGTAATTGCTTTTTAAACTGAACACAAAACAAATTGATTGTAAAATCCAAATTACTAAACAGAATTTTAAGTCACTGTACCATCATATCATGCTGTTAAATAAAGATTTAAAAACAAGTTTTGGTTAATTAGAATCAACAATAACATTTATGCTATAGTATCTTCCATTTTATTTTCATATCTTTATTACAAAACCAGATACATAGTAACTAGACTATGCACAAGTATTTCCCCAGTTGTCTGTTTACCTGCACAGCTGTGTGCTTAAGTGCATAATTATAGGCACATGTACTATGTTAAATAAGGAAATTTCAATAGTTGATTGAAAATGAATGTCAGGTGTGATGGGCAGAAAGCTGGAATTTGGGAAATATCTCCAAAACAGGATTCATAATAAAGGTGTGCTACAGCCACCATCAACCTGTCTTCTGGAAGCTTTAACAACGGATGAAAGTATCAGTTGGCTAAAAGTCTCTTTTCATCGACAATGTATCAAATTTGTTCCAGCCCAAATGTATCTAATTTGTAGAAAGTAGAAAGACAAGGAACTGGCCTTTGTTTTGTTTCTTCACTTCAGCTCTGTTTCAGCGTCACTTTGTCCTCAGTGAGACGAAACAGATGTATCAGCTTCTCCTGGGTTTCTCTCTTCAGCCCTCTCGTTCATTACCTTCACATTCCAGCCCATTCATCCTGTTTTGCTAAGTTTGTTTCTATTTTAATATTTAAAAAGAATCACATCCATCCCTACCCTAATTGTAGAAAATAAACTCCATTCCTGAAACTGGACTTGCTTGCAGATATAAAATCTCCATGGACAGTTTCACATTTTTATTTTATTCTGTTCCTTCATCCTCTATCTCCTCTTCTCTGGCTGTTTTTACCCCTCCTCACCAGGTAGGCTGTATGGCCACTGCCCTGTTCCTGCCCCAGGTTGCTGGATAAGACGAACAGAAAAGGACTTCTGATCCCATCCACCTTCTCCTACAGAAGAGCCTAGAGTTTGCTCTGGGCCCTAACAGAAGATCATTGTCTCCGGTTCAGTCCTGCCCTACTCTCTAGCCTTCATTTAAGGCACCAGACTCCTCCAAATGCCCTTCTGGGCTCCTGGACACCCTTCTCTTTCCTCCTCCCTGCCTGCATCTTTGTGTATAGTCTTCTTGTTAGAACTCGTTTTCAAATTACCCTGTGAACTTAAGATTCCTCCTAGGTTTTTGAGTATATGTGCTCTATGTTTTTTTTTTTTTTAAATTTGTTTCATAGCAATTGCTAATTGTCTTTCCATTGGTGTTTTTAAAGGGAGACAGAGACATTTAGAAATAACAATAGCTGTTTTGAACATGGTATCATTTTTTTTTAATCTAGAGTTTGGAAAAAAAAAACGATTTTTAAAGTGCCTTGGCTTATTTGATTAGAATAGAAATGGGCCGAATCAAGCTGTAAAGAAACAGAGAATGTGTGGTGAGGGCTTGAAGGTGGCATGATCTCCATTGAACTAAACTGGTTTGGTGCAAAACCACCCACACAGCCAATATGTCAATCGGGCGGAGTGCTAGCAACACTCTGTCAGCTGCTGGCCAGGTTTGTTCTCCTGGCCGTGCTCTGCCTTCCCTGAGGAAAATAGAGAAGCATAAGGAAATGGATATTTCTCTATAAAGTTGTGTAAATTATAAATCTGTACAATGGATAAAATAAATCTTTTATAAATCTTTTAACACTTAAATTATTTAAGTCACAGTACATACTTCATATTTTACTAAAAATGCTCCAGCGGATAAATGTTATATGCATTATATATATATATAATATATATATATATGGACTTTATCTATTGTGATTTAATTAGTAATATTGTGTGAATTAAGCTTAATTAAATAGTATGCTATATCTAAAAATAAGATTGAGTACATCTAATACTTAAGAAAACTTTAATTAACCTTAATTAGCAAGCATTATTACATAGCATTTTATAAATTATATTCATGCTTAGGCTAGTAAAGAAATGTATATCTATGTTAATTTAGCACATACATGTATATGAGTGTGTTCATATTTGAGTATGTTTATATGTGTGTTAGTATATTTGTGTGTGTTTGTATATGTGAAAGTGTGTGTATGTGTGCATGTGTATGTATGCATTGTGAGTTTCTGTTTGTGTGTACATGTGTTTCTATGTATATCTGTTAATTTGTGTACACATATACACATGTGTTTATATGTAATGAATATTTGTGTATGTGTGCATATATATGTGAGTGTGTGAATCTATGTGTGTGCATGTATGTCTGTTTGTATATGTATGTGTGCATGTGTGGACATTTGCCAGTGTCTTTGTATGACGACCAAATAGGGGAGAGGAGGAGAATTTGGTAACTGGTTGTGCTCTAAAATACAAGCCAGCAGAGCTAACATATCATCTTCCTCATTGTACTGGGTGAATGTAGAAAGGAAACCAGAAATAAGCAGCCATCAGGTGCAGTAATTTAGGTTGCAGTTAACATAGCAAACTGTGCTGAAGGACACACATACACGTGTGTGTATGTGTGTATGTGTGTATGTGTGTATGTGTGTATGTGTGTTGAAGGACTGAACAGTTTAAAAGTCAGGACCAGGTAGTGCCCTTGCTAGAGTCAGACCTGGCCTGGCTGATGAAGGGATTGCCAGGCATTAAGGTTCTCTGTGTCTTATCTGTTGCTGTCTGGCTTTACTTTGTATGTTTGATGAGATTAATCTCTTGATTTTCAGTATTCATAGTGTTTAATCATATTCTTGGAAATATGAATGTAAAGGCATAGGGAAGATTCTGAATAATTGGGTCTAGTGAGCAAACCTGGTCTGTTCAGGTCTGAGCAAGGAAGCTGACTATACTACCATGATTTAGAGTCTCCTATGAAGGAACATCTCCCAGGCTTGAGCATTGTAAACTGTGGAGAGAACCTGAGATGTCTGCTTCATGTTTCCAATGAAGCACATGGGAAATGAAAACCAGACACCATGTAAATACTGCGGAACCTAGTAAATGTGTCCAGATAGACAAAGGAAAGAATGGGCTCAGGCACCAGCATCTGGAGAAAATAAATTAACAAGAAGTGGCAAGAAAGAAAAGATTCAGTGTAATACAAATGTAGCTATTAGCCTTTCCAATGTAGTGACGTGAAAGTGTATTTTTACCAGGCACAGTAACTCACTGACTAGGACATACACAGCAAGTACATTGTCTAGTTAGGTCCATAGCCACTCCCATGACTATCTTTCATACGATGTTACGCAGCACCATACCTTTACCACCATGGTGCTCAAGGAAGTGGAGCAGCATTCCTGTAAGCATTATACAAAAGATAAGTAATGTCAGATGACGCTCTGTGGCAGGCTTCTCTTACAGTTGTATCTCTGGCCTCAGCTCTCCTGCCACATCTGTGCATTTGAAACATTGAGCTGTCTATAAAGCACTTGGGTCAAGATTCTTGATGAGTTCCCTGCCACTCAGGCTGGATTAAAACTTACTTTCTGTGTTGGTGCTCTTCACCTTGTGCTACAATTGCACATGGTAGAATCACCCACAGGTACCATGATCCATTCCATAATAGAATGAAGGGCAGACACATTGACTGGGCACCTGGCAACAGCTGCTATGGGAACATTCCAAGAGCTACTTCAGTTTGGCCTGTGGAAGCACTCTGTTTAGGGATTTTGCATCTCATGACTCCTGACTTTGACTAGTCTGTGTTACTTTTCATGCTAGTGTGTTGAGAGAGTAGACCCTCTTGTTAATGGCATGCCTCTTTGAGAGGGGACAAGTTTCAGGTTCTTCAGGCCTTTCAAGGGAAGTCAGACAAGATAGTTGAGGGGTTTGAGGTTCATGCAGATTGAGAAGGAAGGTGTTGATACTGACGGCTTTGTGATTTTCGGAATGCTATCTTACATCCTGGAGTTGCATCGCTTGCCCTGTAAAAAGCATTTTCTCTATTTTTTTCCCCTTGTGGGCAGGGATATTTTCTAACAAGAAACAATACAAATGCCTTCTGGATCAAACGGCATCCTAGACAATAGTTGGATGGAAAAGGAGACTGTGGGATCATGTCTAAATGCTTCTAATAACAGAGAGGAGTCTTGTATTGTGTTGGAGGCGCTAGGAATTTAGCACACAGCTGCAGACATATCTTCCTCCTCCCTTTGCCTTGCTGTTATTATTGGAATAGAAGGATGTGAGAGTGATTGTCCTGATGGGCACTGTACTCTACGCTGGCAGACTTTATCTGGCTGCAAGAGAATGCCCCTTCCTGTGCCACGGTCCTCTTCCTGATTGCAAGGGCATGACTGTGACAGTGACCCTCCCTCCCCCATCCCTAGAATAGAACACCAATTGAAGCAGCAAGTGGGACTGGCATGATGACAGACATTTATTTAAGTTCATCCTTTTTGTACCAGGAGCTAAGCCCAGGCGAACAGAAGAGAAAGCTCTTCCTAGATTTCCATAGATAACTTTGTGTTGGCCCTGGTCCATGATTAGGTCCTTCGCATTGTAAGCATAGTATTGCAAGTTTTACATCAAGGAAGGATTCTTGAATTTTAAAGTAAAAAAGGGGAAATTCAACCACTGATGATTGTTAAAAATAATTGATAAATTGGACAGGTTTAAAATCAGACCAATCCATGATTTTAAAAAGGGAACGGAAGTAATTATAGTCTCCCAGTTCCGTCTTCACTGGCTCTCTGTTCACTCCCACATAATGTTATTTTTTAAATCATAATTCATTCAAGATGTGTCTACACTGAGTCTTTTCAAGCAAGCCAGTCTGGGTTTGAATTTTCATTATGAAAATGATGGCCCTTTGGTTTCTCCTTGTCAAGATTAGTTTCTTTCAAAATACTATATAAGCTACTGTTTTATGGTCAACTGAAAATTACTGCTGCATTCATTGCAATGCATTTCATTTGAGTAAGAGTATTCAATAAGGAGAATAAATTTCAGAAAAACAAAGTCATTAGATAGATGCATACATAAATAGACAAAGAGATAGACAGTGTGCATGTATATTACACCATTATTCATGTACACACTTTTTATAATAATCAGTCACATGGCCCCTGAGTTCTGTGCTATTTTACCCATGAGATAATATTTGATTACTCATAGAAACTTAAGAGGCAGCATTGGTCACTGGTTTGAGAAGATATGCCTTCATTTGGACATGTTCTAACACAGCATGTATGTGTCACTACATACAACTCACTAACTTGCATGAGTTGAGAGAATTGATTAAAGATAATTAAGCAGGTCCCAGTCTGCAAGGTACTGTGATGTCCAGCCAAGGAGTGTAGTGTGTTTTGTCCGAGATCCAGCCCTTGGTGGATAAGATCTCTAGAGTTCCTCCCTTTGAGTGTGAGCAGGATCAATGACCATGGCTTGATATCATGACTGTGATGATCAGGGTTGGTTCTCGTGGGTAGGGTTGTTTTACCCATGTCAGTGTTCAGGAGTATAATGGCAGGTACTCTGTCTTTGACACTGATGAGGCAAATGTCCGTGTTACAAGGAAGCATGGGCAAAGTATTAGACCTAGCCGATCAGCCAGCGTAATGTTCAGACTCAACGTGGTACAGCCTTACACTGGAGCCCTGTTGATTTCTTTGTTGTGGAGCTCTGGGTGAACGCTGCAGGCTGTTAGCAGCATCTCCAGCCTTCACCTACTAGATGTCTGTGCTACCCACCCCTCACGTGAGCTGTGAGAACAATGAGGACTTCTCAGGGAGGGGCAAATCAACCATCCACCCTTGGGACCAGCAGTACAAACCTAATTTTAGTGCAGAGAAAACAGATTTTGGATGGGGGCTGTCAGCTGGGTTGAATTAAGTGTCTGAATGAAGTAAAGGTACTTATTTTTAGTACAGATAGAGTCTGTGCTAGAGGGAGAAATGGAAATTTTATTCCAATGATAATAAAGATACATTATCAAAGTACAATTATTGTTCTGTGTTTTATGTATTTTAAATCCTACTCGGAGCATTGAATATTAGAAATTAAATTTTGATAATTCTTAATTCAGTCGTATTAATAAATTTAGGTTCTCTTCTATAGAAATGGAGTTGATAATGATACATACCCCATGGGTAATTGTACAACTTGAGCAAGATTGTTAAGGTTATTTTCATGGTGCCTAAAAGCTTTCAGTTCGTAACTAACACTGTTCATGAAGGATTGTGTTAGAGTAATAAATGACATTCTATAAATGTTGATATCACACAGATGGACAGTGTATTTTTAAAATTATGTTTCTTGGAAATCAGATCAGTCATACCCAGGCCTGGGGAAGATGGACAGATGTGCCATCTCATGTCAGAAAACCGAATTAATATGTGTATCCTCCACCTAAAAATCTTACTTTGCTTCTCATATTCTAATTTCTTTTTTATTTCAGAGGTATCTGGTTTCCAAGCCCATTAGACACTGTATAATTTTTACAGTTGGTGACTGGACTTTGAGTGATGTGTTTATATCTCTATTTCCGGCATGGCTTGAGGCTTGTCCAATAGATAAGGCTTCGCATCAGAGTCACTGGTGATGACGAGGGCAGGGACTTCTTCCAGGAAGCAGAGCCTCAGGCTTAGTGTGCCACAAGTTTTGGACAGGTCTCTTTGGCTGGGTAATGCATTCTTGTTTTCTCACTGTGAAGACTGGTGCTGGCCAATGATCCTAAAGGTCTCTTCCTCTTAGACTATTACGTGATTTGCTTGATCACAAGTGACAAGCACAAGAAATGTATGTATGGCCAGAATCTAGAAAGAGATGACGTGCTGTAAGTAGTGCTTCATATCTCTATTAGCAATGCACCTGATAATATCGAGCAGGAAAAATACCTGTTACAACTGGTATAAAATAAAGACCTATCTCTGCAGTCTGGGGCCTGAGACTTATCAATGATAAAACCCATAATTAAGATTCGCTTCGGATGTATGTGTGCCTCACCCCTTATTCCTAGCCTGGAAATCTTGTGAGAAAGGTACATGTTAAAGGAAACAATTTCCAAATGCTATCCCTCCCATGTTTCAGGCTGCATCGGGGTTCTATCACCTGTTTTTAGAGCAAGACGTTAATATTTCGAACATTGCAAACCAAGAAGTCAGACTAAAGATACCCCTTTGTGTGAAAGGAGAAAACAGTTGATACAAAGCCATTAGTGACAATTTAGAAATTTCAAACCGTTCTTAGTGGGTGGACAGACTAAGCACGATGCATTTGCTTCATGAGCCACAGTACAAAGTCTACCCACCAGATAGATTCATTTTCATTCTGACTCAGATTTTGCCTGTCATTTTTTTTTCTTTTCTAATAAGAAGTTGCAGGTTAAACAACACTTTGTAGCACTGCCTAGGTCAAGTGCATCGGGGGCTATTCTTCATCTCCTAATTACAGCTGCCTCTAGTCAATTTTGAAGGGACCAGAGGATGCGCCCCTGAAATGAGCGATCGCACCCTGTGTTTCTGCGCAGCCTCCGTTTTCCCCGCCCTCAGCTCCAAACAGGTACTCTTTCCTACTCAAGAGCCCGGAAAGAGCTGTTGTATTGGGTGGACTTGGGGATGTTCTGCTTAATTTGGGGGACATAGCTTTCTCGGCAATTTTCTCTTTCTTTTTACCTAGATTGATCATGTGTTGTGTGTGTGGGGTGGGGGAGTGGTGGCTTTGAGAGTCTGTGCCAAAGTTTAAGGATTCTCTAGGAAATCCAGTATCTTAGCATGGGATCCCATTCGATGGATTTTTATAGGTGAGGAATAGAAAACAAAAGCTGGGTACTTGTGGGAAAGGGACTCAAGCTTCCAAGTCCCCTACAGGGCTGCACAGCTGGGCTTTGGGCCGAGTGCTTTCTGCCAGGTATACCCTAAGCTCAGGACTTCCACTGGGGACTGGACATAGAAGTTTATTTTCCCGGGAAGTATTAAAATTTCAAGTTGTAGTAGGTTGCAAAAAAGAAGTAAATTTTTAGTGATCTGATTTGCATTTTAGACAGACTGGACTGTACCTAATGTAGAACGATACTGCCTGTTGAAATGCCAGCTCCAGGTACGGGCTCAGGCATGGACTGCAGTGCCAGTGTTCTCTTCTGATGCTGTTCTGTGTGATTAGAATGTGCTCGGAGCTCAGCGTAATGTCTTATCAATGGGATTGCGTCCCATGTCAGCCCTAACCTATTGTGTTTGTGTAGACCTAATGTGTTCTAATATCTTATCTATAGAAGTCCAGCATATAGAGAGGGAGACCTTCTAGAAACCCTGATACTACTATTGGACAAATCTATCCCTCTTTTGTTACTATTTTTGGGGGAATTATACTGGGATTATTTCTGCTCCATTTTAGCATTACAGTATTCTCGAGGACATTGTGTTCTTTGATCCTTTCACCACATTTTCAGGTGAGCAATCAAACTCATTTTAGAAAATTTGCCCAAGTTTGTGTAGCTGATAAAAGCAAAAGCAGAATGCATATACCATTTTTTCTGATTATGAGTTCCACAGCTTTCTCAGAGTCTGCCTACTGAGTCACACAGTAGTCACACCTCCAACACAGTAGGTTGCTATCTCAGTGTGATTTTTTTTCATTGTTCCCTTGTCGACGAAACATAGCACAATTGGTCTTTTCTATATTTACAAATTCTACATATGTTGATTCATCCAACCTCACATTGACAATGCTCAAGAATAAAAACAAACAAAAATATCGCTGTGCTGAATATGTATGGATCTTTCTCTTTCGTCTATAAGAAGAAGACGATGACAAGCACTTACAGGGCAAATACTTTATAAGAATTACAGATAATGATAGGATGTAAAATACAGAGAGTGTGTTGTGTGCAAATGCTATATGATTCTATATAAAGGCCTTGAGCATCCTCATATTTCAAGATCCAAGGAATTCTGGAACCAATGCTTTAATAGAACCGTATGTCACTCGCCCGCCATATTATCTACCTGCAATATGTCACCCGCCATCTGTATTATCTACCAGGGTGCCCCCTCTGTCCTAAGCACCACCATATTTGTGTGCATCCTGGGTAACAGACAGGGGGTCCTGGTAAACTGATGTGAGGGGCTCAGTCTTTGTCCCTCAGTTCTTTCTGCAGAGCACCCTCTCTGTTTTTAGTTGAATTTCTCTTGTTCCTTTTAGTATGAAGTTCTCACGACTGGGAGTAAAATCAGTGTTTTGATGTAACATCCACAAGAAACGCTCCTGATGTAAACACACAAGGCACTCCTGCCTTACCATGAACTTCCTGCTTCTTAAACCAATTGAAATATACCTTCTTGAAAAATATGTCACGATGCTTAGAACACAAACAAAATTTGTCCTTAACTTATTAGACAGTTACAAATCAATCGGTCGTTGCTGATTAATTATCTGTACTAAGTAGCATTTAAAAACCTGTGATAAATTGCTGTAATCTCTCGAAGTGTTAGAGGTGATTATTTATGAAGTGTGATGTAAATGAAATTCACTGCAGTTGAAGGAAAATAAATTCCTTATTAATAGCCAATTATCTTTCTCTCACTTTGGTATTCAATATGTCTTACTTCTGTGTTGACTCTAAGTACTAGGGACAATGATATTTATTACGATGGCAGTTTTACTCCCAAAATAATTAAGCTTCATTCACATTTCAGTATGGTACTGTCATATTACCGTTTACTGACAGAGTCCAGACTTCATTGCAAAATAAAAATGATAAAACACAAGTTTATATTTCATTGTCTGGGAGTTTTCAGGACACCATTTTCTCTGACTTTTTCCTCAATAAATAGGTAGTCTTATCAGTGTTTGTGCAAGCACCCTCCATACGCAGTCAGCTGGTTCTCTACATCTTATACTGAGAGAAAATATAATTTTTTTTTCTCTCAGCCTGTCTCAGTATATATTGTCGATGTGTGGAAAGTATTTGTGTATAATCCCAAGTGAACCATTTGATTGACAGCTTTAGTATTTATCAAGTCTCACTAGATAAAATCTGCCAATAGATTTGCAAGGGCAAATCATAATATAGTCAGTATGATATCCTTTGGCAATAGAATATAGTAAAAACCTACTTCACTCATCAAGAATGGGTAGCTAATAGCACAGATATCTAAAAAAAAAAAAAATTCAATGCACCTAGGTGGCTTGAAAAGTTTATTATATTACTTCTTAAACAGCATATAATTTTATGGTATTGAGTATGGTATGTTAGCATTCTATAATAGACCTTGTCATATCTGAAGGATTAATCCTGGTTTTGAGTGAAACATTTAAAAAGGGCACTTACCGTAAGAACTGGACATAGAATTAAAATGAATATTATCTATATTAAAATTCTAAGTACTCAGCAGCCAATTAAAAGCACATCAATGTCATATTTTGTAAATCTTGCCTTATCTATTTTCATGTTCAGTATTGGTCCCGAGTCACCTAGAAACCCACCAAAGAGGACATGCAGTTTCTTATTTTACTGGGTGGTTGAAGTCTACACTTGAAAATGTAACTAACTGAAAGGAAGGAGGCAAGACGTGGGAATGAGTCAGATACTGTGGTCTGGGAAACTCAAGGAGGAACATGCGTGCCAGGGTTGGAGAGAAGGAGAGTGATTTGAGGATGCACAGATATACGAAGAATATAAACATGGACAGAGGTTAAAAAAAATCCATCCGTATCTGCAAAGCACAGAAGCAGACATCATGAGTGAAAGGTATGAGTGATAAAGGCCAGCTCAGTCTGATGAAGGACCAGCTTTGATTATGTTGACCATGGATGTATTTGACAGTTAGGATGAACCGATGTTTTCAAACAACTGGGACTATTTTAGTGGGTGAGGCATGAGCGTGCTGGCATGCTGGTTAGTAAGGTGGGGGAGATGTAAACGAGATTTGGTGTGATGTGCCTATCTGTAAGTCTGAGGCTATATGGACAGCTAAGTTCTCAGGTCAGCTTCTAGTGGTTGCTGTTTGGTTTTTAAGTATATTGAATATTTGAACCCATGGCCTCACAGATGCTATAAGTTCTCTATCACCGAGGTATACCCTTAGCCCTTAACCACACATCACTTGTTTTTACTTTTTTATATTTTAATGAAATTACATTATTTTTCCTTTCCTATATCCAAATCCTCCCATATATTATCCTGCTTGTTTCCAATTTATAGCTCCTTTTATTTTGTTGTAATGTTATATATTGTGTGTGTATGTGTGTGTTGTACTCTCCATATTAGTACAACACGTGAGTCTATAATCTTACTTTTATATATGTTCTCAGCTGACAATTTCGTATTATATACCAATTGGTGTATTTTGAACCAAGGCCTCAGCTATTCACCCAGAGGACGTTGTTCTCCCTCAGGGTCAGTCTTAAACATGTATCCCCCTGATTCTGCTTCAACTCCTTAGTTTTTATGAAAGCCAAGAATCCAATATGTTGTACATATTAAAACCCCGTAGAAAGCCTTCATCTTTATGGTGTGGAAAAGAGTACTGCATCAAGGTCCTGGAGTTTGAGCCAGTAACCTTGAAGCTTCCCTGGATCTGCCACGTGCCAGCTCAGCGGAGCACACATTTGGTGCAGCATAAACGCTCACGGAATCTGAGCTTCCTAATCTGTAATCGGGGTTTTTTAGGAATTGTCTGGAGGTAAATTAAGAGCAGTAATTAAAGTCCCTTTCCTTTCCTCTGTGCTACAGTTGGTGCTTCATATCAGCTCTCAGGCTACTCGTCCTCTCAGCCCGAGTCTCACAAGGTTCCCACATGAAGGGCAAACATGAATGTTGATGAATTTACACTGCAATCCTAGAGGTGCAATGCTGAGATAGTCAAACTTTCATCTGCAGTTGTCTAGAATTCTGAGAGCACCCTATACTGATCTGTGTCTCCTCATTATGCTAGTAAACATACTGTTCTGTGCCGACCCCTTTCCATTGAGAGAATAGTCATAATTATTTCATACCTCTTAAGCATCTTACACTATATTTCTCAAGGAAGGGGTTGCTTATAAAAAGAAAACAATATTTTCTTATACTATTCTACGTGACCCGATAAACATTTCTATTTTAATACAACTTAACTAAACAATGATGCTTTATTCAACCAAGCATTACATCATTATAAGATAGAGACATTTAAAATCTGTGGGGGTCACAACCTCTAGAGATTGTGAAAAATACACAATACTCTAAAAAAAAATGTCTCCGTGGGTTCTCTTTATTAATAGGATTCCAAGATAGACAATCTACTTCCAGGATACCTAGGAAGGAGGGAAAAGCTTGTGCTATGAAATGAGTCCTCTTCTAGCATCAAAGTAAGCGTGGTGTCCAGGCAGGCAGGCCTTCTCATCTGTGGCACCATCAGCCTGCATTTGCATCCCACATAGAGATTCCTCGCTGTCCTAAGATGCCATCGGAGCAGATACAAAGCATCAGTGTGTGAAGCTCATTCAGTGTGTCACTGAGCACGGATGCCTTTTGTTCACGGATTGGGAAATGTGCACTGCGTGGATGTTTTGTGGTGGTAGGAGATGATGTGGGAGTGGTTTGGAAGGAGGGGAACCGTGGGGCAAGGAATGTAAAAATTTGTAATTCCTCTTTGGTCTTCCTCCACAAAAATCTGCCCTCCTCCTTGCATTTCTCAGATGCCAGACTTCATCATGAAAACAGCACTCCAGATGAGGGCTTCACATTCTCGCAAGGCTCACTTGGTGGAGCCTTGTGTGGATCCTAGAAATGCAAGGGAGGGGCGAGGGTAGACAGAGTCTTGTGATGACCTGAAAAGAAACTGAACGTGACCCTTTACTCATTCTTCTGGCAGTGATCACCTGCATAAGCTCACAGGATTCTGAGTATTGACACACAATCCAACGACAGATGTCAATATAGCCAAATATCCAAATTGCCAAATATCCTAAATAAAGATAAAGATACCCAAAAGTGGAAAACACTTTATGAGTCACACTCATGAAATCCTGGACCAGGAAGAGACTACACCCTCTGCACGAACACATGCCAGTTATGTCTAAAAACAGCCATCAACCAGCAACTGTAGAGGAGGCTCTATGAGCTGGCCTTTATTTCCAGTGGGAGATATAATTAATTTGTTTGGATAAATCTCATTGTTCCCTACTCATGGATAAAATCAACTCGACGTTGTCATTTAACAAGAACTACCTTGGGTAGCAGACCTTACCAGGAAGAGGAGCTTCATGTTAGGATAAGACCTTCAGCGGCATGCTTTGAGCTCCTTCTGGTTTCTCGCAGGTCTGAGGCAGCACTTGGCATGCATCACAGCTGAAGGAGGATATGCTTATCTACATTTGTAACAGACAGAGCTTCCCTTACTTGACTCACATATGAACATTTCCTTTTTCTTCCTGATATTCACATGCCTATATAGCAAAAATCCCAAGAATTAAATTAGAAAGAATTTCAGATGAGGATAATTCCTATTAATCACTCTAGAGCTCAAAATAAAGACTATTACATGATTCTTGTTCACACTCCATGAATCCCAGTAAGTCTTTCTCCATGCCTGAAGTAGTAAATATCTGTAGCATGTCACACATTTGGCAATGGTGAATGATTAGATGTGTTATCTAAGAGCTATATTCAATATATAGATTTCTCTGTCTTCAAATACATGTACAAAGTTATAAGCTCAGATATGTGCTTTCTTTGAGTGTGTTTCCACTCTTGATCTGTACTGAATACAACCATGGTGGAAGGTACCATTAGGAGGAGATCGCATTCCCAGCTACAATCTGGGGCTGCAAGCCTGAGACCTCTGGAGTGTTTTCACTTGAACAAATGCTGATTTCATTTTTTAAAATAAAATGTCCTTGTTTTAATCACAAGAACTAGGGATACAGTTATAGGATTTACCTAGAACATTATTGAAGTGAACTCCACTGGATCTCAATGGCAGTGAGTGCACTTGAAGTTTGTGCGAGTCCTTTGCTCCCATTCCTTCCCCTGTGCCCACTTCTCCCGCTCATCCCGTCTCCCTTTCCCCTCTCACCATCTTCCTTGTTTTTGAATGGTCTTACAAACTGGGTTATGCTAGGCTATAGGTATGTGCTCCACCAGCATACAGTCTTCTTGAACACGAGACAATGGAGTCAAGCTAAATGTAGAGTGCTGTTTTATTTTTTTATGTTGTGCAACAAGGTTCCTCCAAATAGTCTTCATTTAGGTTTGTCTATACCTGTCATTTCAATTCCATATTTCCTAAAGGGAAACTAGGCACAAAGCCAGCCTTTAAGAGTTTCCAACTTTAAAATTAGCTTAACAGGAACTGCAAAAATAGGTTGTCCAGCTAAGCTCAGTTCTTATCAAGCTCTGCATGGGAACCGGATGAGATGAGGAAAGGATGTGTTTGAGAAAAGATAAACCATTACAGTTCTTGATCACTCTTTCAAAAGGACACACACACACAATGACTACCAGTGAAAGGACAAGCCAGGCTGAGTGAAGCCACCACTTCAGAGCAGCTGGCATGCTCAAAAGTCAAAGGGATCCTGTGAGGGTAACGTGATCTGATCATGCCTGTGCAAACACTGGAAGCACTCATGCAGATCGTTGTTGGTACAGCATAGTGTTCTAGTACCTTGCTAGAACCAACTCAATCATAGGTAAGGACTGAGTCGGAGGCTGAGGAAGTAGCTGAGTTGGTAAGTGCTTTCTGCCCAACCAAGAGGACTGGTAATCTCTGCCATTCACATAAATCCCTGGTTGTGTTGATGCACAGTAGTCTTATAGTCCCCACTCCAGGGAGAATGGAAGTAGGGTTGTCACTGAAGCTTGCTTGTTGGGTAGCCCCTTTTATCTGGAGAGGCCCAAGCTTGTGAGAGACTGTCTGAAAAAAAAAAAAAGATGTTTTCTAAGCGATGAAACCTGTAGTGGACATCTGGCCTCCAATGCAACAATTATGTAGACTTGTATATGCCGAGACACAGACATACAAAGAGAGAAGGGGGGAGACAGAGAAACACACACATACACACATGCCACACACACACACACACACACACACATACACACATAGACAGATAGAGACAGAGAAGAAATATATAGAGAAATAGATAGCACACCACATTGTAATGACATCAAGAACCTTGGTCATGGAGTAAGAGCCAGTATTCAGTTCTATTCCTTTGACATGTAGCAAAGATTTTAGAAATTCTTAATGCATGGCATTATTCCAGCTTCCTCAAAATATTTCAACAAACAACTTAATATTCTGAACAGCTTTTTTATTGGTTAGCAGACATCTGTATCCCCACCCCTCCTGACTGAATGGATTTAGCTTTTTAAGTCATTTGGAATCCCATGGGCACTTATTTGGAATTTTATTTTTAAAGCTCCCTCAAAGCAAAGAGTAATTTCTCGTGAACACGTGTGGAAATATTGTTACTGTGGACCTTCTGTGAATATTAAAAGCACATCTTTCCAGTAGCGGTTTGCATGCCTCCCTCCCACTGTGGGCATGCTTCCACATTACAGACAGATAAAATAAAAGATTGGAATGGTATTAAAAGGGGCTTTTCTTTAAACAATTAAAGTAATTACACAGTTAACAACTTTGCAAGCTTATTGTGTGCAGACACTGTACTAGATGCTAAGTATAATGTCCTAAGCAAGACCCTTTGATGTCATTGCTGTGTATTTTGTCCAGTGACCAATGAGAAAATAATGAGGGATAGAGAAACAAAGAGATTGGACTGATCTTCCAAGTCAGTGTCTAGCCCACATGTCCATACCCCAGTTTATGGTCTCGTTTCTTTCCCCATTGTCCTTCATAAGTGTCAGTTCCCCAAAGATGCTAATGACCTGCTTATTGAGCCTGAAGGAGAGATGATGGATTGAGCCACAAGCCTTCCTTATCAACAGCTTGCCCAATTGACTATCCATCTTCATTTGCTAACGTAAAACCAATCCCAAGACTCTGTAAGTCTGATCAATGCATTTTTATCTGATATGCCAACGTTTTTATGGCATAGTAAAATTTTGATTCTATGAGCCTTTTAGTGCATGAAAATGTGCTTATCTGTCAAAGTAGCTATATGAAGTAAAGAGGGAAGTGACTATAACTTATCCTTTTCATATTCCTTCCAAATCATTAAGAATACTTCTATTTTCCATTAGTGACATCACATCTTGCTTGGCATCTTGTCTCCCCAGTGGCCCTTCTCAGATTCTCATGGTTAGTTTTCTGTACTGAGTTCAGGCGAGCATCCTGCTGGTCAGAGCCTCAGCTTCTCCTCCATTGCCTTCCAGTATCTCTTTGTTACTCCTTGCTATCATCTGCAGTCTATGATGGAGAAGCAAACTGCTGACCCCGGGATGTCTTCCTTGCTGTCCCAAGGGCCTTGGTTTCTGATGTGAATCTCTCTGGGTGACTCCCACATCCTTACTCATTTCCAAGATGTTTCTGAAGTGTATGAAAAACGTCCTTGGATATCCCTGTCACTATTGTCAAATATAAAGCATCTAAAACCATGCCCAGAACCAAGATGCAGTGCTGAATAACTCTAACAGTAGGTTATGAAACACACGTGATGCTTTTGCCTGTAGAGGAGCAAGATGGTGAGAATTTCTTTCATTTTCACTGTTATTCACTGGCTCCCTGTGTCATGAGGAGACTGTGGTCAGTTGTTTAGATCCCCACAACTCACCTTGCATAGAAAATACACAAATCAGATGTGTATTTTCAGTGAGGACGACAATGTTTATATTGCATTTGAATCTTTCGGTGAGGATCAATGCAGAATTAATAAAGTATATAAGTATTCTGAACTGTTTTATTGGATGGGCAGAGCTCTACCATTAGAATAGCTATGTGAGTGTGGATATGGCCATTTCCCCACACTGTGTCCATTGACAACAAGTAGACCAGCCAGCTCCTCTTTAGTTGCTGAACACAGAAGATTCCAAGTTGACTATTCTACTGAGAAACACGGGCCTAGAGTTTATCAGTGCACCCAGATGCACCTTGACATCTTCACTACAACCTAGGGAAGGAGAGCACATGGTATTCCTGGGTATTGGAAGGGCAATGAGTTCGGATGAGTTCAGAAGTGCAAGCAGATTGGCCCAGCCTTCACATCCACTTGAATATAAGATGTAAAACCCAGTGTTTCCACTGAAGAACGCTACGAGCCCCTCACTTTAAGCTCTTCAGGTTCTGCCACCTTGAAAGACAGATTCACTGTGTCTCCTCAAGCTACCAGATTAGTCATTCTTTCAGTGTGGATTTATTGAAAATGCACTCTGGGGCAGCCAGATTTTAAATGCCTAAGAATAAATTATTGAATGACATTACAGGTCTCCTGTGAGAAGCTGTATAGTCACACAAACATTTAATCAATTAACAGGAATTAGGAAAAGCATTGACGAGGACTGATCCCAAGCATGCCACAAAGAAACCAAAAGTGGCGGGAGTGACCCTGATGGAGTAAAAGATAGATGCTCACACGGAAAGGCTATACTCAGTACCTGGGGTTGGAGCTTATGGCTAAATGATAGGGCTTTCAGCAGAGGTGAAGGAAAGGCAAAGGAGCCAGTAAATACACAGGCATAGAACAGGGCGCTCTGAAAGCATATAAAGGATTTTGAAAGCTCTACTTCATTGTGCTAAAGTGGCAGAGGAATGCCATCAAAAACTGATGGCAGAACCTTACCAGGCTCTGTGACTTTCCAGCTTCAGGGTTTGTTGCTCCCACCATCCCACCCTTCCTGAGTATCAGTCACAAACATGGTTTGTGATTCTTTGAATTGACATGCATTTCTGCCTCTCGCACCTTACCCTTGCTGTTGCTAACTTCCAGCAGCCATCATATTCTACCAGCATCCCCTATCCCTCCATCTCTGCTCACATGCCCACCCCCTCCCTGCCTTTGTTTGTGCTTCAGCTGTCTCTTCCTGCAAGTTATCTGTTTTCATGAAATGCAGCTAGACCACATGTGTGTGGGATCTACATCAGTAGATTCAACTGAGTGTCAAAAATGGCTCTACACCGACTATGTACACACTTGTCCTTAATCCCTAAACTCTGGACTGTAATCATTACGACAGCCCTATAGATACTGCAGGTCACCAGCAGATTGTTAAAATATATAAAGAAGTGTGTGATGGCCACATGAAGCTGTGGTACTATTTTATCTGGGGATTTGGGCATCTGCATATTTGGATATTCATGGGGAATCTGGAATACATCTGTCTCAGATACCAAAGGAAATCTCTATCTATCGCTTTACTTTCAACTCAGAATTATACTGTTATCTACAGTTGGCTAAGATTCTCAACACGCAGAGGCTTTAGATACCTTTGTAATTCTGACCTCTCTGCTTTATTCTTTGAGTGCGGTTGTGAAAGTATGGTAATTGCTTGCATGAATATCTGGTTCCATCTTGTTAGAGATTTGTGGGAGTACTGCTGTTGTTTCTTTAGGTCGACGTTGACCGGTCTGTTCAGCTCTGTGAGAGTCTGGTGTAATTTGATAGTTGCTTTATGTTCTGGCTTTTCTTATCTTTAAAATCTTCTTGTTTGTGCATTTTGTGTTTGATTATAGTGACGGAAGATTCTTCTGTCTACTATTGGTGTTCTGTAGCTCTGATGTATGGCATTGTCTTAGGTTAGGAGTTTCTATATTTTTAGATATTAACTGGCCCCTTTAAGTTGTGAATCTTCACTCTCTTCTATACCTATTATCCTTAGGTTTGGTCTTCTCATTGTGTCCTGGATTTCCTGGATGTTTTGTGTTAAGAGTTTTTTTGCATTTTTCGTTTTCCTTGACAGTTGTGTCAATATTTTCTATGGTATCTTCTGCACCTGAGATTCTCTCTCTATCTCTTGTATTCTGTTGGTAATGCTTGCGTCTGTGACTCCTGATTTCTTTCTTAGGTTTTCTATCTCCAGAGTAGTCTCCCTTTGTGATTTCTTTATTGTTTCTATTTCCATTTTTATGTCCTGGATGGTTTTGTATAATCCTTCACCTGTTTGGTTGTGTTCTCTTGTGATTCTTTAAGGGCTTTTACCTGTTTACCTGTGTTCTCCTCGGATTCTTTGAGAATGTTATTTATGTCCTTCTTAAAGTCCTCCATCATCATCATTAAAAGTGATTTTAGGTCTGACTTTTGCTTTCCTGGTGATATGGGGAGTTCAGGACTTAATGTGGGAGAACTAGGTTCTGATGATGACATGTGTTCTGGGTTGCTGGCCCTTGTATTCTTGCGCTTGCCTTTTGCCATCTGGTTCTCCTTGGTGCTACCTGTGCTGTCTCTGGCTGGAACCTGTCTTTCCTGTTCTCTTGGTTGTGTCAGAACTGTTTAGGTTGGGTGTAGCTGCTGAGGTTCGAGCTAGGGCCCAGGATCTACTCAGTGCTTTGGTCCGGACTGGAAGGAATCAGTGCTCTGGGCCAGGAGTGAGTTCCTGGATCCCTGTGGGACCTGGTTACTCCCTGTTTGGGGCAGGTGTTGCTGCCTCCTTGCTTAAGAAGCTGCTTGAGTTAGAGCTCCTGGGAGCCACGCTTTCTCTGGGTTCTGTGAGATTCATGCAGAGTTGCTGCCCGAGATCTGCTGAGCGCCCAGGCCCAAACCGGAAGAAACCAGTGCTGGGGCCAGGAGTGAGTACCTGGGTCCCGGTGGGTCCCAGTTACTCCCGGTTTGGGGCAAGTGTTGCTGCCTCCTTGCGTAGGAAGCTGCTTGGGTTAGAGCTCCTAGGAGCCCTGCTTCCCTGGGTTCTGTGGGATTTGGTGTAGAGCTGCCGCCTGGGATCTGCTGGGAGCTCCGACCCAGACCGGAAGGAGCCGGTGCTCCGGGCCAGGAGTAAATCCCTGGGTCTCAGTGGGTCCCAGTGGGTCCCAGTCACTCCCTGTTTGGGGTGGGTGTTGCTGTCTCCTTACCAGAGATACTGCCTGGGTCAGAGCTGCTGGGTGCCCCACTTCTGCCGGGTTTTGTGAGGTTCAGTGCAGAGCTGCCTCCAGGGATCTGCTGCCTGGGCCTGGACCGGAAGCGGAAGTCCTGAATCCTCTCTCATAATAGGGTCTCAGTAAACATTAGTTGAATGCATTTTTCAGTTAGAACAGTGTATGTGCGCGAGCACAGACACTTCGTTTTCACTAATAGCTAACAGTGCCTGTCTTGTGATACTTTCTTGGCATAAAACTGACGAAATGATAAGATGAGGCTTATATTTATGTGTCATATAGTCTGAATGTTTTAATATTAGACATAGATCGGAATGTCTTTATTCCTCCTTCTTATGGAAAAGCATAGATTTACTTTTCCATCTTAGGACTCTTACACTATAGTAATTTTTTAATTCTGATATAAAGCAGTGCCAAATCCACTTTATCATGATAAGAATGTACTTCTCTGAGAATCATGGTTATTTGAAGGACATGCAGGGATCGGCTGAAACTGTCCAAAAAGGTCATCTTATTTTGGCAGCGGCCATAATCAGAAATCTAGAAATGATGAGAATTGTGAGATTAGCAGGTTTTTTTGTTTTTTGTCTTTTTTTTTTTTTTTTTTATTTTTTACCAATACCACATTTAGAATTGCCAGATCTATATTTTTTATGTTCATTTTAAAATTGGCCAACTAAGCATGTGATTGTATATTAGTGTGACTATAAATGTAATAGATTATAATGTATTTGTCCAAACACTACTGAAGGTAGATTGATCAAAGTGGTTATAGATTTGGAAAATCTTTGTGCAAAGACAGTTATTGAAAACATTGATGAGGGAGATAGGTTGCAAAAGCAATTATCATCTCAAAAGGACTCAGAGGTCTCCAAAACACAGTGGGCTGTTACCATTGCTCGAGTTGCCTACTATAACTACATGGTAAAAACTCTCCTGCTGAAGATACCAGATACTTTGGCTGTTAGACATAGAGAAGTCATCTTAAATTGACTTGGCAATTTCCTCCCTTCTGTTTTCTGTTTCCTCCCACTAGTTTTCCTAGTGTCTGAAAGTAATATGTATGCTACTGATTTAAAAACAAAACAAAAACAAACAAACAAAAAAAGGTTAATGGTCTTAGGTTTTACCCAGTGCTAAACACCCTCTTACTACAATGCCAATCTGCCAGGTAATATGTGCTCACTAATACAATAGTGGCATAACTGTATAAGGCAGCTGATTTCTGATTAGATTTAAAGCTGCACCATAGAAAGCAGTGTTATGCCTGGCACTATAATTCTGGTTAAAAGCCCATGCGCTAGTGGATGGCTCACTATAAGTATACATGTACTTATAGTCAGCACTAAATGGACTTAGCAGATTTTATCATTATTATTATTATTAACAATAGTATAATAATAATATAATGACTTAAAGTTGGAAGGAGTATGTTGTGGGACGTGGAGAGAGCTGGAACAAGAGAATGGGATTAGCCAGGATCATATTTCATTGAATATATGTATGGGGTTCTCAAAAAAACAAAAGAAAACATTAAAAAGCCATTAAATACTTTAAATTGATATTTGAGCATATGTATGTGGAGTCTGATTTCACAGCTACAACATTCTCCATGTATAATTGAGAGATCTAATTATCTGTCATCAAAATTCATTACATCGTTGCCACCAAGTAAGAACATGTATGGAAATATATAGGAGAAAGTTAGTGTACTTTGACATATAAACTAGCTTTTAAAATATACATTTTCTTATTTTTTGAGAATTATATACAGATTTCCTTAATGATCCACTTAATCATAATGGCAGCCTTCAGGGAAAGTGGTATATAACTGTTCGCATTAAAGACTTCAGAGCTATTAAAGACTCGTAGGGTCCCTAAGGACTCCACAACTAACTCCCTAAACTTTAGCACTTACCCAAGATGTTATCTAATCAGCATCATTTCCTCCTAGGGGAAACTCCTGGTGTGAAGGACAGAAGGGACACTAAAAATGACAGAGGAGCGGAATGTTTCTCATAGACCATGACACCCCCCTCAGATTATCACTGCTCCTTGTGTGGAAGGATGGGTGTGGAGAGGATGGGATGGGTGTGGCTACCTCTTTCCCCTTGGGGGATGTGAGAGGATGGGATGGGTGTGGCTACCATCTTTCTTAGTTTATGCTAGAACCTGACGTTCACATTTTCAGGATTCCTCGGGTTGGAATGTCAGTAGGCTATCTTGGTCTGACTGTCCTTCCAGCTCCAGTTGTGGACACAGTCCCATCTGGTGACTTATCACATCTGAATACGTATTACAGAACTTTAGACAGAAAATCAAACTGGAGTCTACTCCCAAACTAGGTTTCTATATTACATTAGAGGAGATAAAGAAAAAACTATCACACAAATGCATCATATGGGATGCTAGTGCCACAGTGACAGATTTCTGTGACTTGCGGCTAGGTTTCATGTGAAGTAGTTTTGGATAAGCATACAGAATTGTAGTGACAATGTTACCTGAGTTGAGTTTGTTTTCATGTTTTACGTGAATTTAGATGGGGGAGCAATCAGCATCGATGAAATGAAAACATAGAGGCAGTTATCTCCCTGTCACCTTCTTAATCAGGGTCTGTCTGTCTTTTATTACAAAGAGAAAGCAACACATGTTTCTTGGTACAACACATTCAAAGCAGGCACACCCAGCTTTTCAACAAAGCTTTGTTAAAATGGGTGAGAATTGGGGGGGGGGTGTCAAGCAGATTCAGGCAATTCATTGATGAAAACCCTATCACAGGTGAGTTAACAGATCCTGGAGCCAAGCAGCTCTGACTCTGAGGTCTATTATTCCATCTCCTAGCAGCCTTGAAGTACATCTTTCCACCTGCATGTATCACATGATTGTAAGACTCATGACGGGGCCAGGTTGCTGGGAGGAGCGAATACGAAGATGGGCAGAGAGACACCAGCATCATTTCCGGTCATTTGGGTATATGTACAAGCTGGAATAGTGTCTCCTGCCTGTTGTCCCGCCAGCCTTGAATGGTGTTGCACTGTTACCGCTTTTCTCGTTCTTGCACCATTTGCCCTTGGAACATGCCGCCAACACTAGCTTCTTGGGGGCATCAGTTTCACCCGTCCGTATGCTGAGTTGGGATAAATCCATATTGCTGCTGTGAAAGTTGGTAGTGGGGACTCAACATTCACAGTCAAACTTTGAGAAGTCGGAGTTATTCTCAGTATCCCTTATAACGAGCCTTACATTTTTGCTGTTGACATTCACGTTTGTAATGGGGACATGGTTTCGCTGAAATTCTAAATTCTACTGAGAACCAGCTGGCTAAGGTCAAATGCCCTTTTCTGACTAGATTGGAGGCAGAAAAAAAATATTAGCATTTAGTAACATTTTCTTTTCAGAATTCTAAGAGAAATGTAATGCTGGCAGACGTAAAACATAATTCGCTCTGCTTTCCTTATTTTTTCTGCTCATAAATTCCAACCTCCTTAGCTTCACCACGTGTCCTAGATGGCGAGTTACAAGTTTCCCCTCATTTTTCATTTCTGTTTGTGTCATTTTTTATATCATCTCATTTGCTTGACTTAGGACATGAAATTCCAAGCAAATAAATCACCGTGGTGTGACTTTGCAGAAAAGGTCTTGTGCTGAACTATTTTGAATTCCTCTGATGTTAGGGGCACCTGTCATGTGATTAATATGGTTTGGGTTTTGCTATTTTTTTTTTTCTCTCTCTCTTGCTCTGAAAGCTAGAATGTATTACCAAATACTAAAAGTGTGTTTGTTTCAAAGGTGTGAGGAATTTGTGTGAGTTGGGGTCCTTTTCAAGTAGCCATTTTGGAAATAGATCTGCCTTCCTATCATTTTTTTCTTAGAAACAGTTATTAGGTCGCTTCTCATGAGCAGAGGTGAGTGACTTATAGGGTGAAGAGAAGGCACAGTGTGCCTGTCACTCAAATCCAACTGGCAAAGCCAGGCATGGGAGAGACGGGAATTCACTTCAGCCAGACTTGAAATTTTTTGTCCACGTTTCTACATTTTCAAAAGACAGTTTCCTTCTGTCTCTGACATGCCTGGTGCCTTGTTAGTTTTTCTTCCCTTCTTGTTCTTTCCATTTTCTGACTGTGCATGCCTGCAGGGGCCTCAATACAGTCTCCTCTTCATCTCTAATCCTCTCAGGCCTTCTTTGAAACCTCTCTCTCAGTTACGAATCTCACAGTCAATGTACACACACACACACACACACAACACACATCATGCACACATGCAAAATATACACACACTAATACACATGCATACTTACTTACACACACACACACACCACACACACACACACACAACACACACACCACACACACACTGACCTCTATAGTAGCCCTGGAATTCCTTCATAGACTGTATGTAATTTAAGGTATGTTTCTAGTGTCTAGGAGTTGCTACAGTAAATTTTCACACACTTGGAGGCTTATGGCAACATAAACTCATTCTTAACAGAAGTTTAAAAGCGTTCCGTGTGATACAAAGCCAAAGTGGTGGCTGGGTGGTATCCCTTGGGATTTTAGTGCAGCCCCTCTTCTGTTTCTCTTAGTTTGGGGTACACAGAAACGTCTCTGACAACGGCTCTATCGAACCCCCAGCCTGTGTCCACATTGCCTCCTCGTGTGGTACACCCCCCACTGCCCCAACTGGAAGCCTAGACTCCAAGCACACCTGTAAAATCTTCTCTCTGCCCTCAAGGTGCTGTCCCAAGATCCAGACTGTGGGTGTGGCTCTTTTACAGGAGAACGTTTATCCAGCCCAACATTTTTATATTTCAGATCCTGCCCTGTATTTTACAGTCTACTCATAGCCATGCACCAAAATTCATTACTGTGTGCAATTAATTTATCCCAAATAAAATTCATTTCATGGGAGGTTGGGTTAGGACGAAAAATCTGACGGTTAATTGTCAAATTATAGCCCATCACATAACCAAGAGGCTACTGCAGATAGAATGAGAGGGTGAATTTAGTAAAAAAGTATGCATTGTCAATGGAAGTATAATAGACATGAATATTTTTTTAAAAAAATCACCAATTCCTGGTTTTCTTTTATTTCAAACAGTTTTAATTTTTAAGAGCTCTTCTTAAACAAAAATCTTACTAGTAAGGACAATATTTTAAGACTTCTGGTATAAAAGTAATCAGATTACCATGTAAATGAAAAAAAGATTTGATAAAGGAAATGACAGAATCGCTTTCATTGTCGGTGATGCATTTGATTTACAAATAGAATTTGCAGGGTGGACAAAGAGACACTGATCCAGTTATGACTTTATTAAATGTTAGCTTGGTAAAAGACATATCTATAAATGTCATGACGTTCCAACATCTTTATGTCGTTGTAAGTAATGCTTTCCTCGGCCAGAATTGTATCACCCAGTATGTATTGTTTCAAAACATAAGAGTAAACTATGACTGCCAAATATATACCAGAAGATACATTTCAATGTCCGTGTCTCTTAGCTGAAAATAAAAGCTGTTAGGAATAAGAAGGTGTAAAGCTCACGAGAGGTGCTTTCCAAATATCTTGAAAACAAGTAGATCAATATGTTCTCGAGCTGGAAGTAAAGTCAATCCTTGGAGGAGATGTGTCTTGAAAAGCGTGTGTGAGAGTTGAATAATGAATTCTTCTGGGTGGCTCACTGAGCATAAAATATTTCCCCAGTAAAGATGCATAATTTTGTCTTTATAAGTGCTCTGGCAAATGTAGAGTGCCCACTCTATCCCCGATTTCCAGAGGAAAATTAATGAGACCTCAAGAATTGTTTGTTTTCCTGAAGCCAATGTCAGAAGAACAAAAACAGAGAAAGAAAAATATAAAAGATTCACAGAAAAGCTGGAAACAAAACCCCATATATTTGCATCTATATTGGCTATTGATCTAAGAGTTCACACCTGGAGTGCTTTGCTAGGATTCAGTGAGGATATTTGATAATAAAAAAAATAAAATAAAATAAAATGGTGACTACAGCTTTGGTGACTTTACATTACAATTGAGAAATGATCACACAAAATGAAAAGTGAGACAGTCTTCCTGAAAACTTAAGACATTCTAATAACATCAATAAAATAAAAGACGAGGACAAACAAAGGCACACGGGACACCTGTGTTGCCACTGAACCTCAAGCTACGTGTGCTGCTGTCCCTTCCTACAGCTGCTCCATGCTGCCTCCCAGCAAGGTCCTTCAGGTCTCTTGCTAGATATAGTCCCTTTAAAGTTCTTTAATGATATGTGAATTGAATTGAATCTCATCAGGTGGCTCAAGAATTCACCCGTATACTAAAGTCAAGGTGGTTTATTTCCACTTATTTTCTGTTTTTTGTTTTGTTTTTCGAGACAGGGTTTCTCTGTATAGCGCTGGCTGTCCTGGAACTCACTCTGTAGACCAGGCTGGCCTCGAACTCAGAAATCTGCCTGTCTCTGCCTCCCAAGTGCTGGGATTAAAGGCGTGTGCCACCACCGCCCGGCTCCACTTATTTTCTTTCTTTCTTTTTTTTTTTTTTTTTATTGGAAATTTTTTATTGGAAAATTTTTTTTACATTTCAGATGTTCTCTCCTTACCCATTTCCCCCCTCCCTCCCAGGAACTCACTATCCCTTCCCCCCTCCTCCTGCCTCCATGTTGGTGTACCCCCACCCACCCTCCCCCGTACCTCACCTCCCCACCCTCGAGTATCCCCCCCCACGACGTCCAGTCTTCATGGAACCAAGGATCTCTTCTCCCACTTATATATAGCTCCCTTGCATATATAGCTGGAGCCATGGGTCCCTCCCTAAGTGCTCCCAGGCTGGTGGTTTAGACCCTGGGGGCTCTGGTTGGTTGGGATTGTTGCTTTCCTCATGGTGTCTCGAATCTTCTCAACACCTTCAGCCTTCACTCTATCTTCTCCATTGGGAACCCCATGCTCAGTTTAATGGTTAGCTGTGAGCATCTGCCTCTGAGTATGTCAGACTCTTGCAGACCTCTAAGGAGACAGCTATATCAGGCTCCTGTCAGCATGTACATCCTGACATCCACATCAACCTCTACCTTTGGTGACTGCACATAGGATGGATATCCAGGTGGAATGGTCTGTAGACGGTCCCTCCTTCAGTTTCCGTCCTGCACTGTGTCTCCATATTTGCACCCTTGAGTATTTTGTTACTCCTTCTAAGAAGGACTGAAGGCTCCCCTATTTGTTCATCATTCTTCATGAGCTTTATGTGGTCTGTGAGTTGAATCTTGGGTATTTCAGGCTTCTGGGCTAAAATCCAATAATCAGTGAGTGAATACCATGTATATTCTTTTGTGATTGGGTTACTTCACTCAGGATGATATTTTCTAGTTCCATCCATTTATATAAGAATTTATCAAATTCATTGTTTTTAATAGCTGAGTAATATTCCATTGTATAAATGTACCACATTTTTTGTATCCATTCCTCTGTTGAAGGGCATCTGGGTTCTTTCCAGTTTCTGGCTATTATAAATAAAGCTGCTATGAACATAGTGGAGCATATGTCCTTGTTATGTGTTAGAGCATCTTCTGGATATATACCAGGAGTGGTATAGCTGGGTCCTCAGGTAGTGATATGTCCAATTTTCTGAGGAACCTCCAGACTGATTTCCATAGTGGTTGCACCATCTTGCAATCCCACCAACAATGGAGGAGTGTTCCTCTTTCTCCACATCCTCGCCAGCATCTGCTATTGGGAAAAGATCTTTACCAATCCCACATCCGATAGAGGACTAATATCCAATATATACAAAGAACTCAAGAAATTAGACTCTAGGCAACCAAATAACCCTATTAAAAAATGGAGTAAGGAACTAAACAAAGAATTCTCAACTGAGGAAATGCGAATGGCCGAGAAGCACCTAAAGAAATGTTCAGCATCCTTGGTCATCAGGAAATGCAAATCAAAACAACCCTGAGATTCCACTTCACACCAGTCCACTTATTTTCTTAACAATGTTAACTTATGATGGCCTTTACTCCTCAGATTGGTGAAAGGAAGTGATGTCTCAGACCATGCAACTTCACCACTATGAAGACCACTGTAATTCAAGTTTTGTTGTACTTACACCTAAGAGTACTTATACCTAAGAGTAGCCCATATGCCACATTGGGTAAATTTAAAAAAAAAAAAATTGTTTTAGAATCTAGCCTCATGTACATGTCCTTTAAAGCATTCAAATAATCTTAGGTGACTCACCTATGTTTCATAGTATTCACAGCTTAATCCTTTCAGGATACCTCTGTATAGATGCACAATAAATATTACTTCAAAAGGAAAACCATAATTTTCATTTGCTAGTTTCTAGCAAATATAGGATTTTCACTATCTGAAACAAAGGTCATAATTAGATGTTTTTTAAAGATACACATTTGGCAACTGTAAACATAAGCAGAGTAGTCCTGGTTCTCAACTACTGTGACGTCAGCACTTTTATCCCAAGCTTGACTGAGCTCCCATGGGGTCATGTGATACTTCCAGGAACTCCTGAATAAAGCTACTCATTCCTTTAGTAATTAGGATTTCACTAAATTTAAGCTTACACAATGGACGAGACCATATTTCAAGACAGTCTTACTTGAATTCATAGGAATGATTTATTTGAAACTCTGGAGGCAGAAATATTTCTCTGAACCTGTAGCTAAGAGCCACCACTGTGACCACCCCTTTCCTTCACGTATGGCTTTCTTTAACGGACAGAGTTCTGAAGTGCAACACCTGTTGGATATCTCTACGCTGGCCGCCATAACGTCAGGTTCTGTATGAGACAGAGTAATAGTTCTTGACATGGGGGGTGGTTGCTAATTATTTTCATTCCCAGCATCACCGCAGCAGGTTCACACCTGCTGAGACATGAGTCTGTGGGAACTTACCCCCGTCTCGCTCAATTCCTTCATCCTCTGGTCCAGCCCCATACTTGGAGTGGCTCAGTCACCAGAAGCATCTATTTTCCCAAAGCCCTGACCAAGCACAGTTTGCTTTTTGGAGGACAGGAAAGGCAGGTTGATGCTTTTGTCTTTGGGATTTAGGGCTTGTTTTTTGTATTTTTTCCAGTGAAGCAAAGGTCTAACTTGCTGCACCAGTTATTATCACTGAAGTAAATCCCCATCACAGACAAAAGTTGACACATGTTTATGATTTTAAAGAGTTTGCCATAAGTTTTCAAGAGGCATAGGCCATGACTATATGAGCTCCTTGAGAAGGCAACTCCAGAAAGTGAGGTCAGGTAGTTCACAGGCTACAATTAGGTTGCCAGGGCTGCTTTCAATGCTATGCTAAGAACCATAAGCCACTTGGAGTAGAATGGAGAGAGGTAGTATGAAGAAGGATAGAATGTTCTAGATATCTTTGGTTTCTATTGCTGTTGGAATGTGAATGACAATGATGAGATCTCACATCGACGAAGAAATAGAACTCAGTCGGTGTTTGAGTTCTTAAAGCCAGCCTAGCTTTTATAGGTCACCCCTGGCCAGGCAATTGTTGCATTAGATGAATCACAGGCTGCTTAAAATCAATACCTGTTCTCTGAGTAGGTCCAGAGTTTTAAAAATGAATACCTTCTATGACATGTGAATCAATGGATTTTGTGATTAATATATACTGAATGCCAACAGCTCTGACCTTAGACATGCACAATTTGTGTGCTTCAGGTATGCATTTTTCTGAATCACGGCAAAGAGAAACAAACCACATGAGTCAAATAACCACGAAGCACTTAACTTGACAGTCCCAGTAGCAGGACAGGATAGGCTCAAATCCAAGCCATGAAATTTCAGTGTTACTAAACCACTTGAAATCAGTGGGACTTTGGCAAATACCCGGACACTACCTTCATCCAAAGTCTTATAGTAATTGTGCGTATCACGTGGATTATAGACAGCTAAGTAAGATAAATGTATAAAAATCCCCTTCTACTGCAGCTAATGCATCCAAGTTCAGGGAATTGTCATGTTTTGCATTAGACTTGGCAACTAATTTCCCCCAGAGCAATGGCCCTTATTGGTGTATCATTGTCAGTCCAAATGTGACATAGTACTGGGTTTACTATTAGCCACCCCAGTCAAAACCACCAGGAATCTCAAATTGTGACCTTATTTGGAAATAAATCTTGCACATGTACTATAATTAGTGTAAGGTTGTCTTTACTCGTTTGTGTTGGGCTCTGATCCAGTGGCTCGTGACCTTACAAGAAGAGGGAATTTTGTTTCAAATACAGAAGACCATGTATTATCTGAGGATTGCTGTAAGTGCAAGCCAAGGAATACCAAAGACCTTTTCACTGCTGCTGAAGGCTAGGATGGTGGCCTAGACAGAGCCATCCCAGTTTCTAAAGGAGCAACCTTTACTGCCCTGATTTAAGACACTTAGCCTCCAAATCTGTGAGAACAAATTTATTTTGTTAAAATCACACAACTTGTCATACAGCCTGGGGAAAACTACAGCGTTATCTATACTAATTAAGAAAACACATACACAAAGAACATGGAACATGTTTGGAGCCATAATGCATTTAGCCAAGTGACTTTGATTTGGTATTATGTGAAGAACAATAAAGGTCTCAATACCTACTGTTTTAAAATTTTTTTAGTACATATGAGAGCTCTGAGAATAAGATATCACTGAATTGCATATTGATGTTCAGCAAGAATTAAAAAACAAGATATTAGGGGGTTTTTTTTGTAAAAAGAGATTTGTAAGAAGATAATAGTTAAACTGGTTCCATTCTAGCCTCATGATTTTGAGGAACTGCCCATGGGAGACAACTGGAGTCTCTGTTTGACATAATCAGGACGGCAAGTATGCTATGGACACATTTGAAAACGAACAATCGCATTTTACGTAAGACATAAAGACAATGTTGAACATTGGACAGCTCTCCCAAAGTGACTAAAACATTTTACCTCTGCACAGTTAGATTTATGTCACTCTGGACCAGACATAACTGCCAAATAAAAGTAAATAGTGAAGACAACCGTATTCAAGGTTGGCTAGAATGATGATCTATTCAGACACTGTGAAATTCCCACTAGTTTCAAGTTCCATTTGTGTTTTGCTTGTTTTGAACAAAGGTATGGCCCCCATAGTCCCCGACAATTTGTTTATAATGGTGGCGACAATGTAACACTCTCCAGTGTGTCACAGAAATACCTGACATAAGAATTTGAATGCAAACATATGAAAACCACACACACCCGCACAAAGCCCTCAGGTGGTTGTTAATTTTTGGTGCTGTGTAATTAAACTAGTTTTTTTTTAAATGTTATCTTTTGCCAGTATCTAATTAGCAGAGCCATCTGCTGAAAGAGCAGTGGCCCATCTGCCTGAAATGTTGTACTCCTCATTGTTATGAAAAGCATCCACCACTGCTCGTCCCCATCTAATTAACTTCTCTTGCTGTGGAATGTGATAATACACAGCTTTGTTTATACACTTCTGAGAACTGTGGATTTATATGTATGGAACAAGTACATAAAAAGAGCCAATCTTTTTCTTCCCAACATCTGACTTACTCTGGAGATCACAGCTTCATCTGTCATGACTGGAGCATGTCCCTTCGCAGAATGACGAGACGTGTTATAGTCTACTGTGAAACTACAGATTGTTTCTTACATCCCCGGGTTTCTCTAGTTCTAAAATCAGTGTTCTGTTGTCCTGTATGCTTCTCCACTGATGTGACTGTAGCACTGCCACTTGCCAAAGATAGATTGAGAATACTGTAAACCCAAGCATACCACTGGACTTGAGATACACCACCATGAAGCTACTGTACCAGGAAAAGCATTCAGATGCTGTTGTGTGCTCTGCTCAAGCATGCAATAAACTCTTTTGTTTAAGGGTTTGAAATAATTTTATTTCCCAAGTTTATTGCACACATATTGTGTATCTTCTTCCATCTAGCACGATGTAGTATACTTAGTAGATATTTAATGAATATTAAATGAAAAAGAAGTCATGTAAGGAACCACAGCGAAACTCTTCCATCTATTTAATATCACAAAAGATATTTATGTGTCTTTATAGAAAAATGGGCTGCCTTTAGGAAACCTAAGTTTTTATAAATGTAGATCTTCAAGATAATAGATTCATTGAGTATCCAAGTAACCATTATTATTATTTTATGTTTGCTTCTGACATGTCTAATGAACATTAAACATAGAATAATAGAATATTCATGTCTCTTTTCTCTCCTGTAGTAGAAAAGACAAAAGGTAGCAAAAAGTAAAGTTGTTTTTTTTTTTTTTCTTAATTTTGAGGATGTATGACTGAGTTGTACTAACACTGGAAATGAACAATGCCTTAGCACTTGTTTTGACTGGCAGAAGAATAGGTTAAGTGGCGGGGGCACAAACATAGTTAGACTGAATGTGAAGACAAGTATATAGAACACTTCCTAAGTCAATTGTGGGCTTTGGTCCAAAATAATGATACACATACAAACAGCCAGTTTCAGTCAGACTAGAATAAAGTGTGAGTCAAAGGTCTTTCGCCGACAAGGATGGGTCCTTACAAGAAAAGGCGTAAATGAACTCCACAGGAACCTGAGCTTGAACAAAGGGGTAGTAACTTTAAGAAGCACAATCTAATGCAGGATAATTCCATTAATCACTCTGGTTTTCTCCTGTGGAAACATGTTTTCCATAGCTGCCAGAAGACCAACAAGGCAAAGTCTAGTTTGGTGAACGAAAAGAAAAAATGAGATTATGAGATTAATCCGGAACTCTTAATCTTCTTGTATAAATCTAGAAAAAGTCTCCTTTCCAACTTCATTTTTTATACAGTTCTGTCTGTGATACCTAACAACCTGTGGTCCTCACTATCTTCTCTGGGTAAATGCCCACCATTAATATATAATCTCCTTTTCCCTCTCTTCATGAATAATGTGAAGTCATAGAAAGGCTAAACAGCCATGCTTTCTAATTAACCCTGGATATGAGTCTTGTTGAAAGGCTGGTAATAGAGAAGTACCCCCAGAAGCTTCTCCTCTACTTCAAAGAGAAGCATCAATGTGTCCTGTTTTACTATTGGTCTAATAAACATGTGTAAGTAGTTGCTGCTTTTTTCAGTATTCTGGACAAAGTAATGAAATATTTATGAAAAACTCATACTCTTTTTTTTTGTTATTTCTTTTCACTCCTTGTCCTTGGCCAATATTTATCTTGAAAATATGAAGGCTACTTGAGCACAGGCTAGAATTGAGAGGCTGTTTGTTTACCACCAGCAGCAGCGGCGGTGGTGAGATCTAAGAACATTGATGGCATTTTATTCATATTCTCTCTTAATCCTGGGGCTCGCCCTGCTGCCCAGATCTCTTATGTTTATTCAGGAGACTATTAATATTTTCCTTTTTTTGCATTCCTCTCAGGTTTCCTACTTGGTAGACAAGAGCTCCATCCTCAGCTCTCTGTTTAACGTCCCACCAGGTCACTCATCCTAAGCATGACTCCTCTCTAGCTCAGGCGGGCTTCAAACTCATCATCCTTCTTGTCAGACATACATCTATATGTCTTGTGTGTCTCCATGTATGAGATTGTGTAGGTCTCTCTCCTCCCTCCCCCCACTCTGTGTGTGTATGCCAGAGATAGAGAAACAAAGAGAGACAAAGAAGGTGAAGAGATAGATAGATAGATAGATAGATAGATAGATAGATAGATAGATAGATAGATAAAGATGGAGGGGTGAGGAGAGTCAACACCTAGGTATAGTTTTTCTGAATGGGTCATTGAACAGAAAGAGGGGTTCTGGTTTAAAACAGCTATGAGCACATCTGTATGGTGAAACACTTCAGCGGAGGAGACTTGGTGGGTCTTATTTCCTTTTCAACATGCTTTCTACCTTGCGTGAAACTCCCTGGTGAGGCTAGACTACCTGGCAGCCAAGCAGTCCTGGCCTGATGCCCCCTCCTCCGAACTGGGACTGTAAGCAAGCGCCCCCACACCGGCTTCTGAAGCAGTGCGGAAGCTCCTGCCCTCCTGCGTTGCTTTCATACCAAGCACTCTACTAACATGGCTGTCTCTCCATTCCCCAACATTTAATTTTAACAACACCAATCAACAAGAGCATTGATAGCACCTTCTCCTCCGCTGAACTGTTTCACATACAGATGTGCTCACAGCTGTATAACCAGAACCCCTCTTTCCTATTCAATGGCATCAACCCTTTGGTAATATAAGCTTAAATTCGTAATGAGCTCTTTGTTGCTAAAGGAATGTATCAGCTCATTGATTTTGTTTTATATTTAAATAAGGGCAAAGAGCAACAGAGATTTTTTTTTCTATCAACAGATGTAAGAGAGGAGCATATTACAAGTCACACAGGGGTAACAGCGAGTTTATTTTCCTTTTTGGAATTTGCACGTCACAGTGCGGTGTTACAGCTCTTATCGCTGTGCTGGTATGTTCGCTGTTGATGGAAATGTTTGCCATCCTGGATGGAACCCAAGGCAGTGCTCTCACGAGACCCCTGATTAGCTATGCTTTCACTGCCCCCGCTGCACACTGACCCAGGAAAGGAGCTCAGATTTAACACACTCTCTCATCTGAGGTCGTCGATACTGACTATATGATTCCACACGATTATATGGCACTGCTCCTGTTGGAGGAGCACCAAGGGGGTCCTGTGTGGATCACTTTCTCGTACTCTCACATTTGTTGAGAGGGATAAGCCATCCTGCACACAGTTATTATGACTGCCTTTGTTGCTATCAGTGTTTGCGAGCAGCACTCTGACCTTATAGTCTCCTGGGTTTTAGAGAACTGAAAACAATTCTTCCTGGCAGTTGGTGGAGGCCGGTATCTTCCTGCATGTTATTTTCCTTTGGCTTATGTTGGGTTGAGTGTAGTTTCTTCTTTGACATTTTCTGACCTCAAAAGATTGTTCCTCACAAGTTTTCCTGAAAATAACTTCACTGGTCCATAACTGAATCTTCAGAAATCTAATTTTAACAGCTAGAAAAAATATTATAACAAGAAGATATGAAAAAATTATATAGACTTCCCACGTAAAAGTCTACATAGCCCAAAAAATAGTAGAAAAGAACAATAATTCAGTGTTTGAACTGGTATTAAGTGACTCACAAACTTAAGTTGTAAATCACCTCTGTCTTCAAAAACCAGCATTATCATCTTAAGTCTCGCAGTTCTCTTGTGACTAGACATGTTAATCCACCTGACGACTTGATCGGCATGGGTTAGATTGGAAAAGTTTGTGAAGCACTAAAATCATGGTTTTTAAATAGAACTAGTGGCAGCGGTGTGGAGATCTGAAAACAGTCCCGGTGTTCTGCACATGAACCAATCATGCCCTGACTGGCTGTGTACAAGTACTGTGATAGCTAGGATATGCAGAGTTATCCCTGGCACTACCCATGAGTGTTGATGCATGACACACTGTGCACTAAGCTCTGTGGCTTGGACGACTGGACTCTGTTCATGGTACTTTGCTGGGAGCTTATCCTTGTTTCTCAGAAGTAATCAATCTTCTTTAGCAGTAACTGTGTCTAAAGGTACTGCTATTTTGACTATGAAGGGACTCTAAGAGGGCAAGTCTTAAATGTCTTAATTTGAAAGTCGAAGTAAGCCCAATGACTTGATGCCTGTGCTTGGCATTGAATTTTATGCTGGACTAAAGGTGCTGGCACAAGGGTGAGCTGATATAATCTAATCTAGCCACCAGGACCCTCTTATTTTCATGCCTTTCCTGAAAGCCCTAACTTTTGTTTGGTCTCTTTGCAGGCTGTGGAGTGGGAGTGTGACGAAACTACCAAAAAGGCCTGTTACAGCAAGGGCAAATCGAAGGTAAGGACAGAGCAGTGGACAGATACCCCACCATGCACTGAGGATTGATATCATATCTGTTCCCTGCAAAGTGAGGTGTATGTGAAGAGGATATGTTCCATATTTCAAAATTCAGTGGAAATGAGTCAGAATAAACAGGCATTTCACAGAGGGCCAGAAAGCAAGCTGAGACCTAACTTGTAATTTAATCACTATATAAGATTCTAAAATGAACTATAACATTGTTAGAAAATATAGGAAGTAATTTTCAACTAGTATTTAATTTGCCTCTTCTGTATTTTGTAGTTAACTACAGAAAGTAGTTGAATACTGGTATTATCATGTGTTTTGCAGCACCAGGAGTGCAGGGCCTTGTACATACCAAACAAGTATTGGACACTTACTCAATAAATGATTGCATCATTACAAAATTTATCATGCTGAAGCTAATAATTCTCTGCTGATGGTCTGCTATATCCCCATCAGTGCTGAAGTCTACATTCTCAAATTCTCATACATAGAGCACTGAGAGTTGAAGATGGGAGTCCACTCCCATGCTCACATGCAGACCTCTCGTGCACTAGGGTTTGGTAACATGTACAGGACTTTATCTGTCCAGGAACTCCATCTGTCTTTAGAAAAAGACTCTTTTTTTTCCTGAGGAAATTGTCCTGCAGCTGTTCCACAGGTTAATTGCCCTCATTCTGTCAGTGGCCCTACCTCTCAATGCTGACAGCACTTTGGTTCATGGGGCAATGTGGGTACACGCAGAGGAGCAGAGTTGGACGAAGACCAATCCAGCAAATAGAGTGAGTGGTAGCAAGAGGTTCTCATTGTGTGTCAATGAGTAAGATGCTTTGTCTTTTCCTCCGCTTATAGTGCTGCTTTCTGCCCCTTAGGAGAATGGTTCTGAGATGATGCAGATCTCAGGGGCAGAAGAAAAAGTAGTGGTAATAAACCATAAACTTAGCCAGGGTAAAACACATGGATACAGAGAGGGAGGCAGGGATGAGAGAAAGAATGAGTAAAAGAAGGCAGAGGAGAAGGAGGAGGGAGTAGTGGAAAGAATCTAGAAATTGATAGACATTGTTTATCAAAGGATATTTAATCATCAGAAAAACTCTGAGCTACATCATTAAAAAATTACCAAACTGTACTAGTAGCTCCAGTTTGCAAAGAACCAGAATATGAAATACTCCCAAATAAATGGGTGTATAATGGTATAAATAGAAACATACCAGAGGATTCTGTTACTTGCTTAGTGAGTTTTATAAAACATACCAATGATTGGGGATATGTGGCCAAGGCCTCCCTATGGTGTTGAGGCTCCATACAGTGGATGTTCATAGACTGGTATTTATCTCCACTAGCCAGACTTTGAGAGCATGAACCATTCTCTTGTGTGGCTTTTCCTGAGGAGTCATGAACAAACATCTCCCAAACTCAGGGATGGGGTCATAAACCTCGGAAACTTCCTGAATCTTGCATGTTGTCATCTTCCCCTTACTAGGGAAGGTTGTTGTCTTGAGGGGATGGGCACCTTTTCCTAAAGTTCCTAGAGGTTTCCCTTAAACCTTGCGTCTTAAGCAATAAGCTGAGGCAGGTAGGCTCCATGGGGAGGGGATAGTGATAGTGAAAGTCACTGGTCACTGGTGGACACACTGGACTTCCTTTCTATGGTTTCAGCTTTTAATACAGTGCTTGGTGTGGTGACACCGTCATCTTCCAGAAGGCCTGGGACTGGCTGGTAACCTGCATAAACTCTCTCCTCCCTTGGGGTGTCCCTTTCCTCCCACCTCTTTCCTTTTTATCTTCACTTTGATTTTGGTGACTTTCTCTTACTTCTTTTCTTATCTTCTGTGTCTTGGATTTGCACCAGTAAGCAGATACCCTGCACTGGATTTTGATGACAAGTCATTGAGTCTGTGTCTGTAAATATGGGTTTTGGTTTAGAATTTTTTTTAACTTCAGGCCTGAAAGTCCCGCCCCCATACTCTCCTCAGGACTCAGGAGAACCCTATTCTCCCCTGAGAACTCTCCCCTGTCAATCCCCTATTCCACGACCACTGTTCCTGGCCTGCCTGACTCAACTCTTCGTGTACAGCTTTGGTGTTCTAAACTGCAGTCCATCAGTTATCAGTCTTGGAAATCCCTGTGGTCATCTGTCTTTGCCCTGTCAAGCTGTGTTACTCATCCAGCCCTGGACCATGAGCTGTGCCAATGGTTTCTTTATGGCTCCGGTGCTTTGCTGCAGCCCTTTGGCACCCAGGGTGGAAGTTAGCAATACTGTACGAGTAAATGAACACAGTAAGATCACTAGTCAGCTTATCACCAGCACCACTTTTGACGATGGGGACAAGATGTCTTTTTGAGGGGACATCCTTTCATACAGTAGGTTTAGCAGCTTGCCCCCTGTGCCCACAATGCCATGACAACCCAAAATTACCAAATTTGCTCCAGACATTTTTTGGGAATCTGTGCTTTCATTTATTTAATATATACAAATTAGAAATTTTGCATTGCTCATTTTTTTTCCTGTCCCCTGAAGTATTTTCTATTGCACCAGGCATTTACTTACATATTTAGCTCACAAACTTTCAAAAAATGCGAATGGTTAACTCTATTCTCCTTCCTGGATATAATTCTCTGTGGTCCTTGTGATTTAGAAAAGAACTTCAAGACCTGTTGAGCCACCGGGTTTCTGGGGTGTCTCTGCAGCATAGTATACAAGCCCTTACTCGAAGCATTCAGCTAGTTTTCATTTTCTAGTGTATTATTGCTACTTATGGAAATTGCTCAACTGAACCCAGCAGGCCATGTTTCACCTCCAGCTGTGACCTATGGTTAATTTTGTATTTAGAAATTAAATAAATTTGTTAGAATAGTATTGTTTATGCCCAGTAGGTAATACACCCCTGATCCAATGAAGGGATCAATTGTCACATACACTAAATTAAGTCTTCCTAATACATATCAGGGAAATGAGGAAAACAAATGCATTTACATCAAGTCATTGTATTATATTTCATAGATTTAGGTTTTAAAGAATAATGACAAATTTTGGAAATTATGTTAATTCTAACTGTGTGTGTTGTATCTTTAAGACATATACTAAAACAAATGACCATAAATTTCATACACTATATATTATGTGCAAGATCAATTATATTTTATTTTAGGCTGCATTAAATATAATGATGAATTTATCTAGAGTTTTTAAAAGCAGTGTTCTATTGAAACCGAATTTAGTTCATGCAGCTGCTTGTTGAGTTGATCCCTGCCTATGATTCTAATTCCTGCAGAGGCTGAGTTAGGCACATTAGACTCCCTGGGAGATTCTGGACAGCCTGGTATAAAAGTAACACCCCAAACAAAAACAAATCAGAACAAAACCAAAATATCAGGAACTGTGTAAGGTAGGAACTCATGTTTACAAACTAAGGTGGTAGCTTCATTTACATGTTAGAGTAGATAACATTGTAGCCTGGTCCAGGAGGTGACAGCAAAGGATACCTTATCTCCCTACCCAAAAAAGTATTTTCCTTTGTTCACATCTCTTTTTCTTCCCTCAAATGGGCACTGGCATGATTACTATCCAGTGAGGAACCCAAACCCAGCACCCAGAACACATAAAAGAAAGAAAGCAGGACAATGTCTAAGAACTGGAGAAAACATACCAAGAGTGGTATCAATAAGCAGGCCCTGAATTCAGATGTCAGACATCCCAAAGATCTCCAGGCTGACAGATGCTAGAATATAAGACAAGTAATGTTCCCATTTGACTAAAATATAGTGTCTCTTTGGAGGAATGGAATTCAGGCTTTTCTTAGTGGTCATGAATTTACAAGGAAAATTCAAATACTTTAATAAATATGCTTGTGCAGTAGTATTCTGAGAATGTGCACAGAATTACAAAGTCTCCCTTCTCCCTGTAATAAAAAGAACAATGTGAAAGTGTGACATTTTTAAAATGCAAAAAATGCAAGCATCTTTTCTGAGCTTAGTTTGTTCCTACTCTCCCAAAAAGTTGTGTGTGCTATATTTGTGTGTGCTATATGGCTCAACCACTAAGCTATGATGTCTGGAAGGAGGTTGCTGAGCCTGCAGGGGGCTACTGCCTGCACCCACTTCTCCTCTAGTGAGAACATTCCTCAATTGGCTGCTGAGCTCAGGATAATAAATATGACAACTTTTCTCCCTTGGCATTGCTGGGTCAAGTGCAAGTAACCTTCAATGTAGTAGGGGCATGGAATTTATAATCTAGGGAGTCAAGGTCATGAGAAGTTACCCATACCTTTGATTAAAGGCTTGCAAGGAAATTAGATGCTGAGATTTCAGATTCTGAATAAGGTCCAAGCTTTAATTTACTTCTAGATTTTTCCACTCACTATGGCTCCTGTGCTCTAAGTATCCACATGCATTAAAGCTGGGGAAAGAATCCATTTTTATTGATGCAAAAAAAAAGCAGTATAACAAGATCCATTGCATTTCATTGTCTTTGAAATGTGTTTTTGAAATCAAACTGTAGAACTCTTTAAATACATTTCATATAAATATTATTTTAGACACAAATAGCTAATTGTCTCAGCATCTAACAAGAGTGCCTTGTTTGTTGCCCGTTCCTGTGTCTGGACTCAGCTGCCTCCCCTGTGGCATTTAGGCACTACACAAAGGAAACATAAGTAATTATTAAGGGAATGAAAGAGTTGCTTTGTGCTTTTATGACATTTCATAATTTTCAAAATGTTCTTGTTCATGATCTCATTTCAGTATTTTTAACACTAAGTTCTTAGAATTATTGTGCTAATCGGTGGGAGAATTTGGATTAGAATCCAAGGCTCTGTGTATTGTTATTCTTTTTGTGTCCAGTGGTCCTGCTTCTCAGGCCACCAAAGTATGCTTTTAAAGAGCCCAACTCCTAGTGACTAAGAAAAGAAAGACATGTAACATTCTGCATGGGTGCATGGTGCTTAAGGGCTAGAGCTTGACATTTTTACCTAAAATGCTGATGTTTGGAATGGCTTTGAGTTTAACAATGCATGTGGGATACTCTAGACCTGCCTTTATGCTACACAATTGCTTTAAGAACTAAGACCCTTTCGTCTTGGACACAGGCATCTTATGTAGATTGTGTATACCAGATACTCTATGTGTGTAATTTTTATTAATTAAAAGTATTTTTCTTTACATTTTTCTCTAAATAACAAAAGATCTGTTTACATAGCATTCATACTATATAGGTACTAAAATAATCTATAGATGAAAAAATATATGGTAAGATATGTGAAGCTTAGAGGCATATTCTACATCTTTTTGTATGAGGGGTTTGATCATTCTTATATTTTGTTACCTATGAAGAGTTGATTCTGGATTGCATCATAAATATGTATATATGCACATGTGTACATATACACAAATATAGATATACACATATGTATTATGCATCTTCATCACCTGAAATGTACATAAAGTAATACATCATTAAAAAGAAGACAGGTTGTGTTCTCTGGGAGAATGTGGGTAACATAAAGCTGTCAGCTTTCTAAACTTGTTCTCTCCTCTTTGGAATTCATGAGTGGTCCACGTACTTCAAGGGGATACTAGAGGGTACAAGTTGCTTAGCAGTCATATCTGCACAAAGCTGCACATTCTTTGGTAAACACAACATATTTGATAGGGGAGGAGGGAATGATGAAATGTTGTAAGGCAAAACAGATAATTCAAACTAAAAGGACCCTAAAACATGTTTTCTCACTTGAAGACTGGAGGCTGTGCCCATGATCCCAAGTAGGCATTGTTCTTTCCCCATCATGAAGTTTTTTCTGCATCTTGACTATGTTTCTCAGCTATCAATTGAAATAGGATCTTCTGGAAATGAAAACCAAGTTGACCCATGCATGGACCACAGGCACAGATGGATTATTTTAGTGTTAAAGTAGAATTATCCTAACATAGATAGATGACTCTTATTACCAACCCCAGAGGCCGTGTAGCAGCTGGCTTTGGATGGTCTCTGAGATGTGCCCTCTGACTGCTGGAGAATCAGAATTCAATAAGTCATCTTCATCTGTTTCCACAGTACAGAAATGGAATAGAAAGGGGAAAAAGTTGATAAAATGTGGGTCCATAGACATTTCAATATACTTCCTGTAAGATAAAACAGTGAACTGCCCCTGAAGAATCATTTGCCCACACATCTTCCCATATTTCAAAGTGGTGATACCACGTACTATTTTGACAAGGCCAAGTAACCTATAAATAGCTGAGTTTGCTGCAGACATTAACATCTAGAATCTGTGCCTGAGAATCATTGTCACAGGACCAACTGTTACCACCCTGGCACTCAATGCCAATTTTGTTCATTCTTAAATTCAACTCTGATCCTGAGATGCATCTTGTGCCTCGATGCTAAATATGTCTACTTTGTTCCTTGCCAGTTTTGCATTTTATTTTGCTTGAACTTGTCCCAGACATTCTTTAAAAAAAAAAATTTAAAAAAAGATATTTTAAGAATATGTTTTCCACACCCAATTCTTTTCAAATCAGTGGTGTTAGTTCATCAATGAAAGAGGAGAGAATCATTAAGAGGAAGGTTGGAGCTGACTTAAGCCATGAGTAAGCTTTGATGAACACAGGGATGTGGCCCACCTCTGGTTGTCATGCTTAAAGGCCTGTGAGTGAGCTCAGCTTGATTGGATCCAACTGGTGACAACTCAGCCTTCTTCACTGACCTCTACTATGCCATGAGGATGGGAGTCCATATGACTGAGGTCTTCTAGAATGTAGTCAATGGCCCTCAATAGGCTCCATGCTTCACAAGCCCTCTGGGGTTTCTATAAGCTGTGTCTGTTTCCCTTCATGTCAGAAAGATGGATGATGCACTGGCCTCCTTCTCTGACCACCTCGGCACTCTCTATGACTTCCTTCCTTCCTAACACTCAGTTGGGAAAACTGGTCAAGGCCTAGTGAATTCTTACAAAGTCCTAATTATCAGAGCATGCCCATTAGCCTCTGCTCCAGTTGAAATGGTTTCCTGTGCTTTCTCTCCCTTGTCTCTTTGATTAAAGAACCACTTGAGCTTTCTGTGCCTCTGTCTACATTGTTTTACATCCCATACCTCTTCTGACCTCCTGCTTCTTCACCAGGCTTGTGTCTTCAGGATGGTGGCAGCATTCTGTCTCATTGACACTGGGTTTTTATTTGGGGGATTTGCATAAATACCCTGTTGTTATCTCTGTTGCTCCCTTTTCCTTCATAATTGACTGGATTGCATGTTTTCTCCTTGCCAGGTCTGCAGAAATCAGCAGTGGGTCACATCTTTTCGGTTGGAACAATTTCCCCTTGGCTGTGTTTACAGCAGAGTGGTTCTCTCTAGTGAGACTCTCCTTGGGGTGGCCTCTTGCTATAAGAAGAAAATTTCTTTATGTCTCATGTTGTTCTTGAAAGAATTCAAGGAGCAGCAAATGGAAATGGATGCATCCTGTACCCTGTACACTGTAATTTTCCATTCCAGTCTCCATTACAGGGTCATTATCATAACAGTGTGTCCACTCATTCCATTAAGAACACTCAGCCCTGTGGTCTGGAAGGTCTAGGTGGAGACGCTTCATACAGATGGGTTTTGGTTTCCTGTGTTTGCTCTCCCTTTGATCTGTTTGTTGTAAACCCCTAGGTGTGTTTGCCCTGGTCTCCTCACCCCTGGGATGAGCAACTGTGTGATTCTCTGATGCCTTTAATACCGTTCTTTGCTGGATGGAACTTTACTGTCCTTTCCCCAGTCACAAAGGATTTGGTAACAAAACAAGCTTTGCTCCTCCAACTGTTCTGTCTCCGTTCCCAAATATTTACACATTTTCTGGAAATTTCCATTGTTTTTTTTTTTCTATTGGATTTTTCTATTGTCTATTTTTTTCTGAACAGTTTTGTCAGCCCATCATGCTGTGCTGTTTTTATTAGCAGTGGAGCGAAGAGAGTCATATATTTGATATCTCACTCCCCTTATAGAACAAGTTCGTGTGAGTGAACAATTTGCACTGTATGAACCGAGCTATGCAGCAGATCAGATAATGCAAACCCACACTGCTACTGAAAGCGAAGCTCATATGACCAGAGAGCAGAACTTCTGTAGTATCGAATCTATTTTGTCAGGGTTTCTATGTAATTCAAATCATCCTGGCATCCTGGCACTCTGTGCCAGTCCCATAAGCAGACTCTGTTGACATTGTGCCTTTGTCCTTTCCTAGCTCAACTTGGTCCAGGCACAGAGGGGAAAGAGCCCAGTCATAGAGGAGCATCCCTACCCACCTCACTCTTCCACATGGATTCTTGAGTAGTCCTTTGACAATAAACATGAGGCCAACTCAGGCTCAGAGTATAATCCATGCTCATTACCCTGGCCTGTATTGCTTTTGCTGCCACATGGTAAATGTTCCATATCCTGTGGCATTTCCTTCCTAGGTGCTGTGCCCAGGCGTAGTCCATCCTCCTGGCCTAGTATGGCCTATGTCCTTTGTTCAGGGCAGTCCTGCATAGGTCCTCTATGCACCACCACCTGGTAGCTCCAGCAAATCACAGTCTCCCCTTAAACTTCCTCTCCAGGAAATCGTCCCACACCCTCGTCTTCCCTTTTAGAGCAGTGGAGAGCCTGTCTCCTCATTTTAGCATGTGAACAGCTATGGTGTAAATGTAATGGTCCTGGTTTTCCTGCATAAACTGTAACTTCTAGTACAAAGAGTGTCAAATCAGTGAGTGTTGAATGAGGGGGTAAGCTTCCTGTCACATGATCCTATTTATTGACAGCTCTATCTATGTTCTTCAGTTAAAACAATTCTCTTTCCTTGTCCTTCTACTTCTGTTAAGGAACCACTTGCTTGCATGTCCATCCGTGTGCTTGGCTATGAATGAACCTGTAAGACTTTCCTCACCCCAAGGTTCTTCATCAAATATTCTGAGCAACACTTCCCTGCTAGTTATACCATTACGTTTAAAGAAGTTAAAAATTGTTTATGAACATTTGATATGTATTTAATGTAGTTTTAATATGTATTAATTATACAAAAATGGGTTTCATCATAATACTTCTATGCATGCATATATTACACTTTGATTAGTGTGAGCTCACAACCATCAACTTTTTCCAATGTGTGGTTTCCATAAGCAACCTTCTGAGTGGGAAAATGTTACATCTACAGCATGTTTATAAAAGGCTTGTGTGTTCTCTTTTTAAAATCATTTGTCTTAAGTTTTTATATTATAATTATATCATTTCCCCTTCCTTTTTCCCCCTCCAAACTGTCATATATACCTATCCTTGATCTCACATCAGCCTATCCTTGCTCACTTCCAAATTCATGGCCAGTTTTTCATTCACTGGTGTTACATTTCTGTGTGTGTATGTGTATATGTGTGAGTGTATTTCTAAATACATAAATATAATCGTCTCAGTCCATATATGTAACTTGTATTTATGTTTTTAGGATCATCCATTTGGTATCAGATAAATAATTGGTATGCTCTTGTTGTGGGAACTATTAGAAAAATTTGGCAGTCTGGTTAGCTCCCAGCTTGACTGCCATGTTCCCACTCTAAGTTCCCACACTAACAGCGGCACTGGTTGGCCCAGGACCCACAAGACTTTGGCGTGGCTGTTGTCTAGTCAGTCAGCTCTATGGAGTCCATAGCTCTAAGCATGGCTCCAGGGCCAACTCCACCACCTCCATGCAGTAGATATAAATATAACAATTCCTGTATAGGGTAGAAATAAAACTCTTAATGCTTAAAGATTATCCAATGGATTTATATATTAGCAAATACTCAATACACAAGGTGCCTACACAATTAGAATTGTTAACCCAATTACCTAACCTTGATATGAATAACTACCTGAGACTGCCGCCATCTCTCCTCTCCTTCCTTCTCCTTCTTCTCTCTCCCAAACTTTCTGCCCCACCTCCTTCTACTGCCCAATCACCAGCTCTAGCCTTTATTTTACAAATTAAGGTGGGCAGAAGGTTCACAAGAAGTCACCTGTGTACTGATTCACTCCTCATCTGCAGTCCCTCCCAGGAAAATGGAATTCGCATCAAAATACAAGACCAGGGCTATCCACAACATGCTCTTCCCTGGGGAAGACTATTTATTTCTCCCTTTCTCAGTATTCCTTAGTTAAATAAATCTCTTTGCGTAAGGTTGAGGCCTCATGAGCTTTTTAAAGCAACCAATACTTTCACAAACAGTGTCAAATGACTTACTTTTACTTATTTTCTTATATGTATTCCAGAAATCTTAAAGGTTTGTAGTACAATTCAAAATGAATTCATGTTTGTCAAAAGAAGACATATGCATGAAAACTATAATTATGTACACATTTGCCTTTGCAAATACAATCTACACAACAAGTATCTGGGTATAGACATCAGGTTAACAGCATCCTTGTTGCCTTAAGTCAACACTTGAGAAGGGCTATTTTATCTTTGCCTAGCAGACATAGAATATCCAAACTCAGCATCCCTCCTGCCTTCAGGAATTATTAATGTTTCTTATACTTTTGATTTTCAGGAGGAATGTCAGAACTACATACGAGTGCTCTTAGTGGGCGGGGACCGGCTATTCACCTGTGGTACCAATGCCTTCACACCTGTCTGTACCATCCGCTCGGTATGTGTCCATGTTGAACTTCAAGAAACTTATACCAGGAACAGCCAAGCATGATGCTTTTAGAAGCCCCATTGTTGACGTGTTTCTGTTTACGAAGGGAAAGTACCTTTGCAACATTGCTGCTTTGATCAAATACATGATGTGTTTACTTCTAACCAACCAGGACTGTCATTTATATGAAAAAGTAGAAATTAATTGGACACTACATATTGAAGTATGCTTTGAAACTACTTCAGTCAGCGTTTTCCCAATGAATGGCGCTTAGTGTCGATCATAAACATAGACTTCTTTTTTTATTTTCGTAGTGGTAGAAATATTATCAATTACTAAAATGCTATAAAATCACAACTCATATGGGAAGAAAAGATCTATAAACTGGATACAAGGTATGCCAAAAATAAAATGAGCAGCCATCCACGAGCAATATAATGTTATAACTGTTGTTATAGACGGGGACTTTCATCTTACTCGTCTCCCTGTAGAAGCATGGTAGAGCCATTAGACATGCATGCTATCTTCTTAATTCAGGATATTAATTTAATCTTCTTTGAGAAATATAACTAGGAAACACCATTATGTTAATTTATGGATATTACAACTCCTCTTAAAACCTTAACTTATCATCTAGGCTTAGTGTTCATTATTTTAAATTTTAAATTCATCCTCAATATCTATTCCAGGAAGTTGTTACTTGGAGGGAGGGGGTAGTTTTTTTTAAAAGGAAAATCCTGAGATGTAAAGACTTAGTGTAGCTTCCCGAGGACTATGTTTCCAGCAGCGGAGGAGAGGGGTAGCTTGCTATTCCTGCAGAAACCACCTTCACGATTTTTTACTAACTCAGTTAAAAGTCAAGAATCAAATTGAAATTGAGTCTTGTCAAAATTCTCCAATACAAAAGAAGAAAAATAAAAGTTATACTCATGTTTAATTAGATGGAAATCAGAGTCTTGGAAGCCAGTTGATACTTGGCATACATGCAGATTTCTCAGCACTGAACACGAGGGAAGAAAAATATAAGAAATGTGTACAACACAGTACAGAATATTGACACATGCTTATCAGTAAGTAGTGTTTAAAGACCTCTTTTTTGTCAGGTTAATACCATGACATATCTATAAATATTAAACTTGGATTCTTCATTAAAGTAGAAAGCAGTCGACATTCACACATCCTATGTCAAAGCCATATCTTGCTTTATATTGTATTACTAGCATGGTGTTCTGTAACTACAAGGATGGATTCTCTGGCCAAGATTACAGAGAGCTGTTTTCTTTCGGAAGGTGAAAGTTAGGAAAGTTTTACATCTCACACAGCCAGTGCATACATGGGACACGCGTGTCTAACAGTGGCATGGGGTGGAACATAAGCACATCGGATGGGATTTTTCTGAATTAACTGGTTTTCTTCTCATCTTCACCCACAGTTAAGTAACCTGACTGAGATCCATGATCAGATCAGTGGCATGGCCCGCTGTCCCTACAGTCCCCAGCACAATTCTACAGCTCTACTCACTGCCAGTGGTGAGCTCTATGCTGCAACAGCCATGGATTTCCCAGGACGAGATCCAGCCATTTATCGAAGTCTGGGCACCTTACCTCCGCTTCGAACTGCACAGTACAACTCCAAATGGCTCAATGGTAAGTCTCTAAGTCACACTGAGCCTCGTGTTGTTTTGTTTGCGATACTTGGCTAGTTGCTGCTTAAAACTGCAGTCACACTTTATAAAGAAGAACAAAATCTTCATCTTCAAGGTATAATGCTTTTAGTACTGATAAATAGCAGTACATTCTTTAGTACTAGGGGGAGGAGTAATTCTTCCAACACTGTAAGTCAGGCTAATAGAGCCAATAGTGTCAGCCGATATAGACAAGACTACCCATCAGTGTTCAGCTGTTTCTTCCATGTGTTGCTGTTTAAAATCTAGGAAGTTGAATGATGGGTCATAGACACATGTGTGGTCATATGTACTATTCCTTAATGTCTACTTAATATATTTTGAACAAGAAATTAATATATGACATTTTCAGACAGTATCAAGAACCCATTTGCCTACAAATAACTCCATGTAATTTGACAATTAAAAACAAAATTGTTTCCAGTGTATGTGTCCATCACTTTGGGGCAAACATCTTCAAAATTTAATTCAATGCCTTGAGAGTTCATCAGGACCCAAATCTTGTCAAGTTTAGATTCTGCCACCCACAGCTTGCCAAGTTGGTCATAAGCGCTTCCATGCTCAGCTCATGAAGGCAAAATCAGCACTACAGTTTCAGGCTTGTTCACAGTTGTGGCAACATCCCCTGGAAGACGTACCACACGCATGTCCATTTGTCTTTTAAGAAACTGGAAATTTCCAGAAAAAGTATCAGTCAGTTATAAGCAAGAAACAAATCCCCTGTTAAATAAACAGCCAGAGACTGGACAGAGACAGCTGTACAGACATGTATGGCCATGTGAATGTCCTGCGTGTAGCTTCAAAGATGTGTGTCATTGTGTGAGTGTCCCGCATGCTCTCAGTCATCATCCCTGTGTATTTAGGTGTATGCTCCTATGAACATCGACACACTCACATGGGCATTGTCTATCCGTGCTGCGGGGTGCATCACCTGCGCACTCATTTGAAAGTGTGCAGAAAGGCAGAATCTTGATTCTTTGCTAGTGTAATACTTATTGTTTTGCTATTTCAAGATCTTCAAAGACTGGGTGGCCCTATGCCCGGCACAATTTATCTATGCAGGTATACATCCTCACCTCATTGAGGCTACTTTTGTTTGTCTTCGGATAATTCTTTGTTATGGGAAAGGTATTGTCTTTGTGGGGATTGTTTAGTGTCATCCCTGTGATCCCTGCCTACTAGGTCCTACTAGTCCCACCTCCTTAAATTATAAAGCAAAAATAAATACATATATTCTCAAATATTGCCCAGGGGAAGTTGTCTACTTTTGAGGCCTACTGGCTTTCACTTAGGCAATCCATCATCCATCTATCTGTTTGTATGTATCTATGTATCTGTCATCTACCATTCATCTATCCATCTATCATCTTTCCATCATCTGTCATCTGTCTTTCACAAGTAATTGCTAAATACTACAGTCAACCCAAGAATCCCAGTTAGCCTTTAGAGCACGCTCATAGGACTCTCCATGCTATCACCCCTGAGCCTCTAGTAGCCTTGCTGACTTACTGTTCTCAAAGGGCAACGTGAATGTCGTCTGAACTGAAGCAGCACCTGGGCGTCCCTTATTAACACCCCTTCTTCTGAACTCATTTCAACTCCATCCACGTACTCTCTGTAGACAGTCCCCTGCTGTCCCTGACGCCTATATTGGTGTATTCTTCTATGTATTGTTGTTTTTCTATGTATTGTCAATTTTCACTGGCTGAACATTGTATGCCATTGAAAAATCAACTAACATTTTTTTTCCAACTGGCCAACTGCCTTGATCTGAGTCTTCAAATATCCCCTTCTTCATGGACCATCATCCTGACCATATTATTTAAACATCACATCTTTTGCTCTCTAGCCCTCATGATCCTTTCCGATGGTCAGTTTTTAACATTAGCCACTATATTCTTTTACTATCTTGCTTCTGTCTTTGAACAAAAAGGGCATTTGCCATACACTGGGATGAAGCTCTCTTGTGCACCGCTTTATTTAACACTTGCAGAGGTATGTAGTTGGGTTTGGTTGATGATAATTGAACAAATGAATTAATGAATACCATAGTCTATGTTCTAGAGTTCACAGAATAAAAAATTACTCACACACTACATGAAATATGTAGAAGCCAACTCTGTCCCAAAGGTGGAGCCCTCAAGAGGGCATTAGTACCCTCCTTAAAAAGATCACAGTGAAAAAAAAAAGATTCATTAAAAAAAAAAAAAGCTGGTGGTGGTGGTGCACGCCTTTAATCCCAGCACTTGGGAGGCAGAAGCAGGTGGATTTCTGAGTTCGAGGCCAGCCTGGTCTACAGAGTGAGTTCCAGGACAGCCAGGGCTACACAGAGAGACCCTGTCTTGAAAAACCAAAAAAAAAAATTTAAAAAAAAAAAGATTCATTAAAAAGATCACAGTGCAGAGAGTAGCCTCACCTCTTTCATCACACAAGATCTGTGAAATTTGAAATAAACCTTCACCCAACATGAAGCATGCTGGGACCTCCGCTGGCAGTGTTCAATCCCCAGTCCTTTGGGAAAGAAATTTCTGCTGCTCCGTATAATAAGCAAATTGATATTTTTGTCATGGCAACCTGAATGGACTAGAAAACAAATACAAAGGATAACTGACTTTTTGTTGTTGTTGTTTCCCTCATTAGTTTGTGACTTTCTCGAGGGCAAGCGTGAGGTAGGGCCATCTCTGTGATCTTAGGCCCTTAGGGTCTGTCAGTGCTTGTTGAATGAATAGGAGATTAGAGCATTTCTTAAATAGAATAAATGGTGTTGTTACATAAGGCAAAAATATCTCGATTGTAACCTAGAATCATAAAGAAAGGAAAACAAAAGTAAAAACAACTCAAAGCAAAACAAAACCCAAGAACTGTATGTTTCACACTGACTCAGGATCCAAACCTTACTCCCCGGCTCGTCTGCCCTCTCTTCAGTCATTATGTAATCACTTATCAAAGTCAGTGTAATTGGCTGAGTAACATTATGGGGGCATCTGGAACATTAAACTGTGTGTTTGAAGGCAAACATAATTTTCAAAACCAGATTTTTCCCCCTTTGTGCCAAAATCACTCTTAAAACAAATTTATGTGTTTAGAGAAATTTCTTAACAGCTTTAATGCATTAAAATATTAATCATTACTAACCCTTATTAAATGATTACTGTAAGGCAGGGCAATCAATGTTTAATAGCCAAAGCTTAAAATAGAAGCTGTAAAACTCGCCTTCATGAAAGTAACAAGTCAAATCGGAGGAAACAGAAAACCTATGAAAAGTAAAAGGAGGGGGTATGTACAAGACAATACTGTGGGATTGGATTTGGAAACTGAGGTTTTGCATAGAACATGGAAAACAAGGGCCTGAGCAAGCTTGAAAAATCTCACCATGAGCTCAGAGTGGCCGTCATCTTATCAACACCCAGGGACTTGCTTGTTTCCTCATTGAGGACCCGTTTGTTTGGTTGACATGCAAATTCCTGAGCTCCTTTGAATCTCAGATTCTACCAATGGTTGCCTATGGAGGACTCACTTGAGATCTACAAACATCACCATAGTACAAGTATCACATTCTGTGACATGTAACACACAGAAGTACAATGAAATTTTTAATGTTCCTCCCAAATTTTGTTCATCAGAAGAACGGATCAGGGTGAAAATGCTATGCAGAATTGATTTGACATAGTTTGGAAATTCTTACAAATTATATATGATTGTCCTCATAATGCACATGAATAAATACCTTAATAAGTTCTTTTTTATTTATGTTCTGCCTGTTGGCACAGCTACTGTAGTCTTGTTACCATACTAGGTACGTGGGAGAGTCTCAAAGACTGGGTAGAATAGTTCACTTAAAAGGGACACCCACATCCAACTCATTAGCAGTCTTCCCTGCAGTCCTCCAAAGGAGATCCTGGCCCTTAATGTCCAGATGACATCTTGGCCACATCTAGTAGAGACCTAGGATTTGAAAACAGATTCCATTTTGTAGCTCACACCTCTTGCCTACCACATGCTACCAACCCTCTCTCTATGTTTAGACTCACACTAGGATATACTGGCATCATACCTAGGCTGTTCCTTTCTACTGGTACATATATCTATATGCAAAACTGTTATGAGAGAGAGCCATATGTACTTTCAGAAAAAGTTGATAATTTTCTTCATTGTTGAAGCATTGTAAAAAGGATGTAATGAACCGAAATTACCCAGCCAAAAAAGACAAGTCGGCAGAATAATTTAACACTGCCCTTTATGGGATGTAAGAAATCAATTTAGATACTGTTTTTTGAGAATAATATGACATTAACCGAGCACTGAGTGTCTGAAAACCCCGGAGCCACAGAGTCCTTGGTTCTCTCAGGAGTTTCTGTACTTGCCAACAAGTCACTTAGAACCTGTGGGTTTTGATTTGTACATCTCAAAGGAGAATGGGTGATATACTGCAGTAAAGGCACAGACTGTGCACTGCTTTACGTGGAACTCCACATTAAAATCCATACAGGAGGAAAGAGATCTCCCTCCAGAGAAAGTATGTAGACATTTATTAGCACAGATTTAAATTAGAGAAAGCTACATACTCAATGTCTCACAATGCTAGACGCTTCCTAGTGAGAGTCTTGCATTCCTCCCATGCTGGTTGCTAATATTGCTTCCTTTCTGTCTGCCTGGGGTCCTTTTGTGGACCATCCTCTTGATCCAAATCATTCTGTTCCTCTCCCTCTGTTAAGCATTTGTTTTCCCAGTGGGTGGTTTCCTGCTTTAGTACACTCATCAAGATCTATGAAAGGCAGCTCACTCTCTGTGGGTTTATCTTTATTTGTTCTGTTTGTGCTTTTCTTTGGACCCAATCAAACAAGGAAACAGAGATAGAACCATCATATGGTATTACTTATTCTGTTGAAGCTTGTCAAGAAGAAAAATTGACAAAAAAAAAAAAATAACAGTGTTGCTGCAGAGAATGTCTTTCAAATGAATTTCATGTGTTTTACTTTGAATATATATATATATATATATATATATATATATATATATATATATATTCAACTAAGCATTGCAATTAAAAATTATATATATATATGAGATTAAATTATCACCTGTTTCAAAAAAAAAAAAACTGATTCTAAAAAGCCAAAAGAGTATCAGAAAAAAAAAAAAAAGAGCATTGCAAATCGAAATGTTCCACTTTAAAGGTGCTTAGACATACTCAGGAAATGAGCGCTAGCTAATGAACCTGGAGTTCCGTGACTTGGAAGATGTGATAAAGCAACCAGAGGCTGCACCTGGGCTGAAGGTAGACAGCACAGTGGACACCAATGGCTTTGGTGCTTTAAGAAGGATTATGTAAGCCAAGTTTACCTAAGAGCTGGGGAAGTCTACAAGGGAGCAGCTGTTCTCTAGATGACTAGGCATGAGTGTGTGTGGTTCTCCTTTATTAGGAAGGTGGAACACTCTAGAAGGTACTCCTTCGGGAATCATTAAATCCCTGTTTAAAAAAAAAATGCACTGCAGCTGATCACACACCCCACAATGCACTGCAGCTGATCATATTTCCCACAATGCATTGCAGCTGGTCATACTCTCCACAATGCACTGCAACTGGTCATTCTCCCCCACAATGCATTGCAGCTGATCATATTTCCCACAATGCATTGCAGCTGGTCATACTCTCCACAATGCACTGCAACTGGTCATTCTCCCCCACAATGTACTGCAACTGGTCATATGTCCCACAGTGCACTGCAGCTGGTCATACTCCCTACCAATGTCTCTTGAACCAGTGTTTCAGCTTTCCTTCTGACTTGCCTTCTGACAGTGGATGGTACAGGATAACCAGGGTTATGCTTGCTCTGTGCTTTCACACTTCACTGCCACCTCAAATCCCACAGAAATCTGAATATCCTACCCCTCCAACTCTCTATTATGGATTATAAGTCTGTTCTGGTTTTCTGCCCCAAATCTTCTGTCCCAACCCTGGCTCCATTTCAGCCCTGTCCACCCTCACGGACTTCTCTCAAGCTGTTCCTTCATTTGAGCATTTATCCTACTCGTGGTCTGTCATCCTTTCTGACCTCTCTCCTGTCCTTCCCTCTCGTCCCTCTGGCTAACTGCTACTGATATCCAGGTCCTAGTCACCATTGCAGTTATTCACTGGGCTGTCTTGTAGGTGCATTTGCACTGTTCCAAGAAATGGGCAGTGTCTATTTACAAAGGGTCCAGTGAATACCCAGGACAGTGTAGGAGCTGTTCAATGAGGGGGGCATGCTACAGATGGCCTTGGAGGCTTTGTGTACAGCACAGTCTCTGTAGCCATATTTCCCCAGACAAACTGGAAGCAGTAGTGCCCTAATTTCATATTCAGAATGGAGGAAGGTTGTCACGCAAATAGAGATGATCTGTTTATTGTTGTATGTGTCCATTCAATCTACATAACGAAACAGAATTTTTGATCTGTATTTTGATGACTGCCAACCAAGTGCTTGGCACTTGGCATACATTCCCTTTGAATCTCACAGTGATACTTAAAGTGGTGTATCATTATTGCCATTCTAAATCAGAGAGAATAATGGTCAAATAAATTAAATAAACGTTCACACAACCAGTAGATGGAAGTATTGAGCCGTGTATACATACACCTCAGTACTACATGTATGTGATACACATGAACCTACGTACACGTGCACACAGAGATGTGTATTATCATCTATGAAAAATATCTGTGATCTAAGTTGAAATCTTAGGAAAAGGTCTATGGTCACTCATGAAGGGTTAAAGGACATTTAAATTAAGCTACATAAGTACCTACATAAAACTGGGTGGTCTAAATAAATACCTAAATGAAGTTAAGCTTTATTTTGAAAGTTTCTACAGGACATTTTGTTGTGGTTATGACAAAGGAACCATAGCATGGTGGATCTAAAAGGTATAATAAATACGGAAATAGCTTCATCAGGACACTTACAAATTAGGGCGATTTGCTATTTGTCATATGTAAAGAATGTTTTCATTAATTCATTTTCCTAATTGTGAAGTGGGCTCCTGTTAGTAAAACTCAGCCGAGATGCATGTATGCTTCTCAAATCCTAGTCATCTTTATGCGTGATGCATGCAGGATACGTTCGATCATTCATTGTTAGTATTATTTGAAGCTCTGTCAAAAACAAATTAATGTGAAGGAACAGGAAAGACAAAGGAAGAAACAAAAGCATTAGCCATCATTTGTTTGGGTCTTACTAAGTGCCAGCTCTTCATCACACAGTCCTTCAGAGTATATCTTCTGTGCTCTCAATACTCATGTAGGATGACAGAACATGGCACACACCAATGGTTCAGTCCAGAGCAGAGTTGCAGCCACACATGGGCTCCATGCCCAGTCATGTCAACCTTGCTTTCCACAAGCGTTTTGCAAGGTGGTCTTTTCAAGTGATTTTTTTTTTCATGGATTTTGATTCTAGTACACATTATATAAGCTTGAAACATTAGAGCTCTTTCATGTCTTTCATGGACATTCTCATTGATTCTATGGCAGTAACTACCAGGGAAGCAGCCCCTAGATTAAGCCATTTAAGAATACTACATTCCCGTGTAGATGCTTTGGGCATTAGAGTAGAAAGTGTAGATTAAGAGACTTCCCTCAGAGGGTTGCTGTTTGATTTTGTGTGGCCACACTCCTCTCTCAGGCTTGTTAGTGGCACCCTCTCATTGCACACATGTATTCATGTTGCGAGTCACTTCTTGGTGCTGCCAACTGCATGGTCATCATTTCATCATTTTGTAAGGTGTAGCACGGTTCTTATTTCATGGTGGCCAGTCCTCATCATCTTTCTGACATATGTCGCATGATATTCTGTAATCTATAATTCAATGCCTCACAAACATAAGAAACAACAACTTCTCCACTCCCATACTGATATACACGCTCACATAGAGCTGTGTTTCTTCCTATTCTGAATTAGTCAGTGAGAAATCTGCTCTTCATCGGTAGCTCTGATAGTAATGATGTATAAATGATCTCTGAGATTCCTCTTTCTAATATCCATCATAGACAAGACAGCAATGCCCGATTTATGGCTTGTTCAGTTCCTTCAAAATGACATGCTCTAGTTTGCAGTGAATCACCTTTTAACAAGAGACAAAACTCAAATAATGGAGGAAAACAGTGTGCGTCTTGCGATTCTGCCTGGTGAGATTGGTGTCCTCTTCTTCTAGATTTACATCTATTTGACTGCCTGTTTGATGGTTATTTTGGTATTTTCATTGTATTTGGAAATGCAGCATGATGCTACATGAGTTTCAAAAGAGGTGGAGCTTCCTGACTGAGCAGCTGGTCACACAGACAGGGACTGGTCATCACCTCAAGGTTCACTGTGGGGCAGCACGGCTTGCTTCCAAATGGACTCAGTTCCAATACCAGCGTGACCTATACAGTATAGTAAACTACAGAACAATAGCTTCTACAGGCTCAACCCAAGTTCTGTTTTCTCAAACAAGAAAGAAAGGCGCCTCTGAGCATTTCTGTTGAAATGTGTCGGTGGCTTTCAGGCTTAAGAAGGCTTTCCGTGCAAGAAGGAAGAAGCTATGGGTCAATATGCTTACCGTCCATGGGAAACCTGCATGAGACATATGGACTGGGCCGGGTCCTAGGAGAGCACTGAGAGGGCAGTTGTAGACATTCCAGTTAAATCTGCAGCTCTTAATACATTCTTGCTAATTAGTCCCTTGAGCAGCTTGGCCTCTGCTTCCCACTGCCCCTTCTTCCTTTATCATCCTTAATGTTTTAGAGAGCTCAGGGCGGTGTTCCTTTCAGACACTTAACCCTCTTTTCTATTGCATTCTAAAGCCTCCTCAGTGTGTACCAAAGTAAACCAGCTTAGCACTGTCAGTGGATGAGTTTGACTCTTCATGCAAGAGTGCTCGTCAAATCCTATTATTGTGTGTGTGTGTGTCTGTGTGTTGCAGTATGTTGTGTACTTACGTGTGAAATGTATGGACACATGCCTATGCACGTATAGAACTCTATATTTGAACATATGGAGGCCACAGATGTATCTGGAGTGTTTTATTCTCCTGCGCTCTGCCTTATGTTTTGAAACAGGGCCTATTACAGCAAAACCGGCAACTCAACATTGTGTTTAGCGAGGCTGGCCAGTGAGCTTCTGGGACCCACCAGTCTCTACCTTCAGACCCACACACAGCCATGCTGTGTGCTTAGGATTTGAACTCAGGTCCTCTTACTTTGATAGCAAGTGTTCTTACCTACTGAGATATCTGCTTGGCCTGCTGATCGTATATTAAGGAACTGGTGGAATTTTATCTTTTGTTTTATGGCCTTTCTTTCTCACTCCTTTGTAGCTCTAAATGAATGTGCAGGCTCTAAGGTGAGACAGTCTGATCTGGGGCTTCTTCCCCACACACGATGGTGGCTTGTGAACTTGGCTGGATTATTAAACTCTTTAGTATCCTTCACTATAAAACAGCACCTATCTTTCTGTTTCTTGTGAGTTTAGTGGCCCAGAGCATAGCTCACAGAATAGTGCAAGAACTAGTTCCTCAGAGTGGAGTTATTTTTATTATAACCTCAAATCCAAGAAGTAGCGTGATCACCTTCTTTGTGGTAATTCTCCTACTGGACAGTTGTGATGTACTAGAGATAGATACATTTTATCATATATCTGGCCCTATAGGAATGGCAGAGGTATTTGCAAGAATGTTTGATAAGAGTTGGCCTCATGCTTTCCAGTTGAGTACTGTTAACCTTAGCTCCAAGCAGGGCACATACAAGTGCTCTCTATATCTGCTCAGGGTTATTTTTTAACATTTGTTTTTAATTATGTGCATATGTGTGTATATATACACACATGGGTACCATGGACCTGGGATTATAGGTAGTTGTGAGCTTCAGAATATGGATACTGGAAGCCAAACTTGGATTCTCTGGAAGAGCAGTGTGCACTTTTAACTGCTAGGCCATCTCTTCAGCCCTAATCTTTTCCAGTTCACATGAGGTTTACTGTTACTATTAATGCTGGTGGTGGGTGATTCGCCTGTTTTTGGTAAAATCTCAAATTGTAATCTGTACGTGTGAACCTGGGTACAGGGTACATTCTGAAATGAATCTATGCATACAGATGACTAATTTCTATAAACACTAAATATAGTTTTGCCATTTGTCTTTGATTTTAGCAACCGTTTCTGTAATAGTTCTCTCTTGGAGATTTTTAATTAGTATTACTTTAAAAAAAACATCCCTCAGTATTTTACTTGTGTGCCAGAGAGGCACCTGACTTAGTGAATCTCTCTCCAGGATCCTAAGGTGTCCAGTAGCTTTGCATACATCTATCATCATGTCATACTTCAGTGCAATTTAGTTTGTTTATTCTGAATGTATCTGTTCCAGGTAAAAGCATCAGTGACCCAAAAACAAATGCTTGGTGGCATAGAAATTAAATCATTTCTTGTCAGGATTTCTATGTATCCTTTTATTTACTTAATTAGCCTCAGAATGGTATAAAGAGCTGAAGGAAAAGCAGAGTAGATGTGCTAATTATTTTATTTACATACTTTTAAAATGTAAAGCTGTGTTAAGGTATTTTTGATGATAGAGAGATGATTGGCAGTTGGTGACAGTTCTCCTGGACATGCTGAACGTTGGGTCAGTGTTAGTGTTGTGTCCTGACTACTCCAGCTCCAAGATGAACTTGTGTGTGTCCTATTAACATTGAGGGCTTATCTTGCTAGCAAGACTATTCTCTGTCATCCTGTCAATAGAATTCAAACTGGTGCAATCAATCAGATATTGTCAAGTACAAGGCCAGGTGAATTGCCCCATAACAAAGCAATTGTCCCTAAAAGTGGATCCTTGTAGATATAGCTGCTGTGTCTCTCTGTTAATTCTGAACATCAAAGGTTACTGCCATGATTATCCTAAGTACACCATAAAATCCTGACGTTTACTGACTGAATTGAGTGGCCTTGAAAATGAATGAAAGAGAGGTGAAACTGGTTCTTAAGAGTTTTTAAAGAAATGAATTAGGGCATAGAAGTGTGTGAAAACTTTGCTTTTCCATTATCATTAGGCTAAATCCCAAGATAACAGGATAATACTCTTGTGTTATATGTACAATTCTGATTCCTAACTTCCTAACAAGCCTGATGGTTAAATACAGGCTTCCCCATGATTTCAGCATTTATATATTATTATATTTCCACTGATTATGAGACCATAAAGCTTGCAGATTGTTTCGACACTCATTTTCCCTCTTTATGCATTCCCTTGGTGACCTAGAAATCAGAAAACAAGGCTTGATTGTCACAGTTACCAGGTCACCATAGTAACAGCGGATGCTAAAGCTAATTCGGGGTATCATCCTTGTGGTGTGTGTTTTTGACTCGGTTTTTATCTTCAAAAAAAATCATTTTTAGGGCTTTAGTGAAAGCACATAAATTGTGTCCAGTGACATGCATGTGTGCATACGTTTCATTGTCACACATGAACAAGTGTTACTTTAGAGTCCAGAATTCCCCAATGTATTCAGTCCTCTGGATACATTTTCTTCCTCTTTTTCTCAAGTATAAGGAAGGATTTTCAAACAGTTGAACATGTGTTTACCTTTGAACATGTGCTACTTACTTATTTCTTCTGTTTAGTCTCATTTTTACATTTCTTTCTTTTCTTTTTTGGGGGGGCAGGATTACAAAATGCTTAGATCATTTCCCTCTTCCCTTTCCTCCCTGCAAACTCTCCCATATACCCTTCTTTACTCCTTCAAACCCACGGGCTCCTTTGTCATTAATTGCTATTACATTTATAGGTGCAAATGCATATGTCTATATTCCTAAATAGATTCCTAAATGGCACTATTGCCTTGTGAACTTGAGTGCAGGCTTTACTCAGGATGACTGAGGGAGAATCTCACTGTTGATCTCTTATTAAGACACAGGCAAAACCATGCATGGAAATGACATAGCTTGTATCAGTAAGGTGCTTGCGGCACCTCTCATGTTTCTCTTTTTTCTTGTAAACACTAGTAGTTGTTGACCAGAACCATATTTCCTTTGGGGAGAAAGCAAAAGGTTATCAGATAAGACTTTTAAGAAAAGGAAAAGTATATGACATTGATATTTTCTCCTCTTGTTTCCAGAACCAAACTTTGTGTCTTCCTACGACATCGGAAATTTCACCTACTTCTTCTTCCGAGAAAACACCGTGGAACACGACTGTGGGAAGACCGTGTTCTCCAGGGCCGCCCGTGTCTGCAAGAATGACATTGGAGGGCGATTTCTTCTGGAGGATACCTGGACTACCTTCATGAAGGCTCGCCTCAACTGCTCCCGGCCTGGTGAGGTGCCCTTCTACTACAACGAGCTGCAGGGCACCTTCTTCCTGCCGGAGCTGGATCTGATCTATGGCATCTTCACCACCAATGTGTAAGTAGCTGACAGAGCTCCATTCCCTTGCTCTTCCACTTTTTCTGAATGGGCCTTTTGTTCTTCGACCTCTGAGGGTTTAAAGTTGCACTAGAGGAAGTCTTTCTTATTTTCCTGGGCTAACAGCCAAAGAACCACAAAAAGAGTCTTTTTCAGTATGAATTAAATATTAGATAAAGATATAGGACTTGCTTTAGGAAAGGAAAGCTCATTCGAAGTATTTTTTATTTGTCCTTAGGAAAAAGTAGTATCGAATTTTTGTATTATGGATTGTGCCTTCCTGATTAGTGAGTGTGTTCTAGACACTTTATGAAGTGAGGATACATATCAGATGTATTATTTGTTTTTGTAGAAAAGTCATACATTTTTGCATAATAAAAAGAGCATTGTCTGGAAAGTCTGAGTTTTGTGATCACATCACTCTTGCCTGGACCTCGGCAGTTATGTGAAGTGCAGTTGCCATTTTCCTCTCATAGCTCCTTGTGTTTCTCTTGGGAAGATGTTACTAACCTCACAACGGATAGCTTAAGAAAGCTTGGCAAGTTTCTGAGCTCTCACTAAGCCTTTCCTTGGTGGGATGCCTCATGACGCTGCATTGGCTTGCCTTTCCTTAGCTGTGGTTCTGTGAGAAGACCTCAGGTGTATCTGCCGCCTGTCTGGGCATTAGGGACCATGTGGGAGCTCCGGGATATACCCCTCTATATGAGCCGTGCTGGTTATAATTCTACAGTGCGGGCTCTGACTTAGAGCTCTAACCTGGAGATATAACAATTTACACAAAAGTGAAACAATTGTTTCCAAGGTAAAGAATTCAAAGTAGATGCAAGAAAAGTGTTCAGAGGTGGGATATTGGCCCACGTTCCATCCCTGGCTTAATTCCTGTTTCATTGTTGATGGCTAGAAAATGTTACCTGTGCCCAAAGTAGTCATTGGGTTAACGTGTGACATTTTGTCCACTCTCTCTGTAATTTCCTTTAATATTTATATGTGTGTATGTGTGATAAGAGTGTATATGTTTATGGACATATGTATGGGTATACGTGTTTTCCAGCATATGCATGAGTGTGGAGGCCCAAACTTGATGCTGGATATCTTCCCCATCACCGTTATTTACTGAAGCACAGACTCTCACTGAACTTAGAACTGGCCAATCCTGGCATTCTATCTAGCCAGCCTGCCCCAGAGACCCCAGTCTCTGCCTTCCGAGTGTGGGATTACAGGTAGCCACTCCTTTTCCTGGCTTTCTGTGATGTCTGAGTCCTAGTCTTCAGGCCTCATACTAGGATAGGAAATGCTTTATCTACTGAACCACCCCTCCGGCCTCCTTTGCGTTACATCACTGGTATCAGAAGAAGCCTGCCTACAACGGTGTTCTGACGAGCCCTTTATCCCGTGGCCTCCTTCTTCCTTTTTCTCTACTCTCACCACTATTGATAGGTGTTCATGGCCACTGGGTAGAAGCATTCCCCGAACTGACTGTCTCATTTCAACATGGAGTTAGAAAATGGTGGTATGACTGGCTGGCCGCCACCCGCTTCACAGTGGCCTTTTCTATTGTTGATCTACTTCTCAGCCCCGGAATCAGTTTTACTACTTGGGGATTTTCTTTTTCATACGAAAAACAATTTCTAGAGTTGATGTGCTTCTCAAAACCTTGTTTAAGAAACAGTGTCAGCCGCACAAGATAAATGCTCAGTCGCTCAACTGACATCAATTTTATACACTGTGGGAGTTTGGCTTACGTAGTTCTCCATTTGCTAACTCCGAGCCAGAAATAACAGCAGCAAAAGCTCCCATTTCCAAAGTTCTATAGGTTCTATGGCTGTGCCATTCCTTGGTGGGTTCTCAACCTTCCTAATGCTGCAGCACTTTAAAACAGTTCCTCATGTTATGGTGACTCCCATCCATAAAATTATTTCATTGCTACTCGGTAACTGTAATTTTACTACTGTTATGAACTGTGATGTAAATAACTGACATGCAGGATATGGGGCAGGGGCGGTGTGTCACAACCCAGAGGTTGAGAACCACTGATTTAGCATTGTCAAAAGGTTTCAAGTACTGTTCAGGATTGCAAACGTTCACCATATCAGAGGCCACCCAACATCAAGTTCTGTCCAGACAGGCAAGAATCCTCAGCACACTTGCTTTCAGCTGTTCATCAGCTTCATGATGGGTTCCAGCTCTCCCCTTCCCGGTTTCCAGCTTACCTTCTTGCATGAAGCAACGTTCTGGAAGAGCAAGAGAAAGAAAGGAAGAGGTGGGAAGGAGGGAGGGAGGGAAGGAGAGGAATTAAAGGAAGGAAACGGAGGAGGACTGAGGAGGGAAGTAGAGATCCTCTGACTTCAGTTAGAAACTATGACTTTGTGTGGCTGTTTCTTAGCACTAAAGGGAGGGATGCTAGTTCAGGCTCATTTCTCTCACTGGGGACTCTGGAGTTTTCTTAACCCTAGGCATCAGGTGGACTTCATGAGATGGATTACTACTGGAATGTTTCTTGTTTGTTGGTATGTCTGTTTGTTTATTTTGAAGGTTTTTTCCATTTTCCATCATGATGACAGAAAGCAAGGAGGTAGCTGAGCAGAGAAGAGCACGAGAAACTTTTGTATAAGAACAGGGTTTTGTTCCCAGCACCCACATGGCAGTTCACAGTGTCTTCAACCCTAGTTACAGACAATCTAATGCCCTTTCTGGTCTCTGTGGGCATCAGGCATGCATGTGGTACACATACATACATACATACATACATACATACATACATACACACACATTCTTACTTACAGGTAGACACTCATATACATAAAAATGGGTGATGCTTTTTTAAAAAGTTAGTGTCTTAGCACTATAGCTGTGTATAGTACAGATAGTATGTGACCTACATAATATAATTATATCTAAGTATAGGTATATATAAAATAAAGTTGTTTGGGGGACCTTAGAAAAATATTTGACACTGGGCAGTGGTGGCGCATGCCTTTAATCCCAGCACTTGGGAGGCAGAAGCAGGCGGATTTCTGAGTTCGAGGCCAGCCTGGTCTACAGAGTGAGTTCCAGGACAGCCAGGGCTACACAGAGAAACTCTGTCTCGAAAAAAAAAAAAAAAGAAAAATATTTGACTATGCTGTTCTTCTAAGGGAATTGATAAGATTAAGAACCTTTTGAAACCTCTTCTACTTTAGTTGGAACCAGAATTTAAGTCCCCATCATTCTGGACCGACTAACTGTGTCCCTGGCATCATGAAAATTTTAATTATTATTACTTTTAATTTTTTATGTATATGTGTGTGCTCGTATGTGCCCTGCATACATACAGGTGCCCATGAAGGCCAAAATGTTTCAGATCCTTTGGAACTGGAAGTACAGGCAGTTGTGAGCCACCCAGTAAGGGTGTTGGGAACTGAACTCAGAATCTCTGCAAGAGCAATAAGCACTTTTAACTGATGAGCCCCCATTTCTGCATCATTTTTATCTACTGAGTCTCTAAATAAAGGTCTTAGATAATATACAGTATTGATTACCCCACACAGTCTACTTGATTGCTCATGGATGCCAGATGGAATACCTGTGTTTCAAAGATAAGCTGACCAATATTGCTTCCAGTTTTAAGTAACTTATTCAGAGGTTGATGTAGAGCAGGGCGGGGTCACATGCCTGTGAGAGACCCTTAAAAGGAACTGGGCACACACTTTAATTTCTGCAGGTTGTTCTGACCCAAGAAGATAGATTAGAAGAAAATGATGGGGATGGGGTTTTCATGTAGCTCATACAAGCCCTTTCTTCCCCACCTGTCTCTATCAGAGTAAGTAAAGCAGAAAAGACGGAGGGTAGATGCTGTACCAATAACACTATGCCCAACAGAGTCAGAGAAATATACCCTTTGCCAGCTCAGATGAGCAGCTGCCAGGACTTCCTCGGGAGTCCCTGAGCGGACATCCATGTCCACGTCATCTCAGTTCAGAGTAAATTAGTGTCTCTGACTAGAAGAGGATGCAGTTGTTATTGCACTTGGCATCTTGACCAAGGAAATGGATTTGGGGGTCATGTGGAAAGTAGGAGATAATATGCCTGTGGCAGGGGCTGATTCATCTCTGTCTGTCTAGAAACTTAGGGTCATTTTAGGATCTATAGACTCCTTATAAAGAACTAGATGGTATTTGTACCAAAGCTTTAGCAGGAGGCTCAAGGTAATATTATTACTATGGATTCCCCATCATCTGTCAGATAACTGTCTGCGCTAGCCCTTGCTGTTATGTGTGTCTGTTCTTGACCCAGGCTAGTTGTTTCTCTGAATGTTACCAAAGTCCAGCCAATATGTCCTAAGTCTATTTTCCCCTAGAATTTAGGAGATGTTTATGTTCTACTTTTCCAAAGATAGTGAAGAGAAAGATAAAAGCAACAGTCTGAATAAATCCACACTAAGCAACCACTGCTTTTTAATCTCCTTTCTCAGTGCTGGACTCCTAGAAAAAAAAAATCATCTTCTAAGAGCTGTTCTTTAATACCATATGCTTCTCACAGAAATACCACAAAGAATTCAAATCCTGGTCTCTGTTGCAAAGTAGCCAGGGTGCCATTCCCCATCTATGGACCCCTGTCAGGAGCTCACTGAGCATGCTTCATTTCCCTTACAGGGATTTGTCTTTTACCTCAAGAAGACTCAGAGATTGTTCTGAAATTAGAGAAGTCTTTTGGGCTCTGTCCTTCACCCTCCTCATTGCTTGGCAGGTAGTTAGATGGTGAAGTTCTGAAAGTTTCGTGATTTTTCTCTAAGATGTAGGAAAAAAAAACACTGAGTTATTTCTGACCAAATATTGGCTCGGTGCATTAATATGGAAAATACATTCATGCCCCTCATTTTGTCTTCATTTTCCTTTGAGACCAATAGCCCGCTTGAAATGCAAATGTACGAAACTGGCATTTGCCATCCCCATGCTTAGTCAAAGGGCACTGACCTTGCCGGGCCTTCTGCCTACACCTTTCTAGTAGAGCCTGAATTCTGAATTAAGGCTTCACAACTTCATGACAGTGCTGTCTTATTTTTTTTTCTTGCCGACCCTTTTGATTTACAATTCCCTTTAAATAATAAATGAGACAAATCTGACAGGCACTCCCTGCAAAAATACTTTCAGTTTATTATTTTTTAAAGAATGACAAACACAAATACCTGGAAATTTGATAGAAAACAGAGGTTGGCCAGCTGCCATCTGAAGTAACCACAGATACAGGTGGAAGAGAGGTGGCCAAATGAATGGGTGGCTCCACCCACTGGAAGACAAAGCCTGTCTTCTCTAGAATTTAAAACTCAGGAAGCTTTTCAAAATCCCTTGTTGCTCCTCTTGTAGCTGTGTGAATTTAGTCCCAGCTGGCAGGGTCATATCTGCTACAGATCCTTACTTCATTATCTGAATGTTTGTTTTCACATGAGGAAATCCCAAGGAAGCCCTGGGCATTGCCCTGACTTCATCCTTTGGGTATATATAAGAGTCTCAAGCAAACTTAAAATAGCGAAAGGGAGATGTTACCCTGGGGTCAGTGGAGGTCAGCGATCACTGTGGGCTCTGACCAGCCTGTTCCTTCTCCTTTCTCATTCTCCAGAAACAGCATTGCCGCCTCCGCTGTCTGTGTCTTCAACCTGAGCGCCATCTCTCAGGCCTTCAATGGACCCTTCAAGTACCAAGAGAACTCTCGTTCAGCCTGGCTGCCTTATCCTAACCCCAACCCCAATTTTCAGGTAATCTCAGGGGAAGAGGGCATTACGAGTATCCTCCGTTAAGAATGAAGAAACTCAACGTAGCGAGCCTGAGCAATTAAACCTTGGCGCATGCACAGTACAGCAGCAGTCTCCTGCCCGCTGCGGGACAGCATCATCCAGGGCTTAGCTAGTATCAATAGAACACAGCCTTTTGTGGACTATGGCGCCTAAACAAGAAAAGGGGGGCCTTTTGTGAGTTGTGGTGACTGACCCTTAACCAAAAAAGGACAATCTTCTGTAGTAGACTAGGAATCCGGGTTTCAATTAGTGCTAATAATGATGGACTCTGTGCCCCAAATCTCTGATCCTTAATGAATGATATTCCAATGAATAGGGCCCAGGGCACAGAGCAGTGGGTCTTGACAAACAGAATTTGAGCTCTAATTGGCAAGTATAGGGAGGCTTCCTGTTGGGAAGGTGGACTGTGGCAGTGGCTGCTGGGAAAGAAGCCTGACTGGTACCAATTCATCTTTCGGTCATCCAATTAGAAGGTTCAAGCTGTGATGTCTTTGTGAATCACCCCACCTCCAATGCTCAGAAGAAGCAGAGACCTGGTGATGGTGCTGTTTATTTTTGTTTGTTCAGACCACAGGTATATTCATCTGCTTAAGCTACTGTAACAAAATACTGCAGTTTAGATTGTATTTAAAAAAAAAAAAAAGAGTGCCCTGTTTCTTCACAGTTTAGAGACTACAAGATCAGTGTGAGAGCAGGATCATTTTCTGGCGAGGTGTTTTTTGCTTAGGGTTTCCATTGCTATGAAGAGACACCATGACCAAGGTAATTCTTACAAAGGACAACATTTAATGGGGGCTGGCTTATAGTTTCAGAGGTCCAGTCCATTATTATCATGGCGGGAACCACGGCAGCATCCAGGGAGAAGTGGCTGGAGGAACTGAGAGTTCTACATCTTGTTCTGAAGGCAGACAGGAGAAGACTGGCTTCAAGGCAGCTAGGAGAAGAGTCTCAAAATCCACCCCCACAAGGACATGCTTCCTCTAAGAAGGCCATGCCTGCTTCAAAAAGGCCACACCTCCTAATAGTGCCATTCCTTGGGCCAAGCATATTCAAACCACCACAGGTGTTGAAGATGACCAACTTTTTCTTATATCATCCCTTAAAAGAATCATCACTGGCGTTTCCTCCTCCATTAGTCTGGCTCAGACTCCTATGGCAGCGAATGCTTCCGAGAGGTCCTGTCTTCAGCTACTGCCATGCTGAGAGATAGATTCTACATAAGAATTTGGATGCAGCAAACACAAGAGCAGCCTTCCCTGTAGGCCTGTTACTCCCAACACAGGCAACATATTTAACATCATCAAGTTCCAGACACTTGATCCAACATGTCACCTGTGTAACCATACATGTGGTATCAAAGCCACATGAGTGACACTGTTCTATGTACAGAGACAGGCACAGAGTCTCAGGGAAGGTCAGATAGCCAGGGCCACAGCTGCTTAGTGATTAAGCTGGGATCTTACCTCTGCCAACAAAAGTAAAATCCTGATGTCAACCAACTAAATTCCTGTTAGTAGCAGTCATTGGCTAGTGATATAATTGAGTCCATCCTTCTAATTTCGGTTGGTTTACCATCCCCCACCATAAAGCCCACGACTTCCAAGGAAAGTGGGTATTAGAAAAAGTTTAAATTTTTACATGTAAATTTTGGTAAATAGGCATCAATCAATTACAATTGAACTTTTTTCATTTCAATATTTTAAGACTTTTGGCAGAGGATGGGGTTAAGGATAAGATAAGTAGTTTGTGTATCATATTTGCCCTTTACTGCTTTCCTTGAACAAAATGTTTAGCATCTTTACTTCTTTGATACACAAGGAGGGAGGGACAGAAGTAAACTTTGGAATGTCAGCCAATGTGCACGGTTTACTGAACATTTGAAAAGACTCACGAGAACAATATGTCTGGAGTCTTCTGTGTCCTTCATGTTGATAATTACATATTTCAACTGGATCTTCTATTCAGTATAAAGAAGAAAATATATTTTAACCCTTTTAAAAATCTGTTTTCTTAAGACCTGAAGCTTAAGAAAATGAACAAAGACACTTAGATTTAGAGCATCCTCCATTGCATCGTCTGTTGGGTTGCAGCATTCCACAATGCACTGGGTGATTCAGCAAACTTAATCCTTTACAAACTCCAAGCAATTCGTATCTTTAAGCTCATGCACCTGGATATTTCCATAGCACATCCAAGACACCTCATGTGTTACAATACCAGACTAACACTGAAGGACTTGCTTTTGTTTATTAGTGGAATTAGGTCCACGCTGGACAGTGAAGGAGACATGCACAGAGGTGGCATATGTGACAAGCACTAATCTGGCTCAGCCTACATCATCCTCTGAGCATACATGTAGCACTTCCAGGAAACTAAACTTACAGATTATGGTGTGGTGTGTGTGTGTATGTGTTTCCAACTACAGATATGTGTTTCTATTTCTAGATTGTGTTAATAGCCACATTGTCATAGGTTTATGACTGATGGTTCAAGCTCTCACCTAGACTTTCGGAGAGTAGAAACTCATTTTCAATCAATGAGCCCTCCGTTACACACAAATAAGTGTCCCAACATTGACAATAACTAATATTTATATTAGTTATTTATATTTATTGTTTATATTTATAAACAATATTTATATTTATTGTTTTTTTTTTTGTTTTTTTTGTTTTGTTTTTTTTTTTTTTTTGGTTTTTTCGAGACAGGGTTTCTCTGTGTAGCCCGGGCTGTCCTGGAACTCACTCTGTAGACCAGGCTGGCCTCGAACTCAGAAATCCGCCTGCCTCTGCCTCCCAAGTGCTGGGATTAAAGGCGTGTGCCACCACCGCCCGGCTATATTTATTGTTATTATAGTTGTTGTTTTGGTTTTCCCTTTGATGATTAGAATTTTAAATGACACTTCTACAATAGGGAAAAAATGAATTAACTGGAGGAACTGATTCAGGAAAAGATGTAGAAAGAGAAATACATCAAACTTCAGAAGCTTAGTAAAACCCACAACACAACAAAAGCTACTAGTCACCCTTCTCAGCCACAGTCTCAAAGTGACCCTCTGTGGCTTTTGTCTGCCCTAGAAGAAGTAGAGATCTTAAAGCAAATAAAATCATCAGCCATTTAAAACACTGTGCGACACAGCTGTGGTGACACCTAGGTGACAGTCTCCAAAACTTTCCACAGGTTTTATTACCAACCATGAGAAATATGCAGACAAATGGAAAATGTGGGGGTGCAGGAGCAGTTGGGTAAGACTGCTGGGGACTGAGGATGAGATTTAGCTGTATCCATGAATACACACATGTCTTGGCAACAAATGAGAAAGAGAGGGATATCCAGTGGGCATAGACACCATGGAAGTCATGTAGTCTGAGATGAAGTTGGCCCATTTTGAGCCTGACCTTCAACTATGAGTGTCTGGAACAGGGATTAACGTGCTATCCTTGAAATAGATAACATATGAGCATTTATTATTTTCCTAGCAGTTATAGAATTATTGATCTTGTTTGGACAGGCATTGGCATGACAGCTATCGAAGGCTGTAAGCCACATGAAAACACAAGTGATATGTTTTCCCCATTTTTGTGGTTTCTTTTTGTATGGATTCCCTTGGGCAGCAAGTACCTGAGAGTAACTAGGGCAAACCAGTAAGTAAGGCTCAGCTTGAAATTTTTCAGCCCTTAGAGAGCTTGGTGAGTTGCTATGCAGAAAGAAATACAGAAATAATTTTGAACAGTTTCCAAATATTGGAAAGAGAATCTTTGCATGAGATATTTATTATAAGATGGTAACAGGAAGAAGCAGTAGAAAACAGTTCAAATACAGATGGTGATAATACAGGCAAATAGCTCACAGGAGACATGGTCAGTCTTAGTCTTCCAACTGCTCCTTAGGCTCCTATATCTGTTTTTCAAGGGGAGTGGAGATCATTGCTTTTAGACTATAGCTGCTGGTTTTCAGCATGCCACTTGTCTTAAAATAGCATGTACATATAAATACTAAGTCTATCAAATTGAAGCCAGCACGTAAGTCATTGTTGCTACCCATACCTCAAGTATGGTCTTTGACTTCAATACAAGTTGACCACAACACACAATCACCTTCAGCATGAGCTGTCACCTGGAAAAGTTTCAGACCAAGTGGTGATCTTTTTTACTTTAAAGAACTGCTTCTGGGGACTTGGAAATACAGCTTAGCTGTTAAGATCACACATTGCCTTTCCAAAGGACCCAAATTCAATTCCCAGAACCCATATGAAGAACCTCACAATCACCTGTATCTCAGCTAAAGAGAGATCTGACATTTCTGGACCCTGTGGGTACCTACACTCATACGTACACACACACACACAAACATACACATACACTCAAATACAAAAATTCACATATACACAACTCACACATTCACACATACACTCATACACACACTCACATGTGTGCATACACTCACACACACAAACACTTAAAAGTAATAACAATTAAGATATTTAAAAGTACATACAGATTTCTGACAGTCAGTGTGCCCATGCTTAAAGTGTTATTATGTAAAAATGCTATTCATATAAAATCAATTGGTACAGTCTTCACAGATCCCAAAACAACTGCTTATGGAATTATCTGACCATTTATCTGTCCAATTATTCTTTCACTTATTTCTCTCTGGATATGACAGCTCTGTGGACCATGGACATCCTGCCTGCTTTAAGACTTATGCATTTACAATTGGTTGGCTAGCTTCTGAGCTAGCAGGAATGTTGTCTTATTCCTGGCAGTTATAAGGACTTTAATTTATAAATGCTTTCCTCTCATTACTTCCCATCACATGAGATATGAGCCGGGTGCACACCCAGTGTGTTCCAACCATTTAACATTTGATGAGACAAACTGAGAGGCTGGGACTCCCTTGAGACCATAGGTCATCTTTTTTCAGGCTTCAGCATTACCCTGAATACATCCTTTACATGATGTCAAGGTACAAGGTGCTCCAAACTAGGATGTGAAATTAAATTCATCACTCACTAGTTGTGCGTAGTGCATTTAACTCCAGGTTTCTCTAACTCCACAATTGGCCTATCATTTTATGGCATATAGGATATTTTACCAAATGCTACGAAAAATATAATTGACTTTTAAAAAGTAATTTCCATCTTCTACTCCTGGACCTCTATCCTGTTATAAAAAACACGTATTGGAAATGACATGTTATAAATGGTAGTTTCAGGCTGTGTGGACCCCATCATCCCTGCTATAGGGAGAGGGGCTGAGCAACCTGATTTACTACACCAGCCTTTAAAGTTTATAAAGGAAATGAGAGAGGTGGTGGTAGTTTTCTGATTCCGAGCTGGGCTCTGAGAAATCTGTGCTCTTTCTCACCTGCTCTCTTACCTTGTCCTTGCCACCTCCTGTTGTTTATAACACCTGCCAGCATCCTTCCACATAACTCTGAGATTAAGCCACAACAATTTCTGGGTTTGTTGTGTATCCCAGATCAGACTTATAATATTGGCACCTCCTGCAAATTGTTCCTTCCTTCCTCTCTCTCCATCTCCGGCTCCCCACCTTTCTCAGACCTCTTTTCCTCACCGCTTTTCTCTTCTTTCATTACCAACTTGCTGTCTTACGTTGCAAATTTCCAGGTTCTCACCTATTGCCTTAAAAATCTGCTGTAATCAGAAATACAAATAACTTTAGACCGCCACAGTATTTGTGTAACCCACATGAGCGATACTGTTTACAGATTAAGATAAACACAAAGGTATCACCGTGGAGTTAAGGGTTGCTCATGAACCAACCCACTGTGACAGCCAGAAAATGCAGACATCCGTAGGAGTTCAACTGGTTCATGTTCAATGTCAGCTCAGCTTCATCAGTCAGATGCAATTGAATTGCAAGTCGACAGACAGCTCCCAAGAGACCCAACAGACCAGAAGGAGAGTCTCCACATCTGCGGTTCAAACTAGAGTCAACAATAGTGTGCCTGCTCCATTTTACACCGTCTCATATTCTCTTTTCAATACATCGAGAGATTGCAAATGGGTTGACTTTCCATCTACAGTGGGAGAGAGCAGGAGGCATGAGAGTTAAGGGAGATGGAGGGATTGATTCAGTTGCACACTCGGTAATGTATCATGGCTTACCCAGCTTGCAGCTTGTTCCATTTACCCTTCCATCTGGTAGTCACATGAACTGTGGGCATCCATGTGGCCAACTTTTATAACTTGGCCTGTCTTCTCTTACAGTGCGGCACCATGGACCAGGGCCTGTACGTAAACCTGACGGAAAGAAACCTACAGGATGCTCAGAAGTTCATTCTGATGCATGAGGTGGTGCAGCCAGTGACCACTGTGCCCTCCTTCATGGAGGACAACAGCCGCTTCTCCCACTTGGCCGTCGATGTTGTGCAAGGCAGGGACACTCTGGTGCACATCATCTATCTGGCCACAGGTAGGAACTCTACTTCTTTTAGATGGTTTTCTGCTGTTTTCTCATTCAAGGTCTTAAATTCCAAACACCTTCAAGTGCAGCCATGTGCCTGTGTTGTCACGACAAGTGAAACCACAATGCATGCTTATTCTTGTCAACCTACCCATACTTCCTGGATAGCTTATTTGTACGCTTATGTAGGGGTTGGTTCAGATACTTTGATTTAATTGGTTATCTGGGAGTACTGACTCTAAAGGTCCTGTTCCTCAATTGGTTTTTGATCCATTAATAAAGATGTCGGCCAATGGCTGGGGAGAAAGGGCAGGATCTCCAGGTTCTCAAAAGTAGGAGAGGCAGGAAAGAGTTTTACTACCATCCTTGGAGGGACTGGAGCCACCAGAGATGTAAAGAACTCTGGAAAGTAGCCTTTGGTCACTTCCTCCACTGGGCTTAGGATAACAGGGGAAGAATTAGCTATGCCCAGTCGTTGCTAGCCAAGGCATTTTGAGAATAAATGGCACACATGGTCCATGCGTGTGCATGTGCATATGTGCTTCTTCAAACCATAGATCCAAGATAACTCCTGGGCAGGTGCTATGTGCAATGCTCTTGCTGTACTGTTAGAATTTTAAGTAGGGAGACAATGCCTCCTTTCTTAACTATTTTTGTTCATCAATGGTTCTTGGCATAACTATCTACGTTTGGCTAGTTTAATACAATGGAACATTATATTAGAAGATACTTCTGGGGAAAATGTTTTCTGGAGACTTCCATGCTGGTTTCTAATTGAGGTACAACAATGCTCATTTCAAGCTGTTCCTGATAAAGGTCCAAGGAAACATTTGAAGAACGAAGCATATGCACACAGTGTTTCATATGTAGAGCAGGCGACGATGCTTATCACACAGTAGATAACAACTAGACTTCTTTAAATTCCAAAGTAAATTTGGAGCAGAAAGCATGCTCTGTCTTGCTTTATTACTCTGACAGTGTAGGGTGCATATCTCCGCCTCAGGAACTGTCTCAGCTCCACCTTCCTAGCCCCAGACAGAGTGATTTCACTGTCCAATGGGTTCCTCCCACCCTTTGAGTAGTGTAGTGCATACTTGGCAGTTCCTTACAAACCATGGTTACCTTTTTATGTGGTCGTGAATACTGTATTATTCCTTCTTAGAATTTCACAATTTATACCTGTTCCTTCATCACATGAGATTGCAATGATGTATTGTCTGGCCACTGGCTGTTGAATTCATTTGGCACACTGGTTGTATGTGATGAGCAGACTGGTACCATCATGCCCTCCTATGGCTCACATTCTTAAAGGTACATGCAGATATAAACCAACCAATAATTAAAATGCATCACCAAAGTAGTGATGAAGAACCATTGAGATGGGAGCCAGAGGAGGAATGAAGTGATGGGTGTGCCTGGGGGCAGGTCCTGTTTCCTGGCTGGATGGGGTCGTCCAGTACCGGAAGCACTGGGTGCTGCACACTATAGAAGGAACTGTGAACACTGGGAGATGCAGGGCTAGTTAGCATGGTCCAGTGCTACTGAGTGGTCGGCAATGAAAGGAGAGAATTAGCACCATTGGATGAGGGCATGAATGGGTGGAGGCCAGTCAGTGGAAGACTGGAGAGTTAGCAGAAGGATCATAATGACAAAGTCATGTGACATAACTGCTCAGAACAACAGTTTGCAGAACTAGCTCAGAAGAGGGATGAGTGATAGGGTATCTAGTTTTCATGGGAAGTCAAGAAAAGAATTCTTCTTCTCCTTCTCCTTCTCCTTCTCCTTCTCCTTCTCCTTCTCCTTCTCCTTCTCCTTCTCCTTCTCCTTCTCCTTCTCCTTCCTCCTTCCTCCCCCTCCCCTCCCCCTCCTCCCTCCCCTCTCCCCCTTCTCCTCCTCCTTCCTCCCCCTCTCCTCCCCTCCTTCTTCTTCTTCTTCTTCTTCTTCTTCTTCTTCTTCTTCTTCTTCTTCTTCTTCTTCTTCTTCTCTTTCTCTTGTCCCTCCTCCTCTCCTTCCTTCCTTCCTCCTCCTCTTCCTCCTCCTCCTTCTCCTCCTCCTCCTTCTTGTTTGTTTGTTTCTAGAGAATAAGAAAGCTGAAATAAGAAATAAGAAATAAGAAAGTGAGGGATTGTGTCTCTTTCTGGCTTTGTTTGTCCTTTAAAACCAGAAGGCTTCCTGACACATGGCAGATTTGAAAAGTAAGAGGACTGGATCTCCCCAAGGGTATTCTCGGCCTTTTCATCACATGTTAGTACAAGATAGACAAATTTTCTCTTTGGACTTCTAGAGACAGCTTAGTCTCACCTGGCTCTGTGGTAGGGCAGGCTGAGGGGCAGAGTTGGGCCAGACCATGCCTGAGATCAGAGTCTCCAGTCCTGTTCATACCAGAAGTTAGTACATCCTCAAATGTCAGGAACACTTATCTAGTTCTGGGAGCTAGGTTCAACAGTGAAGTGTGAGCTGGATGATGTCTGGGGAAAGCTGTCTTCCTGGTTTGGAGATGGTTACCTGTTCACATCATCCTCATAAGTGGATAGGAAATTCTGTGATATGTCTCTTTGATTAGATTTTTGAAAATAGTCTTGTATAGCCGGGCTAGTCTCAAACCCTTGGCATAGCCTAAACTGACTGCAAACTCCTGATCCTGCTGCCTCAGCTTTAGGAGGTTCTGCATCCTAATACACTTACGTTATTGTTGAGGCCATCAACATATGAACTTGCATGACAGAAAGAATCCATGTCCACAGGAGTATAATATTTGAGGGTCTTTATTAAAAACAACATGCACAAAGGCAGTCCAACATAGTGAAATTACAGGGCTGAGACAAAAACTACAGCTAGCATCAATTAGCTTTTAAATGGTACTACTTCTAGAAACTTTCACATGGAAGTCTGATTTGAATGATCTTGTGGTTTGGATACTCCCCGTCCCCCATGTCATAAATGTGCCTCAGTTAATTGCATTTTTAAATTTATATCCACAGATAGATGATCCACTGCAGGCAGTCCTGCCTTGAGCAAGTCTACCTGTGACTTTGTTCTGACAGTTCATATGATGAAAAGTATTGGATAAAGTGCTTTAATTCAAGTTAGTGCACTTTTAAGACAACTGCTGTGGTAGTACAGTATACTGCAGACTATAGTATAACCTTGACAGTCACTGGGAAACTTTGAGTCTACCACTTGCTGTATTCTGACATTACCCTTATTGTATTGTCTGGTCCCAAACCCTCAGTATCTCTGGTTTTCTGGGATAGTGTTACCTTAAGCTTGGGAGCTACCAAAAGCACAGGCTTCTTGACTGTGTCCTCACATTCTCCTTTGTACCCACTGAGTCACAAGGCAATCCCCTCTTTGGTTCTACTAATTTAATGTTTTCCTTTTGTTTTAATTTGTTGCCCATTTAAATCTTGAGGTTTTGTATGTACGTAAGTAGTATTAGTTGTGATGACAGGTTTTGTTGGTAGATGAATGTCGTGTGTGTGTGTGTGTGTGTGTGTGTGTGTGTTGTGTGTGTTGTGTAACTGTCCTTAGTGAGTCTCCATTGCTCACTAGTCAACTTGTTATCCTCAAAAAGAGTTTTCCTATTACGAATCCAGCCTGAATGATGGTGTCCACCTTATTCACAACTCAGGCTGGGGCATGGGACATTCTCCTGAAAGCTAGAGACCTGTTAGGCTCATTTGACAAGTTTAGCTTTGGAGCGTCTATAAACTGCAAACATGTTCCATCAACTTCTAAGCAGGCATGTGTGTATGTATTTTCAAGGAAAGTTCCTTGTTTTAAAATTTTAGCTCACAGTCAAATTTAATTTTTATGCATATTATTTTTAATAGTCAAGTGCATGATCTGTCTTATTTCTAAGATAATAAAATATATAAATGTATTTATTATTATGAGAAGCAGTACCTTGAAAAGCAAGCTACAAGTCGCTTCTTACTAAAATTGCACATATATTGCTGACTCTTGATACCCTGACCTGTGAAGAGCAGCAATTTTGACTTTCTTGATTCACAAGGCTGGTGAATCTGGTGTCTTCTCTGTATCTCATCTGTGTGTAAGGACAAGGACACTCATTTCCTTGGACTAGAAAGCCAGACTCCTCAATGTGCCATTTCTCTTGCTACCACCTGACCATAAATTCTCAGGGACAGAGCGTAGCTCTACCACTCACAGTGCTGGAGGTGATGAGCTTGGAAACAGACTGATTAGCTTTCAGATTACTCCTTCGGTGGAAGTGTATATTCTCCCAGTTCAAATAAATGCAAACAACCGCCTGTTGGCAGTGACCATTTGAGAAGCTAGTTCATTTTGCCCCATTTTGCTACCCACAGATATCCAGAGTTTCCTCCTAGTAGCAATATTGTGCCCAGTTCATCTCAGATGACATTTCTCTGCTACCCACCTCCTCCCCAAGATCCTTCAAGGTCTGTTTCTTAGGCATCCATCTTTCCTTCTGAATCTCATCAAAGGGAAGCCTGTTACCTAGGCCTGACCCTGTCAATGATTTGCAAGTCACTTCTTTGAAGGTTGTCTGAATTGGAGCCTCTACACATTTCTAATGACAGCTCCTTTAGAAAAATTAGGACCGGAACTCTCAAAGTGGTTGAGTCCTAAGTGCATCAGCTTCCTGGTTTGTTGCAGAGACTACAGCCAAGTCTAGTTGAGCATTATAGTCTGGGGTTCCCCTGCTCCCTTGCCTACAGCACACCAGATACTCTGACAGCCCCATTCTAGCTATGTGAAAGCATTTCATGGACCTCACTTGTCTCCTTCATCTCATGTGGACCAGACTCTGGGCTTTGCCCTTGGCCTATGCTGTTCTCATTCCATGTTCCATCTTTGGACATAGTGCCCCATCTCACAGTTCCTCCTTTCTTTCCAGGATTGGCTATTACGGTTTTAGATTTATTTGGCTTCAGTTCTGCTCTATTCAAAATTATACTGAAATTAAATTATATATAACTTTAACATGGGTTAAGTGTAGATTGTAGTAATTATTGTACAACTCATAATATTGTGAAAATCAAATTATATGCCAATAATGGATTATCCACAAACATTTAATAAAAGCCCCATGATTAAAAAAATGAAGAAAACACATAAACATTTTCAACATTGTGGGGTTTTTTATTACTTTGAACTTTTTTTATTATGAACTTGTAAAATTCTCTAAGAAAAGAACAGGGGATAAATGGGCAAGAAAGGAGTGCCTCTCCCAACAGGTTTAAATGTTTGTAGCTGTTTGAACTGTCTGGGGACTTGTGCCGAGCTTACTAGCATGATAATCCTGCTTTCTCCAGCTGTGGATTTTTTTCTTAGAATAAAATATTTATTAAAAATCTCAGAAAAGCAGACTTGGCTCAGAACATTTAACAGAGAGACCCTGAACTCACCAGGCTACAGAAAAATAGACTACGCAGAATCATCCACTGAACGATTGATTGAAAGTCCGTTAGCGACAAAGTACTTTGAAAAATATGCGTGAGAGAGAAGTGGGGGGGGATGGAATGATAGAACATGTAGAAGGAGATTTTTTTTTTTAAAGTTCCTAGAGAGAAGTGAATTCTGGGAGACCAATTCTGCTGTAAGTTAAATGACTATATTCTAACACCATGGCAACAGAAGCAAAATGAAGGTGTCCAGAATGGGTATGTGCAGTGAGAAATAGCACAGATTCTTGACGGCAGTGCCCATAGACAACGACTATGAAACTGTAAATTGTCATGTGATGTCAAGCTTCCCAAGAATCTAGCTCTGGGAATGGAATTTCCCCACCTCCACTTCTTTAAGTCTTTAAGTGTCCTCTAAGGGCCCTTGTCTGCGACATGGAGGAGAGAACAGCCACAGAGAGAAACCCTGTACCCTTGAGAAAAACAAGAAGGTGAACCATTTCCCACAGAGATCATTATTATTTGTCCCTTCCTGGTGTTTGTTCTTTACTTAGAAGCATGCTAGAGGGACACTGCCCTCACTCTGTTAAGAATCCTAGCTGAATACCTTAGAGTCTTTTCCATTTGATTTCTGATGAATATTTTAAGTGCCTGATTTGGGATTGGGACTTTCCTTTTGCTGTGAGGAAACACTATGATCAAGACAGTATATATTTCTATGCATGTTTATTTGGGTACAAGGTTCCAAAGGATTGAATTCCATCATGGTGGAGTAGAGGCAGAGCTGGCAGTCAAGGTGACTGAGGTGAATCTGATGGCTCACATCCTGACTCACAAGCACAAGGCAGAGAGAACAAACTAGAAATGGCATGAGAATTTACACCAACAGCTTTCAACCTGTGGGTTGTGACCTCTTTGGCAAACTTCTACCTCCAAAATAGCATTTACATTGTGATTCATAACAGTAGCAAAATTATAGTTATGAAGTAGCAGTGAAAATAATTTTATAGTTGGGGGGATCACCACAACATGAAGGACTGTATTAAAGAGTTACAGCATTAGGAAGGCTGAGAACTACTGTTTAAAACTGAAAGCCTGCCTCTGGTGACAGACTTCCTCTAGCAAGGCCACACTTTCTAAGTAACCCCAAACAGTGACATCTACTGGGGACAAAGTGTTGTAATGCATGACACTATGGGAACATTATCATTGAAACCAATCTCTGAGGTGTCACTTTCATGAGGTGACACTTAGGTACTTGCCTGCCTGCTACTTCTTATTTATTATTTTACATTTGCTTGTTGGTAGTTAAGAAACTCGCTTCTTTAGTACTGAAAAGATGGCTGTTTAGATAATTTCTCTGGACTGTATATCATAATATCCAAATAGAGAACCAATAACTGTCCCTCAAGACATCACTAAAGAAAATTTCCCAAGATAAAAGGATTGAGTCCTCATATACCAACACACACCACATATCAGTAATAATAATTGCAAATAAATGACCAGATTTTGAAATTCTAAAGAAAAAGAATTATAGAGATATTTAGAGATAAAATGCTTACAATTAAAAAAAAAAAAAAAAAAAAAGTCCAGATGAGTCTCCAAATATTCTGCAGCTGGCTAAGTCCATGAACCCTCAAAAAATTTCTAAGAAAACTAAAATGTAATTCAAAATATTATAATCACTCTGAGAATAGAGAAAACTGGAAGGAAAATGAAATTTTAGAGCAATGGAATATCAAGAATCTTCTTTAGGAACATGAAGCGAGACTAATTAGAGGCTAAACTCAGCCAGAGATGGAAATTTGAGAAGGAAAGAATAGAGAACTAAATACCATATTTTAAGCAGAACAGAACATTTGAAAACACAAAAAGTAACATTTCTCAAGAGATTTGTTATAAGCTAATATTCAGTTTCTTCCAAAACCAAATATGCATTGAGAAATTATGGACATAACACCTGTCATAAATACTTTTAAAACCAGAATATTTCTACTTCCAGATAAAACATAACAGAAAAAAATGAGATAAAAATAAAAACCATAATCATCATGTAAATCATTGGTGGCTGAGAATCTGTTTTTCAGCTGGCAAAGAATGAAGGTGTTGTGTTAGACCATGATGGGAGCAAGACTTTCGCCTGGGATGAACACAGTCCACGCAGAGATCATAAGGATGTCGTCATATGATTTCCACTCCCCTTTTTCTTAATTCTCAGCTATTTTCTCTGCCTCAGCTATGGCCCGGGAATAACTACACTTTTCCAGATAATGCTGGATAGCTGGTAGCCAAAAGTCTCTGGTTCTTTCTGTCATGCCTGGCCTAGATGAAACACCCTGTGCATACGCTTGGCCTAGGGATTGGCACTGTTAGAAGGTGTGGCCTTGTTGGAGTAGTTGTGTCACTGTGGGTGTGGGCTTAAGACCCTCACCCTAGCTTCCTGGAAGCCAGTATTCTGCTAACAGATTTCAGATGAAGATGTAGAACTCTCAGCTCCTCCTGTACCATGCCTACCTGGATGCCGTCATGTTCCCTCCTTGATGATAATGGACTGAACCTCTGAACCTGTAAACCAGCCCTAATTAAATGGCGTCCTTTATATAAGAATCATATATAAAGCGTTGATCATAGTGTCTTTTCACAACAGTAAAACCTTAACTAAGACACACTTCAACTCTGAGCATGGAACTTGTAAGATATGGATGTATTGATTGCAGAGTCTTGAGTCAGTTAGAGGCTAAAAAAGTACGTTACGTTTTCTCAGGGTCTCCCTATGAACGGGCCATTGGTCTGAACCAAGTTTCCTAGTAGAATGAACAAATAGACTAGACGCTTCTTTGTGAATCACAAAGGGTATCTTGATGATACCCAAACACATAGCATTACTCTCCACTCTTTTTCTGCCTCTCTCTCTCTTTCTCTTTCTTTCTCTTGATAGAGATAAGACAGACAGACAGATATTCCTTTTCCTTTTACTCATACACCCCTGACCTTGTATTAACATTGACAGAGTCTCAGTGTTTTCCAGGTAGTTACAATCAGGGATCCAGAAATTGCTAAAAGCTATGAGGACCTGTAAAGTATCATTGCTTCTTATGTGTACATATTGATAACATATTAACTTATTATCATGTTAAGAAATTTTTTTTAATTCAAGTTTAATAATCACTGACAAATTAAAAAAAAAAAAGTAACAGGAAATGTTTCATGAGTCCAGCAACTGCTTGCTGTAAGTCCTGGGGAAAAACTGAGGAACAGCAAGTATAGACACAAGGTGAAATGTAGCCTAGAGTTCTTAAGTAGTATCTATGCCTTCCAGTCTATTTTGCCATAATACTAGACTATTATATAAAATAAATAGGCACTTTAGATGTCACTGTACTAAATTAGACAATAAAGTCTAGACTGTAAACAAGGCTGTTTCTCTCATAAACAATCCAAGAGAAGGTGGGGTTGACAGACATGGCTAGCAGTTAGGCAATAGTGAGATGGCTGTGGCATGCTTTTTTTTTTTTTAAAGCATTGTTTCTATGTGTAGTCTTGGCTGGCCTGGAACTCACTGTATAGACTAGGCTGGTCTCACTGATATCCTTAATACCTACCTCTGGAATACTGGGATTAAAGATGTGTACAACCATATCATGCCAGGGGGTGGGTTTTTGTAACAAGATTAATATTCACCCATCTACCCCCTCCAAGGTAGGTTTCAGTGGTGTTTTGACGTGTGGGAATGGGTCCAACCCAGAACGATGTGTGAATGTTCTTGATGTGGTCAACAGACATGCTTTCATGAATAATGAGAAAATAGACCTTTAATGTTAAAACTCACCAGAGAAGGTTCATCCCTGAAGAGTGTACATGGGTATCCTGCCTTCAAGTTTCCTTTATAGAAAAAGCCAAGCAATTAAGCCAGTAATTAAATGTCAAGAGGGAAGGGAAAGTAAAAGACAAAATGGGCAGATGAGGGCTTTAGTGGTTGGAAGTTTTACAAGAGGAGGATGGAAAGAAAATATGGAGTATATTCAAGTTCTGGTGGTGTTTACAGGAATGTATTTCCAATAGAATAGCCAGGGTAAAGATAGGGTAAACTCAGGAAGTGATGGGGGTCAGAACCTGTTGGGATGACACCTCAGAAGACATTTTTGGATGTCACACAAGAAGCATGGTGGAGGAGGATGTGATGTTTGCAGAATCAGTTCACATGAGAGACAGAATCAGTTAAACTGGACCCGACACAGGAAAGGATACTTCTAAAGGTATCCAATGATCGTCCAGCTTTCACCTATACTCGCTGAATCTTTCATTCTTCCCTGGAGGTTGGAGAGGAGGCTCTTTCTCTCCCAGGTCATCTACATTCTGATCAGGGAGCCCAAGGAAGAGGGAGGGCTTGCAGAGAGGTCAGAGCAGTCTCTAGATTGCAGTAGCTATGAGAACCAGAAGGAAGCAAGATGGTGTCTTTGTTCTGCATAAACAACAGGATAAGAAATAGAAGGAACTTGATGAGAAAGACCAACTACCAAAGAAGAAAAAGGAGGAAGATGAGGAAGAAGAAGAGGAGGAGAAGGAGAAGAAGAGGAGGAAAAGGAGAAAGAGGAGGAAGAGGAGGAGGAGGAGGAGGAGGAGGAGGGGAGGAGGAGGAGAGGAGGAGGAGGAGGAGGAGGAGGAGGAGGAGTTTAGAGAGTTTCAAATGTGAACAACTTGAACTTACTATGGCTAGTGATTTTCAAGAGGTATAAGGTGAAAGACGAATTCCCCTTGAGGTCTTAGGTTTAGAAGATTGGGTTTGACTATTTGTTGTAGAAAATAGAACTCGTGAATCTGACTCACAATGGACAGTATCTCCCTAAGAGAGGAGAATGTGGAAAAAGGTGAGGGAGAGGCTCCAAGGAGCATGAAATATGCACAGGGAAGAGAAAGGATTTGGCTCTGATTAAATGAATCCCAGACTCACTCTGCCTTTTTGCTTTGCTTTGCTTTGCTGTGAATTATCACAGATGAAATACAGTGAGTGACCTCCACCCACACTCCTTCTCTTCCTTTCCAAGTGCACTTTGAATATGGAACATGGCATTTTTATTGCTACTTGTTACTAATCATTATTATAGTCAAGAAAGCAGAGTCTTCCAAAATGAACTTGTAGATTAGTAGCAGACAAAACAACGTTCTAAAAAGTTCCTCTGCACAGGATGAATTTTCCAACAAGTTCAGCAAGTGCTGTAAGTCCCAGTCCTGACTTGACAGCTGTGTACTGTTTCTGGTACTCACTGTGGAGTTTTTGTTTTTTTCCTAAGGAAGGCTATGGGAAGATACAGGGTAAGAGCAGGCTCCACTCTTCCCTTTACTTTAGGGGAACAGAAATCAACTAATCTACCTACTGTGGCTACACTTGAGGAAAACTCTCAGTATTTACAAGCAGTTGGCAACTACTTAAAGAGCATAAACAAGCACTGGTGTTTGTTCAACACTCATGCTGAAATTAGTTTTTAAGAGAGACTCAGGATTCTGTCCTTTTCACTAGAAACTATAAATCTATGCCTAATTCATATTATGTGTGGGGTTTTATGCAATAGATTCCTGTGAATTAAAAGAAGTCACAGTTTAATATGAGTGCCTATTTGATAAAGGAAGATTGAATTTGTGAAGAATACTTGCATCAATTAATATCAGTGCAGAAAAGGAATCTAGTAATGAAATATTATTAAACTATTAAACCACAGCCCCTACACACACACACACACACACACACACACACACACACACACACACAAATATGTTGCAGTTTCTAACTGCTCCCAAAATCTCAGGTGTGAATTCACTGGGAAGATGTACTTAGTGAAGCCAAGATGAGGTTACTTGAGTTACCTCTCCTCCAGCATAAGTGGATGGCTTACACAATGAGTTAGAACCAGGATGAAAATTAAGTGACCACACAAGCTAAGCTGTAGGCAAGATACTAGGAGTATATGGCTATGGACATCACTAAAAGAAGGCAAGATAGGTTTCTCCTCAGAGTTTCAGAGCACATGGTTTCTTCAAGACTTCATTTCCATATCATGACATCCAGAACTGTGACACCAAGTGTCTGTCACCCTAACTCTCCCAGAATGTGGTATACTTGTCTTTGGTATATTTTACTTGTGTGTGATAGGATTGGGTGTTTCATGTTTGGATATGTGAGGCTATTTGTAGATGTGGGTGCTCTAATAGGGGCCAGAGACATAAGTTATCTTCCTTAACATCTGATTCCCACACCGTTCATATGCAGTGTCTAGCCCTTGAGCCCAGAGTTTACCGATTGGGCTAAGCTGACCGGCTTCCTCGGGCATAGTTCCCATCTATGTTTTACACACTTGAGGGTTACACAGAGCCTGGCAATCTGAACAATGATTCTCATGCTTTTATTGTAAGTGCTTAACTTAACTGCTGGCCCATCAGACCAGCACCAAAGTGTACATTCTTACAGCAGTCCAGTACACTGAGGGGTCCATGAAGACTGAACATTGGATCTGTCCTATAGCCAAATTTAGAATGTACCCTTGCTTTCTTTGCTCCATAATATTACTCAATGCCCTGCACTCAGGGAAAAAAATTAGTTTATGTTAGGCCCACTTATGAAAAAACTCTACTACAGAAAACAGTTTAATATACACTAAACCACTTAAAATACCATACAAACAGCTAATTGTTTTGTTTGACTAAATATAGGGATAAATCATCTTTTATTTAATGTTTGATTTTCAGGCATCTTTCCTGTATAATTTTGGTAGCTTAAGCCTTGTTTTCTAACAAGAGAATAATAAGAAGTTATGAGCTATGAATTAGTAATTTTCTCAATGTGTTCTAAATGTGATATAGATAATGTCTATCTTTATGGAGAAGGCACTTTTTCTATTTGCTATCTGGTCTGCTTTCTCACGCTCTGATTTTCTTTGCTGTTGTTTCACTTGATCAATATTGATTGAGTACTGCCTCAGTAGTAAAGTCTAGTCTCTGAACGATAACAAAAAAATAAAAATACAAGTTGTTACTTCTTACTTCTTTTCATGTGGCTCTTTCCCAGTAGATAATTTTTATAAAACCCCTTTATGCTTACTGCAAGTTGATAAACATTAAGCAGGAGAGAGGGGGTAGGTAGTCTCTGTTTATCAAACAGCTGTCCCTTGGTTTATCAACAGACCTAGTTATCATGCATCTCTGTGAGATGATGTCATAGCTTTGAAACATTGTAATGAGCAGTATCCCACAGTTTCCTGTTGTGCCTTATCTAGATTTCTACTAATGTGAAAGACCATTCTAACTTCTTTCCTTGTAGAAACCTTTGAAAGCAACTCTAGTGTGGCATACAAATATGGAGTCTATAGGGTAAGACACAATTAACACATTCTAGCGGGTCCTTTTATCCTGGATAACACAGTTAAAGAGAAAGAGACTATTAGTTTACTGAACAATTCATAAAATAATATAATGAAAGGACTCTTCAAGTTAATAAGAACTTAGGTTTCCAATGATAACAAGTAACCGCCCACACACACTAAGTGCTCCATCATCTCAATAAGTCATCTCAATAAGTGCCCCATCAGTCCATCTGCCATGATTAAGTCCACATCATTGTCATAAGCAGCACATGGTGACTGTTCCTTCAATGCAAAATATTGACATGTCTTAAAAATCAGCTCAAATACATTGTTTGCTTTGTGTAACCCTGATCAGACATGAGGATGCATGGCAGAATAGGATAAGAACATCTTTAAAACAAAGCAGACATAGGATACCATGTTGAGGCAGTGGCTGCCATTACTTCTTGGCACATAAGAGACAGAAAAGGAGGAGGGTAATAACACTAGGACACATTGGAGTCCCAAGGACACATCCCTAGTGATGTACTTCTTCTATACCCTGCTTTTCAACACCTCCCTATACACCTGTGGTATCTTGAATACATCAGTTTGGTCCATTGATGAGGTCATTGCCCTCGGGGTCTATGTGTAGAAATGTCCTCAAAAACTAGATATGTGCTTCACCACCTCACTAGACATTTGCCTATCCAACCAAGTTGCCATAGAAAATAACTCTCACACTTATCACTTTTTTCCTCTGCCTCTTTTACTGTAATCTACATCTTCAGCTCTCCTCTGTAGAAGAATGATGCCCAAAAACATGGATGGCCCATCTGTACCTGCTCTGAATTTTTCCAGCTTTTACATAACTGCTTATCTGCCCAGATATGTTTCCAACACTATTATTCCAATGGGTAATCTCTATGATTTCTTTTCCTGTCTCCGTTCTCAGCTTCTGGCACTTTGTCACTGATGCTTCTAGAATGACAATTATTCTCAGACCCAAGCCCTGGGAAGCAAGTCTTTATCACTCTGACTGGATACTTCTATTCCAGTCTAAAATGGATTTTGTGGTGAAGAGGTCACCCTTGGATATTCTAAGTAATGAGCTATATTTTAGAGGTGCGTTTCTCTCCTCATCTGCTGTTTAGTCTAGCTTCTTAAACTATAAATACCACTGTACATTTGAATGCGTTACAGAAATTTTTAAAATGGTAAAAGTTTTCCTAACACCCAACCAAAATTTAATTCAAAATCAAATTCATTGTGTACCTGAGGCATTTTGTCAGCACTGTCCTGTCTCATTGTACAGCTTGACTCCAGACTCAGTTCTGAACGTATGTCCTGAAACCTTTGCACTGTGCACATTTCTCATCACGCCATGTTCACCCAGGAATGCTTCCCAAGACACTGGTACATAGGTGTGAGAATATGAGATGTGGTCTGCCTATATATGTGAAGTTTACTAATATTACAGAACAATTTACTTATACAGAACAAATCCTTTTCATTGCTTTTTATCACTAGCCTTCTTCAGCACATATCAGTATATCTTTGGCTTGAACTGTGTGATCAAATATCAAAAAAATGCTATTTGACTTCCTGACTGGAGTTTCACAAAAAAACATTAAAATCTAATTTTTGAAACAGCCCTAAACATACTTCTGCCATTTTGTATGCATATTTATAGGAAGCAATGTTCTAGAAATGGATAATTATAAAATCAAAATATCTGAGGAAATGAAAATGCAGCAAAAAATTCAGGGGTAATTTAATGCTTTATGTAAAAATAAGCATAATTTATTTCATTTTGTGCAAATTTTGCTTTCATAATTACTAACTGGTAAAAATCGCATGTATAGTAAGGAATTGCACTTCAAAAATTTTCATGATTTATTGTCAGCAAATGTTTAATTTGAATACATATTTTAGGTCCCTATAGACCAAGTAAAATTTTATCAGGAAAAAGGAGACTATGAATGAGCAAGCAATGTAAGAAGCTCTGGGTTTTCTGTGATAAAATAGCATTGCTAAAGAACAACTTAAAAAGGAATACTTCATTTGGGGTCAGAAAAGAAACCTGTTCTGAAGGATTTAGAAATCAGAAATAAGTGTGTGTGTGTGTGCGTGTGTGTGTGTGTGTGTGTGTGTGTTGTGTGGTGTCTGTGTGTGTGTTGGTGTGCGCGACACGCGCACCCACACATGTGCTCATGGGGATGTCATTATTAACATATGGATATCAACAGACTGGGTGTTGTCTGTAGTTAGTAAAGCCCATGAAAGTAATTCCCAGCTACGCCCCATAAAAACCAGTGTTTACATTGCAGAACTGAGTAGAGGTTTTCCTGTGAATTTTCCTCATTTATTTAGGACAATAAAGAAAATCTGGTCATTATCTGAATATGCAAACATCCTCATGGAATTCTCACAGTATTAAAAGTGATCTTCTAAGTTAATTACTAGGGCAGGGGTTTCACTTGGACCCTCCGTGATATGATCATTTAATTAATTTTAAGGCTCTGACCTTGTGCTTATCGAACACTGGTTGAAAGTGGAAAGAAATAGTTTCAGCTTCAGAGGGCTGGACTTGCCCTTGGCAAATTGGGTCTTTTAAGGCCAGTCTTTACAGCTACCTGCTGTTTCTTGAATAAAGTATAATTTTTCCCTCTGGTTCAGAATCAGTTGCTTAAATATTGTCAGCATTTTACAGCATCTCTGGGTGCCTTAACCCTCCTCTTTGTGAGTTAAGAGCTGCCTAGGTTGGGCTTTATTAAATTCCTGACATGAGGCCAAAGCTCTGGCAGCTTGTTTCAAGGACACTGTTAATTTCTACAGCTGAGTCCCTCAGATTCTAGAACTTCCCTCATACCTCAGTGTACAGTATGCAGTTGTTCCCAGACATAGCACTAGTTCATCTTTGTCTTCTCTCAGCTCTGACTTCTTACCTAGTTTCAGTCACCTGGGATTTGACTTCTGCCCGTGTATCCTATAGATTTGTGGAAAATCCTCTACTTGAGTACTAAGTGTTGATCTGTGAACTATGGCCCATGTCGTGTCAGGAAACACAGAAATAGTCCTGTGTCCTGTGGGCACTGGCCATCTTTCCGTCCCATCTCTACAGGCATGCACCTTACTTTTTGATCCTGAAGATGTCCTTTGTGTCCAGATATGACTGATGTTGATCAAAGGTACTTGCATAGCTACCCAAATTCCAAATTTCAGTTAACAAAACAGCAAATTTGGTTAAAACTTGTACGTAGGCTTATATTTATTAAAACCTACTTTAATAAGGGTACTTAAATGCTTTAACCTCTCTTATAGCCCACCACTCACCAGACATAGTGGAAAGGAAAGGTTAATGGAGCAAAAGAGGATGTGGACCTGTGTAAAAATAATTCTTCGGGGCAAATCCAATCTGTTTTCAGTTCATACTGAATCAGCAGCGGTAGCCCAATCCAATAGCAAACACTATTCATTGATCAGTAACTGCAGTTCAGTCCAGAAGCAGCCTCAAGACTCTGCAAATCAGCCCAAGTCAAAGTCAGCAAAGGCATCAAGAAGCTGCCAGAATACCACCAGAAGTTCTTCAGTGCTTTTTTTTTCCTCTACAAAGTTATGACAAATGATTACAACCAAAGAAAGAAAGGTGACAGTGTTAGCAAAGCCCAATGAAGATCAGCAAAGAGTGGCAAGGCAAACCAATACCACACAGCATCATCCACTGTCTGTTGGGTTATATATACACCCTTTCCAAACATAACATGTTCTTGCAAATGTCCACTCTAGCAAAATATTGCATGCCCTATTTCCAGGCAGCTTCCAGAAAAACACCAGTTCTGAGTTGTGTTCTCAGCAAAACATCCTCCCATGTGTCTGCTTCAGCAAAAATATCATCTCATAAGACAGTTTCCACAAAAAAAAAAAAAAAACACATGATACAACTGAGTCTCCAAAGAAACGAGAGGTCTGCCCTTCACTTGTAACTTCACCTCTACATGCTGCTGCTTTAGAGTTCTACATACTGGAGATGCTGACACACCTACAGCCACAAGATTTGCAGAGCTAAATTTGAAATCAATGGCTTGAGGAGCCCTTGATTTAGTGGCTGAATACTCCAGCCTCTTAGTAATGGAGTCACACTCAGGAGCTATTCTACACATGTGAAACATTTAAGCTCATGTGTCATGCCTGTCTTCTAGGCAGCAGAAGGGTTTTCCTCTCAGATCCTTGTTTCATCCGTCTCTGACTCCTGATTCCATGACTAGAAAGTACACAAGGCTCCCCAAAGACTGTGGTCATTGATCCTTTGGTTTATGTTTCTCAGTCCTGAACACATTCAGTAAAGGTGTCTCTTTGACTGACACACAGAGCCTGAGCTCTTAACAATTTGGAGTTGACTAAGGTTTAGGTAGCTATCTGTTGTCTTTCTTATTTTTTGCTCCCACCTTTTCCATGTGCTAGTCCTGTTTCTCTTAGGAAGAAGGCAATGAAATCCTAGTCCATACCCAATATGGAACCTCTTCTTGACTCAAAACTCTTTATCCCCAAACTTTATCCATGTCTGATGGGGACTCTATGCCAATGTTATAGAAAGCTAGTAGTATCCTGGGAAAACAATTGGCAAAGAATAAACATACATTACTATGTACTTGTCCTTCAATAGACACATAAACCTGGATGGAATAGCCCATTACACATGGGGGCCCATTGCCCCAAGGTAATGGCACAGGATTGTACTGAGAGGTAGGCAATAGTAACACTAGGAAATATTTGTTTATCCAACTCAAAACTACTGCAGAAGTACTAGATAATAAAAAATTGTTCAGTTCCATTATTGACCCAGACACCACTATGTAGTATATTTACTGCAGTTCACACCTCCCACATACAGAGCCAGGAAGTGAAAAATAAGTCTGCAAGGTGATACCTTTCTTGGCCCAGGAAATCAGGAGGCATGGACCTGAAGGTTCAAACAACAGAAAAACTTTGAAAGTTGAAGTTATTGTAGCAATGGTATGACCCAGATACCAGTGAGCAAACTAATAAATGGTTTAATTCTTGTATAAGAGCAAATGCTTGGCCATTTTGCACTAGAAGTGACCTGGGCAGTGTCAGGTAGTAAACCATTTTTGAGTGGCTAGCTTAAGGAGCTGATTGGGCTATGATTAAGCTATGGGTCATTTGTTATAAAACAGCCTTGCCCTTCCTGGAGAGATGATCAGAGTTCATATATAAACTGTGTGTTTATATTCATGTGTGTGTACATGTTTGTGTGAGGGTTATCTATGTGTGTGTTTGTAAAAAGAAATAGACAACATGGTTTAGAGGAATATTTTACCCCATTTTTTAAGCATACATTGAGTACTTTGAGTTAGCTTTATCCCTTATAGGCTAGGAGACAATGTGAAAATTGTAACCACTAACCACGGTGTGACAAAATATCTGAAAGAAGTATAGGAAGAGAGGAAGGATTCATGTCTTCTTAAGAAACAAGGAGCTAGAGTGTAACAAATCCAGGAAACCTTCTGGAAGCCAAGAAGCTGAGAGAGAATTTGTTCTGGAGTTGAAGGTTGGCTGTGACCCTTCAGTCCCACCTCTAAAGCCTTATGTTTCCCAGCTAGGTCTCACGTCCAAAAGAGACCACAACTTCCTAAAACCATGCCACCATTCGGGGACCAACTGTTCAAACACATGAGCTTCTGGAAGACACCCAGTCTGAGAAGTCTCACTGTCTGCTGCACAGAGTTTTTCACTGGAACGAAGAGACATGCCTGTCCATTGCATCCCACCCATAAGTAGATGTTCACACCTTGCCTACAGGCCTTTCCTGTTTCTGTAGGAGGTTTAGCACATAAGATAATATTTCTGGAATAGAGGGAGTACTCTTGGGCATGTCACCCTCCTCCTCATCATCATCAGTGTCGTGATTATGACTAATGTACAGAAGGTGCTTCGTAAAAAGCAAGAAATGATGTATCGTTTGGGGCACAGGATGTTCAAAAATCACTTTTTAAGAAGGCTATCTTCTACTGCAGTTCATCCTTCCGTTACCATCCATGATGATGTGGACTGAAATGGATGGCCTTTAATCAGTGATTACATGAGTATCTTAGACTCCTTGCATAGGTCCACCATAGGTCAACCACTAGGTTGCCACAATCTCTGCCATACTGCATCCTTGCTGAATCCATGTCTTCAGGGATACAAGGGGAATTTCCATTTTAGGAACAGTTGAGTGTACATTCTTATATCATAAACCTTGGGAACCAGCCTGCTACACTAAGAGGTCTGCTTTCGCCACAACTTCCTTTTCAAATCACTAAACATATCAGCTCCTTGCCTTTTTGGTGTGTTTCAGGAAGAATACAACACGAGAGGCATGTAGAAACCAGTGGACAATGTATCTATCTGATTTCTTCAAACAAATGGCAGAATTTTAACTATGTGGTTCTTTGCTATTATCATGATCGACAACAACACAAGTGTGAGAAGTTAGAAGATGAACTTACAGGAATTTTTTTTTAAAGGTAGAAATAGGAAGCACAGTAGATTGCTTCATTCAGGAAAACCGCTCTTGGTGCTTGATTGTGTAGTCAATAGACAAAGTATCAGGCATGAGAATGGGACTAATCACTTACTGTCTGGAGAACCTGACACCATATAAAATCACAGGTGTTTGTGATCTGTAGTTTGATTTCACTACCTGCATTGATGCAAGAATTAATTTGTATGGGTGTACAGATTACAGATCAGAAGCAGCTTGGAGTCCAGATGAGGGGTAACAGCTCTTAGAGATGCTTTTTGAGGATAGGGGAAGGGAGGAAATAAAATGCAGAATAAACAATACATGCAGTCAGATAAGGAGTCTGAGTGGGAAGTCAAACTAAGGCAACCAGTCCCTTGGGATTGTGGGTGGGCAGGACGAAGATGAAGCGGCTCAAAAGTGGAATGGCCCCCATTGAGTGTTCTATCCTAGTACCAACATTCTTGATATCTGATGCTGAGACAGACTGGGTACAAAAAGGAGCCCCTTAGTTCTGTTCTGTATCCCCTGAGTTCCTGTCCATTGTAAGACACAGTGTGAGGTGCCAATTCTTTGAACTTGTGTGAAAAGTTCTAGGTCAACAATAGAGACCTAAGGTTATCTTCAAGGCCAGAGGAAAGGATGCAACCATTCTTGAAGAGAGATCACAGACTCAGAGTTCCAAATAGCTTGGTCCATCATGCATTATTTTATAATGGCCATAAGAAAGCAACTCAAAAGGATGACAAAATAATCTTCCTTTTCCATTGAGGAAAGAGTTTTCCTTCTTCTAAATTAATGTTTCATAGGTGCAAACGTGCTTAGCACAGATTTTCTTAACTATCTTAATCGACAACTATTAGGAGCTGACACAGTGTAAATTCCAAAACTGGGGGTGTGGGGATAATTTAGACTGTGGTATTGCCTGGTCCATGTCAGACAAGGGCTGCCAACTGGGTGGTTGTTTTGTAATTCGGATATAATAAATCCAAGGAAAGTAATTTCCTTTTAGAAACCTGAATTGCTTCCTTAACAGAATGGCTGGAGCTAGATTTAAGCTGTGAGGTTAGCTGAGAGCTTCAGAAAGGATACCCATGGGACTCTATTAATTGCACTCTTGTTTTTAATGTAATATGCTTTTTATTCACAGGAAACTCCAGTGGTAAATTTCCTGTAAGCACCAGCGTAGGTTCAGCCTGCTGAAAAGGCCGTTGAAGTTTTGTTTTGCAAGGCAGTCAAATTTGTTATAAAAGAAATAGCATTGCCCTCTGCTTGTGTGTATTGAGTACTAATAGAGTTAGGAAATTGGCTGTGCTAGTTATTTAACTACAGGCCAAGCAGCAGTGAAGAAGGAGTGATGGCTGATTCTCAGTGATCATCATAGTATTAATCGCCCCAACACTGTGAACTAGGTACCAGGATGAGAGACAGAGTTTACAGCTTGTAAATGTTAGAGCTAGTCGCCTGGTTGGTGAATGTTCCACCTACTGAGCTGTGTGCACTTTGTCAATACCTACTGTGTGCCAGGTACTGTTCTGCAAGCCAAGAAGGTTATAATGAACAAGATAGCCTGTGTGCTGTGACAACTGGATTTGTAAACTGTTGCTGAATATAATTCTTTAAAATTAATGACTGCTACATGAAATACAAGGCCAGAATTTCTCAGCTGGTGATCCTATTCTTTTTAGCAAAAAAAAAATTACTTAAATATGATAAGAGTGTTCATTAAAATCTGTTTTTTAGACAGGTACTGGCCAGCAAAACCTTTTTTTTTTTTTTTTTTGCCCTGAATTCCCCTTTGCTATAAAGATGTAATGCTGACTCCAAGTATCAAGAACAATTTAATCCATTTGTTCAAATTTCAAGTGAAGAAAAAGAACTTTGGTAATGTATTAGTTGTCTGCCACATTGGGATAGCAGCTAGCTAAATTGATGAACTTTATATAATGATCTGTTGCTATAGCAACAGGCTGCCCAGTGTGTGGGAGAAGGTATTTCATCATTACCGCACTGGTAATGCTTGGCTGGTAGCAGATGCAAATACAAAGGCTTTCTATATCTTTGCTGTAACTGGGTCGATGAGACAAACACAAAAAAATGCCTCTGGATTACAGCGGCACAGAAGCAAATGGAGCCTCGTGTGCAGTGAGAAATAAAATCACTTAGCTTCCTGCTGAGTGGCCCTGGAATCCACAGTGAATCTCTGACCATCACAGAGGGTCATTGTCCAAGGTGCGGCATGCTTTTCAGAAGTTTTTCCTTCTGTTCTGTATTCGGTGATTGGAATCTTGAATAGAAAACATCCCTTAGAAATAGGACAGACTCTAGACAGAGCACAAATGATAAATTAGCACCTTGTGATAATCCCTCCATCCTTATCTGTTGCACTGAAGAAATTTACCTAGTGTTGCTGGGCAACAGATTATTGTCCTTTCCTTACAAAGTGAAGGAGTGTATCCATATCTTAAACGGGTCAATGCCCATCTCCTAAAATGTTTACTACATTTCAGACAAAACATGCTTATCCTATGTTTTGGAAGTATGTATTACATTTTCTGAGTCATCTTTTATTGGTCAGGGATCAAAGATGTGTCAAATGAAGCCATCTTCACACAAAGTCATGTGGCTTTCCTGTATGGCTTGCACTTCCATCTCATCATATATACACTGCAGTGAGCTGAAAACTATTTGATTATAGGCAAGCATCAAGACAAGTATGGTTTCCACACAGTGCCAGCAAATGTTATGTGTTTGGCTGTGTTTCTTTTCCTTCCCTTTCCTCTCTCCATCCTTCATGTCTTTGCTCTCTTTCTCAAAATAAGTTTTGATGTTATTTGTGAAATGCTTACAAAACTAAAATTCTAGAAACTCTGTCCTAAGAAGTTCACACTAGGGCTGGGGAATTAACTCAGCCAGGTAACGGTGTCGCTGCAGAAGACAGTGTTCAAATCCCCAGAAACCATGTAAAAAGCTGGTGTCCTGACATACACCTGTCAACACCAGTCTGGTGATCAGAAACAGGAGGGGTGCTAGAGCTCGCTGGCTACCAGTCTACCTCTAGACTCAGGAAGAAGCCCAGTTCCTGGCTCAAGAAAGTAAGGCACAGTGCTAGAGTAGATTACCTAAGATCCTCCTTAGCCTGTGTGTGTGCCCATATAGTTGCAGGTCTACACACACACATACACACACACACTTACATACACACACACACATATACATATACACATACAAACATACACACACACACTTACATACACACACACATACACACATATACACATACAAACACACATACACACACGCATACACAGATACAGACACACACACACATAAACACCTACCATTCTCCTCTCTCTGTGTCTCTCTCTGTGTCTCTTTGTTTCGTCTCGCCCCCCCCCACACACACACAAATGGAATGTTATAGACAGAGGTGCTTTCCTCAGGTTTTCCACAGTTCACTTTGAATGCTCATCTCATTTGGTACTGATTTTCCCGCCAATCCCAGAAGATATATTAGCACAAAGGTTTTAACAACAGCATCTTCTGTTAACTTTTATATTTTAATCCAAACATGTTATGTGTCATAATTATACTTACGTGTATATAGACATTTAAATATGTGATACTATGAAAATAATTTTAAAATAATAAGCTGCTTCTAAGGATGAACCTTGCAATTATACAAGGTTAAAACAATTTAATCTACCATTTTTTGATTATTGTCCTGGGGTTACCTTATGCATGGTGAGTGTCTACCATTGTGTTGTATTCCTTTTTCCTGATGTATTAAAATTTGAATTATAGTATTTTAGGGAAAAAATGTAGTTTGAAATTGCTCTGGAAAAATTACCTAGAAAACCAACTCTCTATTTTGTGTTTCTTGACTTTTGGCATGGATACAATTATGAATCTGCTGAGAGCACCAGAATAAAAACTGGAGACTCGGAGCTTCACAGCATCTGCTGGGGCTGGAGGCCCAAGGTGAAATGGCTGCAGGCTTCTTATCTCCCTCCGCCTCTATCCTCGCCTGTAAATGCCTTCATCTCATAATTCCCCCTCTATGCGTGTGCCTGTATGTGCGCTGGCTTCTTGTTTCTGTAAGGACGCTAGTCACATCACCTGAGGACCTACGCCGACCACATTTTATATATCTGTTATTTTTTAGAACACTGTGTATCCAAACACAGTTGCATCCTGGGGTAGGGAGAACGGAGACTCCAATGTCATCGTCATGAACGAGTACAACTGGGTTCATAGCAGTCCCTATCTTATTAGATGTCATGTTTGCTCACCAGGGAGAGACAGTTGCAATTGATTGTATTGAAACTGACTAGTGTTCTTTAAGTAAAAAAATAGAATCTTGTTGAAACTATTAAATCCATTTCAGCCACTACGACACTGAAAATTTAAAAAGACCCACTATTTCCCCCTAAAGACAAAAATACAACTAAGTCCCAGTCACTAATAATTAAATTTTGCACATAACACCTTATGTATCAGAGGAATTGGTTACATAAAGGCCGTATTTTATTGTAAACTTTTAGCATTTATTTAAATCTTTAAGCCTAATTTTTTTTTTTAAAGAAACAGAAGTACTTCATTTTTGTTTTTCTTGGTGGTGGTGGTTGGAGTTGATTAGTTCCTTTTTGGAAGTGGTTTTGTTGTTCTGACTGCTTCATTTTCTCATGGTGGTGATGGGAGCTAAGAGTCTCATGGGTTGGTCAGATGTGTCCCTGAGCACTGGCTCTTCCTGTGGTGAATTTTAGAAAGCAAACACAGGTCTATCTATCAGAACTTTATCTCTGTGTTAGACAGACACTACTCACCAAAGCTTCTGCCCACTTTGACATCTACCGACTCATCAGCCATTCTGCTGCTGCTGAACTACTGGAGAGATTCTCTCTCATTCTCCCAGTACTTTCAGAACAACAAAGTTTAAAATAAATCCCAGCCAAACACGTGGCCGATGTAAAAGATTCCAAATACTGGTTTGCTATCCTGTCCTTTGAACTTACAGAGCCTGGCTGAGCCTTGATCTCTTAAATAGCAAAAGTGTTGGTATAGGCCCTGTCATGTCACTTGAGATGACTAAAGATGAAACTCAGCATTTATATTCTCCAAGAAAAAAAAAATGACCTCATTCCCTTTATTAGAGGGAAATTTTACCAGCGTTTTGCATAATTTTGTCTTTGTCCATTATGGCATTAATCTGTACTCCCCCTTTAGCATAATGTAGGAATAATACATAATATGTCCTAGTTAGGGCTACTATTGCTGCAAAGAAACACCATGACCAAAGACAACTGGGGAGGGAAGTGTTGGGCTTAGTTAAGTCATAGTCTATCATCAAAGCAAGTTGGGACTGGAACTCAAACAGAGAAGGATCCTGGAGGCAGGAGCTGATGCTGAAGCCATGGAGGGGTGCTGCTTACTGCCTTGTTCATCATGGCTTGCTTAATCTGATTTCTTATAGAATCCACGACTACCAGTCCAAGAATGGGACCACCCACAATGGACTGAGGCCACCCCCATATCAATCACTAATCAAGAAAATGCTCTAAAGCTGGATCTCATGGAGGCATTTTCTCAATTGAGCCTCCCTTCTTTCAGATGACTCTAGTTTGTACCAAGTTGACATAAAACTGTTCAGGATATGTTTGCTTTCTTCTTGATTTCTGTAATGTCCTGATGTGTCAGCCTTTACAGTTCATTAGGAGCTGAACTATAATGGGTGTTGTATTCGGGCTGTGGCCATTGTCTTGTCAATGTCTTTCCAAAGCTGTGGTAGAGATCCGCATTCCAAGGGAGTGTGATGGGAGCTTCACTTCTAGGAGAATGGAAAACTCTGGGCGATGAAGAGCAAATAGAACAGTCTCTTAGGTAAGGGTTACTTTGTGCTTATCTGTCAGGTTCTGAAATGACCTCACAATGATTGCATCCACTCTCACGGAGCACCGGATACCTGCCTGTGATCACTTCACTCGCAGGTGTTGTAGTCCAGGTTCTGGGCTCATGGCTGCATTCCCTAGCTATGTAGCCTATACACTGCTCCTTAAACTTGATTACTTTACTTGGAGAACAAGGCAATTGTCATGTGATAACAAATGACTAACAAGAAATAACTTAGGAGAGGAATTATTCCAGAGACAGTTCTTCATGGCAAGGGATAAATGGAAGAGGAAGTCATGGATTAGGAAGTAGAGAGCAGTGAACGGCTCACTTTCTTCCTGTTCCCTTTTCATTCAGTCTGAGATCACAACTCATGGGATAATACTAGCCACGTTGAAAGTGGGGTGTCTTCATTTCCAGGTGAATATCTCTAAAAACATCCTCACAGACATACCTGGAGATATGTCTTCTTGGTGATTCTGAATCCAGTCAAGTTAGCTATGAAGAGCGGTTATCACATTAACAGATGATCAAGCATTGGTACAGAAAGAACCTATGATTGAAATGAAATAATACAGCAAGGTTTAATATGTGATGCAGAAAAATGAAGCTCTCATATTGGGGAGTTTGGAGTTGTTCTTTATTTACAGGTGGGGGTGCTTGGCACTTGGCTTTCTGTTGACAGAATCAAGATATCATCACATATGTCCCTAAGTTGTCTGTTACCTTAAGCCACAGCATCACAAATGGCTAGAATTAATTACTATATATACATATATATAACATATATTATATAACATATATAGCAATATATATAGTTTTATATATATATATATATACATATATATTTCAAAGATTGTATAAAATAAAGTATCCTAGTAATTTTATGATTACATACAAATTATGGCATAAATAATGTATTAAAACAAAAATCAATATTTGAACCAATTTAAACCTATAGCAGATTGTAAATATTTTTAATTACTTCTGTGGATTGTAGTCTGTCTCCACTGGATGGTGATGGTCTAGAGAACCTGTGTATTCTCCACCTCCTCACACGAAGGCTAGGTGGAGTTCACAGCTTGATAAGCAAACTCTGCGCCTAGAATATAATCTCACGTAAACCTAAGTTATCTTCTACCGAGAATCTCCATCTTGCTTTTGGTTAACGTTTGCATAGCATGCTCAGTAACTTATTTGTCCCAAGATGTGAACCTATTTCCCCTCCGTGCAGGTTAAGGAAAACAAGGCTTGGAAGTTCAGGGACCGTTTCTCACATTTAGAATTCTTTGCAGGGATTTTGAAATATTTCTCTCCCAGTAGTCAAGTTGAACTTACTCTATTTCTTTTGACACTATGCAAATGTTACATTTTATACCATTTCATTTTTCTCTTTGTTTTCCCCTTTGTTCATTTTCTAATGGCAGTGATTGTTGAGAAGAAAAATATGCTTTGTTGTTACATCAGTTCCCTTTAGCAAGACATTTTCCATGTACGGTCTGGTCTTCCATGTCTTCAAGACGGATCACTAGCAAAAGCCAATGGTGAAGATTGTTCCTATGCTGTATTGATCTCTGTCAAGAAGTTCACTGCTGTCCTTAACAGGCATATCAAGGAAGCCATCCAGTTTCTGGAGAAGTGGTCAAGAAACACCACATACTATATAGTCTTTACTTCTTCAGGCAGTCACCCTCTTCCCTTAGTCTCAGAAATGTTCATCTCATATATAATCATATAAATGTGTCTTTATCTACATGCCTTGTTTTTTCAACACAAAAATGGGAAATGCCACCATGTCTGTCTGAGTTGGCCTGCAGAGCTGTTGAACGTTCCCTCTATTGATGTACTTTGACCTTTCATGTCTTCTAACTTTATCTTGTATACCTTATCATATGTGACAACAGCTACTTCCATTTTTTTCTCCAACCTTATTAATGTACTCCCTTTCAGCTTTTTCTGTTGAGTCTGTATGTATCTTTTCCACTGCAGTATGTTTCTTATAGAGTAATATATATATATATATATATATATATATATATATATATATGCCTATATCTTTATAATTTCATAAATCTTGGTTGATAATTGATATTTCAGGATAAAGAAAACTTTTAACATTTCCCAGATTTAATGGTTAATTTGATTCAATCATCATCAATGCTAAGAATACTGTTTTGCAAAATATATAGTATATATGACAGAAATGAGTTTACATCTATCCATTTGAGAAATGCTTGGAAATTTTGTTGAAATCCATAGTCAAAATTTATTTTAAAGTTTTTGATAAAACACATCAGCAAACTGAAATAGCAGTTTTTAAACTCAAATATTACAATACAATATTATTCAGTGGTACAGTGATTTGATAATTTCATGTTGAAGAATAATTGTAGGAAGCTATTATATAAACTACTCTATTTTTATAAATAGACCATCAGGTTTCTTTTTTTTTTTTTTTTTTTTGGTTGGTTTTTTTTTTTTTTTTTTTCGAGACAGGGTTTCCCTGTGTAGCCCTGGCTGTCCTAGAACTCACTCTGTAGACCAGGCTGGCCTCAAACTCAGAATCCCAAGTGCTGGGATTAAAGGTGTGCGCCACCACTGCCCGGCTGCCAAGTTTCTATAAGCAGAAAGCTTTGTATGTCCAGTGACAACACTACAATTCATAACATACAGTAATCTCAACTCCTAGCAAAGGTGATTCATGCAGCATCTGTTGTTTTGTATGGCATGAAGGCATGGCTAATTTAAAGTACTCATGATGTGTGGTGATAATCAAAGCTGCCATCAAATTCTACAAGTACTTTCAGGAATGCTTGTGATTCACTACATGTTTGATGATTCCTTAGAAACAGAAGTAGAGATCAATAGACCATTTACTAAGAAATAATTAGAGTACAACTGAAAACTGGGGAAAGGATCTTCTCCCAAAGCCTACATGTGTAGTTTTGATGTATGCACATGTGTGTACACAGAAACGTCTTACTGTTCCTTTGTTGGTGTTTTGTCAGTGCCTACATTCAGCTATACTGTGACATACAGAGCACACCATGGACCGTAGGCAACAAATCAGCTAGACTGTGTGTTTTAACTAAATAGTTAAGGCCATTAAGACATTTTGGGTTATTACTGAAACATTGTTGACTGCTTCTTTACATTTCTTTGGTTACTTCTCTGAATGATTCAAATGCATATTGTTTTTCTTCTCCATCCATATAAGCAGAATTCCGATTTGCTGATTTGGTCATGATTAATTTCTTTTTTATTATTTCTACAAAATGTATTTTTCCTGTGCCCCAAGATTAAGACTTTCTTCTTCCTCTGATTTTGTTGTTGTTGTTTATTTCTTCTGCAGTATCAGGTTGACCACGAAATGCTCTAGTTTGTGCTTTTCTTGAAATACCTTTGCTCTCCATCAGTTTCAAATGAGAGCATTTTTGGAGGTAATAATCCTGGTTGGTAGTTCTCTGATGATTTTCAGGACCTGGATTTTATTCTTCCATACTGTGCTTGTGATTAGGGTTTCTACTAAGAGATCTGATGTTATGCTGATGGATTCATCTTTATACATTTGTGGGATTTTTCTTGTAGAATTTAATGGTCTTCCTTTATTCTATAGTCTTTCAATTTTTAACTATAATGTATCATATAGACCTAACCACTTCCATTTTGTGTTTGAAGTTTTATTTATATACAATATATCAGATATTAAAATGTTATAGTTCCACTTATTTTCATAAGCTTGAAATATTTCTGCTTTAATTTCAGTAGCTATGTATTCTATTCCTTCACTGAAGATTTTTACACTTGTTTTCTTGATCATATCTCAGTGATCAACCATAAAGTTGTGGTTGTGTTTGTCTGTTGAATTGTTGGTTGGTTTAAGTAGGTAGTTAAATCCAGCTACTATATCATGAATGAACACACGAGGGAAAGCAGCATCAATAATGTATACTATGTTAGATCATAAAAGCCAGAAATATCTCAGATGAAACAGTGTTTTCCAACCACAACCAAATAGTTGAGATAGTACACCCAAGACCTGTATCAGCCTAAGTCAAATAAAATTGTAGTGTGGAAGTCGTGCAGGGGAGAGATGGGTGCAAAAATGCCACCACTGGCTGAGGGACTATTGGCATTTGTTACCTGTATTAAGAGGTTTATAATATGAACCCTTTTAGATCAACCATACTCCATAACCCACTACCAAGAGTAATTGGGCAACACAAAATGTATTCAATGTGTTTAAAAATAAAAGAAGAGAACTTACGTTTCTGTAGGCAAGCACATGAGGGTACAGAGGTTGGATCTCGGAGGGATTGGGGAAGGAGAGTTGAATATAGTAAAACACTATGAAATTCTCCATACACTAATAAAAATATCATTTAAAGAGAAAATAAGATTAGTCATAGAAAAATATTAGTAATTGAGTGAAATAAGGGACAAGATTAGTAGAGAAAAACCACACTTAAGTAAAAGATTGGGAAGTAAAGTGACTGGAAAGGAATGTCATGAAGTAGGTAAGAAAAGAACACAGGGTAAGAATGACTACATGATACAGAGAAATCTGAGAGCAAAGCTGTATAAATATAAGAACAATGAGAACAAATAATACTGGTTTTCAAAGATAAAATAAGGTCAGTATAATACTTCATAAGAAATTGAAAAAAGGGGATGCATAACAAGAGGCAAAAATACAATTAAAATTAAGGTGCGTAAAGGAAACTGGAGTGGCTTCTTACCTTGTGCCCTGATCTTCAAGATCACTATAAGAGAGGGAGCCGTGACAGAGAGAGTGTGAGCACAGAGTAAGGGTGAGGCTCAGGCTGGGAGGGAAAGGCAGCAAGGCTACAGACTGGGGCTTTAATTGTGTGGCTCTGGATCACTCTATAATGATCCTAACATGGATGGAATGAGAATTTATAAAGGACTTATCGTGTTAGCAGATGTTCATAGATAAAGAGAGACAGCAGAGCCCTGGGTCGTAGAATCTTAATTTACCATCTTTCACTCAAATGCTAAGAACGAATTGGCTGGAGCACTGGGTACAGGGCGTGAAGGAAAGCATATGTTGAATGTTTTACACCACTGATGTCTTATTGGAATCGAATTATTAAAGCTCTATTAAAATTTGCTACTTTCTGCAATTTTGTAAGAATTTTAAGTACCAATTAAGTTGACTCCAGAGTTATTATTAATTTTGGCAGGTTTCTCAGAGTGTTAACTGTTGAATATGTTCTTGTTTAGACCTATGTTTTTTGCACACCATGTTAGGTGTCACATTCACAAGAAGTCATGATCACTCTCCTGTTGGAGTCTCATCTGTCCTGCCCCTCACTGCCTCAGAAATTGGTTAGGAAGTCCAGCTTTATCATCGTGAACTTTTTAATTTTTTTTTTTAACTATTTGAGCCATATCACTTACCAAGGGTAGCCACACTGACTTCTCCCCAACCTTTGACTTGAACTGACATTCATTCCCCGTTACTGTGATAGCCTACAGAGGAGTGGAATGTTCTGTTGCTCCCTGGGAAGCCAACAGCTCCATCTGCCAGTGTTTTTTAGATGTCTTAGAGTCTTGTGGCTGAGATATGAGACCTGAAGTCACCTCTTGTCCCTGAAGCTCTCATCCTGAAGCTCTCCTTGTACCCTGTGTAGGCCTCCAAGCTGTGGTTACCGATGCTTTCTGTTATCCTGGTGAACTGAAGTCACCAAAGCTGAATTCCACAAGCCTATGATCTCTGGTCACCAAGTCAGAAGGAAGTTTTGTTATAGATAAAAGCATTATCAAAATGGTCTTTCATGTTCATGTTTTATGAGCCATGAATTTTCTGAATGGCCATTGTCGCCTGTTTTCTAGTGCACATAGACATACTCCTTTCAGTCTTCCATGTTTGCTGGATATTTTTCAACACTAATATTTAACCAGCTATCTTGAAGTAAACTTAAGCAGTTGTAAACTGTATATATGATATGAAGCCAGTTTTTTGAGAAAATTGAGATATTTCAGGTTTACATTTTAAGTAAAGCCAAACTAATATATTGTGCCCATGTGTTTTCTCTTTAAATGTAGATAGTCATATTATCTACGACTTCCATAAAGGTACAAAGTGTAAAGTATTATCTCTTCAGACTTTTCCACTTATTTGATTGAAGCTCCTGCAAACCAAAACTTCAGAGTTTTATTTCTGCTTTAAGATAACTTCTAAAGCTGCTTCTGTGTTTATAAAATAAGAATCGCTGTCATTTAAAGCTTAATATCATGGTGGGTTTATTCAGTTGGTACATTCAAGATGGCTTCAGATAGCACTGTAGTTATTGGTGGTGCTTCAAGATATCTGGATTTTTCAGGCAAGCAACAGTGCCCTTCAAGTTCCTGTGCATCTCCCTCATAGAAGTGTTATCTACCCCCTTAAACCCTGATGGGTGAGGTAAAGCAGTAGCGAGTCAGGACTCCATTGAAAGTTTTACAGGAGTCGCATGTTAGATATTTATATTATGATTCATAGTAGCAAAATTACAGTTATGAAGTAGCAACAAAAATTATTTTTTGTTTGGGGGAGTCACCAGTCACCACGACATGAAGAACTGTGTTAAATTGCCAAAGCATTAGGAAGATTGAGAATCACTGACCTAAAAGGAACTTGCTCTGCATTCCCTCACAGCCTATCTGTGGGGCTGCATGGTGCAGAGGCCCTCACCACAGGCAATACTAAATGCATGAACCTGGTTCCAGGAAGACTTGAATCCATTCAGACATGAGTCAAGTTCAAAATCTCTCTCTCTCTCTCTCTCTCTCTCTCTCTCTCTCTCTCTCTCTCTCTCCACACACACACACACACACACACACACACACACACACACACACAAACACACTAATGGCCTTGTATTTATGTTCCAAGTCACTCTACTTCTTCCGTGAATGGGTAGCAATCAACACGCTGACATCAGTGACCCAAGATAGTCCCTTTTGGATTTTTCTTTCCTGGTATTCTGCAGCTGTTTTAATCTTCAGTAAGGTTTAGCATGCCTCTTGTTGCCAGGCTTGCAACTGAAGAGAAAGTGGTAGATAGGCAGTTCTCACCACTAGCTGCACTAGAGTATCACTGCAGAGCTTTAAAGGACATCGGTACCTGAATTCTCCATCGAGTGTGGCCCACCCAAGAGGTCTCTGCATTACTGGAAGATGCTCAAATGACTTCATGGGCTGAAGAATTATGGCTGTGTGCTCTGTACATATTCTGCTTAACTGAAGACAGCTGTGCTACCTGTGTGCTCTATTTTCTTCCTGTCTTGTCTTCACAGATTATGGCACCATTAAGAAAGTACGAGCTCCCCTGAGTCAGAGCTCAGGCAGCTGTTTGCTGGAAGAGATTGAGCTTTCCAGAGAGGAGGAGTGAGCCCATCAGGAGCCTGCAGATCCTCCACAGCCAGAGTGTCCTATTTGTGGGACTGCAGGAGCATGTGGTCAAGATCCCCCTGAAGAGGTGCCACTTCCACCAAACACACAGGTAAGGAATCCCAAGGGTGAGGGCACCTGTGCCAGCCTTTCAAGTCTCCAGCAGTCAAAAGGCTGTAGAACCATATGTCTATGTGCTTCTATTCCAAGCTACTGGGTCTTCATGATGGGTTTTTGAAGGAACCATGTAGCTAACAATTGTGAGCAGTAATAGGTGCGAAAATGAATTATTCATTATGTGATAACTCTCAGAGATAATGCTGTTATCTAGTGGCCCAGGATAAGTTAATATTTTATTTGAATATAGACACATACATACACTGAGACAGACAGAGAGAGAGAAGAGAGAGAGAGAGAGAGAGAGAGAGGAGAGAGGAGAGAGAGAGAGAGAGAGAGAGAGAGAGAGAGAGAATGTAAGATAAAGTAGGCTCATGCTCTTCTTAGAACTCCCAGAGAAGAAACATCAATGCTGGCCCAAAGCTCCATCTTTCTGGATCATCTAGCCATATGTCCTGCCCCTCACACCCTTGCTGTGGTTTATTCCTAAGGTCCTATTGTCATGTAATCAGTGAGTCAGGGGAAGGAAAACCTGGAGGTACAGGGAAAGCCAAGAGCCATAAATGCTTTTCCGTTCCAGATCTTTCCTCTTACATTTTTAGTTGTGAGCCTAGCCTTTACTAGCTGAGCCATTTCTCCAGATCTATCCTCTTATATTCCAGGGAATGTCCAGTATGGTCCACAATATACTTTTAAGTTTAGTTTGGAAGCACTTAGGCCCAGGTGCTTAGGAAAATGCAAGAGGACTGTGCACACTAGTTGACTAGCTCTGTAATGTTTCTAGTGTTGGAAACTGGAAACCTATTGTGGCTTCTGACACAATTCTGTTCTAGAGGAGCTTGGTAGCTTTGTTTATAGCTATTCCCCTAAGCAAGACGTACCTGAAGGTTTATGTAGAAGTGACATTTTTACTATACTACTTGCAAGACCCTGCCATGCCCAGGCCATTCTGTTTCTATGCAGGGAGCCGGAGGCAGGAAATTCATACTACAACCTGTCACTGATAATGTTGACCATGGCTCCAATGTACTTCAGCCTCACTGTCTCTGCTCACACATGTGACTTGCTATAGCATCAAATGGGATGATGTATACATTGGAAAATCTAAAGGTCTCTGCGTGTTCTTAATGTAGACGGAAGGATTTTTTTCTTTTTTTCTTTTTTTTTTAAAAATGTATATCCATTACAATGTTTCCTGAAGGGTGGAGGTTCTATAAAATGAAATCTGTATCATATTTCCTTGGTATCAGAAAGAGTTAACGAACAGTATCAGGAGAGCCTTACTAGTTGTGTTGTGAATGTTGTTGTTCATAGTGACATTTATTAGTGACCCTCTTTTACATGTCTCTGATTTCTGACTGTAACCAATGGCCTTTGAAACTTATTCTGTGTATGTTTCTGAGGCAGATGTGTCTCCTTCTGAGTGCTAATCATTCAGTGAATAACTGGGATGGTTGGGGTGTAGCCAAGAGGCATATCCTAGCCAAGCATGGCTGGAAGGAAACCAGTTTCCCAAGTCCTACTCTGTTAGATCCAAGTTCTCCTGGGGACTTGCTGGGTCATAAAGGGTCACAGGCAGGAAAACATGTGTGGTATTGCTTGCATTCATTGACTAGGAGTGCAGTTGCAAAGCATGAGACAATTCATCGCTTTCACTACACTTTCATTCAGTGATTGGAGGTCACCTCAGCTCCTTCAGCTCAGGAAACTAAATCACCGGTAGGATTACCAACAGAGGTATGGAGCCTGCTGTCTGTCACGCCATCGTCCATCAACCCCATCTGGAATCCACAGGGGCTGGAGTCACCAGGTGCAGATGCCATAAGTAACAGTTCTTGCTTCCTCTGAGGAGAATAAGGCCCCATGTGCCTCCTCAGCCTCCGTGGTAGAGGAGGAGCCGGTGTGGCTGAATCTCCCCTCTGTTTATTTTTCACCTGCTCAGAGCTAAACGCCGAGCGAGCACAGCTCCACTGTGAGCCCATACACTGGGCTTCTGTGTGCCACAGTTGGTACGCTTGTGTTTGGCTCTTAGTATTCCCTCTGAGAAGGAAATTCTAAAGACCGTGAACCAAGCATCCCTCTGTGTGTCTTCCGATGTGCTTCTCCAAGTGTCCTCTTCGTATGGAAGGACGAGAAAGCCTCCCCAGTTAAAACTCACAAGAAGACTCTATTTTATAAATACTGCATGCTTGGATTTTTAAAATGATTTATAGAAAATAAAATAGTAGTTTGTTTTTCGGAGAAACAATTTTAATTTTCCAGAAATATACTTAATGAAGCCCTTCCATTAGGAATGGGCTAATAACAGGGCTGTGTGATAATTTCTTTGCCAAATCCCATTCTATAGGAAACTGTCAATAATTTGGTTGTAGCTTCAGGAAATCAATTTCATAAATGGAACTTTGCAATATTCAAAAAAGAGAACGTGAGCTTATGTAAATAATACACCTCAAATGTAAATATAGACACTTTTAAAGGAGAAGATTGTCTCAGGAGAATCTTTGGTTTTCATTGTGTCGGTTATCTATTTTTCAAAGACAATTTATGTAATTTCACAGTAGTGTTTACAGTTCTGCCACATTTTCTGTGATTATTGAGACAAGTCTGGAAGTCTCATTGTTCACAGGAAGGTTGGAAGTCCAGATGTCAGGTTGGTGTCCCACTCAAGGTCACATACCACCTTCAGTCACTCACTCAGGCCAGAGCCAGCCTGTCTACCCCCACATCCATAATATACTGACGGTTCACTCTGTGGAGAAAAGTCGCCACAGATAGGGGCTGATCTCGTGAGCTACTGAATTCACTTTCTGCTACGTTTTTTTCAAAATAGACTGTCTAGTGCAAAGGTTCTCAACCTGTGGGTTTCGACACCCCCCCCCAAGAGACCCTTGAAACACAAAGATATTTATGTTACGAATCATAACAGTAGAAAAATTGCAGTTATGAAGTAGTGAGGAAATGATTTTATGGATGTGGATCACCACAACATGGGAACACTATTAAAGGGATGCAACACTTAGGGACATTAAGGACCACTGCTCCAAGACCAGGAACATGGGACTTCTTAGCTGTGGTGTCTCCCTATCAGCTTTCCCATCTTTGCCCTGGTGCTATGATGAAACCAGCATGGAACAGGATCCCAAAGCATCCCAAACTGAGTATCTGTTCCAGTTTTTCTCAGGGTGATCGTGCATCCTTGGGGGAGGCTGCTGCTGGTCCACTGTTCATTGTAGTCAGAAAAGAGCAGGCTAGCATGAACACTTCTCTAGAAGATATTTTAGAAGAAAAAATGCCTTAAAGTTATAATTCAGTCAAATCTATCACAGAAGTCACTAAATATACTTATTTTGACGTGAATATGTTTGGATGCTGCCATTTAATAAATCTCATAGAAAATCATGCAAATGGTCAAGCCAAACCCAGGTCCTTGGAGTTGCAGTCATCTCTGTAAATATCATTTCCATGTGATGACTAAGCATACATATTTACGTATTTCATAACATGAGCTGATATTTACAAGGTTTTGAGGTACCTGGCATCTGTAGGTCAATGTGTCACAATACCTCATGAGTGTCACCTCCTAGGCCCTTTGCTCTTGGTGTACACTGCCAGTGTTAATCTGTAATCTTTCAAGAATGAAAAGTTCTAAACGGCAGAGCACAAGATGGAGTTATCACACTAGCTATTAATGAATCCCTTCCTGGCTTATCCACCGATGTGAAATATAACCTGGCACTTGGAGTGTTGATAGACTTGGACATTGGACTTGGAGAGTTCCCATTGCACTGAGTCAGAGACAGAGGTGACCATATGACTCAGGCTTTCAGAGCCATATCTAGAAGTCAGACTTTTCTCCCTTCCCACCTTTGAAAGTCTTGCAAGTCCTAAGATAGTTACAGTTCTTCAATTCTCAGCCAGTGAAAGTGTGGAAGATTAGTGGGAGGGCCTTTGACACACGTTTTTAAAAGTCATTTTAAGAAGTATATGTACACTGACTAGATTCTCAGCTCAGAAAGTGTTCCTTGGAAAAGAAAGGAAAATACCCCCAAGTATAAAATTTTCTCTGCAAATTGAGTTTTCCCTGATGTGTGGCCATCATGACAAGCCAAGGCTATGGTCTGAACAAAGCGTGACAATAACTAGACATGTCAAATATATGAGCTGCTTTTGGATTCAGACAGTTTATGACTTAGACAACCAATCAAGACAAGAAAAAAATAAATTATCTCTTAGTTACAGTACTCCACAGAAAAGCACGAAAGAGTAGAGTCTGGGACCAATGCCACAGGTCAGCCAAGGCACCTGCGCATGCTTCCCTTAGATGCTGAGCCATTAGAGAACGTGCAACGAACGGTCTCTTAAAGTGATGGGGTCCAACTTCATGAGATCAGGGCCCTAGAATACTCAGAGGAGGGAGGTGGTAAGGGAATGACTTTATAGCAACTCCTGGAAACACACTGTTCCAGGAGCGAAGTATTTTTGCAGCATTCTGCTGAAGCTTAAGTAGTACACCTGTTGCTACTGAGCCATATCTTATGGCCTGGCTTCACGGACTTAGGAACAGTTGTCATGGTGCCGGAGTGAAAAACATCCTGTGTTTGTTCTGTTTAGGTCAAAACTCAGCAGGGTAGATTTGTGTCTGTAGACTTTCATCTGCTAATTCCCGAGTTAAAGCAGTATGTCTTTTGATGGGATGTCCTTGTATCATATATGTTAATACAGAAACAAATTATTAAACTTAGTGAATAAATGATTAAACTCCAAAGATTTATTACAAAACCTAATATTTTCTGAATTTCATAGAATTTCAATACTTTTGGAAACTCTTATGTATTCTTTTTTTTCTTATTTTTTTTTTGACAGTCATTATCTATTAGATCAGATTAGCTCACCAGGTCATAGAGCTTGCATTCTGTTTATGAGAGATCCACCTGAATCTACGAGCGCTTGTGTAAGCAGCAATGATTAGAGCCTTAGAGTAGAATCTAAGAACTGCACAAGTTCTATCTTGCTGCATCATCTAAGACTTGGTTTGGCCTCTGTCTTCAGGTTCCTTTGCCTCCAGCACCATGTATACCTCAAAAGAGGCTCAGTATATATTTGATGAATTGCCAGGTGGGCCCTGTTATGAATTCCCTGCTGTCTTCTTATAACCTAGTGGAGGGTGGCTAACATTCTGTGGAGAATTAGAAAGGTAAGGTGAGATAAATAACAAAAAGAGTGGAAAGTCTATGATCCTTTGGTACTTCTGTTTTATGATGTACTTGGAGTTAGAGGAAAAGCCAGCCCAGGAACAGATATAGCCATAGGTGAATCAGGAAATAAACACCTCTAGAATTGTATTTTACAAAACTGGAAGGCATGATGGAACCATTAAGAAGACATCTTGGACTTCACTGGGCAGAGCTGGTGTCTGGCCACTCTTAATTTAATCAGTGTAATGGTGTCATTAAGGTAAAGGAATTAATACCTCATTAAGAAAATTAGTATGGAAATTAAATGCTGTAGGACATCCATTGCTTTAAAGGGCAAAGTTTTCAAAGGTAGACGTAATAGGTTGACACCATTATTAATTAAGTGTTCTAAAGACACCATCTGCCAATTGCAAAGTATACCACATGCTGAGAAAATAACATCGCCCTCCCTCCGTGGTCCCGTGAGACATCCTTCAGTAAACTAGTTGATATCATGCAAGCATCCAGGAGGAGCTTTTGATGAACATTCACTTTACAAAGGAAATATTCCCCTTCCACAATTAATTTATTGATTTCCAAATCTCAACATCCTGAAACTTTAACCACACTGTCCTCCACTCGCTTAGCGTGGCAAGCGTATGGATTTCCTTCATCAGTTCATTCGCAACGTACTTATGGTACGTCATACATTCCAAACACGAAGCCAGTTCCTGAGTGTATGATGACAAATGATGCAGCCCTGACCCTGCCTGTGTGGGGCTCAGACACTAATGAAAAATTCCGCCATCAATAAAATTATCTGAATATCTAATGTAGAATTGAGTCAAAGGTTCCTGAGGTAATATTACATTTTATCCCAAAATGAATTTATCATTATACCTCATTCTATACCATGCTAGGAATCAATCCCCTTAACTAATGTCCCATTATTTCTTAAGCCTTATCTGAATTATTACTGATTTTCTAATTCTCAACTTCCAGAACTAAGCACCAGGTCATGACAACACATTCAATAAATTTTTCACTCAGTAGGTGACTCTGGGACCATTAAATTGTGACTATGGCAACTTCTGTATGCATCCAATGATTGTAACTGTTTAAATATAAAGGGGAAGAGAAGTCACATGTACCCACATGCTGCTTACAACAGTACAGAGCTCTCTGTAAGAAGAACCCCAGGAGTAGTCAGGCTGGAACACAATGTCCTCTAGCATTATTATATTACCCCTGAACCTTACCAAGGTGAAAAGGAAACTCTCAAAACTGTGATGGAAAGCAGAACATAAACTTCTGTGACCTCCACTTGAGCTAATAATTGTACATTACATTTAGGCTCATTGTACAATTATTTGAAGAAGGCACAGGCTTGATTATGTAGGATATGGAGCATGCCCAATTTAAGAGGTGTCTCACCAAAGATAGTAGCATATTATACATGCAAAATCACTAATATTAATCATTTTTTGTGAATCACATGAAGTAAGCCCGCGTTTCATGATAGATCTAATTCTAGCAATAACACATATTGCTACCTTGGCTACCCAGCAAAAACAAAGAAAATGTGCACACAGCATCCTATAGATGCGCTGTAATCTGCCTGTCTTCTGCAGTACCAAATTCTCCTCCATATGCCCCTGGATCCTAAGTGGTTTTCTCCCTCATCTCTTGTTTGTGAACTATTTCAGTGTAATCATGTTACCACTACAGTGATAGAAGTGGCTTACAGGTGTCTGAGCATAGCCAAGTGTGCTAAAAATAAAACCATAGGTAAACTGACTCCTGTAGGTTCTGAGTTTCCCTTAGTGTTGCCGTAACTAACCAACAGTTTGGGAGTCTCCTTCCTGTTACATATTTAAAGACAGCATGCTGCTGACCTAAATGGAGATCTAAGTCATCGGTGTGTTCTAACCAGTCAGCTAGATAGTTTTGTGAGTGGAAAAGCACAGCGGAAAGGCCTTTCTGATAATACACACCCCATCTGATACCTACGCCACAAGCCTCCTACTTTTGAGCCTCAGGTGCACAGCTGTGCACACACTTCCATGGAAAACCTGGGCCACAGCATCATTCTTGGCTCGAGACCTGCTCCAAAGCTCTTAACAACAGCAGCGCCTGAGCTCCCCCTAAGATGTTTATTGCTGTATAATTTACTGAACTCATGATTTTAGACTATAACCATTCCCGTGTACTGATAAAACATCCTACATGTAAAAACACTATGAACTTGGGACCCATTTGAACCCTGGATACAGACAATGGGCAAGAACTCAGATTCGCTGTGTGTGTGATCATAAGAGCGGTAACAGAGATGGAAGTTTTGCAATAGGTTAGCGATAGGAATAAGAATTCAGTACAACATGGTTCCTTTTCTTTCCTGATGAAGGGTGACTGTCAATTAACGTAGGTCTTTCTAAGATGGCCCTTCCCATCCTTCTACTCTGTGCACCTTCCACTGAAAGTTGGGCCAAAGCCTCCCTGTGCCCACATACAAGTCAAAAATCAAGCACGCTACATGGTAGTGTTGCTCATAAGAGTGCTTGCTTACTGTCCCGGGGCCTGAAATATCAAGGCAGTAGGATGTCCAATTCAAGATCAGCCTTGTCTAAAAGCAGACAATGCATCACATAAAATAGAGTAAGTTCAGGCAGTCTGAGCCAGACAGAAGATAAACTGACAAGTCCATAGATTGCTTTTACACAGCTTCACCCATGGTGCCAGATCCTGCTCCGTACAGCTAGTTCTTCACGAGATATTCATCTGTCTGAATAAGTAAGAGACTGAAGTGTGTGAAAGAAACATGCTTTCTTCTCAGTATTCTGTTTTCCCTTTGAAGTGTGAGGTATTTACAGGGCAGCTCGGGTCTTTAATGGGCCTCAAAGGTTCTTGATCAGTCCTCAGACATTGGAGACTAGCCTCTGTTGCTTCAGACTCTAGTATCCTGCCCATCTGAGCTCCTTTCACCCGAGTCTAAGACAAAATCCTCTGTCTTTTCTGATGTGGAGGAGGAAGGATAAAGATTCATGGGAGGCACCGTGTTTGATTGTGTTCAACAGTAAGATGCTATTTTCCTAACTGAGAATCATTTTTAAATCCTATCACTGTAGTTTTCTTGGCCTGGTAACAGTTCTAAAGTTGATAATTATGTGGTAGCATATTAAATATTAATATTTGATTTTACCCTAGAAAACATTTAAATCTGTGACAAAATTATTGTCAGGAAAGGAGATTAAATAATACTAATAATTAGTTTTACCCAAGTTTTTGACAGTGTTGATGTGACTTTTTCTAATCAAGTACCTAAAACTCATTGATTTTTTTTTTTTTATCTTTATTCTTAATGAGTTTAAGAAGAAAGAAAGAAAAACCGAGGAAGAAAGAAATACCACTTTCACCATGGCTACATTCACTGGAAACTCTTCTTTTCCTCATGGCCTCTTTAAGAGACCCAACTTCCAAAAATAATAAGTCCTAATGATTGGTTTGGTATAGACCAAGAGGAAATTATAAGTATGGGGGCTTTCTATTGAATGGGCATTTGTGTTTGGATAGCAGCTGTAATATTTAAAGAGTAATGGAATGTTAAGGCAAGCAGAACCTTCAGCATTGTAGAAAGGTGGAACTGTTATTACAGGCAGAGTTTCAGAGCATTAAACCTTCACTCCAATCCAGAAGGCTTATTTCAGGTCTCCAGGTGGCTTTGCAGGCGAGGAAGGCCCTGTGCAGAAGGAGTTTATCAAATGTCTCCCCTTTGGAAAGCTGGATTTAACCTAGCGATCGATCATGTTACTTTAATAATAATAATAAAAACAAAAACACAAACCATAAGAAAGAAACGTGGGCCCTTCAAATGGTTCTCTTAAGTGTGGCTGTGTTGTAGTCACCCATATTTGTGAAAACGGGGTCACAGACAGAGCAAATTCCAAGATGAGGTACATGCTGAACATGTTATTTTGTCAGTGAGCAATGACTCCCTGGCCCTTCTCGGGAGCTACAAATATAAATGTGTTACTTTGAGCCAGTTCTATAGTGGGTCCCTCCCAGCTGCAGTCTATCCCAGCCTGGTAATGTCAACACGAGAAACAGGAGACTTCCGGTCCTGCCCTGAGTCCCCGCCACACCTAGGTCTGTTTCATAGGTCACGCGTGAATGATCTCCATTGCCAGGCACATCCTGTGGATATTTTCTTACAGTGAAGGAACTGTACAGTCAAGTGTATTTTCATGTACGCTTTCAGTGCCTGCATCGGCGCTCAGGACCCTTACTGCGGCTGGGACGCGGTGATGAAGAAGTGCCACCAGCCTGGAGGAGAGTCTGAGCATGACCCAGTGGGATCAGAGCATCCCCACCTGTCCGGTATGTGCACGTCCTTTCCAGCTTCCAAAAGTATTGTCCGCGGGAGGCAGACCCACATAGCTAAAGTAGATCCATTGTTGCAAAACCAAAACAAATTTGTGTATCTACACTTGATCTATTCCTGGCTTTAGGAGGGCCACACGGGATGCTCTCACCTGTTTTACATTGATTGGAAATACTTAAGATTCAACAGCCCTGTTAAGCATATAAGATCATGGTTTTTACAGTTTTTACATTTTTTTTATAGTTTGGAGTGAACTCTTGTCCCTGTTACACTAATAAAATGTGAACTTCCACACGCATTCATTTCCCTTAGGGGCTATAATTCCAGAAGCTGACATAAGTGAAGATTTGAAGAGTAAGTTAAAAGATATTATTGTGGCACCATGTGGATCAGCTTCATAGACCTTGGTCAGGCCCACAGGAAGGCCTGGCAGAAGCAGCCCTGTGTGCATTCTATGTGGGACCCTGAGGAATGAAGAGAAACTGGCCTGTATTTACAGCCAGACCCTGAATCCAAGAAAAGCAAAGCTCACTGTTTGCTCAGTTCGTCTGCTTGGGTCCTCGCTTCCAGAAAACAGTTTTCCTTTATTTCTGTCTCAGGCTTGTGTTCTAGCTATGAACCGAAAAAAACTGACATTAATATACTCAAAGTAGGTAGTGGGGCAGTTAGTCACTCTGTTACCCAGCTGTGGATCTCTGCCAGTTGTTGGTTGTAAGCACCTCTACAAGGCAGGAGCAGACGCTACATATTTACTGTCCCTGAATGTATTAGACATACCCCAGGCTTCCGATTTGTCCCATGCAACTTCCAGAAGCTGTCCCTTCCAGATCCCAACCATATGCTAATGAAGCTTGTTCTTCATCTTGGAAGGAAATGGAGCAAGAGAAAGTTGGAAGTCAGCATCCTTCCCAGATGTTGCCGTGGGTGGTGAGTCCTTTGCACAAAGGAGCCTGTGTGGACAGCATTGCACCTAGGCATTCCCAGTTCCCATCTGGGGTTAGATCAGAGGTTCTCAACCTATGGGTTGTGATCGTTTGGGGGCATCAAATGACTCTTTCACAGGAGACATATATCAGATAGCCTACATATCAGATATTTATATTATAAGTCATAACATTAGCAAGGAAGTAGCAACTATAGTTATGAAGTAGGAACAAAAATAGCTTTTGTTGAAGCTCACCACAACATGTGGAACTATACTAAAGGGTCACAGCATTAGGAAGGGTGAGAACCACTGTCTTAGAACCATTTGGCTTTAGTGTTAGGTCTTTGATTTTAAAGGGGAAATTCTCTTCCATCTCTTTACAAAAAAAATGGTTTGAAATAATACTAGGAACTGAAGAAATCCCTTTTTCAGTGCTGAACATGTTAAGAGCACAAAGGCAGTCACCCTAAATCTTTTTGCAGAAGGTAAAAACATAATGCATAGCATCCAGCATGTCAGTCTGCAGACACGTCCTCACGGACAGTCAATGCATCTTCCTGCATACTTTTGCCCTTGCATTTTCAATGGTTAAAAATGTGTAAGAAGCAGGTAACATAACTGGGGTTTCTCTTAAATGTAAGAACATTTCTCCCTGCACCCATGTTACACATACAAGCACCACAGCTAAGACAATTATGTGGAAGGAAATTTACCCCCCAGGTATTTGCTTTATAACAGATGCACATCTTGAATATTTTACAGCAGAAATATGAATTGGAGGGATCCAATGTTTGAGATATGACTAAAGAGTTGTCACCATATTGTCTCAAGACAGGACTACAGATCCTGTTAACTTTTCAGGGCAAAATGGGCAATGCTGTGAGACGTAATCACAGCTCTGAGATATGACCACAGACCCAATGTCAGTCACACATAGCAAGATCTGTCTCTAGACATTAGATGTGTCTATTGTATAGAGGTCCATCCTCCTGCCCGGATGAATTTGCTCACATCAAGATATACTTTTGGCAAGCAGATAATAAGAATAATAATAGAAAACCAGCAATAATCTTGTTAGGTTTTAAAATGTTTACTTTAAAATGTCACTTCTAGGTTATTTGTTCTTTCACTAAAATAAAATACCTTGTTTATTAGATAAGTCTGTGGTATCCACATTTCATGATTTTGATATAATACTGACTTTAAAGTGTGTGCTATATATGTTGCTGTCATTTTAAGATAGTCGCTCAGGTTGTATTTTCCATACTGAGGCCCAAACCCAGGAGCTCACACTTGCTGGGCCAGAGCTGGGTTGCCAGAGTGTGATGACCTTGTAGGCTCAGTGTTGAATGAGTTCTAAGATGCCAACTGATTTTGGAAGTACTAAATGCCAAGAGAATTTTGCAATCGGTAAATATTTCTCATTCCTTCTGAAGGTTGTCTGCCCACATCTTTATCAAGCAAGTAGAACTTTCATTATATTATAGATAGATAGATAGATAGATAGATAGATAGATAGATAGATAGATAGATAGAGATAGGTAGATGTAGATGTATGTAGTAATGTATGTATATATGTATACACATACATACATATATAAGCTGAGGCTTTTTAAAGGAAAGCAGGCACTTCATATTTTATATAAACATATATGTAAAAGTAATCTTATTAGATTGAGTTCATTTAAATAACACATAGTGATAGGAAGTGACACGTCAGACACACAGGTGTGAACTCACCAAAAAACTAAACCCCTAGGTCAGGAGAGGTGGGTCAGCAGTTAGAGAAAATGCACTGCTTTTTGCAAAGGACCCAAGTTTGGTTCCCAACACCCATATTTGGAGGCTCACCACTTTCTTAATGTCACCCCCTGTCCCATAGGTCACCTCACCTCCTTCCACACTGATATACACATATACAAATAACTAAAATTAAAATCTTTCCTTTAAAATCCTCAGGGTCTGTGACATGGCACCTCTGAGTTCCTAGCATGGATGTTCCACTCAAACTTCACACACTGGGTACCACTTATAGCTGCTTTACTTTGCTTGTGATGCTATAGGAGAATACCCAATGCTGAGTCCTTTATAAAGCACAGAAGTGTATTACCCACAGTTCTGGAAGCCAAAAATGTGCAATATCAAGGCAGGAGCATTTTCTGTGATGAGAACTCATTTCTGGGACCCCACATGTGGAAAAGTGAGCCTTAGAAGGGATGTCCCCTAAAGTGTCACAGACACTAAGTACAGATCGTCCCATTCACTAAACTGCTGGAGAGGCTACACAAGACTATATTTTAGTCTTCTGCAAAGGTACAGTCTTCCCTTATAATTCATCTGGAGAGATAACTTAGGGTGGATATTAAATTGATGTTATAACATAAGGCAAAATTTCCTGGGGAGCTTATCCAATATCCTGCTCTGTGTAGGCACTGCATGTAGATATAAAAATCCTTGAAAATAAAGGAAGATCTAGTAATTCTGAAGAAAAGATGTCCAGATAAAAATTTAAGACTTCAATTTAGCAATTAAAAAAAAAAAAAAACAGTAGTTGGAGCGGCTGGATGGGTGGATCCATGGTTAAAAACCTGCTATTCTGCTCACAACTACCTGCGACTTTATTTCCAAATAATCCAATGATCGCTTCTGCCCTCTGTGGGCACACACATACTTGTGACATTCCCTTCCCTGGGGACACACACACACAGATGCACATGCAGGCACACACACACACAAACCAAGAACAAAGAAAGAATAGCTGGACATAAGAAATTTATAAAGAGAGGCTGGGGACCGGTGGACACAAGTAAAGTATGCACACACTAGGCAGCAGAGAATTTAGTGCATGAATAAATCAACATGAAAATATTATTCTTAGTAACACAAATAGATCCCCTTTAGCTAGCCCTTTGAAATTCACTATTTCCTCAGTGTCAGGGGAGATAGAGTAGGGTACACCTGACTCTCAGGAGCCTCTTGCAGGAGAAAGCTGTAAGAGAACCGTATTACAGAAGGGAAGCTGATTCTTCCCAGGCTCCTGAACCAATGTGATTGCACTGATTGTTGGATATGGCTTGGGATGTGGTGAAGATTCAAGGAGGTGACCCATCGAATCCTCCCATGGTTGTCACGCCCTGCTGATGAGTTTTGCACGTGTTACTCTGGCTTTGTATTTAAAGTATAAAGTGCATGCTTTAAGAAGAAAATCACTTGGGAGAGACCTGGACAGTACTTTGGACAGTTTATTCTAAAGTGCTTTCTTTCATTTTGTTTTTCCCAGTACTGAGGTAGGACTCAGACCTTGTCTGTGCTGGCCAAATATCTGCTCGTGCTGCCAATAGCCAGCACTTATGCCTTTCCTTCAGGTCTCATTTCAAGGAAAATTATGAAAATCTTAAAATATCCGAATTTCAAAATTGAAATCCTAGGGTGCGCACTGTTATTCCTAGTCCCATTTTCTAGACCAATCTTCAATTTAAGTCATAGAGCATCCAACCAGGCATGTGGCTGAATGACGTACGGGGAGTTCATTCCCTGCTCACCTGGGTGCTTCCCTGAGGCTTGCAAGTTCTTCCAGCTCTAGAATGTAACACAACAAACAAACCTCCACAAAACTGGAAATGCATCCTCTCCTATCTGCAGCTCCCTCACTGCCAGACAGAATCAAAGCTACCCTCTATTCTTGTAAATGAGTCAAAGTGGCTACACTTTTATCTTGTGCGGGTCCCAACCAGTGGCAGCCCAGTGGCACTCCTTCCCTTTCCACTGGTTTATGCAAAGGACTACTGTGGGTTTTATTTGCTCTCACATGTCGAGGAACCCCTCCCCTTTTCTGTGCTGCTGTTATTCATTCATCTTTTCTTTGGTTGCATATTTAGGAAGAGAATTCTAAAAGCATCTCTCTGCCTAAAACCCACATGTCAACCCAGACCCAAGAAAGAACAGAGACTGGCAGGTGTGGTGGATCTCAATAGGAAACAATAGGGGTATGGTTGCCAGGGACAACTAGAAATACCTAGGGAAATGTCGCATCTGTCTTGACCAGCAATTAAGACACGACACGGTAGGATCCTTCTCAGTCAGCTTTATTGCAGGAACGACTCTTGACTTATGGACGGGGACCGGGACGGGGACAGGGACGGTGACCGGGACTAGGAAGGGGACCCCCAGCAGCAGAAATGTGCTGCTTATATATCTTCCCAAGGCAGGCTGGGTGACGTGTTCTCTCAGGATAGGTTAAGCTGCCAATACCTCATTTGCATAAACCCGCTTGGGTGGGGCATGAGGCCTACGCATGCACAAAGGGCTTGTTTACTAGTTTAGCTGAGCTGGCCATGCTGGAAGCCAGCTGCTTACATTGTCAGGTGCTAGTCATACGACTTTGCAACTGTCCCAGGTGCCTACAGGGAAACAGTTAAGATGTCATAAAAGGTGAATGTTACGTTACATTCTACCTTCACTTGCAGGTGCTCAAACCAAGAGGGACGAAAAAAGCAGAAACACTTTTCTCTCTCAGCTGGAGAAAAATACATCTTATAGATGCCCCTCACACATTTATGTTAGGTCATGCACAAGAATTAGGTCCTATGTTTATCCTAAGATCAAGCCCTGACCAAAGTCACCAGGAGTCCATGTGAGTCATTTACCTTTTCATGGCTGTGACAGAACAACTGTGAAAGCAAACTTTAAAGGAAACAAATTTATTGTGCCCCACAGTTGTTTCAGTCCACCGTTGCTGGCATCCATTGACTCTGGGCCTGAGGCAAGGCTAAGTAAGCATGATGTCAGGGAGAACATGGCAATGATCAAAGATGCTAACCTCCTGGAAGTCAGCGCAGAAAGAAGACAGGGGTCCAGGGGTTAGACCACATCCTGTTACCTACTGATTGTTGCCATAGTAACGAATTCCCCAAGAAAGAAGGTAGCTGTGACCTGTCAAGCAGTGAGGAAGCTGCATACAGAAGAGGCAGCATCTTTGATGGGTCTTACTTGCTTATAGTCCATTGAGTGGTAAACTTGATGTAGTGATCCATTAGTAATGGTATTGCCCTTATGGTCCGTTCACTTCTCAATCGTGCTCCATTTAGGAACCCAGTTTTTAACATGTGAGTGTTTGGAATATTTATATTCAAATTATGACTGCCTTAGACAGGCTAGGATCCACCATTAGCCTTGGCCTTGAGTGCAAACTTGCCCTGGATAATTCTGGACAATCATTGGTATAAAGACTCTCAAACTCCTCCTATTCAGAATGCCACTTTCATAAACTCTTGCCTACTTGGGCATTATCCAAGCCTCTTTGGATTACAAAACTGAGAATTTCATGTTCCCTACAGAGCAAGCAATTCATTTCAAGGAAACACATAGGCTAGCCTTGTCAGTGATTTTTTTTTCCATTTTCTTTTCTTCGTCATTGTGACACTATTTCTTCTTTGCCTTATAACACTGGATTTTAACACTGTATAACATGCAGACAGATGTGTCCAAGTCATTGCTCTGCCTAGTTCCTTTGTATTCTCACAGAGACATGCAATGCAGGTGAACTTGAAGGGAATAGTCTTTGTACCACATCTTCTAATTTTCCTCCAATTAACTCTTCTTCTCAAAGTTCTAATCAGTATTTAGAGGACCCAGAAACTTAAAACATATGTGTGTGTGTGTGTGTGTGTGTGTGTGTGTGTGTGTGTGTGTGGACACACACACACACACACACACACATAATGTATTCAAATGGCCAGCTATATCCAGAAACTCAGTTTCCCAACCGGCTCTCCTTACCAAGGCTGTCTGTCCTTGGTAAGCACAATTCAGTCTGCCCTACCACCCGTCCAGGACTCAGCTGAAATTGTCATAGTGTGTGGAGGGAGCCTGGGGTGTATTCCCCTTGCCCTACTTTCAGTCAGGACTAGTTTCTGCCAGGATTCCATGATGAGGTGACCCACGCTATGCGTGACAATGGCTGTCTAGCTCTGACTCTCACCTCGCTCCGGTCCTACCAACCTTCCCACCTGCTAACTTAGGATGGCTGAAGCACAGAGGGTTCCTCCGTTCCAAAGCATCTCCAGATCTTTCCCTAATGCTCTTGTCTCATCACCTCCATGTATAATCCTACAAAATGCTATTTGACAGGGTCATGACAAACTCACCCGTGTATTCTTCAGTGTGATGCCCCAACGACCATAGTGACATTACTTTCTGTGACTTTTTCTTATCTGTTTGTAGGCTTGCTTTTTCCCAAGCTAGAAGTAATGCTCGAGAGGCTTCTGCTTCCTTCTTCAACAACAGGACTAGCTCAGAGTCTCATAGACAGAAATGTCGCTCTGTCCCTGAGGAAGAGTCATTTTATGTAAAATGTTGTAGTTGGGATAATTTGTTAAACTGCCTGAATGTCTATGCTCTGAACATTACTGTTCGAAGTTCTTCAACTTATCTGACTTATACATTTGCTTAGATTCACTGTTTAGATTTCCACATCAGATCTGAAGAGCTGTGACATTGTTTTCATATGGAATTGGCCTGCCTAAGAGGGCCTGGGCACCTACCTATCTGTCTTGCACAGAGTAGCCATAGACCCTACCACCACCACCAGGCATCATGCAGCTCTGACCTCTATAGTTCTTTCCTAGTTATCTGCTCACAAAAGCTCAATCTGCCATCTGTTTCATTCCTAGACAATGCCAGCCAATGGTATAAACCTGCCCATGATGTTTTAAATTATACAATATTTTTAATGTGAAAATGTCCACAATAGCAGTAGCTCGCCTTGACCTTGTCTATAGTAAGAGTTTTTGTCCCATATTCCTCTTCTCAGAAAATTGCCTCTGGCCAGGTCTGTGGACACTTTCTTGTCTGAGTAAAGTTTCTTGTCATCCATATCTAGTCTGCTTTGAGACACTCACATGAACGCCAATGCAGAAGCATGTATCTCTCATTCATCAGTGAAACCAGAATCGAAGCAGCATCTTCCCTAATGATGGGTCTGTTACTCAGGGAAGCCTTGGGCTGTCTGCTTGGCAAGCACAGGTGTGCCATTTCCTGTAGTCCTCAGAACACTTCATAAGTGTGCTGATATTTCTTATCACTTCTCATTTCTCTTGATGGACTCTCCACCCTGGGAAGACATACGGTAGAGTCCATGAAAATCTTATCCCTGTTCAGTAATCTAGGGAACAGTGGTGGTGGAGAAGTATTAATTCCATATATATATATATATATATATTATATATATATATATATATATACACACACACACACACACACATACATACATACACACACACTCTACAGGTATCCAGGGCAGCTCCTCCCTGTCTTAAACAGTCAATACCTTCTACAGAAAGCAGCAATGACCTATATGAATCATCAGGATAGTGTGGGCCATGTATATGGATATGGTGCAAATCACCATGCTTAATCAATATCTAGTGTCTGAACTGGAGACATGGCTTTTTACATTAAAAACAAAAATAACAGTGTTTATGTCGCAGACAAGGGTCTGTGTAGGATTATTAACATGGACCTAGTTAAGTAATGAGTAGATGCAAAAAGGAGATTGGAGCATCAATGTGAAAAATATTCAAAGTAGGAACTGTACTAATTTAACAAGAGAGTCTGTCAACTCAGAAGCTTGGTCATTTTGTGACACAAGATGTGTTACTCCTTAGAAACATGTGATTTCTAGGAAACCTAGCGTTCAAGTAGGAACTGTGGCCAGAAGTGTTATTTATGGGGACCTTGGAGAAAAGGACACTTTCTTTTGGGAAATGTTCCTTTGTTTGTCCACTTGTATTCTAGCATACTCTCAAATGGGGCAGGCCCAGGCCCACCTTGTAGACACAGTTTATATTGAAATAAGAGAGACTGGTAGGAGGGTTCAATTCTGCCCACCTCAGAAAATAAACACCATTAATGTTGACTGGGAAAGCGAAGGAATAGAGAAGTACACTGTAGAGCCATATTTGTTGCGGTGGATGGCAGAGAAAACCGCATTAATGTGTAAACATTCCCCATAGTACTTACAGACATCATGGATCAAAAATACTGCCGTTTCTGTAGCTGGTGCCTTTCACATACTGGCTGGCTGAGGAGAGAGTCAGGAGCCAGAGAGTGCAGAGAGAAAATGCAGTTATCATCAAATCGTCATCACATTGTCTGAGACTCATCTGCCTCTGTATTAAAATTAAGAGGCTGGCACTATAGTCCTCTTTGGTTGCTTTTGGAAGGAAGACCTTGGACAGGGAACTTAACCGTTGACCCCATGAGTATCTCTTTTCCAGAGATCTTCTATTATATGCGTCAGAAAGCTGCTCACCCTCAGGGTTCAAGAACTGATATCCCAACCACACTCAGACCCATCACTCAGCATTCTGTCTGCAGTGACCTGCAGGCATCTCCAACGCTGTGCCCTCAGCTCCCTCTCTCTCAGTGTCCCTGCCTTGCCTTCCTTCTTCCAAACCCAATGGCAACAAGGCATCTGTCAGTGGCTCTCACTGACAGGAAACAGCTGAGCCACATGACCCTCTGACACATTTATTCCTCTGTCATCAGCCAAGCTGTCCTTGGCATCAAGTATCCTGTCCAGATGCTTTATAGGTTCCTTTCCGCTCTGTACAGCTCAACACAAGCACCCTACAAGCTTGCTGTCCATCCTCAGCAGCAGCCCTGAGATGCCCTTAGTCATATAGTCATAAGCAAATGCCAAGCCCTTCCTGGCCAGCATACAAGCTCTGAGTGGTACTCACAGTATAGCGTTGGCAAGAATAAGCCTGAGAACTGTAGCAATCTCATTGCTCATAGGGGGAACTGAGATGTGCTTAGCATCAAACATTGTCACGTGGAGGTAACATATGAGCCCAGTCTGGATTAATCTTTCATGGCCTTAGTTGTTTTAAGGTGGATAAAGTCATGCATCAGATGTGTATATCTCTGGGTTTTTCATGCTCCTTAGGTTATTCATATTGTTGGGCAGTTCTGCCAAAACCTCATTGCTGAGTCGTGAACCTTTACTCCTCCACTCCCTCTCCTTCTGCCTTCTTGCTCTCCTTCTCCCTCTGCTCGTCATTCCTTCCTCTTTCTGCCTCTTTTCCTTCCCACTCCCTCTTTCTCATCATCTCTAGCAGTGACCTATGCTGCATGACTTTGGAATGTTCCCATACACACTGCCAACTTTCATTTTCTTAAAATTTGGAAAAGAGTTGTGATTGCCACTTGAGAGATCTTTTGGTTTTGTGTCTTTTTTTCTTTTTTTCAACTTTCTCCTTTCTGACACCAATGCTTGTATTTGCCTTCCAGACCAGAAATCTCACTGTAGATGGAAGCTTTGGCCCATGGTCTCCATGGACACCCTGTACACATACCGATGGCACCGCTGTGGGATCCTGCCTCTGCCGGTCCCGCTCCTGTGACAGTCCAGCTCCTCAATGTGGTGGCTGGCAGTGTGAGGGGCCTAGAATGGAGATCACCAACTGTTCCAGGTGTGTGCCTCAGATCATTCTAATGTAGAGTCTCATCTTATCTCAGATTGTTGAGGTATCTGGGCAGCCATTCTTAACACAAGCAATCCTTTAGTAGATGAAGATAGCAGGAAGAGGGAGTACCTATCACTTAGTGATTACATCATTTGTGGGGAAAAATTCAAACTGTAGGCTAAGTTGTAAATTTAATCTTTTAAGAATTTCATAATTGGATAGGAAAATACTACATATTCACTGAACATAGTTGGCTTCTTTGATGGAAATATCCATTACTTAACATTTCCTTGAAATATGTGACTGATAATTCCTACTTGTAGAACATGATGCATTAGCTGGAATAAATCTATTCTCTATGCTGTGGTAGACCAGAACTCAGAATACCCCACCTCAGACCCTTAGACACCAGGACAGTCTAGGTGTTGTGATCCACTGGGGTCAACTGAGTTGCCTCATGTTCTTTTCTAACTATACTCGCTTGTCCTGCCTGCTTCCCCTGTAGAGCATGTACCCAGAAAGCTTCTTGGGTCAGTTTGCAAGTCCCCTCTTCACTTGATTCCAAACAGGCCATTTCTTAAAATCGTAGCTGGTTTTCATGAGCCTAAGATCTAGAAGCAATGAGGGAAACTGTCTACGAAGCAATTGGCTGAAGATCAGATTGGGTAATTGAATTCTGTGGGAGCCCAGGGCAGGAAGAGTGGGCAGAGCAGGGTGTGTAGAGCAAAAAGGCAAGCCTTGTCCTCGTCAGCAGTTTTTATAGTGGGTTTCTATCTGTAGCAGTTTCAAGGTAGGTTCTATCACCACATAAGATTTACAGAAGTCAAGGAGGGCCAAAAGATAAGGTTATGTAATAAAACAGAAAACACAATGTGGGTTACTGGACTTACTTTGAAGATGACAGCGAGCTATTTCATCACTGAAAGACTGGAGTGCTGAGCTGCAGTTGTCTGTCACTCGGACTTCAGCTCTTGTTCCAGTTGGAAAGTCGCCCTCTCTAAACAAGTGTGACCAGGTTATTGCAGGTTAAAATCATAAGTGAGCTAACCTGCTTCAGGGATGCTGTAGAAGTATAAGCAGATGACCACCTATCAAAATCTCCCTGTGATTACTCCATGAGGCTCTGCGGTTATCCCCTACTCTGCCTCTGAACAGCTTCTAGAAGTATCCAAAACCAAGTCCATACAATAGATAGTTACTGATAAGCTTGCTTCACTTATTTTCTGATTTCCTACAGTCCTTCTGGTTTTATACGTTTTTATTTACCTATAACTGTGCAGGTAACATGTTCTTCATATTATAAATAGAATATGTCATAAAGCCACATATGTTTTCAAAAGCTTAAGAAATTAAGAGTTTTAAAAGAATATTAAAATTTGTCATAAAGGGCTGTGCATGCACACTGCTTTTAGATGTAATAGAATGTGCTGTATGTGACTTCGGGTGTTTCTTCTATCTCACGGGCACTGTTCAGATGTTGTAAGAGATGTGTCAGGAGTCAAGTAAAATTGGAAATTTTATAGGTTAAGGATTCACTTCTAATACGTGCAGTAAAATACCACTCTAATAGGCTGAAATTTTAATAACTAAAGCTCCTTAACTGTTTCAAACATAGTAGGTACATTTGGGATGGTTTGGGATTTCGAATCAAATGCCATCTGTAAGGGAACTCACAGTCACAGAGGGTACAAGTGTGCTCTGTTCCAAGACGGTTCCCTCCTCCCGGCGGCCATACAACCAAAGGGTTCACCCCTGGTACGAAGGCATTGGCAATAGATTCAGATGGGGCTTGACTGAGCTGGCTCAACTGAGGTATTGAATCACTTCCTCTCCTGCAGGAATGGAGGCTGGACTCCCTGGACCTCCTGGTCTCCCTGCAGCACCACTTGTGGCATCGGCTTCCAGGTGCGGCAGCGCTCCTGCAGCAACCCCACGCCCAGGCATGGCGGCCGCGTGTGCGTGGGTCAGAACAGGGAGGAAAGGTAGGTTCCAGCCGTGTTCCTGCACCAGCATCTGCGCACTTCCTGCGGTTCCAGTGGGGCCAATTGCACTTTGGGATCTAGCTTAGTTTATCTATGGCATTACTCTCCGCTAAGCTAACCCGCATCTTATTCTTCCGACATCTTTTGATTTTGATCTAAGATTCTCATGAAGAGCGTCATTCTGGTCCAGTTTCTCTGCATGCTTGACCTGGGACTCCAATCACAAGTCACTTGATTGCTCAGGAACCGAGGGTACCTGTGTGCTGGGCTTCTGTGAACCCAGAAAGTGAGCCTGCCAGAGAACTGCTGAGTTATTTCAGTTAGCCTGCCTCAGAGGCAGCAAATCCCAGCAGGTCCTGGTGAAAATAACAGGTCTGATAAAGAAGTTCCCATTAGGCTGGGGGTTGCCGGGAGCAAGCAAGTGAGAGAAAGCTCAGGGAGGCTTTATCTGTGCACCCTCTAGTCTGCTGACAAAACCCCCCATGAGCTGCGATACCAGCCACAGTGCAAGCTGGTTTTCATGAAGACTTTCAGGGTTCAGTTCTCCATCTGGACATCCCATCTAAGACTGGGATCCAACTTGGTGTTTTCATTGTTTTGTTATAGAATTAACCATTTTGCATTGACTCCAAAATCTATTCTTTGTTCTTTTTCTCTCCCTTGCCTACTGAATGCATATTCTACTCTGTCACTATTGTGAGTGAAAAGCTGTAGTTAGCTCAGTTCACAGTATCTTTAAGATAGCGCGCGCGCGGCGCGCGCACACACACCCCACACACACACACACACACACACACACACGCCATCTATTTCAAAGGCTTTCAGTGCCTTTTAATGAAAAAATAGAGACCACTACTTAATATCACAGGTTCAGGGAGTCTCATAAAAACATCCTATGTCTGTCTGTGGCTATATACTTTAATAAAGAGCAGGGTTCCTGATTTTTACATAGTTGTACAGTGGATATTGAGTATATCTTGAAAGCAACTTGGAAGACCATTTTTCTTCTTCACCCATCCAGTTTCTTACTTACCAGTGACCATTTTGTTCCTTTTGACTAAGAAAGAAAGGAGGACTGCTGTCACACACAGACAGGGTTTGTCATTTCTGAAGAGGTCCCCTGAGACAGTCCTGTGCAGGCTGTCTGGAGAGTTCCATCTCACACCAGTTGATAGGTGAGAAAGCAACTAGTGAGGACTCTTTCTTACTGGGTTTCCCAACACCCCACTTGAGTGAAATCACTTCCATCTGTGCAGACACTTCTCTGAGTCCAGGTACTGCACAGACAGGAAGAACAAGGCTGCATACCTCTGTGGCCAAATGCACTGTGTTCTGTCTCTACACTTAACCGTTCATAAAGCCGTACTTGCACAGATTTTATAAACATTGGTTAGTGTGTTTGGGTGTCTTACCCGTAACATGTTTTTCATTTATGGGAGACATGTTTTGGGGGTTAGAGAAGAGATTGCTTAATAGACGAAAATTTTACTTCGAATAATGAGATGGATGGTAAGAATGTGGAATTTGTATGGTTTTCATAAACTGATGCATCTCTATTGAATATGCTTCTAAAGAACTAACAGATATTTCAAAAAAAAATTACTTGATGTACTACAGTCTCTGTAAGAAAACATTTCTCAGATTTCTTGACACGTTAGATGGGGAGATCAACATGCCAAAGAAAAAACCAGTCCTGATTCCGGCAGTGGCAATATTTGGTGATTGGATTAAGGAAGGGGATGTGCACAATTCTAGGACCAGATGTATGAAATAATTAATAAAATTTTGTGATGTGTAAATTCCTTTAAACTCAAAGAAGCCTAGAATGGTGGCAAGTGAAAGAATTGATTCTCTCCCCAAATTCAACTAGTGCCAGCAATATAGTTAATGATTTCTGCAAAAAGGTTTTTCAATGTGTGACCTAATCTGGTAGGAACTTAGCCTCAAGTACAGTCTCCTGGGAATTTTCACGTCACTTTTTTTTTTTTTACATTTGCTATAAGATATATAAATACTATTTCTTTTTCTAATATTTCTTGGAACAAATAACTTAAGAAGCAAGAATTTAGTAGAGACATCAAATCTCCAAAGATCACCCATAAGGTGGGATAAAGCAGACCTTGGTACAAGTATCAAAATGCAATTGGGTTAGTTTTCTATTGCTCTTTCACTATGGCTCCATCAACTAAACAAAAACAACACGTAATTGCTGCTCCACTCTCTCAGTGGAACCTCATGCGGGAGCTTCCGAGTTGTCAGCCAGATACTGCCCCAAGCCCTTGACAACTGAGCCTTTGTAGTATTGCCTCCATTTCCATATAAAACTGAACTTATGAACAAATTACCATATTCACAAGACTCATCCAGCCATAGTAATTCAGTAAGAAGGAAATCATGGGCCCTGCCCACACTTCAGAGAAGGGGACTGGATCGTGGTGGAACAAGTCTCATTGGCATCACTTTGGATTCTGCCTACCGTCGACAAAGTCTCTGTCCCCAAATCACTCATACCCTACCATCTGCAGAATGCCTTTCATCTACTTGCAGTGTCCCCAACGCCATATACCATTAAATTATACCACCCCAAAGCTCAAAGCGCCACCATCTAAGAGAGATATGTCAGAGGCTCAGTGGCAGTAGTACTTCTTGGTCTGTCAATTTCAATCCAGAAAGACAAGTTGACGTCATCAACATTCACACTATACAGCAGCGGTGGTGGGCGACAAACGACAGCTATGATCATTCCTTCTCATATATATATATATATATATATATATATATATATATATATACACATATATATACATACATACATATGTGTGTGTGTGTGTGTGTGTGTGTGTGTGTGTGTGTGTGTGTGTATGTCACTTCAACACTTCAATCTTTTCTCCAAAGGAATCCTGGAGTGTAGCCAGGTGAGTGTTGAGAGTTACTTATGATGTGGGCATCCTGCTTCGTGGTCCTTGCTTTTGGACTCTAGTAGACTCTAGGCATTGTCACAGTCTGCTCTCAATCTTCCATCTTGCTGAGGTTTCCTCGGGGAGTTAAACAGGCATACCCCAGCTTTCCCTGGCAGTGTATGATGGTTTGCATACGGATGATCCCTGGGAGGTCCTATATTTGAGTGCTTAGTCACTAAGGAGTAGAACACTGAAAGAATTAAAAGGATTAGGAATTATGGCTTTGTTGGAGGAATTCTGTTATTGAGAGTGAACTTTGAGGTTTTAAAAGCCCATGCTGGGCCCGATATCCCTCCTCCATCGCTCTTCCTGCCCTCCTCCATTGCTCTTTCTGCCCTCCTCCATCACTCTTTCTGCCCTCCTCCATCACTCTTTCTGCCTATGGATCAGACTGCCTCTCTTAGCTACTGTACAATGCCTGCATGCCTCCGTGCCTCAACCATGATGAGAACAGACCGAACCTCTGAAACTGTAAGCAAGCCACAATAAAGTGCTTTCTTCTGTGAGTTGCCTCGGTCCTGATGTCTCTTCACAGCATCAGAACAGTAACTAAGACACAATTCTTGAGTACTAAGGAGCTAATTCTTAATTTTAATTTTTTTTGCTATCAGCAAAGTCTGATCCACGTGACACCTGAACCTTTTCTTTGAATAATCCACTCCTTGTTTTTTTCTCTTTCTGTACTGTGACTTGTAGGAAAACAGTAGCACTTTAACACTTTGCTCTGAAATGTCCATATATGTGTAATTTCTTTCACACATCTTTGTTCTACTTCTCATATCACTATAGAGAACAATTTTAGGTTTGTCGCATTCTGGAACAACATTATACTAGCTCTTTATTTTAAGAAAATCTGTCTCATTTTTTTATTTTTATTAAGTTAAAATATAAACAATATATATTAGCCACTTAACCATTTTAAGTGCAGAATTCAATGACATTAACTAAAACTCACATTATTGGGTAAAAATCACAACTCCTCATTTCTAAAACTTTGTCATCACTACTAAGTAATATTACCCCATACCATCGTTCTCCAGGATCCTGGAAACCCTGTTGACTATTCTGCCTGTTAATTTACATATTCTGTGTATCTCATATAATTGGAAAGCTTTAATGCCTGTCCCTCTGTGTCTTGTTTGCTTTACTTAGCATAATGTTTTAAAGCTCCATTAGTATTACAGCTTATATCAGAACTCCGTTTCTTTCTGGATGCATGGCGGTATTCACTTGTCTGACTACATCTTTTGATGATTCAGTTTCCAATCGGTGGACACGGGTCATCTCTTCCCCTTGAATTTCCTGTTCCAATTATTTTGTCTAAATCACTATGAGAGGAAGTGCTGCTTATATGTTCTCCTTTAGAGGGATGCCAGACTACTGCCCACTGTGACTTCACCATAGTCCATTCCCACCAGAAAGCATAGACTTCCAGCTTCCCCACATTCCTGCCAGTGTTTATTATTGCTGGGTTGGGTTTGGAGCCATCCTACTGGATGTGAAGAATTAGTTTCTCACTGTGCTTTAGATTTGAATTCTCCTAGCATCTACATGGTGCTGAGCACCCTCTCCTGTGCTTTCTGTCTATCTCGTCGGAAGACATCTCTACTCCCCTTGTTAGTCGAATTTCTAACTGAGCCGTCTTTTCTGTTGTAATTCTGCATTCTATTTCCTTCTAAACCTTCTCTGTCAGGTTCCACAAAGTCTAAACTGCTAGTACTCAATATATAGTAATTTAGACTTTTACCTCTGCTTCTCAAAATTCCCACTTCCACCTTCTTCTGGGTCTCAGAGCAATTTTCAATGCATTTGTTGTTGTTGTTTTGGTATCTCTTAGCACTGTGCTCCATGGTACCTAGTCTTCTTTAGAGTGCACATTTCGACTAAAAATGTAATTGTACAAAACTCTTTGTGTTTCTGTGAGTCCCCAGACTGGGCACAATCCCTCTGCTTCTGTGGATACAGGCTGTCAGGAGGCTGTAGTAAAGAAGCCATGGCTTTGTCCTCAGAGGCACACCTGGACCCAGATCTGCTTCCTAGTTTGTGCTGTTGTGGGAAGCTTACATGTCTAGTAGGCTGTCAGACTGAAGACCTCAGTTTCTTGGTGCATCTTTATTAGAGGCCACTGTTAGTTAATGTTAGAAAGGGAGATATGTCTTTGAAATAAAGCTACTATAATATTATGTGACATAACCATACATAACCATAATCTCCCCATCTTGGTAGCTATAAGTGACAAGCCTTACCCATATTCAGGGGAGTATGTGAAGCTGTGAGTTATAAAACATAAAGTGTATAGACTCATGTCAGAGATTGCCCAATATGTTATCAAGTTAAGGGTCTCAGGGTCTAAAGAGAATGTATCGGATGACATCTAACCTTTATGGAAATGTTTTTGTTCTGTGATGAGCTAAAGTGATACCCAATATGGGAGTTACTGCTGTCTTAAACCTCCTGATGTGTTTAATGGATGCTCGGTTCTCTGGTGCCATGAAAGGCTTAATTCTTCCAGAATGTCCTGTAACGGGATGACCAGTAGAGGTGAATCATGAAAAACTGTTTTCCTTAAGCTTCAGCTAGTTTGGGCTAGCAGATTGTCATGAGGAACCAGCATAGACTCAACCAGATTAGAAGGAAATTTGAGGAGGAGACAGAGTCTATGCTGTAACTCTAGCCTCAATATGATTACAGAATACAGTAATTTTTAGCGAAAGTGGGCATATGGAAAAATCGATGATTTATAGGGAGACAATGCTAGGTCATTAGTTAGCTTTTAAATGGAAAATAACAGCAGTCACGAGAAAAATTAAAATCTTAATTTTTAATGCATCATAAAATGTGTCTGTGACTCTCCATGATTTCAGACCCAATAGAGATAGTAACATATTAAAGACATTAGCCCATTGTTTTTGTAAGACAGCAAACTGGTAAAATGGGAACCAAATGCTGGTCCATTGGACAAATGTTTATCTATAATTAATAACAATCTAAGCAGCCTGAGATATCCCAGTAACTGCTTTCCATCTCACTGTTGAGAGTGCAGTTCACTGAGGAGACTGCCTGTAGGAGCGTGGGTTAGCCCAGGGTACTCAGAAAGATAATGCTCTTCTCGTCATTGCAGAGAATCCAGACTGAGGGCCTTCGCAGGGTCCAGATGCTAACTGACTGCTCTACATTGGAATTCTGCATAAAGAGATAGCCTAGACATTTCTGTTTCCCTCTGACCATTCCCGCTACAGGGTCTCACCTCTACTAATCTTCGTGTAGCTTGTTTCACAGGAGAACCGTAGAGCGAGAAAGAAAAGGAGATGTGGGTTGTTGGTGGCCTTAAGTCCCAAGGGATAATTGATTAACACTGGTTCAAAGTCCAGAGCTCCATGAACAGGTAACCTTGCAGGAGATTTTTGACTGTAATAACATGTTGAGCATTCTCAGAGGTGGCCTGCTGTAGGCGAATACAAGAAAGTATTTGTGCACGCTGATTTATTTTGCTCTGGGGATATGGTAGCACAGCTGCTCTGCTCTTTATTAAAAGTCAAGGGTTTTATAGGCATTTTTAGTAGGATTTTCTTTGCCTTCTCTGCTGTGTGTGTGTGTGTGTGTGTGTGTGTGTGTGTGTGTGTGTGTGTATGTGTGTCTGTGCGTGTGCACATGTGCCATTAAGTACCCACGTTAATTAAAAATTGAAACAAGGGAAAAGCAGTATAAAGAACCGTCACATTTAAAATATCAGTGAGTCAGCTTCTAAATGTGAGATGCCCTTTTTCCTCTTTTTCTCCCTCTTGTGAGCTACATGCAGATATTTTGAATTAAATGTGAGTTGTTCTGAATTCTGAGTTTTCTTGACTCCCTTTAACCTGTTCTTAAAATAAATAGCAGCTTCTTCCTGGAATTCTCTGAACACCTACATATACATGAATATTTACTTACTGTAACTCCAGACTTCTATAAAGACTTGCTACAGAAAACTATAGTTACCTTTTTCTTAACTCACGTTTATATCTGGAGATGTCTCTATTTCTGTTTCTGTGTCTCTCTCTGTGCATCTCTGTATCTGTCTCTGTGTTTGTATCTCTGTCTCTTTCTGTCTCTGTGGCTCTCTCTCTCTCTCTCTCTCTCTCTCTCTCTCTCTCTCTCTCTCTCTCTCTCTCTCTCTCTCTCTCTCTCTCTCTCCTGTTTAGGAGGTCCCTCCCCCAAGTGAAGACATAAGAGTGTCCAGTGGCACTGACCCTGCAAGCTCGTGAATTTAGGAGTATGTGCTGCCGTCTTTACAGCAATACCACATATTTTCCTCACAGTAAAAATGAAAACACAAAGAATGAAAACTACCCAGGGACAGTGTATCCAAGTTTTCAGATGCTAATTTGCTTTCTTGGGTAGTACTAAAGTACCAAGAGACTCTTTCAGCCACAACATTGCCCACTGCCTCTCCCTGGAAGTGAGATGGGTCTCTGGACTCCACTGCTCATTCTTTCTGCATCCACACAGTCGCTTTAGGATATTTCTACCACGCCCAGTGACATCCAGTTCTCATCCACCCCAGCTCTCCAGCACCGTCCTGTTTATCTAACCCATAGTGTTTCTCATTTTCATTGTTGAAATCAGACACCTCTGGCTAACGTTTGCTCCACTGGCTCTTCCTGCCTTTGACTGCCCCTGAGGTTCAGACTCCAGATGCTCGGAGAGCTTCTCATGTCTTTGGGCTTCAGCCACTAGAGGGATGAGGCACCAGCCATGAGGGAGTCTTTGGCCTCTGACAGTGCTAGTTTACTTGTAGAGTTCGATGAGGTGTTTCTTGGTTTCTACTATTTGGCAAAGATGGACCATTCCATCTCATGTCCTTTCCTTACGTTCTGTCAATACTGTTACCTTTCTTGCTCCAGTCTTCCTTCCAGCCCTTAATTATCTATCCATTATCCCATCATTGTCTTTCAACTTGCCTTTCCTCTTTACACCTTGTGCTCCTTCCTAATGTCTTGTTCTCCATCACGGTTCCATCTATTTGGATGGAAAACAACTGGACCTTACAAGAGTATCTGTCAAGGAATCACACAACTGCTTTCTCACTTTCTGGTTACATTTACTCCCCTTTTATGCATCCACTTGGAGTATCAAGTGCAGTTTCAGTGCCCAGTGAATGATAAAAGTAACAGTTAATCATGATGGCATTCTATACTGCGCACAGTTTGAGAGTGTGTCTATTTCCTCTATTCATCTGAGGCTGTGAGCACCTATGCAACAATCCCTTTGTGACTCCTTTGCATTGCGCTCTGCAAAATCCAGTTGTTATTGATAATCTTATAATCTAATACTCCCTAGAGGCTAAGTCTAGATTTGGTAAATGGACAAATGGATTTAAATCACCGAGGTCCCATAAATCACCAAAGGTATCATTAAATTTAGCTACATTGACAGTTACATTCTTCTTTCATATGTTCTATCCCTTGCAGAATGCCAGTCCATTTCCCTCTTATGTTTGTTTGTTGTTCTCATTTCACTCCATTTCATATACAGTTATAAAGATTTTAGAAAAACTTAAGTCATCATAGGACTAAAGAACTGTTGGAGTATTTAACTTCAAAACCGTCAAAATGGATGTATGTATAAAAGTGCAGAAATTAACGACTATAAAATAATTCTAACATTTGTAAAACTATAATAATCAGATACTTAGTAATTTGTGGTCTTTTAACTGGGAATCACTTGAAAATGTTCTGAGAGCCTAAAAGAAAACTTAAAAACATAAGCTAAGTAGTAAGGGTCACAGGCCTTCAGGCCAAGCTTATGCTTAAAGTCTTTGTCTTCAGAAGATTGTTGACTTATTGGATTGAAAGATAAGAAACTTCGATTGAAGCTGTGCTGACTTTGAATTCATAACTTACATTATCGTTTGATGTATATGCCTAGCAGATAAACTCCTACCTAGATATTTTCTGTATGCTCCTATTTTGGGGTGTCTATTGAAGGGTTTTGTTCTGTCTTGTTTCTCCTTTACTTGGCTGCACAGGAAGTTCCATCCTGCATTGTGAGTTTGGCATTCTCTTCGCTGTCTGCCACGTACCCATTGTCTGTTCACACTCAGCATGGCCAGCAGCACATCTGCCCCTGTATGGTGCAAGCACTCCAGACACAGAAAGCCCCTCATGCAGAGCATGCCCATCTGTTCAACATCTGGCACAGGGATGGGAAGTGAAAAGGTTGGTGGCCTCTGGAGCACTAAACAGTCTTCTTTTCCTCTGGATTTCCTTATTATTACAGATACTGCAATGAACATTTGCTCTGCCCACCACACGTGTTCTGGACAGGCTGGGGACCTTGGGAACGGTGCACAGCCCAGTGCGGGGGTGGCATTCAAGCCCGCCGTAGGACCTGTGAAAATGGGCCTGATTGTGCAGGATGCAATGTGGTAAGTAGCCAACTTACTCCTACAACCCATTGCCAAGAACAAAGACTTGAACCTTCCTACATGTCCTACATATGCAAGATGCTCCCGGCACACTAGATGCTCAACACTCTTGTTAGATGCTAGCACAAGGCCATCTACACACATCAGGGGCTGGACTCATACTTGATCCACTGCCAACACTGGGTATTTTCTATACTATCTTTATGATTTGCAGAACTTGCATGCTGTGTGGACATAAAATGGGAAGGCATCAAGTGCTCTTTATGGTTTTGATGATCTCAAACACCAGCTCCTGTTTAAATATCAACTCTGCAGATGCTATATGTTTTATAAGCATTAAATGCTCCTTGAATAGTGGACATGTTTTGTCCACATTCCTGTAGCTCTGAAGCTATAGAGGGCATGAATCATACAAGTGGCTCATGTTAACAAGAATGTGGAGGCGGGCATGGTGGAAATTAAAGTACTTGAACTAAGTATTCACATATGTAATATACTGACTAAAGAATCAGCTAGTTCTAAGTACAGAGCTATGACAAAATCTTGTGCCTAGATAGTTTTGGTCACTCCATTTGGTCATATTAATGATTATTTTGTGCTGGGCTCCAAGGAACACAGAATTCTATGTGGACATGATACTATGTGGTGACAGAGAAATTGGCACCATTGTCATAGTGAATTGGTAACACATCAGAGGGAACAAAAGACCACTTATGGTTTTGTTTTTCTTCTGCCTTAGCAGGTCATATTTCTTTTAGCACTTTAAACTGCCAAATAAAAATTCATGTGTGCAGACTCTTTTCAAAAGGCCCATTATTGTATACCCTGCCTTTTCTGTCGGGGTGGCTGAGCACTGAGTCTGACTGGGAGCTCACCTCACTCACCTTCCCAGTGCTGGCCACAAGCTGGATGAGATGTGGTGGTAAATGCTGGGTAGAGAAACTCAGCATGGGGAGTGCTGACTTGGCACTCTTTCTCAGTGGCTTTTGCTATTGGTTTTCTGATACTTCCACCTCTTGTTTCCTGAGACTAAGCAATGTCTTTTATGCTGCTATAAAGCTTGTTTTATGAAATATATAACCTGAATGACTCCAGAAAACCAATGGGACTTTGGGGACAGGAAAAGGGTTATGAGGTACTGTATCAGTTCTTATGCCAAGGAAGGAGGATTTCCTTACTAGGATTTGCAAATAGGTTTCTTCTCCCTCATAGGGGTAAAGCTATTTTACTGTTGCTAATAAAACATGTTAGTGAACCTGAGCTCACCTTAGACCATGAAAAATCTTCATGTAGTATAGTTGTATAAATAATGGATGGATGATGGATGGATGGATGGATGGATGGATGGATGGATGGATCCATAGTGGACAGATTGGGTGGATGTTTAGATGGATAGATGGATGGATGGATAGGTGGCAGGTGGGTGGATGAATGAATGATGGATGGATGATGGATGGATGGATGAGATAGGATAGGTAGATAGATGATACAAAGATAGATAGATAGATAGATAGATAGATAGATAGATAGATGATACAGAGAGATAAAGAGTGAGTGAGTGAGCAGATGATGGACAAATTAGATGGATGTATATATGTGTGGATGGATGAATCAATTATCTATCTATCATCATTATTATGAATAAATAATGATGATAGGTAGATAGACATGAATCAGACAGACAGACAGATAGATGATAGAATTTCAGGTTCTAAAATTTAAAATTAATGTTACATCCAAATAGTAAATCCCTGAAGACATTCATGTCTAATGGAAAACCTTCACATTTGCTGAACTAACTCATTTTCCTGTTGTGCTGTCTGTGTGGACTCTGTCTGTTCTTGCACATAAAATTTTCTGTGGAAAATCATGAGAGAAGTGATCCTGTACCTACATTCTAAACACTGTACAAACAACAGAACTCAGAAAGCAGTATACAGCATTCTTATTGTAAGTTCATGTCAATATTGACAATAATAGACAGAAAGGTATATGAATGGAAGTAAAACTTTCCCCTTGTTAAATTTCCAGTTTAAGTGATAGATTTGATTGCAAATATAAACACTGAAGATATTCCAAAATATTAGTGTTTGTTTATTGTTATGGTACAGCACAGTGGTTATAGAAACTTGGCATATTTGAGGGACAAATGTTTGACACAGAGAGGAGGCCTAAACTTCATGTGTGCACCCAAGTCATGCTCACTTGCCTCTGAATTTCTGTATCCTCAAGCATCCAGTGTCTGGAATGAATGCTTATATGACTCAGGCACCCCTTCTGTGGACCCTGGGATACACATCTCCAGATGAGTGACTGACCATATCCAACAGTGTCACTCCCTGGTGACTGAGCTCTTTGATGACCTCAGAACGTGACGTACCTGGACACTAGGATATTTACCGAGGCGTCAGTTACAACCCAGATCTAGGCTAATGAATCACTAGAACTTCTTGCATCCTCTCTGCATACCTCACAAGACAAAGGAGAGAGGTGTATTCCCAGAGTCTATCTACCCCAGGTTTGGCTTCTGATTGGGTGTTGCTGAACCCCATTAGGTTGGCCATTTCTATTGAATCATAGTGCTCTAGAGACTTGAGAAACACAGAGACTTGATTACACATAAGATATTGTATTTTTGGTTTTGGATGTGTTTTGATCTACCATTCATAAGCAACACTGATATTTTTCTTTATTTTGAGAGTTTCATGAATGCATACAATGAAATATATACACACCTTATTATCACCTTTCAGTTCTCCGTATATTTCCCAACATACCTCATTTCTTAAAACTATGTCCTGTTTTTTATGGCTCACTAAATCTAGTCACTACTACCCATATTTCTAAGGTGTGAGACAATCCACTTGAGGGAAAATTACCAGTGGCCATGTCCTCAATAAAGAATAATTCTCCCTTATCGGAAAATGTCCATTTCCAGTAGCTACTTGACTAGATACTCTTGATTTTTAGTAGTATCACCCTTCCAGCCATGACAACATCATAGGAGACTATCATGAGCACAAAAATTAAAAAGAAATTAACACATATCAAAAATATCAATCTGATGGTCTGACTAAAGGTGAAAACACAGGAAAGAAATAAAATACAAAGCTGTATTGTACAAGTACGATCACTTAAGTTAATGCAGCCCAAATCCCCTGAAATAGCAATAGATGCTCTATAAGGGAGAAGTAAAGGCCGTCTCACATACAGCAAAAATAATTCAAAGACTAAAACAGACCAAGTGTTGCCCGTATTATATTTGTTACTGAAATATCATACAAAGGATGAAGCAGTGGAACAGGAGCTATTATCTAAAATATCAACAGGGAAGAAAGGACATATTTATGTCCTAGATAGAAGAAAGGGTCATGAAGGATCCAATAGGTCTAGAAGAAAGACCTTGAAATCAATACCATCCAAAGAGATTCTGTGAAAGTTAATCAGAACTGGTTGAGCATACTCAAGTGTGCTTGTCTTCAAGAATAGCACTGTAGATTAAATTCAGAAGCTGGTAAAACTGGCAAGTAGATCTTAGGTGACTTTTGATGGACAAAATAATGAGAGGATTACATAGCCCTTGTTTTCGTGTTAGCATGTTGGAATCTTCAAAATACACTCATATATTCCCTGTTTAACAAATGAAATAATCAAGACTCATGGTAAAACAATTAAGTCCCTAAAGCTGGCAAGTCCCTGCAGATGGGAGAGAAAGACCCCATTCAGTTTTTCTACTCTGTTCCTGAATAGTCCCTGTGTGTGTGTGTGTGTGTGTGTGTGTGTGTGTGTGTGTGTGTGTGTTTCTGGAACACAAAACACTGAAGACAGTGTGATGGGGTTTGCTCTTAGCTCCTATCCCATGTCTTCTCTAGCAGTCCAGGGAAAAGAGCCTAGATAGGCACAGTCTTTTTTGGCCTTGAGATGTACATTTTACTTATTTCTTGAGTGTCTGTAGATTTTCCCTCAAGACAGAAATGTATAAATCAGTTTAGTTTTAAAAGGGCTCGTGACCAGAATAGAAATATTTGAGATGTTCACGATACTAATATTTTTAAAGTCTGAGTTGCATACAGTGTCTTCTGTTCACCTGCTAGGTCTTCCTGTTCATCTCACAATTACAGTTCATAACCAAGTCACCTGATGTTTTTATTCCTTCACTAATGTGTATTCAAAATTTTGCAATAATGTGCTATCTGCAACTTGGCAATATTCTGAAGGATACTAGAGACCATCTTTGTAATTTTATTTTTAAAAATATTTTAAACTCCTGATACTACTAACATTTTTCTGAGTGTAATAATCTAATAATATAGTATAAATGGAGTATCTTATAATATATTTCATTAAATATTTTCTAAGAGTTTTCTGGTATAGCTTATTAGAATCTGACAGAATTTTGACATCAAGGACAGTCATATCCGTTGTTGAAATCTCTACCTTTTCTGGATCAGGTGGCAACATAATATTATTCTATAGAAAAGTCATACCCATATTAAGAAAATCTCTCTTCCTTCTTCAGAGGTTGGCAGCATCCATTTAAATTTTAGGACTAAAATATCATCAATTTACAATGTTTTCTCTGCGACATTGTTTTTCTTCAAACAGACAGCACTACTTCTCTCTGTCACAAATAGACAGAAAAAGAGCCTGGAAGAGTGACATTTATACACTTGAACAGGGCTTGGACATTGCTTGGTGGCTTACTTCTAGTGAGTTCAATAACATAGTTTGGGCCTTAAATACCCTGCAGTTGTCTACGTGATGAAGATTCATCCTCTAACCCATGGTGCTACTGGACATCATAGAACCTTTAAGAGGTGGGGCTTATGTGAGAAAGTTAGGCTATTGGGTTGTATTCTTGAAGAAGATACTGGGGACCCCTCTTTTATCCTCTCCTCCACTTCTCTGTGACATAAAGTTTGCTCCTCTGTTTCCTCTTCTGTGACTTCCTGCCTTACATCAAGGTCCAGAGTGACAAACTAATTAAGGTCCGAAATCTCTGAAACTGTAAGTTAACATAATCCCTTTCTCTAATTCAATTGATTATCCTAGGAAGTAACAGAAACTAAGCACAATTAGTGTCCTTTGTATGTTAGGTGCTTCCTCATCTTCAACAGTGGTTTCCCGGGAACCTTGGTCCTGTCTTGCATGGAAGGATAAATCCTACAAGGATTTGCACAGGAAATGTTCTATACTTTAGTTTATTTGGGTTACCTTTATAAGATGGAACTGTAGAGTGTAAGTACTAGCCTCCAGAAACCAGTTTACATTATATATGCCTGGTTACTTGATAATGGCAAAGTTTTGAGACTAGATCAACCTCTAAATCTTTAATTGCTGCCCAGAAATTCACTCACATGAATCCTTTTGCCTATGTTGTTCTCAGTCTCTGCCTTTATCAGCGTCTAGAAGCCTTTCTTTAATGAGCTCAATGACCTTTCTGGTTTAGCTATAACAAATTTTATCTATGATTTATAACAGTACTATTTTATAAGCCTAAAAAGGCAAATTTCCTAAACAGCATTTGATAACTACAATCAGCTAGTTAATTCTAATTATATTTAAACAAAATTTATAGATTAAATAATATTCTATTACTATTTGTCATGATAACTGTTACTGATGGGTTTTGCTTAAATGAGTTACAAGGGAATTTATTACTTATTTCAGTGACTCAGAGATGTGCAATTTATGTTAGAATACCTATCTTGAGGGTCTGGAAACTTGGCACCAAAAAAGAAAGATGACTTGGGTTGTGGTGTGCGTCCAGGCTCAAGACCCGGCACTTACTCTGACAGGGTCATGTGTTTCTCTTCTGCATCATGTGATATCTTAAAAGTAATTAAAATGAGTAAAGAATTCAAGTTTCCCATTAGACCCCAACATGTAGAAATCAACTTTATTTGATTGAATCTGATCAATACCAAATTGGATGTGGTGAGCAATATTAAAAGCTGAAAAACCATCAGTCACACAGAGACTCCAGAGTGCAGTGTTCACATAACGTGGGGTCGTGTCAGGAACCACCAGATACTGAATTCAGCCCTCTTCCACAACACTACTGCATGGATCACCCAGCTTGTGCAATACATTATTCCAAGGAGGTATTATATATCACATGGACATTGGCATAATCCTGAAGATGGAGAGTGTATTGTGGTACCACTCCAGTCCTGTTCTGAATACTTGAAATCTTAAGGACTTCTTCAATACCTAAGAAACATCTTGGCTCCACCCTTCATATTGGATACTTCTATGCATCACAGTTAGCTACTGAAAGGAGCAAGCCTCACATCTTGGCTTGAGCCCTATGTAAAGTAGAACTGGAGACTAGACAAGGCCTTAGAGCAGAAAGATTATTTGAGGGATAAATTTACAGCAATGAGGAAGAAAGAAGGGAAAGAAGGAAGGAAGGAAACATCTTTTCCTGTGATTAGTACCACTGGGATAGAAAACAGGTATCTGCCTGTTGAAACAGAAAAGTCAGAAGGTGCCTTTGAAAAGCTCCTGATGTTTATGGATCCCTTGGATGAAGGATGCTAACAAACTATCTCACAGTCTCTGGAGAATGTAGAGAAGACTCAACATAAAGAGCTGTGAGTAAGGGTGGATGTAAAATACCCACCGCCTTTCCAAAGCAGTAAAGGCAGACAGTTTGCCTCAAGTTACTTTTGCCACATCTGACTTCATGAAAAGAAAGTCTGAGCATGCTGGGACAAACCAATGAGAGCAGAGTTTCTGAAGCTACTGTCCAATGGTTGGAATTTAATGGTGCCGAGGCTCCTGTGCCTTGCAAATCCAAGACCCCTGGGAAATTTCCATCCACCAAATACCTGTGAATACTTACTATTAGGCTGTATCATCTCATTTCCTACCAAACATTTTCATGCATGATAGTGATTCTCCGTTCTTTGGAACTATTTCTTTCCTTGACTATATGCAAAGGAAAGCTGCTTGGAATTTCCAGACAAGATCACTTTGATTCTTAAAAAGTGACACAGGGAGGTGAGGGTCCGTTATTCCAGAGGTTAGTATCAGGAAGTGGAACTGAATCTGCTGCCCACTCACTGGCATCCTGAAGGGATCAGGAACAAAGACAGAAGACAAAACAGCAGGCTATAAGGGGCCTCTCTTCTTAGAAGCCAGTCTTGCTATGCACAGGACCAAGTTGGATGCATGAGACCGAAAGTGTTTCATGGCTTCAGCCAGTCTGAATCCAAATCATTTTAGCCGCCTTTCACTTTAAGGAAGCTGCCCTTCTAATGACATTACTCAGTGATAAGAAAAAGCATGTGCTTTCTTAACAGTGACTGTAACTGAATGAGCTAGTACAAGATTTTCTCATGATGTATTATTAGGAAGACTAAACAGATGATCTTGACCTTCATGGTGAAGATCAGATGATGAGCCATTCCATTGTGCTGTTTGTAAGGGGCATTTACTTATATTTGCAAGTATTCTTCTCAGGAGAAATGATTGATAACCCTAACAGAACCTGAAAATTACATCTTTATAAGCATGGGAATGTGAAGCGTACTTTCTTTTGTTATGAAATAGCTCAGTGAAAAGCTTGAAAATACGAAAGATTGTCAGAATAAAGCTGCCACATGTTGTTAGAAGAGGCTTGTGCATTTTGTAAAAGTTGATGTCAGTACACAAAATTGAGTACTGGGGTGTGTGGCTACAGAAGTGCGCATTTTCTCAAATCTAGCATTCGAAAGTTTGGCAATCAAGTTTAAGAATGATGCATAACACAGATGGAGAGAAAAGGAAAAATGATGGATTACAGGAATTAATCCATCACAACTCTGCCTCTAGGACATATAAATAATCGTCTACAATCTTTGGAAATTGCTGTTGGTACCGAGATCTGGAATATTTCACACACACACACAAAAAAAATGTTTTATTTATAGACTTAGAAAGCTCTGTTGCACAGATTTCTTCCTGTAAAGAAAAAAAAAATAATTTTTTTTTCCTGTCTACAATGATTCAAATACTGTGGTGACTAAACTAATTAAAAAGAGTGTTCATGAAGGAAATGTTTTCCAATGTATAAGTGATATATAAATCGTATACACACTCCACACACACATACACACACACACACATACACACACACACATACACACACATACATACACACACACACACACAGACACACACACAGACACACACAGACACTTCCCTTTTAGAGTTCACCAATCAATATTGTGACAAAGATTCTTTAATACTTAATGTTAAATTACCTAATGTTGAGTTGCAGAAGCCTGGCAACAGTACTTCCTCATGTTTGAACAATATTTTAGGTTTTGTGCATGCATAATGCCTGCAGAATGAGTAGATCTTACAAAGCCACAACACATACAATGCTCCACTTAAGAGAATCCATATCATTTTAATATAATCATTATTAATTCTTTTCATTAATTCATACATGCATAGAATGTATTTTGATCATAATTTCCCACAATTCTTCCCATAACTCCTTCTACTAGCAACACCCCCCATGTGTCACACACACACACCTACACACATCACTGAAGTTTGTGTTGCTCATATATGTATGAGTATGGGCCCATCCATCAGAACATGATTGGCCTACCATACCTAGGACCACACCTTCAAAGAAAATTGAAAACTGAGTACCTCTCTGTTGTAGCATCCACCAACTGTCAATAGCTCTTGAATGAGGAGTGGGATTTCAGGAATATTTTACATGAGTAGGTAAAGTGGTTTTGCTCTCTAAGTGCTCTGAAGAAATTTTTTTAAATACGTTCAAATCATCTTTTCTAGTTGTGTCCTCCATCTTTGACTTAATCTCTCTGGCAATGTCATGACAATTGTTGGTGATCTGGGTAGAGAATCCACTGCACCTTTTGGTCAATTTAAAGTCTCATGTCCAAATTGGGGGCTTATTTTCTCGTCTCATGTTTCTGTTCTTACTGGGCAATTGTTAATTAATTAAGAGATTACATTTGCAGCATTTTTTTTACATATTTCTAAGAAGATATTCATATATCCCAAGTAGACCTTGGTGCCCTTCTTGTCCAGGAGTTCCTGTTCTACTACACAATTTGTAATATAGAGGATGCTTCTTGCATTCCTTTTCAATGGACTGTGTCTTTAAATATTTCAGTCTATCCTGCAGCTGCTCACACTGGGGCCGTGGTGCTAGCCTGAATTTTTAAGCCTATGGCAGCTTAAACTGGGTGGTCCTATCTAAAGTCTGAATACCGACTCTGTTCAATCAATGTACAGAAAAGGTGAAGACGAGAAAAATTGTGACCCCTGTAGGTTCCAAGCTTTAGGGACCAATGGATTGTCTCATGGGCACATTCCTACTATCAGGCATAAACAAATCAAACAGATGTCCCTCTGATCAGCACATTACCGCCCCCTGTGCTACTATGTTGCTTACACTGCAGTTTGCAGCTCTCTGGGAAAGACCGGTCGCATGATCCTAGTAGAAGTTTGCGTGAACTTTACGCTCCTATCCCTACATTCTGAGTATCAGGACTCTTCCTCATGTTCTATAATTTGCACCGTAAATATTAATCCCCCAGCCCAAAAATGGATGGTATTAAAACCAGGGGGAGTGACAGAGAAATACCACGCATGATTCTCAACCAAACTGGCCTAGGAGGCAGTAGCATCATGGCAGAGTTCACATGACAGTGCTGGGGTTGAATCCTAGCTTCATTTGATGAAGATGAGGGCATGCTAGAAATTATCTTCCACAAATGCAGAGGTACCCAGAGGATCTTAAAATAAGTTTGATAGCACCGTAGATGGGTCCTGGTTTGGCTCCTGGCAGACCACTCTTCTGTGGTAGATCTAACTTAAGTGTTTAATTACATCTACAATGCAATTTAATATGTATTTTGCTTAAGGTTTTAATCTTTGTTTTCGTTTCATTTCAATGCCTCTTGTGCTATTATTTAACATGTATAATTTAAGTTGTTAAAAGTAATTCACATACATAATAATTTTCAAAGCAACTTATAATTAACTAAAGAAGGAAGCAACAGATGTTAGAGCATGAAAAAAATGCTTTAAAACATTTGAATATTTTCCACAGATGCCATCGTTTTTGCTTTCCCAATGTTTCACTTTAATTATCCTAAACATTCTAACAAGCCAAGTCTGATTCCAAACACTTGTAATGTGAGCACACACGGAAGTTTCTGGGTACAGCTGTTCAATTCTGCTTGTTTCATTAATATTTTTGAGTTGGAATACCCAGTTAATCTTTAGAACCAATTAAACGTTGTCAGTTAAAATCCAAATGATGAGTCCTTCTGCTCTGTGGCCCGGTGGTTCCGTCCGGTGTGAATGCTGTGATAGCTGACATCATGACGTCATAATACCTGACTGTCTGAGCTCAGGTATCCTCTTATTTCACTTCACGCCGTATTTCCAAATCTTACTGGGACGATTTCATGGTGTTCTGCTTCAAAAGAAACAGCTGCAACAAAGGCCCATAGAGATGGAGTTGGCTCACTCCATGTCACACTCTCGCATCGTTTTATAAGCCACGCCATGTGAGACAGGAGCAACCATACATAGTGATTTCACATCTTGCTTCTATTATGAAGCGAGACAAGTTCTATATCTGCCCCAGGATATACTGATCCCAAGTCCTGCTCAATCTGAGACTATTAGAGAACAGTCCATGAACTCTGTTTTCATCTATCAAGAGAAAGAAATGGCTGCAGCTTAAGGAGAGAAATTCTGGAATCTTCCCAAAAGTTGATTATATCTCTAAAAACCAGAAGCACATGCACCAAAACTTTCAAAGTTAACAGAGTATAGAACAAAAGTAGCAGGAACAGCAAATCCAGACCTCAAGCAGGACCTGCTCACGTTTGCCAGGCAATTTCAGTAGAAGGCTTACTTAATGTATTTCTTTCTCTTATCTGCTTACAATTGCTAATAGCTTTTAGCGATAAGGCCTTGACATCCGAAACTGAAGAAGTGGAAAAGAACTCTGTCTCCTACATGTACCTTCTTTGAAAATTAAATTATCTCCTCCTTGGAGTGACCTCAGCTGGTACTGTTTACTTCTAAAAAGTTTTACATGTGGAAGAGAAAGAAATTCTCAGGGATGGATTCACATCTGTGAGGTGCCCAGTGATGGGCATAATGTTCAATTCATTCTCCTTGTATTTAGTCACCTCACACCTGTACTTTGTAAGCAATCAGAGCTGTATGAGGGAAGCAGGTGAATAAAGGAAGTTTATGAAACATCAAGACACCTGCTTTCCAGCTTGGGAAAGAAGAACACAAGTCAAACTGTTCGGAAATAGTGATATTACAGATGCAGTGGAACAATTAGGACAGACAGTAAGAGCTGAGAGGGGTGTGTCATCTGTGGGTGGGAAGCAAGGCTGTTGAGAGTGCAGGATCTGTCCACGCTGAGATTTAGACCATGAGTATGATCTATACTGTTCCAAGATACATGCAATGTTCTGCACTCAACCTTGGAGAGTAAGTCACATTTATGGGGGTCCTGAGTAGGCCTTTTACCTGCCCACTCTGAGGCGGCTCTCTTACAGTTACACTAAAGGAGCATCTGACCTTTTCTGCTCCGTGTTTCTACAGTGTAAATCCTTCCATCTATTGAACAGATGCAAGCTGCATCATACTTCAAATTATTTTCTTTTAACATGGACAAAATCATATTGGATTTAAAAGAACCTATCAAATGGTATGTGTGTATATGTGTGTATGTATGTATATAGTATGTATGTGTATGTGTGTGTATGTGTATATATGTGTATGTGTGTATCTCTGTATATGTCTGTGTGTGTGCATGTGTATGTATGTGTATGTATATGTGTGTATGTGCATGTATGTGTATGTATGTATGTGTGTATATATATGTGTGTATGTATGTGACGCATATATCTGTATGCATATATGTTAGTCATATTACTTTTCCTCACTGTACAGTTTATGTACTTTCTATACATGTATAGATATATACTTTCAGTGTGTACACACACATGTAGACAGTATGTACTTGATCCCTGTCATTCTTTCAACTTCCCTTACAACTTCTATCTCTGCTACTTCAGTAGTCGCTTTTAAAGTTAGAAAACAAATTTAAGATAAATGCCCCTTGAAAACATGACATATACAATAGAACTTAGTCCCAAAGAGGATCATCCCATAGTGCTGACACTAGCTTTTTTTGTTTTATAACACTAAAATTGGTCTCGATAATAGGTGGGTTTTGGCAGGGACTTTCCAAGACTGTACAGGCTTCTGGAGACAAGAAGTAAACAGACACAGACATCAGAAATGTAGAGTGTTCCCTGACAACCTGCTTAGCCTTTCACCTTCCTTCACTGTGGTCCATACACAGCTACACAACCAGCCCCACTTAGTCCTCTCAAAAAGCAAGTCCTAGAACATCTGTATTCGAGATGCAGCTTTGGATGTATGGGCAGCTCAACTCTGATCTGAAGGTGGATCTACTGAAGGGACAACAGGGACCCAGCAAAAGAGGCACAACTAAGATCACAGAACAGTACAGGTCACCACTCTCAAGTAAGGATGGAAGGATCAAGTGAGTACCTTCATGTTGTTATGCATCAAATGAAATTCCCCGGACAAGCAGGTCATCATTGCTGCATTTACATGACAGCTGAGAATTTTTAGGACCAGTGTTCTCTGGGACATTTCATGGAATATGTTGCTCAGATGTTTGCTGCCTCTTGAGATGATGACATTACAAGCCAGCTGGTTGCATCACTGCTATCCCGCCAGGAGTCCTTGACAGTAATCTGCCTCAGCACAGAAGATTCTACAGGTCCAGTCAATGTCCACTGATCAGCAGGCCCTGGTTTACAGGAAAGGAATTTGCCTGAAGGTTTCCCGTGCTCTACAAATCTTACTGGAAAACAACAAAAACACCACAAAGATAAATAAATAAAAATAAAACAACAACAAAACAAACTGAAATAAACAAAAACCACCATGTCTCCTAGCTGTAACTTAACAAATGAGTGTTTAGCATGCAAATCCAAACACAACACCATTGGCATTGGTTTAGGGTTCTGTAATCCACACTATCTAATGCCATTAAGCAGATGCAATTCACTGGGAGGCCCTAAGCTGCCTTTCCCAGTACTCACAGCTATCTTGCTCTACAGGGGGCCTTGTCTGTCACCCTCAGCACTCCGGTCTCAGCATGGCCAGGGGAATTTGTGCAAGAGAAAACCTATTTCAACTCCATACAGCTATAAAGTTATAAGATTCTTACAATTACTACATTTTTCACATATCAGGGGGTTTGGTTTTTGTCATTGTTTTGGTTTGGTTGTTTTGGTTGGTTGGTTGAGTTTTGTTGTGTTTTGGGCTTTGTTTTGTTTTTGCCAAAAATATAAAGGACGGGACTTGTAACTTGAGCAAATGTTGCTGTTGCCTGCTGTTGAAGGACAGGTGTCTGAGTCAGAGGGTCTGTAAGGTGCCTGAACTTACTGCAGCTCTTCTTTTGTTTGCTTTTGGTTGGAGGGAATCTGAGTTAACCTCAGGCATAAGCACTTTGGGCAAGGAGAGAGCTGGGAGCCAGGCTTTCTACATGAACTTCTACAACAGGACTAGTATTCCAGCATGGACATTTCCTATTCAGTCGGGCTCTGTGGATGACAGGCGTTTTCTTGTCACAGCTCTAAATCATAACCATGTGCCTTTGACTTTCAAGATCAGTTCACTGAAATGAAGAAGATCGGAGAGGGCAGAACTATCTTTCGTTCTTTACCACCAGAGCCTTAGTGGTTCCCAGGTGCACACACCCTGTCTCTTTGGCTCACTCACACCCTGAGCGTTTCCCAGTGCCCAGCATGAAGTAATTGCACAGTGAGTGATTTGTTAGGTGTCATGTGAAAAGGTTAACATCATTCATTCCAACTGAGGTAGAAATGCCCCTGGTTTAGGACCAGCAATGCAAATCCATGGTCTTTCCACAGTATCCAAGAAGCCATTGTCTTTGTAAGAAGGCATGCTGACAGGAGCTGTTGCAACATTTTAATGTAAAGCCGCCTCATTTATGCTGTTGGGAACCTTTTTCTTGGGCACCTTTGGACTATAGTGAATTAATGTATTAGATGTTAAAAAGCTAGTTAACAAAGCCAGCTGTAGGAGCCCAAGCAGACAGAATTTTGTTTGAAAGCAAAGGCGTCTGTAACCTGTGTGGATTTGACCAAAGATGGAATGTTGATGGGGATTAAGTAAATATTGTTGTCCTGGGGATTAGAAGTAGATGTGACCAGGAACACACCTAATCTTCAGGGTGGTATATGTTAAAAACACATCTCTTCTGCCAAGTATCCCAACACCACAGGCCTAAGTCTTGGCAACAGTTAGCATGTTCTACAACAAAGGTTAATGTCCTTTCTCTGAGTACAGATATCCATACACAAATCTCGTGGCTCTCTTATCTCCTGCCCTCTTTCACATCTCCCCGAAACATCTTCTTTTATGCAGTACACAAATCGGAGATATCTTGCACAAGGCAAATTTACCAGGTTATACACACACACACACACACACAAATATAAATATATACATCTATACACATATATAATATATTCACATTTCACTTATATTCATGTATTCATACTCACAATATATTTGTATGTGACCAAATGGATGCTATTGTAATGACTATATCTTCTAGTAATAACACAAGAAGAAAAATGCTATAGTAATTTCAATAAACCTACAGGAAACCATTGATAAAATTCAACTTTCATTCATAAGAGGTTACTGTTAGGTTTGGTCTATTGCTATACATTGTAATGCTAAATTCTATACCTGAAGGTCTAGGTCTAGGAACTTCTCATGTTTATAAGCTTTTGTTATGTAAACCTTGATCCTTTATTTAAAACTATTGGTTAAATAAAAGTGGCTATAGCAAGTTATTGGAGGATTAGAGGAAGGTGGGTTTTGAGTGACCTGATTGGAAGGTGAGAGTTGAGGGAGAGAAGGAGGAAGAAGAAGGAGGAGAGAGGAAGCCGCCATGAGGGGAGGTGGACAGTGAGCACATGGCCAGGAAAAGCAGCAAGTATCTGCGGTACACCGCTGGGGAGGTAGCCAGGCCAGTAGTTAGAAGAGTAGATTAGAGGTTACCTATTGTCAAAGCCAGATACAATAACCATAATCTGAGGCTCATTTATTTGTAAGCTAGTTGGGGATACGCTTAAATTGGTTGCACTACAGGTTACCAAGAAGAAGCTCAATAAAGAGTGGAAGCCGCTTCTCCTAGGTCATGAAGGATGCCTAAGAAAGGTTTATAGCGATAGAAGCCTTTTAATTAAAGCAAAGAAAGAGATGATGTTCACTGCCAGGGCTGGCAGCGTTCACTGCTAATGCTGGAGACCACAGAAAACTCAGTTCGTCAGGGCAAAGTAAAAGAAATAAGAATGTGAATGTTGGCAATGGCGTATCCAAGAAATTCCTGCTAGCTCTCTTGCCTGTGTCTCAGAGACTGGAGATAAGTGAGTAATGGTTGTTCATTAGATGGCATGTGCCATACTTCTATACTGCAATCTCTGTTGTATAGGACCATGCTGAGCCTCAACAGGTCACAGTTTGTAGGGGGTTTCTAAATGGATTTCTTGACTCTTTCCACTTGACCCGTAGAAGCTTCATCTTGCTTTCCTTTGACTGTTGGATGGGTGAGTCAGTACTTCCCAAGCTGGTGGATACCACTGTGAAGTTACCATAAGTCACCCATTGAACTCCAGTTTGTCTTCTTTGAGTCTGGACCCCATTAGTGTCATGTTTGACTGAGGAAGGGAGGGCTCTGAGTACTGGTGCTTGCCAAGTTTGTACTGATAAATAGCAAGTATGCAGTGCTTGGCTAGAAATCGAGGAATGAAAAACAGATTGTCACTGTCTGGATCTCAAAAACTCTATGAAGGAGATGCCTGTGCAGACAGCTCTCTGGGCATTCTTTCCAATGGTCTAGAAGCAGTAGTAGCATGCAGAAATAATCTTTGCAAGTAAATGTAAACAAGGAATAGATTACAGAGACGAGAGTGACATCAGCAGAGCTGCAGAGACCTGGAGCTCCAATGAGCATACGAGTCAACAGGAAAGACTGACATATATTTGTGGAGACATTTAGAAATATCTGGAATCTTAAGCAGTTTGGTTATACATTACTAGTACTATGAAGCTCACAAAAATGTAAAAATAGTGATATGAATATCTGAGATATGAATATGTGATATGAATACATAGAACCTATGTATTTCTCTCTCTCTCTCTCTCTCTCTCTCTCTCTCTCTCTGTCTCTCCTCTCTCTCTCTCTCTCTCTCTCTGTGTACATTTAGACTTCCCATTGCTAGTACTCATATATTTCATACTTAAACAAACCTAACATGTCCCTCTGCTAACATGTTTTAAAGCTGTGGTTGTACAGAGATTAGAAGATTTTGTGTTGCCATCAAATCCTGAAAAACATTCTATAATTCTAAAACAACAAAAGAATTTACTGGCGTACAACTAAGCACTTACATCTCTAGTCACACTCACCAAGAAAGTTTTTTATTAATTTTTTACATATGGATATCTGTAAGACAATGAAGCAATTTAGAGTATTGGTATTGTGGAAGAGCATATATTTTCACACCACCACCCCATGGAAATTTTATCTTATTGAACAGCATTGAAACAAAAACACTGAACAAAATTGCTTAACTCTTGCAGTCTTTTCCTAGAAGAGAGAAGAAATTCAAATGTTATCCAAAAGCAGAATTCTAAGTGTTTCAATTGGGGCACTTTCCATAGATCTGAAAGATGATCTTGAAGGAAAATGCACTGTACATTTATTAAAAGAATGTTCTAAGATAGGAGATTTCTGCCCATTTTCCAAGTATAGAAAATCTTAAATGAATGGCCTCCATTAGACGTTATGCATCATTATATGAAGGTAATTGTGTGCATGTGGGTGTCTGTGTGTGTGTGCACGCACGTGCATGTGCATCTGTGTGTGTGTGTGTGTGTGTGTGTGTGTGTGTGTGTGTGTGTGTGTGTAAGAAAAGGGAGAAGTCTTATATGGCTCAAAATTAAGAATTTACTTACAGCAAACATTATGATAGATATTTGTGACTAAAATATGGGTTTGGAAGAAATTTATTTAATTATTTAATCACCACTTTATATTTTAGGAGTATAGAGTAGAAAGATTCCCAAATCATATTTAAAGAGATAAAATCCATCGTGCGATATAGCCCGTAAACATTAATTTGGACAATTATCTTATAGGAAATGTCAGATCAATAAGTCGATCTATATCATTGCCATATGCAAAGTATTTTAAAGTCTGGAAATGCTTAGCATATAAATTCCAGTGAAGCATCTTAAGCATCCCAAGTAGAAGTATCCTCGGTGAAGAAGCAGCCGCAGCCAACATTGAAGATGGCAGCTGACATCGAGTTCAGTGAAGAAAGCAGGTGATTGATGGCGGTTTTGCTGATTCTCACAGTAGAGCAAAGACTAAGATGCCCTTACATCTGGCTGTCTGAATTTTCTTTTGAATCTCGCTCCAATAGGCTTAAGCATTGATTTCCGAGTGTGGTGGTTTGAATGGAAAGTATTCCCCACAGACTCGCATATTTGAACCTTTGTTCCAATTGGTTGTGCTATTTGGGGAGGTCACAGAACCTGTAAGTGACCAAACCCGTGCTGGAGAAAGCATTCCTGAGGTCTAGCTTTAAGGTTTTATAATCTTATCCCATTTCCTCTTCTCTGTGTCTCTCTGCTTCCTGTGGGGGAGGGGTTGATCTTTCAGCTCTCTCAATCCCCACCAGACTCACATTCTTGTAGCCATGCTATGTTAGACTGAACCTTAAACTTACATAAGCCCATTTCACCTCTAAGTGGCTTTTGATCATATATTTTGTCACAGCAGCAGAGAAGTAACTAATACACTAAAGTGTCACACGGGTGAGATAAAGAGACCGTGAATATGAGATCACAGAACTTGGCAGAAATTCTGACCAACAAATTAAAATAAATGAGAGCAAAATTAAAACACGCACAAAGAATATGCTGCAGCAAATGTAAATAAAAATCTAATGTATCAATATTATCATCAGTACAGTGTTCCTTCTGTAACTGAAAGGGGATTGGTTCAAAGGCACACACACACAAAACTTGCATACTAAAAATCCAAGATACCTACATCTCTGGATTGAAATAGTGTTTGCATATAAGGTGTGTATATCATTCTAGATACTTCAAAATCTCTAGGTTAATTATAATAACTAATCCAATGTAAATGCTTGGTAAACACTTGCAATTTGTTGTTTGATGGTCAATTGCAAGAACAAAGGCTACATGTTATATTAGAGGCATCAGCTTTAAAATGCATTCAACCTGCAGTATGGGACATGTATCTATGAAAGAATAGCTGGAATGAATAAGCTCAACACCAATGTAGCCACAAAGACCTAAGGTGGGGAGAGAGAGAATTGCATGTCTTAGAAATATATCCATCAAAAATGCACAAATTGTTCTATTATGATGTTGTCACTTCCTATAGACAGACTACTGGTACCATGCAGAAGCATCCTTTACATGCAGATCACAAACCTCTCTCATCTCACAGAGAAAAGCCATGAGCATTATGAAAGGCACACACACCACACACACACACACACACACACACACACACACACAAAACTTACATACTAAAATCCAAGGATACATACATCTCTGTATTGAAATAGCATAGTGTTTGCTATTAATACTGCAATGACAAAACCTCCAGACAGTCCCATGCAGCACTTACACCCAGTACAGTAGTCTTGGAATTACCCATGATTCTCTGTGATGAGTAAGGGCCAAGACCAGCTATACTCACCCTTCAGTGTTTCCGTTTGGATCCCTGCGTGGACATTCCTCAGACCCCAGATTTTTTATAAAACTCAGATCCCTCATACTTTTATCCCTATGGGATTAAACTATTACTTATTCTTGACTATTTTTGGCAGCTTACTAGTTTAATTAGAGAAAATCTATTTTCTGAGATGAAGACTTAAAAATTTCTCAAGGTGCCAAAGAATGTTTTCCCATTTGTTTTTGCTAGCACCAATCACAGCAATCAAGGTTCCTTAGTCAGAACTGGCTGCTCAGAACAAATACAATGTTGGCTGCATCCCATCTCTACTGTTGGGATTGATGAAGACTGTATCACCTTAGCACGAATACAGTTTTGCTTGCTGGATACAGAATGCTAGAAGTGCTGCACGGGACTGTCTGGAGTTTCTGTCACTGCAGTATCAAATGCTTCTTCTGTCTGGATTCTCTAATGCACGCCTGTACAGCTCACCACACTCTCAAGCATGTCCCTGGAACATTATATATTTATTTTCGCTTTTAATATTTAAGAACCCTTGAGTATGGAGCTCAGCACTTGTCACATAGTATAGATGTCCCAACTGTGTGGAAAGAGACATGTATGATGGGTTGATGGTGGGAAAGCATGAACTTTTACTTTCTTAAATGTTGTTAAGAAAAGTATCATTTAGGCAATAATACTTGGACTTATAGTTTGAAGAAATAAAAGCTTAAGGTTATATATTTAGATCATTATCTGTTAGTCCTGGCAGGAAAGATTGCCAAGGCAATAGGATTCTCGTTAATCAATGTCATTATAAAAAGAAAGTCATTTGAATATTCTTACTTAAAAAGAACATAATTTCCCATAGTAAAAGTTCCAAGAGAACAAAAAAATGTAATTCCATGGGATTTTTAATGGAGAAATATGTCGATTATAAAAGTATGTTCTTCGTTTCCCAAATATACTTAATCTAGCATAGAGCACACACACACAAAGGTTTAAATGTTTCCCAACAATGAAATGAAATGCAACAAGGACTTGACCTTACTTGTGCAAACTCGAGATACATCACTCAGGATATGAAGCTTGCAAAGCTCTTAGATTAAATATTCTTACTGCTGTCTCTTAGGGCATGAAATCTTTATCTAAATTATGAGCCTGTAAGAAGACAGCTTTATGTAAACTCAGATGAGAATCAATTTAAAAGACAATCAATTTCTACCACATGATCCCATCACAGAAAGACTGAAATGATTCTCCTAGGAACATGGGTTAAAATTAAACTTGCTTTCCCTGATAGATAAATATATTCCAGTGTACATAGCCCTTCTAGGACAATTATCTGTTATTTTAACAACCTACAGTTTCTTAGATAGTTGTTCATCCAGTCACCATGTCTGGAGAATGCCCAGTAGTTCCGTATTCTGTGTTATGTGTCTGCTTCTGGCCCATTGTGCAGAACAGAGGTGTCATATCTATTGGACCCTATACTATTTGGAATAAACTCATTATTGTGCTTGACAAGTATTAACTACATATATTATTTTTATGATGTTATTACTCCTTTTTTACAGAGGAGATATCTGAGGGACAAGGATGGGGTTATAGCGGAATAGAGTGCTGGATGGAGCTGCTAGGCTCTCCTGCTTGCCAAAGATAAACACAGAGATGAACAGAAAGTATAAAAGACTGACAACCTTCCATCTTTGGCAGACTTTAATAAACTTACCCAGACGAGAAAACCCATTGGTAGGAAAGACTATAAAGTGCTGCTTCTCTGAATGTCTAGCACTCACTGGGAAGTCATAGAGAAGGGGAGGATTCTTTAGATGGTTTTGCTCATCAGAGTGTAGAGTCAGTAGGCCAAGAACTTGATGAAGAAATGGTTTCAATGTCAATATTTGAAATTCTAGATTATTTGGTAGAAAAGGCTAACTTCTCTCTTTCTCAGGCTTATAGGGTTATAATCCTGATTTTTGTTTGAGCCAATGAAACCAACTGTGGAATTAGCTCAACAATAGAATCAATGGTCACTTTGGAGAACTTGTTTATTGTGAAGTAGCATTGTCTCTGGTGGCTCTTAGATGAGTTGCTGTAGTCATGGTCCTAATTTGACCCCGATGGGCATCTCTGAAAACAAATGGCTACCATACCAACTCTTAAAGTATTTCTTACTTTAAGAATTCCTACATATCTTATTTTAAATTAGTGTTTCTTGGTCTTGCTTGACAATGGATGTCTTTGTGTATAGAGGGAGGTCTTAGAAGCAGAGGAAGGGGGACAGTTGGGACAGGAGACAGGATAGAGAATAGGGGATTAAGACTATAATAAGACTATAGTATGAAATGTCCATAATGTTTCTTATAATTAATAAATACTAATAAAGTAAGAAGAATAAATGTTTTTATATGTCTCTATACCATTGATTAGCTTTGTTTAGAGACCCACTTTAGAAAAAACTTTGAAATAAAGGCTTGGTTCTTCAAAGAACAGAGAGATCTCTCTCTAGTAGAAGACCATAGATCTTGTGACCTAATCAATACGTCACTACCCATCATCATCACAGGTCTCACTCACACTCTAGAGAAGGTGGTTATGCAGTTGGGAGGGGAATTCTAAAGATATCTTTGAACCTATCTCTTACTCTATGTGTGGCTACTTTGTGAATGCTCTCTTAATATCAAAGCTGTGACTGCATAATCAAGTTGTCAAGGGGCCTGTAACAGATGAGTTGGTACATAGGCCAGCTAGTTTCTGTGGTTTCATGTGGGCTTGTCCAGCCCATTACATGCAAATATTACAGACTTCAAAAGTCTATAAGTATGTGGAAGTACTCACAGGCAACATAATTTTCTGGCAAGAAACCATACAGGTAGTATTTTGGTCTTTGTTTTTGTTTCTTTCCTCAAAATAATCTGCAGTGGTGGTTCCCAAGTATTCCTATAAAAACAAAATCCAAGATAGTTCTGTCAACCTAGCTCATTAGCAAACCATATATCATATTCTGCAAAAGCTCACAGAACTACTTATAAGAATGTTTAAAGTCCATGAGTGGGAACAGCATACTAAACATTTTTCCTGGGAGAGCATAGGAGTCCAGAGAAAGTAAATGAACTTAAGGTCTCCTATTTACTTCCCTCAAGAGTATGTGTTCACTTTACCCCAAAAGAATTTCTCATCTTATTGCAAGATATTTGCCAGAGAAAAGATGTGTGCATCTTTACCTTTCAGTTCAGGAGAGTAAGGATTTAAAGCCATTTTAGTGAGAGAATAAAGTAGATAGATAGATCTTCTCATTTGAGAGGCAAGTTTGTAGAGGCAAAAGTACCTACAAATCACAGCCTTGGCCACAAAGAAGGAGTTACACAGCAACATAGATTTTCTTATTCTCTTGATCTATCTACAACATATTACTAAAAAGAATGTCTATAGCAGTGTGGGAGAAAGAAAACCAGCTTATGTTTGTTATGTGCATACACATATATTCTACTTCACATAGACAAATGCATGCACATATGCATGTATGCTCCATAGCCTTTCTATGTAAGAAAGCACAGGAGTACTTGTTTGTTATTATGCATGGGGAAGAATCTAGACTCCCTATGGGTAGAAAGTGAATGCATACTTACAGAATTCTGAGGTACTGGGATTTCTCATTTTCCTTTGGGGTCATCATGAGTCTCATTACTCTCAGGTTTTACCACGTGTCTTGGTTAGGCTTTCATTGCTGTGAGGAGATACCATGACCACAGCAACTCTTAGTAAGGAATACATTTAGTTGGGTCTAGCTTCAGTTCAGAGGTTAGTCTGTTATCATCATGGTGGAAAGCATGGTGATGTGCAGACAGACATGGTGCTGGAGCAGGAGCTGAGGATTCTCCATCTGGATCCCCAGGTGGCAGGAAGAGAGGGATACTGGGCCTGGCTGAAGCTTCTGAGACCTCAAAGCCCACCCCTCAGTGACACTTGAACAGCAGTGATACCCATTGCATCCATAGTTTGCCACAGAAGTTCACAGGTCCAGCCTGTGAAACTTCCCTGCAGATAAGTGATATATCCGAGGTCTAGGAGGGCTAGTCAGGGAGGGGCTATGTGTGCTTTTACAACTTTCCTGAAAAGGTTTATTAAGCTAAGGTTTTCTGGTGAACCTTAAGGTCAATTAACTGTAAAATTATTTCATCTGCATCCTCTTTTTTTTTTTTTTTAATTTTTATCCTTTTATGTCTTTTTCTTGCATTACTGCTCTGAGACTCCAACCACTATATTGCATAAGAGAGATGAGAGGGGCAAGGGAGAAAGCAAATGTCTCAGACTTCCCCTGTTTATTATAATGCTAACTAAAGTTGTTTGTGGAAATAAAATGGACTTGAGACTGGGGGGAGATACAAACGGGAGTGTATAGGAGGTGCTGAGGTTGGCGGAGAAGTCCACTTTATTACTAAGTCACACTTTATTTGAAAATTCTATTGTGATTTCTAAACTTCATGTGCTACTTTTAAAATTTAAAGCCTATGATATATCATAAAGTATACCGTTACCCAGGAGACTCTACTGAAATACCCACTGCTATGAGGGACAGGGAAATCATGAGTGGATTCCCATGTAAAATGACTCAATACAATTTTCACATTCAGTTTGTCTTCCATTGTGCTTCTCTAGCCCTAGCAGTGTAGCAAGAATGCAGGAACAGCCTTTGGGCTCCTTCCCACATCGCTGTCTGTTACTAGTAGGAGCTGGGTGTAGTGTTAGTATTGATTGATGGGGTGTCCTTTCACATTCTGAGCCTCATTGAAAGGCATGCATTTTGGTATTTGAAACAGTTGTCTTAACCCTGTCTGCAAGAGTCAGTGTGCAGAGCTTCTTATGTTAGGAGACCATCATGCTCAGCACTCAGCTGGCAGGTGATGAGATGAGTTGCTGATGTCTAATGACATCAGGACAATTATATAGGGAGTAAGAACTGACCAGGAGGCTTGCTCTTCTCTTGCCACCCAGCGATGTGCCAACTGCTCAGGTTCCTTTGGAAGGTGATTGTAACTCCTTCATGTTCAGGTCCTGAACCAGCATAATATGCACAGTAGACAATGACATTGGTTATAAAGGAATTATGTGATCTTACAGGATGAAGAACATGTTCACTCACACATACACACAGGTGCTGTAGTATGAAGTTGGTATGCTGGGTGGCTATGTGGTGGAAAACGCCACCCCCTGTATAAGGATAGATATGGTCATTGTAACATACACACACATCAGTGGTATTTGTCCAAATCACAGTGGAAAGGATGGTGCAGGCTTTGAACTTGTGAAACATTTGCCTACAATGACTTAATAGGTCTATTCAGTTCCACATATCCAAATGCTAAAGACATGAGAAATACTATGATATCAACATGTGCATGGGCTTGCTATGTATGCACACAGAATGTACACCTATGCACATTTGCGTTTGATTCAGTAAAGTCTTGGTAAGAGCTTTCACATCTACATCTTTGTAGATGCACACTAGAATTTTCATTCTGTCCAGTCATCTAGTTTTGATGTCGTATTATAGTTGTTCCCATAAAGTAATCTAATCACTGTCATAGTTCCTTATATCTTCAACTCACTACTTAATATGTTCAGTAATTCTCCTGGCATATAAGACACATGGAACAAGGTTGTAATAAGTCTGTCCATATTATTGATGGAGTTTCTGTCACCTGTGTTGTTTCTGCATCAGTTCAACTGACTGAATTTTCATAGTAGGTTTGGGTTTTTAACTCATTGTTAAAATCCAGAATTTTAGAATGGATACTTGATATCATAAGGTTTGACCTACTTCTGTGATGCTTACTATTAGGAAAATAGACCAGAGTGCTGGGATATGACTAAATTGTGTAAATCCTGTTTGGTAATTTGGGTTCTTCTTTTACACTGTTCATTGGAGCAGGGCAACATTTAGTCTCTGCTAAGTTGTTTTCCTCCCTAAAGAAGAGAGATTTTTCCTGTGCCCAAACAATGACCGAGGATTTAAAGATTGTCCCTCCCTGCTTGTGAAAGCTGGCACAATTCCTGCCAATATTGGTTCATCTTTTTGGATAGGCCATTCTGTTTTCTCCTGTGCTTCTCTTAGGTCATCCTCACCTCTGTGAAATCTCTTTAAATGTGTGTGCTCGTTTTGATTCACTTGAATGCTTGGAGGGAGCTATTTATATCTCTAGTATTTTATTTGTTTGTTATTCCTGTGAACATCTCTCCTTTCTGACTATATCCCATTCTATCTCCTCCAGGTTTGAACTGAAGATGCCTTTCCATCCTCTTGGCCTCTCTCAGGGAACCTCTTTAGGGCTGCTGGCATCCTCCTGAGGTTCCCTCTGTTTTTACCACCCTGCATTAATCATTCTCTCATTGCCTAGTGTCTGGCATCTCAAAACCAGTTGTCCAATGTTACTTTGGGCTATTTTGACAAAAGTCTTTATTCTGTTGCTCTGTCTTGGTAGTGAGCAGGCTACTTTGTGACCAGTTAGTCTGACTTCAATGACATTCCTTTGCCTACCTTCCTAGGTATCATTAAATTAATTCTCAAGACTTCCTTTTGGTTTTTCTTCATGGCTTCAGGTCTATTTGCCTGCAGAAGCACCCATGCCTGGGCACTTCACAACACAATAGACTTACTTTCTAGTTTCTTTTATGGAGGCTAGGTTTATGTTTCTGCATGCCAAGCTTGGTTACTGAATGAGAACTTGATAAATGTGAGCAGAAACCACAAACATTCCATATGAGCATAAATTGGATTGTGTATTCAGCTATTGATGAGAAGACTTTAAAGATGCTTCTCCCACTTTGTACTGAGCATGTGGCATGAAAATTCTTTTTTGGATCATCTCCATGTCTCCACTTTATTTTTCATCTATAAAATGCTTTAGGTTTTTTTCCCAAGGAAAAATAAACAGCAAAACAGGAGGCTCCACTCAACCATCTAAATCTGCTAACCAGATTTATGTGGATTCCTCTCGAATAGGGTTATCTGAACCATGATCAACACGTTCTACAAATTTACCAAGCAAATTGTGTAACTGTGCTTCACACTGGTGTGTAAGATAAATAAGTTCTTTTATCCCTGCAAACTTGCAGTGTATAATTGAGGCAGAATTTAGTCCAACAAATTAAGCATTAGTGAAGTGCTTGCCTTGTTTCTCCAACATGAGCCTGAAGTGATGAGTAATCCTGCTCATCTTCCCCTGAAGGAGAAGCGAGGTGGTTAAGACGGGGCGGGAAATGAACCCAATAGATTCTGTAAGTGAAGAAAAGCAAAGGTGGGGCAGCTGAGGGGCTCACAGATATCTGGATTAAAATTTTAAATGGATGGTTTTATCTTTGCTGGCTGAGATAGAGAATCCATGGAATGCACTTTAGGAGAAATGTCTTAAGATTGCCTTGCTATCTATTTCTATCCATTTCTACCAGAATAGTAAGACTTGTGTGTAGCAATAACATGAATTAAGTCCTTAAAATTTTTTTTTTTTAAATGAATACTTCTTTATTGTTTAATTGTGTGTTAGTCCTTCAAATTTGGTAGTCTTTGCAGCAGTAAACCAGTAAACTATAGCATATAGATTCAGCTAAACCATCTAAGGGATCATAACTGAACTGAATCACTGCAGAATTTGGGAAATTAATATTAAGCAGTATTGGCCTCACCATTCCCTAACCTTTCACAATTAGATACAAATGCAGGCAGAATCCAGCCTCAGAGACCAGTAAACCAAGTCCGAGTTGCATGCTAAACTTTTGAGGAGATAGCAAACATGGATATAGATGCAGTTATTGGAGGTTTAGACACAATGAGCCCAACTTGATGTTTGGATACAGTGAGCTGCAGTCACTAGTCACTGTAGGAATGTGTGACATACTGTACTTCTGGCAGATGCCAACCCAGACACTGGTATCCTCTTTCAAATACAAGTAACACCCACAGATTTCAAAGGCTAGACGTCACTCAGTGTGAAGAAGCTAGAGGCTGTTGACCCCATAACAAATAACAACCCAACTATTCTATGGCAGTGTTAAATTCCCTGGTTCTGAAAAACTACATAGTTCACACATCAACTCCAACTGCATTTTAAGTCTACATTATCAAAGAATTCCTGAACAGAACACTTGCCCGGCCAAGCTGTCATGGGGTATCAGATGATAGTGTTGTCTGGTTCTTTCAACCCAGCACTTCTTACAACAGGCACAGAAGGGTTAAGATAGAGGCTTAGTCCTCTTCTTTCTGATCATCTCTATGCCAAGTACAAGAGAGAGCAGGCACATGCTGTTTCCACCTGCTCGCCCAAGTGGGTTTATAGCATTCACTGGGGCTGTTTTTCCATTTAGTAGGCGGCATCCAAAATTTTACTGTCCTTAGAGAAAAATGAAGTCATCTATCTTTCTATTTTTGTTAGAGTGTGGATGGTGTGAATTGTGTAGGTATGGCTAGGAGTATTAAGTTGAAGAGACAACGGTAGTAATTTTACATGTTCTGTGTTAAATTCCCCTTGTTACAAACATAACTCCTGAGTAATTCTCATTGTGAAAAAGGAAGAAAATTATGTGATGCCTACTTAAAATAATTAGAACAAGTAAGATCAGAGTGCATTGGTCTTTCAGTTTAAGCTGCTGTCACACAGGGATGGCCATTTCTTCTGCTTCTAGAAACTCGCATTTCTGTATTGGGGAGATTGGTTTTTCACGTCCTAATCCCATAAAATAGAAAAAGTAAACAGATTTCATTGTTTTCAGTGAAAAAAAATAAATGAATCTAGACTGACAGAGATGAGCCTGTGCAGAGAAATGTTAACACAGCCACCAACCTAGACATTGTGTTTAGAGGGACCTGCTTTCCAGGTGCCTATTGGTTGGCATTTAGAAACTGTGTATCAGGAATTTCTAGGCTGATCAGAACAGCTGGTCTCTGTGCCCAAACTATTTATGGAAACAACACAGAAATTAAAAAATTGGGAACTCCCCTTAAAAGTCAGGAGAAATAAATAAAAACATAAGAGATAAAAGATGAGATATTCAAAGTTGAAGCTAAGGGATCATAATTAGATGATAAAACTTCAGTAAGAACAAAGGACAGAGATCGTAAACATAAAACAAAGCCATCAAGAAAATTTCTAAAACAACAACAAAAAAAAGCATCAACTTATAGATTGAAATAGTTTTCCAAAATAACTCAAATGCAGGTAGCTGATGAGGTAACTTTGCATTTCTCAACTGTATCACTGAGAGATACTGAATATAGAAAATGTTCCTTTCTAAAGGAATATTTATTTTTGACCCCAAATTTCTACTGGTATTTTAATACAGTGGCATGTAGATGTTATATGAGGGTAACAAGGCATGAAGTGTCTGTCTTGAAGACATCCTTACTTATGAATGCCACTAAGGATTTACTCCAGAAGCAAATGAGTTGACTAAGGAGACCGATGACTTTCCCAGCAAGAAACAGAAAAGAGGAAAACCTGGCAGAGAAATGCAGAGGACCCCAGCATAACTATGCTTGCCTTTCTACTGGGATTTCCTTAAGAATTTCATGCATGAATATGTTCTTCTTTATCTATCCTACCCCAAATTCCCTCCCGTCATTTCCTCTCCTACATCCAGATCTCATTTCTTTCCAAACTTCATGTGCTCCTTTTTTAGAAAGCCTGCGGTGTCCATTTACTGTTTGTCATCCATATGTGGGTGTGGGACCATCTACTGGAACATAAGTAACTTCTCACAGGCTGTACCCCTGAGTAAAACTGACTTCTTGCCCCAGCAGCCGTAAACTGCCAGTATTTCCTCAGATAAGGGTAGGATTTCATGAGCGTCTGCATCATCCATGTTGGGTTTTTGATGGCTCGACCTTGTGCAAGTCTTGTGCACACAGCCACAGCCATGGTGCGCTCATGAGTGCAACAGTGCTTCCGTGTCCTGAAAATGACTCAATTCTTGATTTATATTTGTTTAACATTAGTTTAAAACTCTACAGTATGCTCGTAAGTAAGTGCATTGTGTTGCATAGTTTTCTCCAAGCAAAATAACAATTATGGCTAAATGTAGGAATTGTGACAGGGAACTGTCTCCATGATCCACTGTCTATTCCTCATTCTGTCCACATAGTATTTATTACCAAGTGCATAGGTAAATGTGACAGACATATTTTTATCATCTATGTCCTATTTCCATCCCATCCAGGCAATGTGTCTCACTTGATAGATCTTCAAAACTATTCTCTACTGAGTTTCCAGGCCCCTCCAACCTGTAGTTGTATGTAGGCATGAAAGGATGGAAGAAAAATTGAGAAATGTCATAAATTAATAGGAGAAATAGAGGGGAAAACCTTACATGGTGGACATCATGCCCTGTGCTGTGTGGATGGTCCATTATTCCATGCTATGAATGTGGTTTTTAACATCCATTAATCTCAAATTAAACCATCTTGCCTCTCAAGAGCATATTCTAGGTATAATACTTTAATAATAGCTAAACAAATACCAAGATAAACAACATTGTGAATAACTTGTCATGTAAAAAGAAGATGTCTTTTTAAGAAGTTACCAATGTTTTCTCCCATACACTTTTGTTTGCTGTCCCATGTTTATTGTCTACACAGGAGAAAACATATGTTTCTTCTGGAGATGACTTGAGATTAAGTACTCTGTTAGGGAACAGTTTAACGTAAATGTGGTTTTGGTTTTGTAAAGTAGTTTTGAGTATCTAAGGCTCCAAAGTTTTGAGACCCCATGACATAGCCAAGAAGGAGTCAATTCCCCCTCCCTCAGCTAGCTGTGTGCTGTAGGGTAAGACATGCTATGCATCTTTACCTCTAGGAATACCAGCCTTGTAACACCAACGCATGCCCAGAGCTGAAGAAGACCACACCGTGGACGCCCTGGACACCGGTCAACATCTCTGACAATGGAGGCCACTATGAGCAGCGGTTCCGCTACACCTGTAAAGCTCGCCTACCAGATCCAAATTTGCTGGAAGTAGGAAGGCAGAGGATAGAAATGCGCTACTGTTCCAGCGATGGGACCAGCGGCTGCTCCACAGATGGTAAGAAGGTCCTGTGGGTACTGCTCACTCCATGGAAAGCCTCTGACCTTGTCTCTAAGGAAATAGAAAAATAGTGGGAGCCCCTGTTCAAAGAATGTTGTGTTCATGGTAGATCCAAAATAGTTTGTGTGAGATTTACTTAGCATAGAAGAACATGATGAAAATAGTAGTTGGAATAAAAATAGTAGCAGAACATATGATTTCACCCTTCTTTTAAAAACCCAAAGTAAACAAAAAGATTGAAGAAGTACATTTCTTTTTTGATACCATAAAGTGACTTTTCTGTTAAATAGCACATTTGATCTGACTAATAGTGCTTTGCCCTAGTGGTTTTGTTAATCCCTTCAGTGTGGTCATAGAAAGCCCAAGGCAGATCACGCCCCACCCGCTGCCTGGTCTAGGTATTACCTGTGATGGTACCTCAGGCAGATGTCTCCTGGAGTTCATCTGTCTCCACTGCAGAAATGGTTGAACCTTTCTCTTGATGGCTTCATTATTTGCTTTGGCCTTTCTTTTTTCTAATACTTTTATTTAATTGCACAAAATATATTCTAGTTCCTAAAAGAAAAGAGACACTCATGGAGAAGTTCCGAGAGGATGGCATCATGAGAAAGACAATTAAATCTCCTGACAGAACATTCACTGGCATTGCTCAGCACTCTGTGATTGTGATCTCACTCGAGTCTCCCAACACCAATGTAACACAGAATGTCCTAGTACAATCACTTTTCTTTTCATAGATTACTGTTCAGACATAGGGAGGGTCCCTCCAGTGATAAGGATAGCTTATCGGAACATGCAGATAGGGTGATATGTTTTCTAAAGTGTGTTGGCATGATGCAGTGGGATGGGGTTCCATCAAGGGGGGTCATGCTAAGGAGTCCTATACCCCAGGTACCAGCTATATGATGGGTCTAGTATAAAATGAAGTTTACTTGGGGGTATGAGAAGTGGTGTGCTTAGAAGGGAATAGAGACAGAAAAAGAGGGAACAGAGAAAAGAAAAAAGAAGAGAAGAGAAAAGAAGAGGAAAGAAGGGGAGGGGAGGAAGGAACAGAAGGGAAGGAAGGGGAGGGGGGAGGGGAGGGGAGGGGAGGGGAGGGGAGCCAGAAACATGTGGAGGGGGAGCAGAGAGAGGCCAGAAAGAGGGGTCAGAGAGAGGGAGAGAAGCCAAATAGTCCTATAGCAAGCCAGACTTGTACTTGGCTGTTGCTAGTAACTGTTAGGCGAAGCCTAGAAGAAGTGCTAACATAGAGTACATTTATAGAGGGCACTGTGAGTTTCTTCTCCTATTCAAGTAAAGCTCTAAGGATGGGTCACACTACTCTCATGTCACAGGTCCCCAAGCCTTCTCTGGGAGCAGGTAGTCTGAGGGACAACCATTATTATTAAGCACTCTCCACTCTAAAAGCACCCCCCTTTATCCACTGTGTTTGCAGGTATTGACATATCTTAGATTGCTGTAAAGTTTAACAGACCACCTCTCTGTTTCTTAAAAGGGAAAGAGTCTATTCTAATAAAAGGTCTCATGAAAATAAACACACCACTTAGAAGTAATAGCATCGTCTGAAAGATGAGCAACAGAGTCAGTCTAGCTTCTTTTAGAAAAACCTGCTGTTGCTCAAAGAAAAAGAATTACTTGGCAATTCCAAGAGAAGAATAAAGGAGACCCAACTGAAAATGTACATTCTGTAATGGGTGATCTTGTAGTTTCAATCAAGGTTAGCAAATGAAATATGAGAACTCAAAGATGAATTTCAGATATTATTTCAACTTTTCCTATTTAATTCTGTGAGTTCAGTATAATTATATCCCATATAATTTCATAAACACACCTATACCCTGTGAAGTTTTTTGAAGTCTATGTGGAAAACACATATACTAAAATATTATTAATTCTTCATCTTAATTAATGTTTACCTTATCTTCCTTCATTTTATTTGTCAGATATGATGACCTTTTTACCGACTCACCGGCAAACGTTTTCTGTATGAGCCATGAACATTTATTTATTGTTGCATCAAAGTGAAAAGTTGAAAATGAATCATGGCATATCTTTGTAATTGACTTTGTTTTCCTTCCTGACCACATATTTTTAAATTCCTTCTATTGTCAGATACATATAAAACCAAAGCTAGTATGTTTTAAAGATTAATAGTATATATTCAGGAACAAAATTATAATTTTTAAAACTAATTTTATACAAAATTATACATTTTTATAAAACTCAAAAAAAACATCCTACATCTTATTAAAACCATAAGCATTGTCCATGGCACAAAGAAAGGCAAACAGTCTGATTTGATGGTTGTGAGTTCTTGGGATCATCCTTATGTCATGTTATTGATGGCTTGAAAACTGAAAGTTGCTTCTGACCACACAACAGGAGGTTTAACTGTCCATCCACCATTGTTTGTTCATTGCTAACCCACAAAGCTCTGGATCATTCCAGAAAGCTGCTCTTAATGCCTTTTCTCAGATGATCCTTCTGCCTGTGCTTTGCCATTTCTAAGCAAACAAGGAAGTTGCTAGAGATTATCTGTGGAGATTGGGGTTGGGGACTGGCTTGTTTGTGGCTGGGTTGCTAGGGTTGGGGGCAGGTGTTGAGGAAAACACCAGTGTCCTAGAGACAATGAGTGAATGGATCTAGGATCGTACTGGGCTGCATCTTCCTCAAACAAAAGGTAACTGACTCTGGTTAAATAAGTTAAAATGCTCAGAGCAGGCCTGACACACAAGGAGTCTTCAAAAGACAATTCCATGTTCTTGTAATGCTCACTGGCCCTCACCCTACCCCCATCCCCACTCCTTCCTGCTCCATTTTGTTAGCAAGCATGCTTATTTGGGAATGGGATCTGGGTAAACTCTCTGGAGCAAAAGACTGTCTCCGTGGCCTTTGGATTCAAGGGGATTAACTCTGATCTTCTCACAGCGTCAATACACACTGAAAAGGGTAACTGTGAAGAAACGTGTTCCTTTGTCCAGATGAAAGTCTTTCCTATAACACCAACCCCATGGTGCAAGAGGACAGTTTACATTAAAACTCTCACGGGAAGGAAGGTGGGATCATTCTTTAGAGATATTTACAAAAAAAAAAAAAAAAAAAAAAAAAAGGGCAAGAATTAGCAATGTGGACGTGCTATCTTCAAGTGTGTTAGCACATTCAGATGGAGTGCCATGTGCATCCTAGTTGGAAAGTGACTGAAGGAAAGAGTCTTGAGTTATTGGAGGCTGCCATTCAGCTGCAGTGGGTTTTGGCTTTTGAAGTATAAAAGGGCTCAGTTGACTACTATGGTAATACTAGACATTAAACACATAGCCTATGCAGGAATAAGAATTCCTGTAGAATCACACTTTGAATTTCCTTGGCAGGACTTTCTGGAGACTTTCTACGAGCTGGGAGATATTCTGCCCATACAGTCAATGGGGCATGGTCAGCCTGGACTTCCTGGTCACAATGCAGCAGAGACTGCAGCAGGGGCATTCGGAACCGGAAGCGTGTTTGCAACAACCCAGAACCCAAGTATGGGGGTATGCCATGCCTTGGCCCATCGCTGGAGTTCCAGGAATGCAACATTTTACCCTGTCCAGGTAAGTGGATCACGGTGCAGGAAAGACTGGGAAGGCTGTGTGCTTGCAACCTTTAAGTACTGAAGCCACTGGAGACCTCTCCCCTTTTGAGAGATATGTTCTTAAGAAGTGTGTGCAGAGATTGCAGCACCTGTTGGGAACTAGACAGGATGAAAGGAAAAGAAGTCCTGGATTCCTAACTCATCCTGGCTATCTAGACCCAAAGTATTACCACTGGTTGAAAATCTCCCTTTAGTCTCTCTCCAGGCATGCAGGCAGTTAGCCCGGGGCTAACAAGGTTCTCCTCCCATATTGCTGGATACAGAGACAAACACAATATGCGATGAATTGCATTGTGTATTATGATTTTACAAGAAAGCACAATATTCCCAGGAACTATTTTGTCTTAGTTACAGTTACTGTTACTGAGATGAAACACTACGCCTAAAAGTAACACGGGGAAAAAAGGATTTATTCACACACAGTTCCATAGCATCAAAAGCAATGAGGACAGCAGCTCAAGCAGGATGTGAACTAGAAGCAGGAGTTGATAGAGAGGGCATGGAGGTGTGGTACCTACTAGATTGTTCCCTTTGGCTTGCTCAGACTGCAATGCCCTCCCCATTAATCATTAATTCAGAAAATACCCTACAGGCTTGCTTATAGCCTGATCTTATAAAGATTTTGAAGTTCCCTCCTCTCAGATGATTTAGCTTGTGTCAAGTTGACATAAAACTAGCCAACATATACTCAGATCTTATGATCTTAGCCCTGTCGCTAATAGAGCTGATGGTTCTTTGAAGTAGTTTGCAGAAATACATATTGTCTCCAAAATAAGTGTTAATCGCTTTCAGAATACAGACAAACCTAGCCTTTCCAATATGGCCTCTACCAAGTCCGTATAGTCACACTGCCATAGTACCCCACCTGGGACATCAGCCAGCTCCCAATCCCACCTCACCTTTTATAAAGAGAGGCTCACCTCATGAATGAAACCCTCTATGGATAGAGTTCTTCTCTGGAGACTGGTAGAGCTATGTGTCACCTGACTGTCATAGTTTCATGCTCTTCAACACAATGTCTAAAAGCCATTATAGCCTTATCCCTGTGTAAACCACCTTTGCCATATACCTGAGTGAAAGCCCAGGAGGTTAAGGCCTGCTGAGCAGGCTTACACACCATAATTACCTCAGAGACGACACAAGCCTGACACACCAAAAAATATCGATGAGCAGTTGTCAGATGATGAGGGAACAAAGCACTGAATAATTGATCTTCCTTCAACAGAGCACACCATTGATTTGTACACTATATTTCTCAAGAATATGTGTGTGTGTGTGTGTGTGTGTGTGTGTGTGTGTGTGTGTGTGTGTAAATAATGTTAGCTTAATATAGTCACTGATCTCTGGTTTTGTACCATGATAAAATGCAGTGACCGACCACATCAGTTGAAGACATACTAATTAGACTCATAACAGATAACGCCAACCACTGTACTGTGAGCCTAGTATTCAGGGAGGATTTAGTAGGAGCCTAGTAGGAAGGAGTTTGTCAAATTGACAAGCAGGAATGAGAAATCCTGTGTAGAAGAGACTCATTTCAAATATTGGGTACATTGGTTTTAAGGGCATAAAATCTTAGCATCTATTCCTTTAGATAAATAGAACTTTCTGAATCGTTTGAGTAATAAATTGCCTGATAAGAATTAAATAACCATTTGTGGTTGAGATAGCAGGTGGATAGATGAATGATTAGATAGATGGATAGATAGATGTCTGGGTTACTCTTTGGATGGATGGATGGATGGATGATGGATGGATGGATGGATGAATGCATGATGGATGGATGGATATATGAATAGATAGGTGGATGTATGGTAATGGATTGATAAACATGTAGGTAAAGTTGAAATCAAGACCCCAGCTTTGTATCACATGATCTTCCTTTTGTAAATAACTAATTTTTTGAAATTGTGATAAATTATACCATTCCACCCTTTCTCTTTCCTCCCTTCAATACCCCCTGCACCTCTTGCTTTCTTTTCAATCATGACCCTTTTTCTTTAATTTTATTGACTATGTTCATAAATACTTAAATACCACCTATTCAACCTATATAATATTACTTTTATATGTTTTCAGAGCTTGTCATTTGTTCTTCCCTGGAGAAATCTATGTCTCCTACTTTCAGCATTTCTTATTTACCTATCGTTCTTTGTGTACAGTGGTGAACTCATGAGCTTTTCCCTTCCACATTACAAAAGATATTATTCTTGCTCAGGTCGTACTTAAGCATCAGGTTGGTGAGATTTTCTGAATGTAGCTTCTGACTACATCCTCCAATACTAAGAGACACAGCCTCACATTTCATTCCCTGATCCTTTTGCTCTTATAGCCCTTGCAACACCCATTGACAATCTTCTCTGAGCCTTGAGTGCAGTAGTTATGCTGTAGATATTATCTACTATGACTGAGCTCTACAATTTTGTATTTTGATCCATTTTGGTTCTCTGTGATACTCTCTATCTATTGCAAAGCAAAACTATCTCTAGTCACTTCTCTTTGGCTGTAAGTATAAATATTTGGAATATAGATAGGAATTATGCTGGCTTAAGAAAGGGACAGTTGTATATTTTCCTCCTCCAAGATCCATGACTTCACTAGCCCTGAGTAGTTGGCTAGCTTCCAATGCTAGGCATGATTTTCTTCTTGTTGACTCAGCCTGAAGTCCAATTAGAGAACTTTTGGTTACTGCCAAGTATGTGCATACCACTACTGCACCTTTAGTGTTATGGCATTGTGATGTTAATTGTTGTGGTTCATAGAGGAGTAGGACTGTTGGTTGCCTTTCTTCTTTGGAAAATTTCATGGTACCTTCTGAATATTATGAAAATTAGTTCTCAGGGATCTGGGTTTAGGGTTAGATCTGCGTCAGGATCTCTGAGTCCTGTGACTGAAGTAGATGGGTATCTTCAGAAGTAGAACACCTTACATCTCTGGAAGGCAACTGGATGCAACAACAATAGCCTATATTTTGTGAGTCTCTTGGACAATCCTAACTTATAACCCAATTTGGACAATCCTAACTTATAAGGGCTTTTTAAAACTATTGTTGGGTTTTGTAGATAATTTATAGCTCTTGTGGAAGGAATTGTTAGCCCAGATGGGAAATTTTTATTTAGACTATATGTAGTAAATAATATATAATAATACACACATATATATATTAGATCTTTGTAAGTATATAGCTAATAGTTATGAATCCTTATGAGTTTTTCAGACATTTTACTGTTATTTTACCCTTCTTCTGGATTTACGTCCCTCTCCTCTCTATAATTAAAGTCCCCATTTGCCCACCACTTTCAGATCATATGTTCTCTGCTATTCCCCTTTCTATTGATCCCAGCATCACCACTTCACGATGGGCTCTTTCCACTTTCCAGGTTTCCGTAGTTACTCCAGGCTATATACTCATGTCTGACAATTTGGAGCTAAAGGCTTGAGACTAGAGACAACATTTGTCTTTCTAGGTCTGAGTTACACCATTCAATGTGATCTTTTCTAGTTCCTCCCATTTGCCAGAAGCCAAGGTTTTCAATGCTGTCTTTGGTCCTGCAGCTGTGTTATTCCCCTGATGCCTGTATGCTTGAATTTCTCCAGCCTCAGGATATTCTTCTTCAGACCACACAACTTTCCCAGCCAAACTGATGCTGAGCTGCTGGGAAAGGTCATAGAGTTGCTCTTTCCCACAGCCCATGTGGAACGATTCTTCCCCCGGGTGCTTGGAGGCAGCGTGGGTGTTATCACTAGATTTAAATCAGAGCTGTGAACTTAAGCCAAGGAGAATGTCATAGGAATGCCATCTCGCTCTTTTCTAGACTCTAAACTTAATTTCTTGTGTGCATTAGTAGCCTATGTGGATTCCTAGAGATGCTTTATGTGGTCCTGGTCCCTGAGGGTAAATGTTTCTTGTCCATATGAGGGACAAGCATCATCTGCGATAGTTTTAATTTTATTTTTGTTGACTTGCTGCGGAGCCAGGATTATGTGTACATGGCCTGAATATCTTAAAATAACTCTGTCCTCATTTTCTTTTAAAAGCCAAGATTCCTTTGTGGGGTTGTCCATATCTTTCAATCAGGGACTACACAAATTCAAGGTTGAATGAGTGATGATAAACTTTTTCTCCCATGTCCTATAAAGTTCCTAAAAATGTGATAATGTGTAACTCAGCTATGAGCTGGAAGGAAGCACCACCCTCCATGGGCTGAGCTATACAGCCAAATGAAGCCATATTTAGGGCAACTTTTGCCTAATTTAGAGCATTTTCTAAAAAAAAAAAAAAAAAAAAAAAAGAAGCAAACAAACAAAAATCTTACATTTTAACTCTGTTAGGTTCCTAGTTATCAATTGCAAAATGCACTACCACTTATTAATGTTCTCAGATATTGCAAGCAGATGAAGAGGTAAGAACACTTACTATGCAAGCATGGAGATTTAACTTTGAACTCTCAAAATTCATGTAAATAGCCATGTCTGCATGTACCTGCAACTTCAGCATTGAAAGAAGGGATAGGCAGATCCCAAGAGCTCCCTGGCCAGTAAGGCTCATCAAAATGGTAATCTGAGTGAGAGAGCCCATGTCAAAGCAATAAGACAGAGGGGGCGTGAAAGTAGAAGGCACCCAATTTCCTACTGTGGCCTTTGTGTGTGAGCCCAAGAGGGTATAGCTGGGCTGGGAAGATAGCTGAGCAGAGGGGTGCTTACCTTGAATTCTGGAGGCTGTGGCTCTATCTGTGACACTAATATAAGTAAATAACTAAGGAAGTAAATAATAAAGTCAAGCGCATACTAAAATGATTACTCTTTACCTTCGGAACCTGCTCCTGAGTAATTTGTCCCAACATTGAGAGGCACATAACTGTTTCTGTTCATCCTGATTTTTTTTTTTTTTTTTTTTTTTTGCTGGAATTTGATGCAGCTGTAAAGACTCTAGACTGTAGACCTTGACTGTCAAAAGCTAGAGACAACAGATGTTTCTTTGTTGCTATGTGTATTCAAATGAGAAGAAAGTAACTCCAAAGTCACCCATAAAATCCAGCACAGTAAGCATAAGTTCTTTTGATAAGATTTAACTCACAAGGTTCCATTTGCCATTCTTCTGTAAACAATAAGGTCCAGGGAAAGGAACAAGGCCACAGTGGCTCAAACCAGGGACTCTGACTGGTGTGTTCTCTCCGGAGAACAATACAGAAACCTGTGGTATGTTAGGGACACTGTGTTTTCTATCTGTAGCATCCTTATGTCCTTGAATCTTTACATAAGGAGAGAGAGAGCACAGGACTTCTACTCAGTGATTCTTTGGAAGAGAAAAAGCTCTACGGTTTCTCAGTGTAAAAATGTGTGGCCCGGGCTTCAGAATGCTGAAGAATCAGTACCACAAGTTCTTCATTAACCAACATGCTATAAATGCACCACTTTGTCCCTCTGACCACCCACAGTGTGACTGGCACTTGGGGGTTAATTATGCAGCCCTATCTTGCTCTCTTTCATCACTGCTGACTGGTCTCTGTTTTGGTCTTATTATAGCAGTGCAGTATTTAACTAGAATTCCAACAATATTTTTTTTTAAACTACTATTGAACTATTTAATATATAACTTTCATTTCAACCAGAATAGTTCTTTGTAATTAATTGCTTTATTTCCTTCAAAGACTAAGGATCTAAGCTTCAGGGTGTTTGTCTAATCTTCTCATGAACTGGTCTTACTTAGGATACGTTAAGTGGTAATTCAAGCCATGGGCAGAATCCAGCATGGATGGCAGGAATTATATGACTTGTAAGGAGGTCTGTTGCCTGGATTATTGATCCTTAGCTCTAGGACTTTTCAAGCCAGCAAGATAATAAAAACAGCCAAGGTGAGAACTAGCTAGGTGCTACTTATTAATTATTATGACATGCGATTCACGGTTCCGGGGATAGAAGCTTCAAGTCACTTACTTTGACGGTGCTTAGAAATGATATGTCTCGAAATATTTTCTGGAGAACAAACAGGGGAACTAGACCGTGTTGGAAAGATTCTTCAAATCTGTATCCAAGTAGGAAACATCAAATGCCCCCACACCCTGAGTGGCTTTTGCTGTGTATACCACTGTCTTCTATATGGCATATCCTATCTCTACCAGTATCATATTGGTCTGGTGGGGACTTAAGACGTTCTACGTTTTTGTGTTCCAGTGGATGGTGTGTGGTCTTGCTGGTCATCTTGGTCTAAGTGCTCAGCAACCTGTGGGGGTGGACACTACATGAGAACCCGTTCGTGTACGAATCCAGCCCCAGCGTACGGAGGCGACATCTGCCTGGGACTGCACACAGAGGAGGCACTCTGCAACACACAGACCTGCCCAGGTACACAAAGCATTGCTTCCTACGTGGTCATAGTGCAAACCCACCTTTCTTGATTGTGAACGATGAAATTAAGGACTGCAAGTCACGGTAAATACTGGAAATAGAAGAATGGATGGCAAGTCAGCCTCACGTTGTCACCCCCTAATGTGATTTAATAACATATGGTTCGGCAGCAAGGTGGATTTCACATTGTACTCTCTTCAGTTTACAAGTGGGAAAGCGTATATATTTTGGGGCGGGGAACATCTAAACTACCTACCTACAAAATGTACCCCAACTCAACTTTGACCTTGCTAACTTACACTGATGGCTCTCACGAAGCAACTTGCTTTGCTGGGTAAGAGTGTAGATTGTAGAAAGTACATGGAAAGCAAGCCAGCATTTTGTAGTGTCCCCACACTGATGGGATGTGATTCCGTGGGAGAGTAGCCTATGGCTCCTTGTTACACAGCCTATCTCTGCCCAGAATGTGCTGGAGGCTTAGAACAAGTCCAGAAATGTTCCAGGAGAGCGCAGGGCATTGTGGGAGGACACTTTACTCAGGGTCAGGGCTATACACAGAGGTACTACAGCTAAAGAAAATATAATGCGTAAAGTCCAGTATCTTAGTCAGAGTTTCTATTTCTGCACAAAACACCATGACCAAGAAGCAAGTTGGGGAGGAAAGGGTTTACTCAGCTACACTTCCACACTGCTGTGTATCACCAAAGGAAATCAGAACAGGAACTCACACAGGGCAAGAACTTGGAGGCAAGAGTGGTTGCAGAGGCCATGGAGGGATGCTGCTTACTGGATTGCTTCCCATGGCTTGCTCAGCTTGCTTTCTTATAGAACCCAGGACTACCAGCCCAGGGATGGCACCACCCACCATGGGCTGGGCCCTTCCACCTTGGATCACTAATTGAGAAAATGTCTTACAGCTGGATCTCATGGAGGCATTTCTTCAAAGGAGGCTCCTTTCTCTGTGCTAACTCCAGCTTGTGTCAAGTTGACACACAAAACCAGCCAGTACATCCAGTCAGCTGTCAGGGAATCAAAGCAAAGCAAGCAACGAGAATTAGTGAGAGGAGGGAGGGAGCCTCTTCAGGACCATAGCTGGTGGAGCTCTGGGTTCTGTGGTTGGCAAAGAATGTATCAGAGAGCCCTTTACTCAGGACCGAGCACTGTGACATACAGAATCACTCGGGGTGAAAGCAGACTGCTTTCCTAGATTTAACCTTAGCAGTGAAACACTTCATCAATATTTATACACAGGTATATTTAAAGAGACCTTGAACCAAATTCTTTTTTTATTGGATATTTTATTTATATACAATACAAATGTCATCCTCTTTCCCCATTTCCCCTCCTAGAATCCCTTATCCTATACCCCTCTTTCTTTATGCTTTTATACCATTTTGATTACATGCATGTATTAAGGTCAGTTCTAGGTTGAGGGTCTAGCAATACAATAGATGCAAATAGTCGAGAAAAAAGCAAGACAATAAACACAAATAGTCAAAGAAAAAGCAATGCATTAAACCCAGTTATGTAAACACTCCCGTGCTCACTCTTGAACCAAATTCTTATAATCATTCCAAAAGCCATTCTTTTATGTATGCCTTTGAGAGAAAAAGTCAGTAATGTCCTGTCAATGCTTATCGTTTGGCCTTGCCCCAGAACATGGAAAATGTCTTTATTCCTGTCTCCAGGACTGAAATAACATGAACTCTTCCTCAAGTCTGGCCTGGCTTTGGCATAGTGACTTTGCAGAGTTGTTTTTATTGCAAAATAATGACACTTTAAACTTCCATTTAGAAACCAGGGATTTCCCATTAGTGTGAGATGCTGGCCAACATGGGTCCTGTGGGAAATGCCCAGGAAATAATCCGAGGACATCTTTGTAGGGGCATACTCTGTAAGAAATGGTCGCTGCACTGGTGATTTCCGACTCCCAGCAGTCACGTTTGTCTCAGGAGTTAGTTTATTGACTATTTAAACAAAATGGCTCACAGAATGGAAATGATTAGGGATTTCGATTTAGAACACTTACTTTATATATATATTATATGTGGTTTAAATTTATTCCTATATTTACTCATCCTCATGTGGATTTATTTACTGGGTTGTTAGAAACTATGACCACATCTTATTTATGCACCGAGTCATTAAATACAGTGTGAGAGTCTAAAGAGCAGTGTAACTTTATGGTGATTTCGTGTTGGTCAATATCATCAGGTAGCCGTGCCTCTCCCTTCTTCTGGTCTCTGCAGAGAGCTGGTCAGAGTGGTCAGACTGGTCTGCGTGTGATGCATCTGGTACCCAGGTCCGTGCTCGGCAGTGCATCCTTCTGTTTCCTGTGGGCAGCCAGTGTTCCGGAAATACTACAGAGAGCCGACCTTGTGTATTTGACTCTAATTTCATCCCAGGTAAGGGCAAAGATGTTTATCAGTGTGAAGAGAGTCATTCTAATATCCAGAGAGGAAATGACCCATTGGGTCGAGCTTTTATCTGCTCTTCGAGGCTGTCTTTGATGAATGAAAAAAGATCCTGTCAACTGTTGTGGTTTCAAGGTGACTGGAATATAGATTTACAGGTAACTAGACTGGAATTTAACACAATGTCTTATATAATTTATTGATTCTAATATAGTCTGAGGATTTCACTACAAAATTTGAAAACTAATTGCTTGTTTTAGTATCACCTTAAATTCTTTACTATGAAAATATGATGTACTTATTACAAAGAAAAGGGCCATTGTCCTCATGTAACCCTCAATATACCAAGGAACACAGATGTCTGTCACTAGTGTTGCCTTGAAAAAGAGGTTGGTAGTTCCTTTTTCCACAGGCTTTTTTTTTTTAATGGAAAAATCAACATTTAGTTATCATAGGGGACAATCACTTGTTATACTCACCCTGTAGGTGTCCTGTTCTATGTATATAAACCCATGAACATCAACTCTGTGTGTAACTAACCAACTCCGTGATAATTAACCAAGTTTTTGAACCTTAGACTCATATTGAATTCAACATCATTGGTGCTTGCAAATGAAGCATGAATGTAAATTTTCCTCCCAAATCCTTTGTACATTGTGACTGGATTTTTGTTTTCCAGAAGTGTCTGTGGCAAGATCCAGCAGCGTAGAAGAGAAGAGGTGTGGAGGTGAGTTCTCCTGTTAACAGAGCTCTGGTGGGGACTCTGACATATGGCAACCATTATCTTCCCGGCATGTTCTACCATTGGATGAGGATGGCAGGCCAGGGAAGCCCCTGATTATCCCCTCATGGTGGTCATGATCTCTCAGACACTGCATTAAATGCTTCTAGAGACAGACATAGCCTATCAGCATCTTACAAAGTTGCCAGAGTCTACAGTTGTCTGTGGGAGACACTTGGAAACAGGCTTTGGAAGTTAACGTTTTCCCAATCCCAGAAGGGAGACTTAGCACCCAGCAGAGGCTCTGGTCCTATTTAGAATTAGCTTCTCTAGTCATGCTGTTATCAGGTATGAGCTAAAGGAGTCAGTCAGTCACCATATCATTGCAACCAGATGAGTGAAGAATAACATTTTTCAGGGGTTTTATATTGGGAATTGTACTAAAAGAGTAGTAAACCTTGGTTTTAATCTATACTGTATATGTGAGGGGCATGGAATTCAATGATGTGAGGCTACTGTCTCATGTCCAAGTGAGTCAAACATAAGGGGTGATTATCCTGGTAGCAGGATGTATGGGAATTTTAAGTTGAAAATTGATCGTAGAAAATGGATCCCAGTAGATCACTGGGAGATACTCACAAGGCTTCCACTGCAGCCCTGTCAGGGGCATACTCTTGGTCAGCACCAACATTTCAACCAGATGACATGGTGACCTTCAGGAAATGCAGGTTAGGGAGGCAGAAGTGCACAATTTGTGTTCTGTCTTTAGAGAAGTCAATACAGACCTGAGGATCTCATAGGCGGCACCTCTGGCTTGCTGCCAGGGTCTCTCAATTTCTTTTAGCCTTGGAAGAATAGCTGAGTCTTGAGCAAGTCTAGCATCTATCCTGGTGATGTTATTGGCTAAATCTCAGACAGTGTAGTTACTCTGCATTGTTAGGAAACTGACTGTTATAACCTTTACGATACTGGCACTGATGTTCCCGCATGAGCCGGTAATGGATCTTAGACTATAGCTGATGGGCTTCATATAACTGGTTGCCTAGCATGAGTGTTTGGGAAGGTTTAGAAAAATGTTATATATGTGTTATCTACGTTAGTGGGCAGAAAGCAATCCAAATGAACCAACTAGGTGGTTGGTCTCCATTCTAGCCTTACTGTCCAAAAATCAAGAAAAAAAGAATGGGCTAATAACCAGGATTAGTAAGGAAAGGTGTCTGCCACCAAAATTAATAACCAGAGTTCCATCCCAAGATTATACATAGTGAAAGGACAGAACTGACTCTTAAAAGTTGATCTTTGTCCTTGGTACCTTCACATATGTATGAGTGCGCACGCGTGCGTGCACACACACTCACACACTCGTATACACAGACATGTACACACTCACACGCACAATCCATAAGTAATTGTTAAAGAAAATGGCATATCTTAGGGAAGAGCCACAGTGCAGAATCTAAAGAGATTTAGTAGGCACCATTTTTCCCTCTGCAGAAGATGTGCTCCTACTGAGATTCTTTCCACTTAGCTATTTTTAGTTGCAGGAGACACAAAGACTGAATAATCTCGTCATAAAGATGTCAGCTGGCCGCAGCTTCCCCAGGCACCTGCAGGAATAATTCATCTGACTGATGACGCACATCTGCATAAGGAGACCATTGTACATCTCCCATATGCAGCAATGAAATATGAGTTATCAGGGCAGTAGAATGTATTTTTATCAGTGTGTGGCACTGACTCAGGGGAGTCCTAGCAGCTAAAATAGACAGAAATAAGAACTCACGTGAGATCCGCCTTGCTTATCATCGCTATAGCCACAGTCTTCAGGAAAAACAACACAATTCTAGTGGTTGCCGAAAGGGTGCACAATGCTTTATGCCACAGACAGATGCTGAGTCCTGCCCTACTACAGTCTCTATGACAAAGCAGGAAATGCCTAAGGTTTGTAACTTCCCTTTTTGGTCTTACCATTGAACATTCTTGTAGGATGTTCCCAATACAGTATCCAGCCATAGTGCTGCAGAATTCTATGGTAGGAACTTCACTGTTGGTTTACAATTTCAGTGCATCCTGTAGGAGTCTGACATATTCAGAGGCAGATGCTCACAGCTAAACATTAAACTGATCATGGGGTTCCCAATAGAGGAGTTAGAGTGAAGACTGAAGGAGTTGAAAGAGTTCTCAACCCCATGAGGAGAACAACAATACCAATCAACCAGAGCCCCCAGGGTCTAAACCACCAGCCTGGGAGTGCTTAGGGAGGGACCCATGGCTCCAGTTATATATGCAAGGGAGGTATAGGTGGGAGAAGAGATCCTTGGTCCCATGAAGGCTGGACATCGTGTGTGGGGGGTTGCGGGGGGGGGAATTCGAGGGTGGGGAGGTGAGGTGCAGGGGGGGAGGTAGGGGCACACCCTCATAGAAGCAGGAGGAGGGGGGATGGGATAGGGGGTTCCTGGGTTCCTGGGAGGGAGGGGGGAAATGGAGTAAGGGGAGAACATCTGAAATGTAAAAAAAAAAAATCCAATTAAAAAAAAAAGGAAAAAGAAAGGAATTTCAGTGCATCTAGGAATAAGTGTTAATCATTGGTGATGACCCAATAAGGGAGGTCAATCTCTCAGGAATCTGAGTTCTTAGAATATGGTGTCCAGGAGCAGGCAGAAGCGTTGTACAGGGGAAATCTCAGGGTCAGAGGGCATGTAAGAGATCTTCAACTTCTTCCAGGTATCACAGGCCAGGCCCTGGGAACATGCTTCCTATTTTGAGGCTTAGCTTCTGCCCTGGTCTTCTTGACCTGGGACTTGGGGATTCTGATAGAGCTCTAAGGCCCCAATGTCTACTGTCCATTGGTGAATACTAGCAAACAGTCTTTTCACAAGTGTCAGAGTTGGCCTTGTGATAGGGTGGAGCTTCTGCTGGGTGGCAAGTGTCAGGAATGGGCACAGAGAGAAGGTGGCTCTGCAGACTTCTAGGGAGGAAGCCAGTGGGGGTCAGTTGTAAGGACCAAAGTCCCTGGGGTTGCAGAGAAATCTACGTCTTCTCTCATGCTCTCAGGGGCTTCTTCTACAGTAGGGGTGTCACTCCATGTCCACATTGATGCTCAGTAGCTCCTCCACAGTCCCGCTTGGTTCTGGGGTTGACAGATTATGAAAAACTACCAGGTGATGTTAAATTGATTCCTGAGCTGTGAAGACACGAGGTGAACAACCAGAATGCAGTTAGTCCTCTAGTGCCAGTGCAGAGTAGGAGGAAGGAAGCCACAGTCTGCTTCACATGACTCTCACTTAGTCCTGCTCTGAGCACTGCAGGATGGCTGGGGACTTCAACAGCAGTGTTTTCCCAAGAAACATGGAGGTTTCCAGATGGTTGTTTCTTAGCTATTCCATAACTCTTGGTGTGTTGCCAGGATGCCAATCCAATCACTCCTGCTGTCAAGATATACATCATTGTAACTCACTTTTTGAGTTTCTATTGCCAATAACTCAAGGAAAAAACTCAAAACAGGTGCCTATTAAAGAGACAAACAATGGGTCGAAAGAGAACAATTCAAGTCCAGCTTAAAGATTATCTTTGAGGACTTTAGCATGAATCCTTTATTTCTTGGAGTAAGACTTTTTTTTATAAGATCACCTAAATGCTAGTTATAAAAAGTGCTCCACACGTTAATATGTAAGTGTGTGTGTGGAGGGAGGGGGGACTATAGCCATACAAGAGAGAACAGTCTGTTAAAGTCCATAGACACACTTCCCCTAGAAAACCCACAGGCCAATGATCACCATGCTCTAGAAGACTCTCTGAGGTGTTCAGATAAAAGCAAATGTGTTTCAATTGTAATACTAACAATGTTCATGAGGTCTGAGGAAATTATTTAAATCTATAAGAATAGAATAAGGCTGCTCATTGCGGACACGTTTTTCTAGACTCTGATATTTCCAAGAACTAAACTACTGTGACATCTATACCGTATGCAGTACCTCCTTTTGACTTTCCTTTCACTTGGGCACTTTAAGGGTCAAGTAGCATGTACTTCTCAAGAGTGATATGACATTGGCCTTTTCCACAGAGTTCAACATGTTCCACATGATGGCCGTGGGGCTTAGCAGTTCCATCCTCGGCTGCCTCCTCACACTGCTTGTCTACACCTACTGCCAGCGGTACCAGCAGCAGTCCCATGATGCAACTGTCATCCACCCTGTCTCTCCTGCCGCCCTCAACAGCAGCATAACTAACCACATCAACAAACTGGACAAATACGACTCTGTGGAGGCCATCAAGGTAAGGAATCTACAGTAATAGCTGTAGCTAGGTAGGCCACAAAGGCAGGTGACACTGGAGCTGCCAGTCAGGCTCCGTGATGGTGGTCCTGATGACAGATAGAGAGAGCCCAGGTACTCCAGATCTTTGGGTGTTGGCTGGGTGTTCTTTGACGAGTGTAGACAGTTTGTAGGTTTTGGTATATCCCCTGTTGCAGTTGTAGGAAGTCTATGAGTATTGGCCAGATACTCTTGGGGGTAGAGAGGGGATCTTTGGAATTTTGTTTTCTTATTTGCCTATTCCTATTGGAAATAAAAGTTAAAAAAAAAAAAAAAACGACATAAAATGCTGGTAGATAGTAAATCTTGGGTAGTGTCTGGTTATGTTACAACTCTGCTTCTTGCCTTTGAAAAGAGGTCTTTCAACAAAGTGCCTCCAGCCAAGGACTGGGCAGCAAGATAAAGGTCACATTATGGCACTCAGATATCCATGTGCATTTTAGGAAACAAGCTGAGTTCCCTTCAACCTCAACATACTCCTATGTAAAATGAATATAATAATGCATAACTCCATGTTATGAAGTTTCAGTGACCATACACAAGGGGTACCTGGGAGCTGCTGTTCTTACTGTGTTCCTATGAGAGGTCATTATAGCTGGAAAGACATAGTGGCTTTTGTCTGCTGTACTCATCTTTGGTTATTTTCCGTGGTCATGAACGTAATTCTCCTAAGCCAAGACTGGCTGATCTTCTGTATTCCTGTTGAGTTAGTTGTTTCCCTTAACATCCTAAGCAAATGTTGGCATAGCCTCTTTCTGCCAGGATGGCTAAGTTTGAAATGACATTCCCTTTTATAAGAATCCGTAGTACATCCAACACCAAGAGAACACTGTGGGATAGGAGGCAGAAATGACTAAGAGCAGGAGGAGTGCTATGAAACACTGTCTGCAGAATATGTTATGGCTATCACAACCATAATCCCACCTATACAAGATCTATACAAGATCAAACAGCTGCAGTCTGAGCATAGATAAGGCATAGATGATCTCAAGGTCCTACCTTACACTGAAGGGCTCCTGCTAGTGGGTTGTTGCTGAGAGAGGAAGAATCACTCTTTACTGAGGATCTGGTCTATGGTAGATTCCTCATGCTCCCGGGGATGGTCCTGTACTCATGAACATATGGGCAGTATTAACTGAACCTAGTGGGATATTAAACAAACAAACAAGCAGAGAAGCAAACATGAAGTTGGAAAGGAGAAATGTTGGGGTGATAAGAGAGGAGTTACAGTGGGAAAAAGGGGAGCAAATGTTCATTGTGTGAAATTTTAAAAGTTGAATAAAATTTTAAAATAGAGTATTTTAAAAAAAGAAGATGTATTAAGGAGAAAGCGATCTATAGAGGGCTCACACACAGTCTATCAGAAATGAGCTATAGTGTTGAGAGAAAACCTGAGCTACTGCCCTTTGAAACAAAAGCCAGAGGCAGTGTAGCTTGATGCCAACACAACATCGACTCTGTGGTCCTGCTATTTTATTCAGTAATAGGTAACTGAACTAGCCTGTGTTCTCACCTCAGGTGCAGTCTCCCATTGTGAGATGATACTAGACATGTTACTGCCATGGTAGGAAGGACCCCAAGTGTGTGGGTGTCTGCCTAGTCTTCGATGAATCTTTCAATGACTCTGGTTGACTAATTGAAGTTAGCCTCTGTCTGTCCTGTTTCATCTTTATCGTGTTCTTCTCAGTGTTTACCTTCCCCTGGAATAATTGAGCTCTTTGTCTTTAATCTGAGTCACAGAGAGCAACAGCAGAGACCTTTTCACAAGTGCAGAGCAAAAAGAGATTAGGGCATCTGAGTCAATTCATGTGCTGAAAGAAGCTCTATAAGGTCTTTGATAAATGATGATGTCATCTGGGCCAGGAGATTAATTTATTTAAGCATGTGGCTTGTGGTCCATACTCCAGTGAATGGTCTCATACTCGAGAGTCTATAGGTAGCATAAATTAGATCCACTGGATTATTTATTTTAAAAAAATAAAAATTGAACAGTAAGGTGATGGTTTGGGAGGTAGGAAAGGATCTTGGAAAACATCAGGAAGGACTAGAAGATGAATATTATTAAAATACACTTAGAAATTTCTCAAAGGATTAGTGAAATTATCACATTAAATGCAGCTCTTTCTGGAAGTCTAGAAGCACATCAGTGTATTCTGGGTATGGATGGTAAGTTGGGCCATGTACATAAATTTGCATGAGTCTTAGAGATTTTCTAGAAAGTCAGACTTTGGTTTTCTGATCCTTGCTCCCTCAGTTCTGTCCTGATTAAAGTGCTAAAGTAGGCCAAATGCTGTTGAAGACAGCCATCCTCATCCAATTATTAACCAAGTCTTCCTTGGGGCAAATGAGTTAAGAAGACAGTAAATGAGAAGGCACTTTCCAAACTAATAGAGCCTTCGGAGAGAGCTCAAATTGAAAACTGCATCTCCTGATTTTATTCATTCAAAACACTATTTACTGAGCATTCTAAATCTTTTCAAACATATTTTACAGGCATTTAACAAAAACAACTTGATCTTAGAGGAGAGAAACAAATACTTCAACCCACATCTCACTGGGAAGACCTATTCCAACGCCTACTTTACAGATCTCAACAATTATGATGAGTACTAGCAGCTCTTATACGTTTGGCTCCTTGTAAACTCTCTGCTCCTCAAAGCCGTGCTCCATGACTGCCCATGTTTCTGAGACTTCAGAGATGACGTGTGGATCCATTTCAAGTGCATTTCAAACCAGGACTTTCCCATCGCTACCAAAAAAGCGCACACCCTTAAATGCCTAAATGTGGTGTTGTGAAAATCCGGTCTATAGAAACCACTTGGTTGTTGCGAAGTGAGCCATGGTATGACGTTTTGTATTGTGCTCATCCCAAACTCTAACTGGTCTACTGTTTTTTATTTGTTTTATTTCATAAATGTGCCAACCACATTAGAAAGTGTCTTCGAAAACATAGTATCATCATGCTTTTTGAGTGCAGAGGGTCAGGATGTTTTAACTTGGAAACAAACGAATAACCAGGCACTTTAATCTGAGAGATGCCTTTCCCACACACACAGGGTCCAGAGTAATTCACAGAAGGTGGCTAATGCCAACTCCCCCAACCTGGGTGACTGTAGTTTCTTGGAAACAGCTTGTTTGCACTTGGAGTGATTCCTGCCCAGGGAATCCACCTGCCCTGGACCTACTGAGTCATGGTCTACTGAAACCCTCTGCTTTGGTCTGGGGCAGTGACTGTCATCACTGTTTGGTGAACACATGAAACAGAACAGTGAGAGAGACACACAGCAGTGTTCTGCAGCTTGCAGTGAAACTAATCTTACTGTGACTTTTGGATTCCGTGTCATCCCAGGAAGCTCCCTGCCATGCTATGGGCTGAAGGCCACGTCCTGGGCAGTGAGCTTCCTGGCTGAAGAGCCAGTCTGAGCATTTGGGTAAACTCCACACCCTTTCCTCCCTCCCTCCATGAGGAGAAAATTCCTCAGCATTTATGATGGAAAATATTGAAAGTACCAAACTGTAATTGAAAGCTACTTTTGACAATTGTTTTGTGTTATGCAATGTTTAATTAACTGATGTAATTGAAAGCTACTTTTTATTTTTTATTTTTTCTGTGTTATGCAGTGTTGTTAATGGCTTTTTTTTTTTATTCAGCATTTTTGATGTGACTAACGTGCAGCAAGGGCCCCTATCAAAAGCATTAAAGGTGTGTAAAGCTGTCCTTCTGGAGCTCAGTGCAGTCACACTTGAGTGGCACTCCAGTACCATGGTCTCCTCATTTGTCCCCTGCTGTCCAAACACCAGAGGAGGGAAAGGCTCTGGTGTCTTTTACCTCAGTTGCTGTCTTCCTGTTCTCCAGCTTACTGAGTCCCACTTCTGCTCCAAAGCAGTAGCAGTGAAGATGTCCCATGAGAAGCAATGGAGGAGAAGGTCAAGGTTTCCGTGACCCCTCTCTCTCATCCTGATGGTTGAATGTTCTAAGGCTACTCTCGAGGTCCTTGGAGGAGTAAAGAAGAGTGATTAGCATTTGATATAGAGTGATCCAATGCTTTTTAACGGTGAAGACAAAAGGTTTGTCTGCACCACTGGTCACTATGATAAAGGCCTGAGTAGGCAGTCATATGTGTTCTTATGGATATATGAACTTTCACGTCTATGCAGATGTATAGCACAGGGCGTGAAGACTACAGGGGTTTTTTTTATGAGTATGTGTTATCCCCCATGGAACATAAAGAAGCAATCTAAGAAAACATTCCAAAAAAAATCTTATGATTAATCACAAATTATTCTCCTATAAACACATTTTTAAGACACAACTCTGTTAAAATTGAAATTAAAACGGCAGATGGGCCCTGGGAGATGTGTCAGATTGTGAAGAAATGGCATATGGGAATATCGTGGTGGGACAGTGTGTGGCATTTCACACACTTCTACAGTGTACATGGCCTCCGTTGCACACACATCTTTAAAATCCACGCTCAGCAGACAGAATGTGTCAGGTGATTTATTCATTGTCTCTAGGGTGAATTTCTAGTCGATGCTTCAACTCATCTCATTACTTTCTTTTAAGAAAGGGATAAATCCTCCTGGCATAGAACTATTTTAGTGTTTTAAAAAATAATCTCCCCTTCTTGAATATTTCTCTAGTTTAAAAGGTCACTTTCTTTCCCCTGGGAAGAAGAGTACAAATATTTCAAGAATGTATGGCTACACTCGAGAGGAAATGCTTTCTAAATGACCTCTAATCTGGCCTGCATCAATTTGATATAGTAACCCCACCCCAGTGTTCGTAATAAGACAGTTTTCTGATATTACTATTGCTTTTTTAAAGTCTCATTTTTGACTGCCTCGTCCTCTCTTCCAATCCCCACCTCCGACCACCAGTCCTTTGCTCTTATTTGCCGAACAATTGGAGCAATTCCTTAGGAATACCTTCAGCTGCATTCTGGTTGTCACTACCTGCTGCATGGCTCATTTTCTGGCAGTGTATGCCACACTGCAGACCTTTCATCAGCACATCACACACATGCGCACACACACACACACACACACACACACACACACACACGCACATGCGCTCGCTTGCAGGCGTTCAAGTTAGGCTGTATTGTGTGGGTCATGTTTTAGACTCCAGACTGACATTTTCATTTCCTTCCCTACTTCCTCCCAGCAACTCTTCTTCCTTTCCTTCATTTCTTCTTTATTTCCTCTCTTTCTTCTTAACTTTTGCCTTTTGATGAAAGAAACACACAGAGGAATTAATATTTTAAGCTACATCTGGCTCAACCTGTTCTTAAATGACACTCGTCAACTTATTTTCTAGGGTTAGGGTTCATGTTTGGCTGGTTTTCATTAGGAAATTGGCTTCGGTCACACACTTAGTTTCATTGGAAGTTGGGCCCCATGTTGTCTATGGTTCTTCCTCTGATTAGACTGTCATCGATCCTGCTATGTGCTGACATTGTACAGAAAAAAAAAAAAAAAAAAAAAGAGTAGAATTTTTGCACACTGCATAGCCAGAGGTATTTTCAAATATGCTGGAAATTTTCTTGGAACTAGGGGCTCTGTCAGAACTGACTGAAGCTATCTCTGTGAGTCCTGAGGAACTCTGGGACATTGGGTGAAGCTCTGCTTCACAGAAAAGTTTCTGTCATCATAGTCCTAGACTTTTACTTGAAAGTTTCCCAGTGCAAGCTAGGCACCTCTGCCCCTTAAGACTTATTCATAACACCTTAGCATCTTAGTCCTGTTGTATGCATCAAAATGCATATTAATGTAGATTCTATCTGAAATTAACATGTATGTTGATGGAAGAGAAGAGGGTTTCTTGAGTGTTTGATGGAATGATAGAGACACTAAAGGAATGGAAGAGAAGCCATAAACTGAATGGTTGTCAGGCATCTGCTACAGAGATGTCTCTATCTCTAAGAAGGACCAATCCATGTGTTTGTTCTGGACCCTGTTGACTCACAGGTAATACTGAAGAGAAAAGAAACAGATGTGGAGTGTGATGTGAAAAAGCAAGGGTCATATTACACTCTGCTAATTATCCTTCATGCCCCCTGAAAAGGATCTGGCCCATAACCAAGTACTGAGATTCTGACATTTTGGACTTATCCATAATCAAGTGAACTGGGTACATGAATCAGTGAGGGCATCATTATATCCTTATTTATCTACAAAGGAATGAAAACCACCAGTGTTGACAGACACCCATGTCAGCAAATGTTCCACCTTAGTCATTGATAGAATCAGATCTTGCCTTCATACTGTAGGCAATTTCTCATCAAAGGGGATTCCAGCTATGGGCTATGTTATTGTGTAGTTGAACAGCTCAAGAGATGTTATCCTAAAGATGCATCAGACTTGCGCTCAGTCAGTTTGTCTAAACACAGTCTACTGGCATTTGAATTTGCATATATCCACATGTTCTTTCTGAATTTTTTTTCTTTTAGAATAAACCACAAATATTTCCTCAACAGATCAAGCCAAATTCATCAATTTTCCCCCCAGGGTCATCAACTTTTTTAACTTTGAAGTATCCTAGACTCTTTGGTGGGCCATTCATGTTTTAAATCACACTTTGGAGTACACTAAGTTCAGTGCTACTGTGTCAAAAGACAATTTGGGAGCCCCAACTGGAAATACCAGAAGCCATGCACCAGTGGGTGATACAGTGAACTGTGTCAGCATTAGATCAACTGGTGACAGGTTATGTTCAAATCTCCTGGCTCAAAACCATCAGTTTCCATGGAGATGTCAAAACAGTAAACTTAGACTCCTTTGCAAACTCTCTGGTGTTTTTCTAGAGTCTAAAGATGGAACTGGGCATGCCAAATTTGTCCATTTATTCTTACACCTTTACTACTTCATAGGGCATTTACAGAGTTATGTTAATATACCATTGCCAATATTACAAAGCCTGTTATTATTACCCATGGGTATGTAATACTATCTTCTAGCAGTTACTGAAGAGCATTGTGGGTACTCTGCTTCTTTGAGAAATGCATATGAAATGGGAAAACTTAAGTTAATGTTCTTGTTGACCTAGGAAACATACCATAGGGAATGTTGTGTGAGAGCTTACTGTCCAGAGCCCAGGAATCGTTTATCTCTACAGCTAATCTTTTCAGTTGTTATCATTAATTAAAATGATGTAAGGAGGTTTCCAAGCTCTATAAATACTAATCTATGGCCTTGAGGTAGTCTCTCTGGATAATCTCATGAAACCAAGGAAATGCGTTGCTTTCCAGTTTTCTATTGTTCCCTTTGGGGAGCAAAAACCCTGTGGATAATGTGCAATGTTGAACTATTGACAGAAGTTGAGAAAGTTACTCTTCCTTTTGGATTTCATATCATAATGTTGCATTATCAAAAATTTGATACACGTTGCTGAAGCAACATAGAAACCTATCTCTTAAAATAGTTCAGACTGCAAAGACTGTGTGCAGTCTCCTGGATACCAAATTCAGAGCCTGGTACAAATAGTATAGTTCATATTGAAAGCCCATCCCTGAAACATGATCTCTTTGATAGATAATGTCCTGCCATTTACACATATTATCCATGACTAGAGCCTATGTCAACTCTGTCCCCAAGCAGAAATGCTTTACTAGGAAAACAAGGTACATGGAACTAAACTGATCAAAGATGTTCTTCTATCAGAAAGAGAAAAGTATCAATGGGGAATCACTAAAATGCACATCAGGCAGGAAAATCTCCACCCCTTCATAATCCATCAAGAACCTAAAACCAGTAGATTAGCCAGAATTCTCATCTTTCTCTGCTTCTTGAAAATTTAATACCGACTGCTTCCAATGTTAGACAAAAAAAAGCAAAAAGAAACACCTAGGCTCTGATACACAAAACTGTTCTTCCATCAAGCCAATGAAGGAGGCCTGTTATCTGCAGAAGATGAGATTGATTTTTTTGTACAAAGTTGCTAGTGCCTTTTATAAGCTATGTGCTGTTGTTCTTCCTGGTTATTGATTGTTCTGATTAGAAGCCACATACTGGTTGTATACACTTTGAGGACATCTACTCTGTGTGTCTCTGAACTCAGGAACAGAAAATGAGAGAAATGTCTCATGTTTGAGTGTGGTTTTGGTTTTGCTCTCAGAACAGGATCAAGAGTGTGCTGTGCCCAGATGAAGTGACCCTGTTCCAGCCTGCAAGATACTGATGTTGCTTTAATTTTTACATCTTCATGGACACGTATTAGAGCTTGTCCTGTGGTAGGGGAGTCAGCTCTGTTTCTGTAGACTTCAATGAGTGTTTCTGTTGCTCTTCATGCACGTACGTACGTAGGTGTGAGGGAAACAGATGCAGGCTACTTACAGTGATGCAGATTGTGACATGAGAACCAAGTAGAACATTATTTGGGTTGTTTTGTCATATGTTGCAAATCCAATATCAGAACTGCTCAAAAGTTCACAAAATCATTACTTTGTGCTTGAGTTTAAAACATTAGCAGTGTCTTCTCTGCTGCAGTTGACCTCTGATCTCTAACACTGTGGCTGTGGACTCAAATCAGCTTATAGATCTGCTTTCAAAGCATGCACAGTGGGAGCCTCCGACCACTGAATCACCATGCTGTTCACCTCATCTGCCAATAAGATGCACCAGCTTGTCCCAGTGTAAGAATCTGCAGAACCCGTGACCACTTGGTTTTGACTTTACACCTGCTATGCCTCCTTGCCTGTTTTGTGATAGAAAATAAAATTGTTTGGGATTGCTCATTCGTTGAAATTTCTTCTAGACCAACTTCAACCCTTGGTAAACTTGCAGAGTGTTACTGATCATCTTAAGATTAAAACTTCAAAGGCAGTATATATTAGTTACCACAGGGCAATTTCAAGAGTAAAATAGCTCTATATTTCCCTGTCAATTTTCTGAGAGGACAGCCACTTACTTGGTTCTATGTGGGATTGCTGCTGGCTAGTGAGTGTTCTCTCGCTGATACAATAGGCAACCCACACTATTAAGCCCTTACGTTTGGCTGTCAGTACTTGCCCTGAAATCTCACTAGCCATGTGCATTGGTATTTTCTGCAGCTATCATTTTTCTGTTTCACTCATTAATCCACTTCTTCCTGAGAGCTGGCCAGGCCCTTGCCTCAAGTTGTGCTTAATGACACCTGGCAGATACCTTGTTTTCAGAAATTAGTTTAAGACCCTAATTATGTCAACCCAGGCAAGGAACTAATTCTGTCTTTCATGGAGCCAATTATGGAAGTTCCAAAAAGAGGTGGGCAGGGGCACTTCCCAACCAATCAACCAAACCAAACTCACACCTGTCTAACCAAACATTAATAAGATGAACCATTATTGCAGCAGTGTAAATGTCTCATTGTATCTGCCCTAGGTGCATTCCAGTATCAATGTCTCTGCTTTCTTCGTCGCTTTTAACAATGAAGTCATAAAATGGTCCTGCATTTTACCAAGAGCACTACTTCCTTCCGAGACCTCCCTCCCCTTCCCGCTCATCATCTCTATGCCAACATTTTGTGGAAACTAAAAGAATCCTAATTATGTACAGATAAATTGTATTATATTTTTTGTACTTAATGTTTTGTGTAAATAGTTTGCCTTGTTCAGTTGTATGTGAGTATTGAAATAAACCCTGTCATTTAGGAAACAATTAGTGGCATTTTTTCTTTTCATAGTCTCCCAAAGTATGATAATCCACTTTAGGATCCAGTTTCATGAGAAGAGACATGTGGTGACCTGCCAGGTAAACCCCCACGACACATGTGTTTGGCCTTCTCAGGCCTCTTGAAGATTAGGCCACACAGACACACACAGATTAGGTCATCAACTTTTATCAATACTCCAGTGGCAAATGGGAGCTGTGTGTGAGGAAGGTCAATCCAATTCTCTGTTTGAGGATTGAGTATCAGATCCTGACTGGGATGGATCAATAGAGTGTAGGCTTTCCCTCCTGTAGGACTCCAGATGTTACTCATTGTTGCTTAACAAGGTTTTTCCTGAATGAATTGATAACAGTCAGCACAAGCATGGCTAGATGTTTGATCTGGGAAATCCATACTTTGCAGAAAGAACCATATTTCAATATCCATTCAATATTTCAGTATATTTACATTCTTTGATATATTTAAAATATATGCATGTATTTATATATACATATATATAACATTTGCACATATGTATCTAAAAACAGACATGATCCTATTATTTTATATATACATATATGTATATATTTCAATGGATCAAAGCCCAAGACAGCTCAGTTAATATAGAGGTCAAATTTTAACATAATAAAATAAAGCTATATAAACTTAACCTACCAATAGTCATGAAGATTAAACTATTTTAACCCAAGGATAAACTATTCAAAAACTATTTAAAATATTCCATGAAGAATCTCATTTTTACTATAGTTTAAAAATTAGGAAATATATGCTTTTGACAAATTTTCTTTTTGTTTCATTTTTTAACATTTGTGATCTCCACAATATATATTTTGATATTTAGATGGTTTCACGCTGCTCATATATCCCTATCCTCTTAGAATGTTCTTCATTTGATCTTTAAAAAAAATAAAGTTGAAATATGAATTGAATAACTCCGCACCTCTTAGAAATTTATAATGTAATTTTCTATTTAAAGTGTCTCTTCAGCCAAGTTTGAGAAGAATGGCAGGAGTGATTGAATGCATTGACTCCACAGCTCTAAATAGTTAATATAAGAGGAAATTAACCTTAAAATAATCTCTGAAAGTATCATTTCCTGGCATTATTATTATTCTTAAGTGGTGCTTTTATTAAATCACATAGAGATGATGTCTGAGAGGACCTTCTCTCATTATTTTGCTATCATACATTTTCCTGCAGCTGTTATTCCAGTTCAGTGATCCCAGAGCTCGGAGCTGGAGCCCCCGAGTCTGAGTATTACGAACAAGTAAAACTATAAGTACTAAACTCAGGACAAAGGAAACTCAATGATAACCCGTGTTAGGCTTCTCCTCAACAGAATAAATCAGAACTCCTAGAATAAACTAGAAAATCGCTAATATCAAAGAATACTATTTATGTTTTAAAACAGTCTTAGCATAAATTCAGCAGTGATGCCTGAATTGTGGTCTTTCAACTTTATTCAAACTTATATGAGTCAGGTATTTGTGAAGATCTATTCTTGGATTATCACAGAGACAAGAATTAAAAAAAAAAAAACCACTTCCATGTTTTCTCTGCCTTCACTTTCTTTTATTTCACTTAGAATTGCTGAGTCACCTTCTGCTTCCTGTTAGTACATGCATGTTACATGATCTCTCTGTGTCTTTATGAAATCTTTACATTCCATGGTGGCCATATCTCTCTTACTCTGAGATAAGAGTGGTCATAGAAATAACACAATAGTGTCGAGGAAGCTGTCAGGACCATATATGTGCTTCTTTTGGGAGAAGATTTCAGACAAGACACATCTCACAAGTTTCCTGCACCCAGTGTCGCAAAATATCAGCTTTTCCTTTGTCTATCTGGATTCCTCTCTAGAAAAAAAAAAAAAAAAAAAAAGAGCTTTCCTTTGGGCACAAAGTTATCTCGTAATGGACTGATTCCATCCTTTACAAATGGGGGAGAGTCTGAGGACCATGACAAAGTACCAACAATGCTTCGTTCTCTTGCCTTTGTCTCTATAGATTTTCCTTACCTGGAAAGACAAATGAACTTTGTCTCTGTAGATACACACTCTCTCTGTAGACATTACACTCACAGCATCCATAAGGTCTAACTTCTTTAGAAACTGTTTCATGCACTATCTTTGCCCCATTCCCCATGCACGAAGGAGGCAGTTCTATTCTTGTTCTAGAACTGAACATGTTCACAACAGTAGAAAGCCTTCAGTATCCAGAGTGAGGTTAGAAATCGATGGGTGGGATGGTCCATGCCCTTTATATGGGCTATTTTCTTGGCTTTTTGAGCCTTTATGAAAACAGTTCTAAAGAAAGGAACCCATGAGATCTAGAGCATACACTGAACACCCAGGGGGTCACTAATCAGCTTACATTTAAGATCAACTGGTACCTCCAAATTCAGAACCAAGTTAAAAGTAGAATGACATGTAACCGGGACACAGATAATTGTAACTCTCATTTCCTCATCCAAGAAACTTCTTCTGGCACCAAGAGACTATTATAAAAGCCACAAGTAGTCAAAGTTCAGAGAGCAACTGATCATAGGGTGCCCAGCACCAGTGGATGCAACTACAAAGCAACTCCTGTACCTACAACCCGAGAACACTGATGAAAGTGGGAGTGAAAAGATTGTAAGAGCTCTGACATAACGCTGTGACCTCCGTCTATGACAGGGAAGCTGTGCATAGGAAATCTCAACTACATGGCTGCCTAAACAAGACTCCAACAACAACTGACAAACCAATGGGGAGATCTCACAGGGCCCCACCCCTAAATTAATTAATGTAATTAATAACTGCTGAGAGAAGGAAATTTGGTTTTCTTCAGATAGCAGCCCCCCAGGGCTGGTTATTTAGTGCCAAGTAGTCAGTCCTAGAAACATACATTCAGGCAACATTGGACAGACTTAGCAGGTTATTTTTATGAATTTATTCTTTGATGTGTATAAGCAACAACAATAAAAGAGAAGAAGCCCTGACTTTGGACAGGGAGGGAAGAAAATTATATAATTATAATTAAATTAAATAAAAACTAGAATAAATATAATGTATACTTTGCTTCTCACCTCTCTCTTTACCACCTAGTTCCTTATTAACTCATCTTCAACCCTCCCAGAGAGAAACAACAAGAACAACCTGGTTTAGTTTACTGCACTGTGGCCAAAGTGTATTTTGGAATCCAAGCTTTTCAGAGTTTTCTCAGTGAAAAAGATAGTGTCTTTATTGTGTCATGTTCTTTCATAAGTCTTAATAGGTATAGTTCAACAACACAATTTATTGATACATGTTCTTCTTAGCCTAAATATGGTACCTGAAATTGAGACCTGATATTTTGAGCCTGTTAGTTCCATACACATTTTGTTTGAAGAAAAGACAGACCAGTTTTAGCAGGAGTTAGCATACAGAGAGCTAGCCCCGGAACTGAGCACTGTCAGTTACTAAAAAATACAAAGCTTTCTATCAGAGCATACAATGGGCTATCGTCATCTTTGTGCTTGTCTAAACAAGCTTCAGACTTGTACTTGAAATCAATTAAAGCATAACTCTTTGGGAAAGATCATTAAATTATGTGTTTTACATTGAGAATATTGGACAGATCATAAAGACTTTGTGTAAACTTCTGGTATACTGGTGAACTCAAGCAAGGAAGATTCTCCATAGTCCCTGTATCTAGCCAATAAACATTTAAATCTAGATTCCATGTATAAGATAAAAATGTGTTACTTGTCTTAGGGATTCTGGCTGACTGTTAGCATAATGATTTCCACATCAACCAATTTCCCTAAAACTGTCATGATTTCATCTCTCTCTAAGGAGAAATAAAAACCCACTGTGCATATGTAACACATTTATTCACTAAACTGTTGATAGTTGTCTAGGCTCATCTCCTTTCTTATCTATTGTGAATAGTGAAGAAATAAACATTCACATGCAAGGCTTGCTATGGGATGCTGACTTAGTGCCCCTTAGGTATAGTCCCAGGAGCAGTACACCTGCTTTCAGTTTGAAGAGGAACCCCGTATTGATTTCCAGAGTAGGTGACACCTCCCCATCCACAGTGAATAAGAGATTCCATGTTTCTGTGTTTTAACTAGTATGTTTTTCTTGCTTGTTTTCTTGGTAACAGTCATCACCACTGGCCTGAAATGGAATATCAGTGCAGTTTTAATATTTTATTCCCTGGTGGCCAACAAGGTAGAACAATTTTTCAAATATTTATTGGTTGCTTTATCTTTCTCTTTTGAAAGATGTCTATCCAATTCATTAGTTTATTTATGGATTGGGTGAAATTGTTTAATGTGTATTTGATTTTTTTTTTGTAAGTATCTGTGAAATTCAGATACTAATTCAATGCTGGAAATAAAGTTGGCAAAGATTCTTTCCCATTCTGCTGCCTCTCTCTTCAGTCTGGTAATGTTTCCTTCACTGTGTAGAAGCTTTTTGATCTCCTGTGATCACATTTGTCAGTCCTTGGGACTATTTTCCATTTTTAGAGGTCTTTCCAGAAAGGATTTTCTTAATGGTTATATCTTGAAGTATTTTCCACTAATGGTTTTAGAATTTCAGGTCTTACATTAAATTATTGGATCTATTTTTATTTTATTTTTAGGCAGAGTGAAAAACGTGGATTTAGTGTCACTGTGAATTGAATGTGGTAACTATGGAAGTAGCTCTTTTTCAAGGTCCTCGTTGCAAGGAGGAGGTACAGAGTTGGTCCTGGGCTGTGTCACAGTCTCATACCTTTCAGTTGGCCTTGGTGATGTTTACTGGCTTTGTGTTTCCCAGTCTCTGATCTACAGAACAAAGATGAAAAGAGGATCTTATATCCCAAGGTTATTTCAATGACTCTTTGACCTAACACATACAAAGCTGATCTAAAAATGCTTGTCTCAGTCAGAAGTGCTCCCCAAATATGGCATTCCTATAACTGCATATTCCACAACTCAGAGGCAAATGCAAATGGTGTTTAAGGAAGTGGTATTTTATTAAACACTTATGCCAACTCCAATTTTAAGCCATTAAAAGAGAATCTCACAGTATATGAAGAAGGGAGATATATTTTTAAACTGAATGTCAAATATGTATGTGTTTGTGACAGGGAAAAAATTGAGTCAGAGTTTTCAGAAGTATGTTTTGGAGATTGTTGAAGACACTACGCTTACTAGATAGTAAGTTGGAACTGAGCTGGAAAATGTCTCTCCAAGCTAGCTTTCAAAGTGCCAGGAGATGCTACGCTTAATATTGGGGAGGAAAAGAATCAATAGTCCTATCCTTTGAAATAGAATCACATGTGATATGGAGCTAACCAACTATCCGCTGACCTCCCTCCATGGGAAGGAGCACATCCCTGGTACTGTAAACCTAGTTAGAAATATATTATAGCAGAAGCTCAAGAGGGCAACTTACTACTACTGTTTAACTAAACTGACACAGCATCAAACTACCTTCTAGATATCTCTGATCATACCTACACATAACAGCTATGCCTAGTCTTAATCAGAGAAGTCTTTCTCTGCAGTGAACATTAATAAATACAGCGACTCATGGCTGCCTAAGACACTAAGAATAATTGGTGGTTACACACTCTAGGGCTCAGGCAATATTGCTTAAGGCAGGCAAGAAGTATACAAAAACTAGAAGATAGAGTGGAGAGCTATAGACTCCATACAATCACTGCAATCATGAATTCCTGCGATTGCCCACACTGGGTACACAGAATACTGGCCTTCTCAGCAATAAGTCATGAATGGGAAAGAGACTCATATGGCCCTCCCACTTATTGCTAAATTATTGGTTATTGGCAGATTCTGGGAGAAAGAGTGTCGTGTTTTCAGTTGTGTTCCCACTGCTGAGCTGCCATACTACAGCTCCGAGTGCATAGTCACAGAGATGACCCTGGTTAAATTTGGTAAGTCACAAGCAAACTGAATAGATATGAAGGTAAAAAAGATTTGTAGGTAAAGGGGGAATATAAAAGGTTTTAGAGAGCTACAGAAGAGTTTGGGGAGGAGTGGTCAGTACACATTAGTTACATGGGTGAGATCATAAAAGAACAAATTAATGACTAAAACAGTGGTCAAAAGAACAGAAAAATTGTCCTTCTCTGTTACACTGGTGAAGTGGGAATTTCAGGTTCTATTGGAAACTCAATTGTGTCATGTGATGCTTTTCTGGAAAATGTCTTATAAGAAGATGTTTTGCTGAAGCAGATACGTGAGAGGATATTTTGTGGAGAACAGCCATGTTGTGTTTTCTGCAAGTTGCCTGGTGAATGAGCATGTGATGTTTTGCTGGAGTGGATGCTTGTGAATGGAGTGATGCCTGGAAAGAGTATGCTGTATGTATGATCTAATAGATAGTGGCTAATGCTCTTGCATTGGCTTGCCTTGAAACTCTGCTGGTCATCATTGGGCTTTGCTGATGCTGGTCTTCATTGACAACAGTCTTGCATTGGTTCACCTTGCTTTCTTCCCTGATCATTGTTTGCTTCTCAAGACTTTATAGAGAAAAAAGCACCAAAGTATTTCTGGTAGCTTTCCAGCTGCTTCTTGTCACTCCCTAGATTTTGAAAAATCTAAGCCTACCCACTGGTGCCACAGTAAAATGGAATATTTTTATTCTTGATGCTCTTGATTGTCAGAGCCACCTTGTGTCCTGAACTCAGATAAAGGTAAACAGACTTTTTCAAACACAAAGTGCATCTAGTTAATGGTACCATTATTAACATGCAGTATTTAAACAAAGAATGTGAATCTCTTTAAGGTTTTCAAAAATTACAGACAAAATCAAATTTTTTTCAGTGATGATACCAGATCTCTTGGTATCATGATTTGAATGTCACCCAGAACTGGTGCTGAAATATAATTTGTCATCATAATACAAATTAAGAGGTAGCACATTCAAAAGTAATTCTATCCTGGGGGCTTTGCACTCATGAATCAACTGTTATAGTGTCAATTTGGGTTTGTTAACAAAAAAGAATGTTTGCCGCTCACTAGCCTGTCCTTGGCCTCTCAGTCTGCAGCATACTCCATTGCCTTTCTGTCATATGTTGACTAAAAGTCACCTTCCAGACACTAGATTCTAGATTTGGACTCTCCAGTCTCTCAAAGAGTGAACCAAATATACATCTCTTGTTTATAAATTTCCCTGTCTGTGGTTTTCTATTACAGCAGCAGAAACCAGACTAAAACAGAAACATTTTAAAAGACATTGAGTTATAAAATATTTCCTTTATTCTCTGATACTGCTTCTTGACTATTTTTCTTTTACCAAAGTCATAATCTGGAAAGATTTACATTAAAGCAGCAAAAATCACACAAACCTTCCTTTAGAAAATGGAACACAAGCCACTATCAACCTATATAATATGTTCATAAATGTGGATGGGACCTCCATAGGCAACATATCCTCAGGTCCACTTAGACTTTTAAAGAGTTCATTAGTATGTTTCTCTGTCTCGTATTTTTCTAACATTTTTGGATATTTAAATCAGCAAACCTTGTGAAATATACTAAAATCTAGGTTGTGAGGATCATAATAAACTCCCAGTAGTGTTGTAAAGGCATATATGGGGTTTTGCGAAAAGGGTGACAAGGAACAGAGAAGTCGTCTGGAAAGGAAAGTAATAGGTTCTATTCATAGCATCATCAGTTGAAGACCATTAGGTGAGCCATTCATTTGTTACACCAACACAACTACAAAGGCCCTGGTCCTTGTTCTGTTGTTTGAAATCAATAGAAGGAAGCATTCTTCATTATATAGAATTAAAATAAATATTAACATGCTTCATCTCTGGTGATTCAATTCATTGAAGAGTCAACAAAAGCCTCAAACATTTAAAAATTTGTGGTTGGGATTTATGAACATAGAGTACATCTTGACCTGAGGAGAGGGGCATGTTAACACCCATTTAGTGATCAGCACACCAATGGCTGAGGGCAACAGAGCTGCTGGCCCATCTAGCTTTTGTTGGAAGGGCCTGAGCAGATGGTTCAAAGAAATGTGTTGAAACTCCTCTAATATTGGGGAGGGTTAAGGATCTGAGTCCTAGGAAATGAAAATGTAACAGAGATAATAATCCTGAGATAATTTAGCCTACATTTCCTTTCCTAGTTCTTACTTCATTTTCAGACTGTGTTGTAAGTCCCACGACTCCAGTCAGATAGTATTTAAGAAGAAAAGTCACCAAGGAGAACCAAGATATTCCTTTATAGGTAGCTTGGCCAGGATTCCACAGAGGTGAAGTGGAGACACAGGCTAATTATGAATCATCCATAGAATGTTGAAATCCTCTCACTCACTGGAGGAATCAACATCTGGCAAGACACCACTGGGAATGGCTGTTCACTCAGAGGCCCAGAGGTCTAACCAAAGCCTATAGAGAGACACAGCATTACAGAGTAAGAGGAAGAGTGCAGGAGAGGTGTTCAAGAGACTAAAGCCCCTTGGTCAGGGGCTTTGGCTCTGCACGCTGTGGTGTTGAGGTCAGTCAAGGTCAGCTAGCTAACCCAGGAGGTCAGGATGTGGTATGGGTGTTCTTTTCTTAGTAATGAGCTGATGTACTGTCTCTCTACATTCTATAAATTAGTCAGATTACTACAAGTATTATCAGACTACCAAAAATAAAAATGGGCCCAGGTATCAATAAACCCTTTACTGAGTGCTATAATAACAGGATGGGGGCTTGTGCAGGTCATCCTTTGTGAGACAATAAGCTCTTACCTTATCCCAGCAAACATGCATTTGTATCTGGCACCCTGAGTGGGGAGAGCTCATCACCTTGCCAAGCTTAGTAATGAGCATGGAATATAGAAAGATTAGATGTTTGGAAACATTAGAGAAAAGGGGGATTTAGGGAAAATTCTGTGGCTTGTCTTAATCCTACATCCATAGTGTGCCAGACTTGGGTACTGCTGTTTACAGAATTTTCATGGTGTAAAGCAAAACCAAGCTTATGTTTTGTGACTTGGAATAGAATTCTTTGAGAATATTGCTGATTGTTTCTTCATTATGCTGTGATTATCAGGTCTGGGATATTGCATTGGGTTAGTCTTTAACAAGCAGGTGTCTTGTTGTCCCCTTAGAAACAGTGCTTGAATGTGACTTTAGTAGTGTGTCCACTACATTCTGCCCTCCTATGACCCTACAATCCACACTGCTAGTACCAAAGCAGAATCCAGAAAAAAAGACCTTCACAGGAGAAGGACTACCTAAGACATCATCATTCACAAGGGACTAAGAAAATGCATAATGCACCTTGAAGTAGATGTTTTATCCAAACAGGAGACTGATAATTAGATGTGAGATTTAGAATTCTCCAGGGAAGGGCGAGAGGTGAAGTGGAGCCTGATAGCATAGAATGAACAAGAAGGACATGTGATATTAACATTTACATGTATCCTGAGGCCCCATGAATGTTCTCTCTCTCTCTCCCTCTTCTCTATCTCTGTCTCTCTCTCCCTCCCTCTCTGTCTCTCTGTGTGTCTGTCTCTGTCTGTCTGTCTGTCTGCCTCTCTCTCTCTCACACACACACACACACAACTTTTAACCTAAACAAGTGATGAGACTAGTCATTGCCAATAAGTTTTCCCCACACAGAGAAGAAAGTGTTTTTAAAAGTTCCATAGAACTTTTGAGGAAATATATGAGGAAAGGTGATACCAGATGGGAAAACATTCTTCAATCAAGGATGATGAAAATAAATGAATGTTTAAATATAAAAGAACCTTATCTCATGGTTGGTCTGAAAACATGAATGACAATCTAACATGCTATGTGTTTAATTCATGTATATAATATGATATGCATCTGATTCATGTATGTAGTTAGTATAGTTGATGAGTAGAAGAAAGGCAGGTTATGCAGGTGAAGAAACACACCCATAACACCCATATATTCAATATCATAAAGGAATAAAGGTGCCAAAGTGATTTAGTGATTTATATATTTTAAATATAATTGTCAAAAAAATAGATTGGTCAATATAGAAAAAGTATAGCAAAATGTAACAAAAGTGTGATCCCTTTTAGTTGTCAACCTGACACAATCTAAAACCACTTGAGAAAAGGAGCTTCAGTGAAGGACTGTCTAGATCAGGTTGGCCTGTGGTTATGACCGTAGGGACTAACTTGATTATGGCACGTGAGAAGGAAAGACCCACCTGCTGCAGTGGCACTCTCCCCTTAGTAGGAGATCCCAGAGTGCACAGGAAGAAAGAGAGCTGAGTGCTAACATGTATATATTAATTCAATACCAGGAAGGATACCACGGCTCTTGCTGTGGGTGGGATGTGACCAATTCCTTCAAGTTCCTTTCCTGAAGTGATAGATTTTAATAAGGAATTCTGAGCCCAACAGACCCTTTCTCCCTTAAGTGGCCTTTGTCAGGATATTTTATACCAGTAACGAAAACCAAAATGAATACAATAGTCATGTTACTTTGTGGGTACAAATTAGAAAGAAGCTTATCAAAAGTAGAAAGTTAAGACCATAAAGCTTTCAAAACTACAACTTTTGTGACCTTGAGATACACAAAGTTGTCAAGAGGACACAAGAAACATAACCCATAAAAGAAAATTAGCATTAAAAAAATGAACCATTTTGTTGCATGAAAGATAAAGTTATATTTTGTCAATTATTCACGTGTATACATTTGTCCATTGTCCATGCATGGAGCTGGAGTTACTGGCAATGGTTTGATGCCTGATGAGGGTTCTGGGAACTCAGCTTCAGTCTTTTTAAAAGGAACAAGCTCTTTTAATCACTGAGCCATCTCTTCCGCCCCAGAAAGACATTGTTAGTACTGTAGAAAGTCAGCCGAGTTCTGAAAAAAACAACTGAAGTATGAATACTCTTGTCCAGGCTGTATACAAAGAATAGCTCCTTAATACAACTAATGAGACACAAGAGTTTAGCAAACCCTTTACCAACACAAGACATTCCTGTGTAACAAGCATAGGAGAAAGTGGTTGCATCATTAGTCATTTGGAGAATGTGAAGCCAACTTGAAATACTGCTAGGTTCCTACTACAGTGATTAAACTCAATGACAATACTAACTGCTGGGGAGGATTTGGAGCGCAGAGAAATACAGATTGTTGGTGGTAATCAAAATGGAATAGCCGCATTAGAAAACAGTTCAACAGTTTCTTATCAAGCTGTATGTTTATTACGGAGCACTGCAACACTTAAATATTTACTCAGAGAAATGAGAACATATGTCCATAGGAAGATTTGTATGCCAAATGCATAGGGTAAAACTAACAATAGAAAAAGACTGGAAGGAGTCCAAGTGTCCAGCAGTTACTGAATGAGTAAGCAGATTGTGGTATAGCATAAAATGGAATATGCCTTGGCAGTAAAAAGGAATAAACACTGGCATGCGGCAACAGAAACGAAGCCAAAAGCATTATACCAAGCAAAATGAGCCAGTCGCCCTTAGAATAAATGGTATACCTCATGATTCTACTCATATGACATTCGGAAACAGAGGAAATCATGGTGACAGAAGAGAGATTTGGATTTCCCTGATGCTGAGAGTAGGAGGCGGGATGTTCTGTCTACAGAAGAACTTCCTGGAAATGTTTTGGGTAGCAGAGTCAGACTGCTGCAGCTGTAAAATTTAAATTTGTAAAATGATAATTTGTTTTAAAATGCACTTGTAAATTTTAGTTTGTGCTATATGTAAAACTCAGCGACACTGATGGAGAACATATCACTTTAAGTTAGGAGAGCTGATGGATGCCTGCAACCCCCACACTTGAGAGGTAGAAATAGGACGATGAGTTTGAGGCCAGAGCTGGATAAACTGTGAGTTGCAGTCAGCTGTGGGTACAAAATAAAGCCCTGATTCTAGAAGATGAAAAAAAAAAATGTAGAGCAGAGCCTGAAGGACACCAAAATCAGACACTATTGTGAATGCCAAAAAACACTTGCTGACAGGAGCCTGATATAGGTGTCCCCTAAGAGGCTCTACCAGAGCCTGACAAACACACAGGTGAATGCTCACAGCCAACCATCGGACTGAGCATGGGGTCCCCAATGGAGGAGTTAGGGGAAGGACTGAAGGAGCTGAAGGGATTTGCAATCCCATAAGAAGAACAACAATATCAAATAACTGCATCCCCCAGAGCTCCCAGAGACTAAACCACCAGCCAAAGAGCACACATGGAGGGACCCATGGCTCCAGTTGCATATGTAGCAGAGGATGGCCTTATCTGTCATCAATATGTTGGGAGCCCCTTGGTCCTGTGGGAGCTTGATGCCCCAGCATACGGGGACTCTATGGCAGTGAGGTGGGAGTAGGTGAGTGGGGGGGACACCCTGATAGAATCAGGGGAAGGGGGAGAGGGTAGGGGGTTTCAGGAGGAGAGATAACAGTTGAAATGTAAATAAAATAACCAATAAAGAAAGTCTAGAGCCACGATGTAACAGAAGACAGGCTGAAGACTTCCAGGAACATGCCAGTCATCATGTCATGATGTGCAGGTGACCACAGGAGCAAGAATGTGATAGAGTCGGGAGAGAAAGAGAACTGCAATAATCGGTGCACTGTGAGGAGAGGAGGAACTAGAAATTCAAGGGTGGTGAAGAACAGCCTGATGCAAGTTGCCTAGCACGCCATCAGATACTAACCCAGGCTGTAGTCAAGAGTGGGCTATGTCTGCATCTATGGCCCAGAAGTAGCAGGAGTCTGTGTCGATGTCCTTGGCCCATGTTACCACCAAAGGCCATGTGAAAGTCCCTGGTCTGGACTACCTCTTGAAGCCATCTTGATCCAAATTCCAAGGCCTCTGTCCTTCACCGGATGTGACACTCTGGAAAGCCAGCCCCTCCCCTAGTCAGCCGTGCTGTGACATGGGCATAGGACAGCCAGCCAGCTGGCCCTACTTGAGCAGCCTGGGAGGTAGTTTGGGTACAAGTGAGCTGGCCTCGTTGACTGAGTGCGGGAGATCTAGCCTTGCAGCTTGCCTACCCCTGCAGGTGGGATAGCTGGTCCCGGTGGCATGGGTGTGGGAGAAGAGGCTCCACCCCTCGCTGGCATGGTGAGGAGAGCTGTCCCTGCCTCTCACTCACTGCAGCACTTGGGAGAATGGGCTGCTCCTCACCTGGGCAGAGAGGTAGAGCTGGCCTTGGTGCTATGGGCGTGGGAGAACCAGCCTGAAGGTGTGAGACTGGGAGAGCTGGCCCCGCCCCTAGCCAGGGCAGTGCTGGAGAACCTGTACTAGGAGCTTGAGCTCAGGAAAACCAGTTCCATCCCTTGCCTGGGCAAAGTGGGAGAGCTGTCCCTGATGGCACAGACACAGGAGAGCTGGTGGGCTGAACAAACAGCTCGACCCCGGCCCAGGTCCAGGGCTTTGAGTTTGTCCACCACAACATCTATTCATCTATGAACGGCCGGAGCGTGTGATACAGAGCAACAACAGGGTTTCTTAGAAGAGCCCCAGTGAGGATCCAGTCTTCAAGTATAGCAGAAGCCAGAGGCCTAGAAACATTCCAATGACTTATTACAATGAACATTTGTAAGTAAAGCTGTTTGGGCAGAAGGATAGACTGTGTGACAGTGACAAACATGACACAACACGGCTTCCACATTGAGGTATTTTTTGTTTTTTGTTTGTTTGCTTGCTTGCTTGTTTAAATTTTATTTATTTATTTATTTTATTTTGCTTTCTTTTGGGAGAAGGTTTCAGAGTAGAGGGTGGATATGGCGGGATGGGGAGATGAGTGGGATTGGGGTACATGATGTGAAACTCGCAAAGAAGCAATAAAAAGTTTTAAGTAAGTCTAGATCATTCCTTCATAAACAAAATAAATTTTTACCAAAGAGATCAAAAAGCCTCTTGAAGAAGGGAAAAGGGAGATCATCCATCTTGGCAAGATTCAGGGTCATCAAACTATATAGATTCTATATAAATTGGAACTACAATTCTAAACTGAAAACAAATGTATTAGCTTTGTGTTACTATAATAATACACAGAGCATCAAGTTTTAACAAAAAAAGGAGATTTAGTTCAAACACTTAGATGTTTAAACTACAACTATGATACCTCTACAATACAGCAGCCTAAACAAGACCTGAAATGTGTCAATACCAATAAATGATCTAAGTTGGAAGGAGGGAATGTCACAGGGTCCCACCCCTACACAGAGAACTCTTCCCAGTGACTGAGGATGGGATAGGAGGAATTCCTCTCTACCAGAACATTGCCAGCTTGGCCAGCTGTCCAGTCACTCCAGTCTCCACTCACAGGCAGCTATGGAGTCACCATCGCTGATGGACCTCTGCTCCTTTCTCCTGTGACAAGGTAAAATGAGTTTGTGACAGGTTTTCAGAAAGTGCTAGCCTTATATTCAAAAATGTACTAAAACAATAAGTGTTAAGAAAGTCAACCCATGACAGGCCTGCAGTCTCATTTAAATAAAAATAATTAAATAAAGTCATTGTGGCTGGAGGCAACCACATTTCAGCCTTTGGAAGGTAGCTGATCAATGCATTCCTAGGAACAGAGAAGGCATCCTATTCACCTGTTGCTCCAAGGCTCTGATCTATGTGTGAAATGACAGGACTGTCAATGGAATGTCCTCTTTTCTCCTCATATTATCCAATTTTAAACCAGATGGAAATGTTTCCCAAATGTTCAGCATAATTGTGCAATACTTCCTGAAAGAGTCCTATATTTCCAGAAAGAGGCACTCAAACTATTCAGACCACATGAATGCTCCCCAAACATTACACCTAGAAATAGCCAGGATGATTAACAAGCTCCCAAAATGTCTGCTTTTTATTCCCAGCCCACTAGGTTGACAAGGAGAAATGATATGCGTAACAGTTAAATCTGTATAGGGGTTTTAGGTAATGTAGAAATCCATTTCAAATTTTGGGTTTTATTAAAGATATTTAAGAACTTTTGGTGTCTGTATTTGGACACTGCTTGTGACAAGTCTTTTATAAAATAAGGATGCAAACACAGAGCGAGAGAATGGTGAAGGCAGGGAACACTGCATTTGTAACAGAATGAACAGAGATGAGGTAAGGCCGCACAGTGCACTGGCCACCACAAGAATATTAATACAAGACTCTGGGGGAGACTGGAAATGACCAGAAGAAGAGGAATAATCTGCAGGTTGATGTACAGAGATGATGTATAAGAGGGAGTAAGAAGGACATGCATTCCCATGTTCTACTGGGAGATGTGCAAGTTATATTTTGACAAAGGAATTGGGTGCATGGAGAAACAGACAAATCTAAGAAGTTAAGAAGTCAAACCAAACTGAGGTCTAATGGGGAAGGGATGTGTGATTTGGATTACTTCTTTTCCTGGAAAGGGGAGTGATGTAATTCAGAGATAGACATCTAAGAGGCCAGAACCATCAGCAGAAGCAGGCAGTACTCACTGATCTTCTCTTGGGGCATGCCTAGACATGTTCTCCTGCTGCCAATGTGTTTTAAACTATTGTATTACAGGCATATGCCTGTGCATGTATTTTTCAAGTGGATTTGCTTTTGCTCCTCTGCATTGTCATATTAGCTAAAATGAACCACTTAGGAATGGTAGATAATCCCAGATCCCTAAGGAGAGAGGTGGCTTAAAGTCACAAGGGACTATGTGTCTCCCAAAAGAAAATTGAAAACCATTCTTCCAGGGCCAGCACACAGACTCACCAAGCTGCTCAGGGCAGACTCCTTCAGCCCTGTTCTTACTACGAAGAGAGCTCTCTGCCCTACTTTTCTAGACAATGAGGCCAGGGTGGTCCAGCAGAAGAGTTGGCACTTTTCTTTCTGAATCCATGGCAGAATTGCTCCAGAAGTAAAGGCAGAGAGTTCTCTACAAAGAATGTCCTTGCATTACTTGCCATATTATTCATGAGTAAGAAGGTACAGTCTGTCTAAATGTCTGTGAGCTCTGTGCTTGGATCTTTGGCCACCCATGGATTTAATTACTGTAAGCAAGCCTGTAGAGACTTTTCTTAATTAACGATTTATGTGGGAAGGCATCCCACTGTGAATGGGTCTACTCCTAATCTGGTGGTTCTGGGTTCTATAAGAAAGCAATCTGATCAAGCTACAAACAGCAAACCAGTAAGCAGAAGTCTTGCCTGGACTATGCAACAGCTCCTGCCATCAGGTTGCTACCCTGTTTGAGTTCCTGCCCTGACTGCCTTTGATAATGAACTTCGATATCATGCCTGAATGGAGAAGTATCTACATGTGCACTTGCTTATTAGTTTATGAGCTGTAGACAATGGATTGGCTGGATGGTTGGAGACTTGGAAAGAATGTGATCGGAAAATTGGCGGGAAAAGCACTTGAGGAAGAAGAATGTAGATAGATCTCTCCAAACAAGCGGAGGACGTGAGATATTTGTATCCCACATCAATGTCCATTAAAAGGTGATTTCAACACAGAGGGAGTTCAATAATCAAGTACGTAGGATGCTTCATTCAATCAGATTCTTCCTTGGTCCATTCCTGCCATTGCCCAGTGAACCCTTAAACTAAGTAGCCATCGTGTCAGAGATGGTGGTTATTCATGGGCTCCACAATATGAACTTCCCCTCACCAAGGTTGACCTGGCTATAGCTGCCAATTGAGAGATATGACAGTAGTGGAGACCAATACTGAGTGATATGGCACTATACCCCAGGGGTATCACCCAGTGATCTGATGGCAAGTTGACTACATTAAACCACTTCCCCTGTGGAAATGGCAACACTTTGTCCTCACTGAGAATAGGTGTTTATTCTGACTGTGGATTTTCCTTTCCTTCACATAAAACTTCTGCCCCAAACTACCATCTATGGTGCTACAGAATATCTTATCCACCATCATGGAATTAGCCAGAGAAGTGAGACAGTGAACCGTGCTCATGGAATTGAGTGGTCTTTCATGTTTCCTATTATCCTGAAGTAGCTGGCCTGATAGAATGATGGGATGGCCTTTGGAAGACCCAATTCCAGTACCAGTTAAGTGGAAATATCCTGATGGGCTGAAGCAGGGGTTTCCCGAAGCCAGTCTATGCTTTGAGTCGCTATTGAATACATAGCCAAGACTCATCGTCCAGGAATCAAGAGGTAGAAGGGGGACTATTCTACTCACTATCACATGTAGGGACACACTAGGAAAATATTTACTTTCTGTCCCTTCAACCTTAAGTTATTATGGAGGAACACTCTTGCCTAAAATACAATAAGCATTCTATTGAACTGAAAGCTCAGAGTTCCCCTCTGCCACTTTGCGCTGTGTATGCCCTTAATCAAATATGCTAAACAGGAATAACAGTGTTAGGAGGAATAATTGATTCAACCTCCAAGGAGAAGTTGTATTGTTTCTCCAAGTGGAGGGAAGCTCACATCTGGTGATCAGGAGATCCTTTAGCACATCTCTTGGTGTTACCATGTCAGATGCTTAAACTCAGATTGGGAAACTACAGCAAAGCCCTCCAGGCAGGATGACAATGGCCCAGACCTCTCAGAGCTGAACATACGGGCCACTCCCCCAGGGACAGAATCAAAACCTGCTGAGATGCTTACTGACAGTGGAGGAAATACATAGTGTGTAGTAAAGGAAGGAAGTTATACATTCCAGCTAAAGCCATGTGTCTAGTTGCAAAAAATGAGGATTCTAACTGACATGCATGCTTTTGTCATGTTTTGTTAAGAGGATATTTGTGCATATAAACACCAATATTAAGCAGATATTTGTGGCCTTTGTTCCTATGTCTTTATCATGTAATATAACATTAATTATGACAATTTCAAGAGTTATCATATTTAAGTTATGAGACACCAAAAGATCTCATAGGATGACCCTCAAGGGACAACATGTTCTTTTGTTTTGTTTTTTGTTTTGTTTTTCGAGACAGGGTTTCTCTGTGTAGTCCTGGCTGTCCTGGAACTCACTCTGTAGACCAAGCTGGCCTCGAACTCAGAAATCCACCTGCCTCTGCCTCCCAAGTGCTGGGATTAAAGGTGTGGGCCACCACTGCCCGGCAACATATTCTAAAATACATAATTCATTTTTGGTTGTACATGGGATGATTATATCTTACTAATACAATTATGGACTGGTTCTTACTTTCATTTGGAAATTACTTTAACTTGGAACTTAAGCATTACATACAGAGATATGTCTATGTGTCAAGCTGACAAGGCATGGTCTTACGGTGCCTAATTTTTATTTTTTTTAAGATTTATTTGTTTATTTTATGTATATGAATGCTCTATCTGTATAGATACCTCTATGCCAGAAGAGGGCATCAGATCCCATTATAGATAATTGTGAGCCACTGTGTTGTTGCTGGGAATTGAACTCAGACCCTCTAGAAGAGCAGCCAGTGCTCTTGATCACTGAGGCACTCTCTAGTCCTTTGGTGGCTAATCTTGGCAATTGTCAATTTTGTTATATCTGAAATTAACTAAAACCCAAGCACTGGAACACACTTATAAGGAGGTTGCTTGATTGGATCATTTGAGGTAAGAAGACCTCCACTGAATCTTGATCGCTTGAGGTAGGAAACACCCTAAACCTTCTGTTTGGCAGCCCACATCAAAGGGCACAAAAAAAGGAAGCTTTTGCTTTTTTGTCTGTGTGCTCTCAATCTTACTGGCAAGTTCATCTTATCTTCCTGTCAAAGACCGGCTAAGGTGTCCTGCCTCATAACTTAATAACTTTCAAATTCTCAGCCTTTCCCTCAGGAGAGAGCCATAGCCAGTCATCTTTTCTAATAACTTCCACCCCCTTAGCATATACAGGTTCACCATATCAGTTCTGTTCCTCTAGTGAATCTTTGCTAATATATATGCTGAGCGAGCACAGACATTTTTCTGGCTATTCTTCCCTAAATTATCCATTATATTATTGAGATAACATTTACATTGCATCGAGTATTAAAGTAACCCAGAGATAATTTAGAACAAGGGAGCACCTACACAGTTTGTATGTATATAATATATAAAGTAATTTAACATACTGTGTTTAAAATATGAAGGGCTCTAGGACCCATCGTTCAGGCTACCTTTAAGAAGGAAAATAAACAGTATTATTTAAAAAAAAAAATAGCATGTTCCAGAAAAGAGTCATCACCTATGCATTACCTGCACTGTCCTTCCTTTTCAGTGTCCTGGACACTCAAGACACTCCCGTTAGCAGTTCCATGCAAATGTGCCCTGGAGGATATATTTGATATATTTAGTCTTCCTGATTAAATGTCCACCACCTAACCATGTGATGATTGAAAGTCCAGAGAGAAGAGCCATTGTGTTCCCATAAATAAACACACGTCTTCATGCTTCTCCATTATCAAGTTCCCACTTAGCTCTGGTGTAAAGGCCCCAGAGTGGTCTTTCACAGGTCTCAACCTATCAGAATCTGAAGGACTCTGGGCAGGACTGAGATCAGTGCTAAGACACTGCCAGACAGAGAGCCACACTTTGTATGACTCTTGGCAGAAGGTTCACACTTCAAATGCATGAGCATGGAGTCTAAGCCCACATCCCATACACGCCTGGGGAACCGAGGTTGAGTGTTACCACTTTCTCTCCCAAAGTTTTCATCCTCCTGTCTCAGAGCTTCCCTCACTAAAATCTCGGCTTTCTTCTGTTCAAGGAGCAGCACAGATAGGATTGTAAACAAATTGATCCCTCTGGAGGATCGTTGATCACAAGAGGGCAGAACTGCACTGTGTGCCTATTAGCCCACACGTGAATTGATTTTATGTTTCTCTAAATTACTTGTAAATATTTTGCAAGTATCCTGGTGTTTAAATGTGTTTAGAGAAAGGAACCAGAGTGAACAAGGAACATGAAGGATGGCGGGACAGGTTGTTCCCTCATTCTGTAGCTACTGGGTGTTTGGTTAAGAATGCCAGGGACTTGACAGAGACAAAGGCCAACAGGAATTGCAACAGAATAAGCAGAAGATGAGCCTTCCTCCCAAACCTCCCTCTTACTGGTTCTTTTGCCTTCCATCTGTTACTTTTCTTAAAAATTTAAAGTAAAATAAAACTACCAAGTAATGGGTTTCATTACTGCATTTTCATTAATATGTTCCTATTTGTCCCTCTCTTCCACAAACTTCCTCCATGGCTGTCTCCGCCCACCCAGGTCACCTACTGCCTTCCTGCCACAAGTTTCCATTACCCTCTTGGTTTTCTTCTTGTTTTCTTTTTTAATATTTTATTATTTCTGTAATTTTGACAGATTGACATAACATCCGTGAATCTTAGTTCTCCTATCCACAAGGCAAGAAAAAAAAATCTTAACCTGAGTTATAACCTTCTTGGGAAGACAATATGAAGCATGGTTTCTGAAGTTAGGAGCATGATGTTTAACAGGTAAAAAATGTTCAAATACTTTTGTTATCTTTAACTGATTTTTTTAACTAGAAAAATCATTATATCCAGACCTTTTAGACCTCTGAAAAGCTACCGCACGATCTCTTTTGTGTTTTCACAACACCAAACTGGGGTGGGAAGGACCCTCCAAAGGGATCAATTTGTTTACAATCCTATCTGTGCTGCTTGATTTTGAACAGGAGAAAGCAGAGATTTCAGTGAGGGAAGCTCTGAGACAGGAGCATGAGAGATTTGAGAGAGAAACTGGTAAGACTCACCCTGGGCGCCGTGGGCTGTGCGGAGGCGGATTTACACCTCATGCTCTTGCATCTGAAGATGAACCTGCTTTGCCCCTGCAATGTCAGGGCACCACAGGCAGCCTTGCCTCAGTGTAGTTTGTCTTTTGGGATGTGACAAGGTCTCTCAGCAGCTGGGCATGGTGCATTTGCTCTTTGTTTTATGTTGAGATGAGACCCACCTCCTTTTAAATGTCACCCAGCACCCACCCTGTCCATAGCCCACCTTGCCTTACAAAGCTTCTAAGAATGAGCTGTTTCCCTGCCTCCACTGTGTGTAGTGTTTCTGTAGATGTTATGCACTGTGCCCTGTTTCCAGTGTCAGCCACAAAGTGAATGTATGAGAGTCTTAATGTCTTCCATGTCAAGGGGTCTGATAAAAAGAGAATAGATGGATAAATAAAGGATGTTTTATTAAAGTTAAAAGGATACTCAGGAATTAGTCCACCCTCTGTCTTCTCTCAGGTGAGGACACAGAAATCCCTTCTCATACCTCTGCCCTCTTGAACGTGTAATTCTAGAAGTCCTGAGAAACAGGAAATAAATTCTCTCTTTATAAATCACCCAGTCTCTGGTATCCTAAGTGCATCATGCAGTGGTGACCCAGGAAACTGGCTCAGAACACGGATTCGAACCCTGGTCCTGGCAGGTACAAGAAGCAGTAGAATCCTGATGGAGATATATCCTCCTGTCTCTATATCCTCCTGTGTCTATATCCTCCTGTCTCTATATCCTCCTGTGTCTATATCCTCCTGTCTCTATATCCTCCTGTGTCTATATCCTCCTGTCTCTATATCCTCCTGTGTCTATATCCTCCTGTCTCTATATCCTCCAGTGTATACATCCTCCTGTCTCTATATCCTCCTGTCACTACATCCTCCTGTCTCTATATCCTCCAGTGTATACATCCTCCTGCCTATACATCCCCTGGAGGCTTGTAGAAAAGCAGAATAGACAGCATTTCCCAGCAGGCATCACCTAATGATTTTCTGAAAAAGTTTGAGTTCTAGATTTTTAAATATTAACCCACTCGGATTTGATTTTTAAAGTCACACAGGAGCCTAGGGAGAAAGCTGTATTGGTAAAGTGCTTGCAGCACAAACAAAAGAACCTGCAGTCACACCCAGAAAGAAAAGCAAGAATTATTGCAAAGACACCATGCCTGTCACCCCAGCACCAGCGAGAAGGTTCCTGTTAAACGGCAGAGGCTCAGTGACCAAGAGGTCTGTTCAAAGTTTGGTGAGAGACCTTGTCTCAAAAAATCTGGCAGAGAAGTGTTTCATGTAGACAATGGTTGGTCTCCACACACAGCCACACGTGCAGGCCACTGAGTATAAAGGAGAAATGCTCTATATACCTTACAAAGCTTTAAGAGATGCTAGGCTACCACAGTCTAATACTTGAACCTTGCAGTTTTTGTTTAAACTGTATTACATCAATGCCTGGAGACTGGCATTTATCTTTGCACTCAGAAGTAGAGAAGAAGCAGACGCTAAAGCCCTGGCTAGCACAGCAGGAGCTCACAAACATCTAAGGACTATGGGTTCTGCTCACTCTTGTCTATCCTCAAGTGTAATGAAATGAGAGATTGATTTTCCTTGGCACCATCTAAACAGTAATTTGTTTGTATTTGGAACAAATACTTATGTAGGTGAAATTAAAAATTGCCTTCTTGGATCAGGGTGTAGCTCGCTGAAAGAACACACAAGGCATCTTTGGTTCTTCTTCTAGCACCGCATACAGAGAAACATAAATCTCATAGTGTTAAATAAGACAGGTAATTTTGTAAATGAAAGAAAATTGAAAATACCTTCAAGATGGGTTTGGATTAATAGCGTTACAATGTGATAGTTTACATTATTTTGAATTTGGATAAGGTAGATGAAATAATTTCACCACCTTTTGATATATACCAGCTGACTTCCAACACCCACAGATAACTTACATTATATCAAACCCAGAAACTAACATTGGAAATAGAATTAAGATTATTAAACATGCTCCTCTGACATAGTGCTGTTTTGAAATATCCAGAGACCCCTGTAACCACTAGACACTAGAGTTGATATATAGAGACACAGGAACTGGAGTCAAAGTGCTATTATGTGAGACAGATCTCACCAGCTGTGACTGTACTTGAAGAAGAAGCAAGGAGCCACAAAGCACAACATCTGAACAGTTACTCCAAAGTGGAGAAGGCAGGCAACAGGATTCTTTCTCTCCCTGAAACTTAAAAGTTGGCTAAACCCATATTGGCAGGTGTGTTTTGGACTCATGGGGTACTTTTAGGCTTTAGGCTTTGGTTTTTAGATATATTATGATGAGTTGTGGTTTAAGATATCAAGGGTTTGGTCATCTGTTACAGAAATAACAGTATCCTGTCTCCTGTCTTGTTCTGGGTATTTCAAGTTTCTCATCTCCTAAAACTGTCAGAGTTATTGTTTCCCCATTTCTCCTTGATCTTAGATCCCTTCTCATAACCGTGAGAAGATGATAATCGCATCCCACACAGACTGGCACAACTTTGATAGCAGATGTCTTTGATATGCCTTTCATGGAGCTGTCATTGTCCTGGTTGTGCCAGTTAGGTTTTTGCCAACTTATCCCAAGCTAGGGTCACCAGAGAAGAGTAAACCTCATTAAGAAAATGCCTCCATCAGACTGACATGTATGTAGTACATGTAGTAGGCAAGTCTGCAAGGGCATTTTCTTGGTTAATGAGTAATGTTGGAAGAACCAGCATCTTTGGGCATCCTCATCCCTGGGCAGGAGTTCCTGGGGTGTATAAGAGAGCAGGCTAAGAAAATTATAAAGACAAAGCCAGTAAGAAGCATTCTTCCAAGATCTGATTTAGTTACTGCCCAAGTTGCTTTTGGTCATGATATTTATTATAGCAATAGAAAGAAAACTGGGACATCGGCAGACAGTGTAATGTCTGAGAGCCCAGTCACCAGGATCCTCTTCACAGGAAACTTGTTTGTACTGCAGATAGCCCTGTGGTTAGCCACCTTCCATGAGAGCTCTGGTCAGATAAAAGTTATACTAATCTGCATTTGTCATGAGACGCAAGGGGGAACTCAATGGAACACAGGGCCTTACAGCAACAGTGTGTTCGTTACACATCTTGAATAGAGGAGGGTAACCTGCACCTCAGGACCAACAGAACATGGGAAGCTATCCAGGGAAATGCTCAGCCCACTAGACGAGAAGAAGGGAGAAAGTGAAGGATATGTTGGGTTACCAAGGCAGACCTCTGTAGGCAGTTCTAGTGGCTGGATTTAGAGCAGTCAGGCACATGTCCCTTGGGGCCACATTGTCAATAAGACATCGGCAGTGCGGCATGACTGCAGAGTAAAAGGGCCAGTCAAGTCATTAACTCTAGCTGTTTTGTAGGCATGTGTGTGACCAGTGTGTGACTCTACATGGCATTATTCTTTTTCAACTCCCTGGATACAATGAGAGGACAGAAGAATAGGAAACAAAATCCACACTGACTACATTTGCCTTCTGCTAATGGAAGTTCAACTTTTGTTCAAGAAATGACACCAAGCCAACACTAGCCTATAGGAATCCATTGTGTTTCCCATTTAAGTGGTAATAACTACTGCTTCCTAGATTGTAAGAGAATATAACAAGACCCTGTGTGCAAATAGCATCAAGTTGACAGCTCTATGCTTGCGCACAGCATGCTCCATCCTGGTCTCTTTGTTGACAGACAGACAACTCCCTTCATTTTCGAGTGTGTCTCTTTGGTAAATGAAAAATTATTTGGCACACACTGTGTTCCAGGACATAATTGGTTATAAATATGAACTCCACTGAGCTACTTCAATCTTCACACTACAGTGACTAAAGCAGATTCCATTCTCATTTTCCCTTTTGGAAAACATTGTGAAGAGCCTAAATTTCCACAGTCGGTAAGCGGTGGTCCAAGCACTCTACGTCCTTGTAGACCTATTCCATACAGTTCCTGTTACTGACTGCAATGCCCACAAGTGCACACATGTGTTTACAATGTTCCTGCACTATCTAGTACATGATGGGTTCCCATAATCACACAAGACGGAGTTCATGGTCACCACTCTATCAGGATGACTCAAGCCATGAGCACCTGCGAGGTGAGAAAACAAGTAGTTAAGGACAGTCTCCCTTCTTCCAGCGTCATTTCTATCTAGAGTTCAGAGTGCCAACTGTGGACAGTTACAGTGGGCTCTGCTCTTGATCAAACTGACTTTGTTCGAAGGAGATGCACAAGCTATTTCAATTAGTGCAGTAGTGAAGAGGACTCTGCAGCACAGTCAGGTGTGAGATGCAGAGGGAGTACGGATGGGATGGTCTCTGTAACAGGCAGAGATGGAGTGTGCTGTGAGACTCCACGCAGTCATGAAAACTATTAGGACTGAAAATGAGGAGAATGGACTTGTTTTACAAATTGTTGAGTGAAGGTAGTGTTAGCATTCGCAAATAACGAATCTTATTTTGATTCTGGGAGACTGGTTAAAAGTAGATTTCACGGCCACATACACATCTCCGTATTTGAGAATGTGCCAGGGCTCTATAGCCCATTCAGAGGAGAAACTGGGATGTGGATGGGTTCTTCAGCAGGAACCAATTTCTCTACAGGCTCTTGTTTTTTAATGGAGAACAAATCATAGACGAAAACAACAGGGAGGTTTTATATTCATAAACACAGCAAGATTCTATACCCTGAAAGCTCTATGGATGCTGTTTTACAAATGCAAAACAAGAATGAGATTGTCACCTGAAACAAACGCAATGCCAGGGGCATATCTTGAGGAATATGTTTATTCTTCACTTGATCAGAAAGCCTTTCATAATATGAACACCAAACGTTTTGTTGATGCCGTACATAAGATATGTACTCGGTCAACACGCATTCCTAGTATATGCTGTGGATGGTTGGCATCTACTGGGTGTTGAAAAGACACTGAGTAATGAGACAGTGCCTCTGTTCCTGATGCAATCAGACCAGACTGCTAGGGAAGCAGCTAACTGACAAAAGTTAGCAGCCTCAGTGAGAAGGGCATACAGTTGCTGCTTTCTGTAGGCTCCTTCTGAAAAACATCCTGAAGCTAGAGTGTATGCCCCATCTGCTCCTTGGGCTTAGGGTTCCTTCCTGCCTCACTGTGCTTCGCTTTACCAGCCAACCTTTGTAAACTGCTTCCTTTAGCTCTATTGAGTCCAAGCTTGGGAGAGCATGGGTAATAAGAGGAAAAGAGCATTTCAGTATTTATTCCCTTTGGCTCCCCTGCGTACTGTGCGTGGGCTGACCATGGTTGTCCTCTGTCTCTGTAGGTTACTGCTATTTTAGAATGTGCCTTGTCCATTTGGAGTGTGGAAGCAGCTAGCATCACTTGACTTGTGTCTATGGTTGGAAACACACATGATGCATATAACACACACACACACACACACACACACACACACACACACACCCTGAGGGAGAGTGTAGGTGTTGGGAGGAGTTAGATGGAGAGGGAGGTAGATTCCAAATTGAAAAACAAAGATGGCATAGGAGGTTTATTGTGGTGGAGGTGTGGTATATAGTCATGTGTATGCAAGAACATACCATGAAGAGGCCAAAGAAGGATGCCAGACATCTTCCTCTGTCTCTGGTCACTTTATTTTTTAAGGTGTCTCCCACTGAACCTTAAGCTCTCTGCTTGTCTAGGCTGGCTGGACAGCAATTTCCAAGGATCTGCTTTGCTCTCTTCCCACATCTGGAGTAACAGGCTTTTTTTTGTGGGTGCTAGAACTTTAACTTGGGTACTTTTGATTGTATACCAAGCACTCTAACGCCCACACTGAAAGAGTTCTTCACACCCTTGAATCTAGTTTCTAATAAAGAAGTACTGTTGTGTAGCCCAGGTATATTAATTACTACAGATATGAAAATAAGGTAAGGTGGTTTTATTCATTTAAAAAAAAACAATCTAAGAGAAAAATACACATTAACTCAAGAAAAAAATAAAAGATGTACTCCTTGAAACTCTCTCGTTCCTTCACCTTTCTTCAGTACCTTCTGTTCTCTCCATTCCAGAGTAACACTGGCTCTTAGGTTTAGCGTGACAAGGAATCCAAGGGAGGAAGAAGAAAGGATCTCACAGGAGCATCGGAAACGATTGTCTGATTGACGATTCAGTGAGCCAAATCAAGGCTATTGTTTCAAACTCAGTGTAAAATATAAAACCTTAGAAGTTAAGACCTCTGTAAATCTATTAAAACAGTTTTTGTTGTTTTAAAATGTTAATTTGGAATTTTTCTTTTATTGGATGTTTTTCTTTATTGACATTTCAAATGTTATCCCCTTTCCAGGTCTCCCCTCCGGAAACCCCGTATCTCATCTCCCCTCCCCCTGCCTCTATGAGGGTGCTCCCCCACCCACTCACCCACTCCTGCCTTCCCGCCCTGGCATTCCCCTACATTGGGGCATCGAACCCCTCAGGACCAAGTGCTGCTCCTCCCACTGATGTCCTACAAGGCCATCCGCTGGCACATAGGCGACCAGAGCCATAGGTCCCTCCATGTGTACTCTTTGGTTAGTGGTCCAGTCCCTGTGAGCTCCGGGGGTCTGGCCAGTTGACAGTGTTGTTCCCCCTAATGGGGCTGCAAAACCCCTCAGTTCCTTCAGTCCCTTCTCCAACTCCATCAGGGACCCTGCACTCGGTCCAATGATTGACTTCAACCATTCCCCTCTGCATTTTTCAGGCTCTGGCAGAGCCACTCAGGAAACAGCCATACCAGGCTCCTGTCAGCAAGCACTTCCTGGCATTAAGAACCGGGCAGTGGTGGCGCATGCCTTTAATCCCAGCACTTGTGAGGCAGAGGCAGAGGCAGAGGCAGGCGTATTTCTGAGTTGGAGTCCAGCCTGGTCTACAGAGTGAGTTCCAGGACAGCCAGGACAACACAGAGAAACCCTGTCTCGAAAAACCAAAAAAAAAAAAAAAAAAAAAAAACTCAATTTTACTCAAGATTTTCACTTAAGGGGAGTGATCACACTCATATGAAATAATGGCATTTAGTGAACTGGATGGGTTTGTGTTTGTGATGCAGTGTGAACAGGGAGGTCTCTTCCCCTTCACAGATGTTTGAGCTGCAGGAGAGGACAAGGGTGGAGTTGACCTTCACTTGTAAGACACTAACATTACCACGGAATTCAGAAGATGTGAAGATGCCACCATCTGTTTTTCTCCTCCTGGCACCCTGAGGAGGATGGCTTCTTCTCTGTTGAACTAGGATAGCATGTCAACCACCACTCCTTTTCCATTTATATTCACATGCAAACAAATGATGAAATCCTGGAGGACATAATTCTTAGCCAAGATGAAGGGTTTTGCCCATGGGGAATCCTGGTAGCAGCTACCGGAGAGGAAAGAAAAATAACTGCAGAAATCTCAGAGGCATTTAATTGTCAACTCCATCAGCAGCAGGATAATAGCAGCTCGTGCATGTCCCTGCTGTATTAATGAGACAAAATTTTCCAGGGTGTGAAAAGGTGTTCTTATTTTATTTATCAAAATCCACAGCTAAGCCCTGGAGACTTACTTAGCCAGAATCCCAGCTTCTGTTGAAGAATTTTCCTGTCTTTTTCTTAACCCTCTGTTTCTCCTATTTATCTGTATCTGTCAGTCTATCATCTGTATGTCTGTCTATTTATCCTTGCCTCCATATGTATGAGTATCACATAAATTACATATTATATTTGAATAGATAAACAAACACATTTATGTGGATATTTACCTCAAACCAGCCTCATGTAAGAGCTCACCATGAACTTGGTTGAGACGTCAGGACCCAGGAATGTTGATACTAATCCTTAGTCTTGAAAAAAAGATGGGTTTTGTATGTGCAACAGATGTGCAGATAAGTAGAGTATCCGGCACAAAGTGTGACAAACAGCAGCATATTTCGTCCCCTCTGCTTGGCCAAACTGAGATGGGGATGCAAGTGACCTAAGAGACACTCTTGGAGAGAGACAGCCCTGTCTGGTCTCTACACAGAGGAGAGATGTCATCCTATGCTTCCAAGACTCAAACGGGAATGTGGCCGAACATAGAGGACAGACATCCCAGCCCTGACTCTGGGAGACACTTTACCATTCTTGTCTCAGTGGAGGGAAAGTGTATCAGCCCCCAAGTGTGCCTTAGATTTTATTCTTTCTTCACTCCAAATGTCAGAAACAGAGGCTGGGAAGGTGGCTCAAGTGCTAAACTGCTTGTTGTACAAATCTGAGGACCCAAGTTTGGATTCTCAGTACCTACATAAAAACGCAAGTGAGGCAGTGTGTATCTGTTCCCAGCTATGGCTGTGGGGACTGGGGGATGCAGATCCATGGGAACTCACCAGGAAGCCAGACAAGCAAAATCAGTGAGCCTCAGATTAGTGAGACCATCCCTAAAGAAGGTAAGAAACAACTGAGGAAGGCAGCAGATGCCATCCTCTGGCACACACGGTGCCCCCTGCACCCCCGCCCCCTCTGTTAGAAACAAACACCGATTGTCTTCGTATCTACCAGTTATTTGAGAGTTCATAACCATAAGTAGCAGGAGGATGTGCCAGTGTCTAGTAAAAGGGTTAGAATGCAATATTTCACAGTTGCTCTCAGTTTCCCATAATGGATAATAATAGTTCATCACGTGAATATGGAGGCACATGGCACAGAATATCCACAAACTCCTAATTTTTGCTTAAAGGTTGGCAGAATCTTTAAATCTAAATATCACACAAATTTTTATTGTGAAAGTCATGACAGGAAAGATGTTCTCACACAATAGACAAGCTGGATTCCGGGTACTTACTGATAAAGAGATGAGAATCGAATTCTCTGGCTGTTTTATTTGTTTCTGTGGAAATGATTCTTTTTCTTTCATCTATTTAAATTGTGTTAGTCTAGACTAAAACCGAGGAGAAAATCATAAGGTCATAGAATAAAACAAAATATTATCCACATATGCTTACCACAGACTTGTCCCTTGAAGCATTAAAATGTCTTTCATTGATTTTTTTCTTTCTAACACTGTAAATACTGATTTGGAATTAAGTTTCCTTAAAGGATACAAATATCTGACATGTAAATTGCTATTATGCATAATATATACTAAGGTGTTATTATTTCAATATCCTTCTACAATTCCATCACAACTACAGAGGATTGCAACGAGGCACTTTTGTTTCCACATCTTGCACTGTGAGGTAATTTAAAGATGCACGACATCTTTGTCTTTCCTGTGAGGAGTGATAATCTGCCAGAGATGATGCACAGAGCAATAACCACACAGCAGTGCATCGAGAGGGGGGCTCCATCAAAGGTGCTTCCCTGTCTCTGTGGTTCACTCTTAGACATTGCTTTGTGACTCCTTCCTACAAATCTGTGGGAGAGAAATGAGTGGGTGATATTACACTGAATCTTCTAGCAAAGAGATAAGATTGGATCACCCAAGGGTACAATCAGGAAGTGAGAAATCTGTTTTCATTTTCTTTCTATACACCAATGTACACTTATGATCCAGAAGTGTGTGTGGTGATCAGATATATCACAGGATCAATAACCAGGAAGCTTTATTTGCTCCCGAAACACAGGTGAGTCATCTTCATGGAGCTGAGAGTGGCAGGAAAAGTCTGAGAAAGGGAGAGGTAAGACTAAGTAGAAAGGGCATTCAATTGCTTGCAACATATAGCACCCTGAGCGATATGGGGAGTCCCCAGGAAGAAACTGGGCAGTGACAGTTGAAAAGAAGAGAGTGTGCTATGGATTCTCTTTAATTCAACACTTCATTTAATGGAAATTGAGAGCTCCTGGCAGCATTGAAGCCTGACAATGATGACCCAACAAGTCATCAGGGAATAGCAACAGGGAAACATTCAAGGTCAAGGTAAAAGGATGACAAGGACGTATCACTCAGTGGGCCTTACTTAAGCACTAGAGAACCCTCATGACCAGGGACATCGCTCTGTTACTTGATCGCCTTTGCAGCATGCACAAAGTCCTGGGTTGGAACCCTAGGGCCTTTGAAATCAGGCATGGTTGCACAAGCCTAAACTCTTGATCATCACACTGCTGGGGATGCAGAGGCAGGTGGATTAGTAGTTTAAGGTCATTGGGAGACAGTAAGTTCACGGCAGGTAATAATACTACATGAGACTCTGCCCATAAATAAATAATTGATTTTTTTAGAGCAAGAGGTTAACATCATACAAAATATAAAACTCAAGCACACTAACTTCGAGTTGAGATACTTCCGCTGGACCATTCAAAATGCGACCTTCCACCCTAACCTCTTGGCTCTACTTTCCTGCATGCAGACGTCTGTCTGACACAGACTGTTACCATCTTATACACAAGAAGGGGTATAAAGCTCAGATGACATCATATAACTGGGCATCTCAAAAAGAAACAGTCACTAGAATCATTAAGACGCCTCTTCTACTATCAAATCACTAAGTCCTGAGAGAGGCAGTAACCTTGGCCCATGTGGGTCTTCTATTCACCCTTGAACTAGGGTATGTGAAAGCAATAAACTAACCCACAAATTCTGAGTGGGAATACCAATAGAACCTCGCTTCCTGCTGTCTATGCATCTTTGAAGATTAGCTCGAAATGTTTTATCTTCACTGTGAGACCCACTAGTGCTAGGAAACTCAAGCAACTGAGAGAAGAGATGTGAAAACACTCTAGTGCAGCATTTCTTGACCTGTTGGTCATGGCCTCTTTGGGGGGGTCACATATTAGATCTCCTGCATATCAGATATTTGCATGACAATTCACAACAGCAGCAAAATTATAGTTATGAAATAGCAATGAAATAATTTTATGGTGGGGGGTCACCATGACATCAGGAACTGTGCTGAAGGGTCACAGCATTAGGAAAGTTGAGAACCTCAGATCTAATGGTATGCTTTGTAGTAACTCAATAGCACCCTATTTTCACAGCTAGATACAAACCAATCCCTAATGATGGCTACAGACCATGCCAATATCAGTAGGGAAGATACCATTAACACATTTGGCTTTTTTGCTTAAGCAAATAAGGTATGCCAACTAAGCATCTCCTGACAGGCTTGTCCTCTGAGAAAGGGAAGATCTAACATGAGAAGTACCTCCGTCAATGTAGTGGGTATAGTTTTGGTGTGTGTCAGTCATCTAGATGAGATTGGTGGTGCTAGGTGCTATGGTCTGGTAATTATTGGTTTATGTGTGAACTCACTGAAAGTTGTTGTCTGTGGGAGTCTGCTACTATCAAGAAGTGGGCATTTCTTCCCAACATAGGAGGACTTTGAAGTCATCAGAACATCATGAATAGAAAGATGTTTAAAATAAGTAGGGTGTGACTTCTTCACAGCTTTGATCTGATTACTGGTGAGACAGACACAGACAAATCTCTTTGAGTTTGAGACTACCCTATCTACATAGTGAGTTCCATGCTGTCCAGGGTTACACAATACAGTGAGACTATGTCTCAAAAAATAATCACCAACAAAGAGAATACAACAGAGATAATCACAACCTTGGGACTTTACAGTGACTCAGGTAGTGAATACTCCTTATAAGCCAAAAATATTCTTTGTGACACAAACCAGAATGCTGTTTTGAGACCTTTGGAAGAATATGGTTTTCTGAATATGGTTCTCAAATTCCACAAAATTTACTGTGTAAAGGTCTTCTCTGTCGAAGGACAAAACAGCAATACGCACTACAGAGTGACTTTCAGAAGCACAATGGATCAAAACAGAGCAGATATAGATATTAGTAGCAGCAGAAGTGATTTAGAATAAAACAGAATATAAACAGTTCAAGAAATTCCATAAGCTGTAAGTCATCTCAGGATTGTAGGACAATTTATTAAGACTGTCTGGTCTTCCAAGAACACCATAGCTCCTCTCCAATAGGCAACATGGAACACGGTTTCACAGTGCACCAGATATAGGAGTATATTGTGTATTTCATGAGAACACACCAAAAATAACCCTCAGAAACTCTCTCCCTTTGCCCTAAAGAAGTACAAGTTATAGGTGCACAAGTTATTAAACTCTTACAGAAATGAAAGTCAGAGATGCTTAGCCCTTTAAAAGAACAGAAGCAAGAGGTCAAGCAGGGAGCACCCAATAATTTGGTTTATATAGTGTGACCTTAACCCATTTGCAATTTGCAAGCTCAGAAATGTTTCCACAGAATGTGAAGCTGTCAAAAGTGAGAGAAACGATATTGTGTTCAGAATCGCACGTTGAAGGAATGTCGTGTTCAGAATTGCGTGGCTTGTTTTCTCCCTTAGTGACAGGAGGAAAACATGTCCTTGTTAGTAAAACTGATGTGGTTACAAATGAGAAATGTGCCCTTTAATATTTCTCAAATTCAACTTCAACTTTTAATACTCTCTAGTTTTTTTCAGATCTATAAATGGGTCATAACTGATTATATTATATAAGAACCATTGAGTTGGCTTCTCCTATATTGGCATAATTTAAGAGACAGTAAGTACACTCAATAATTTGAAATGTTTCTTTAATATTCAAGTTAACATTCTGCTGCTAATGAGCTCCTTTTAAATTGCATAGTTCCTCAGAGAATACACTTAATATAGTCTCTCCTTGAGACTCTTGATATAACAGTTTGCATAGCTACATAGAGAGAGTTAGTTATCACAAACCCTGTAGGGAGGAGAGGTCCCAAAGAAATCTGAGCCCAGGGAAAACAGCATAACACATATTCTTGTTTTGTTTCAGATTTATCTTCATTGAGAGTACGCATGGTTGATATTCTCTGCAAAGCTGTGAGTGTTCTTCTAGCCTTTAAATTGAAGCTGTCCAAGGATATCCTTGAAAGAGAGTGTCAGCAAACTAAAGCTATTTGTAAGCCATACATTTCAGAAAATTGGTATGTACCTGTTATTTCCCATCAGTAGTCCAAGAGGAATAAGAAACATGCTCAAGAAAGAATTTTTGTTCTGATAAGAACAAGGTTAAAATAAGCCCACAGAGGTGTCCTAGTCAGTCTCCCGGGTGAAGCAGTAACAAAGACATGCTATCATTGTCACTCTCCACCTTATCCCTCTGAGACAAGTCTATTACTGAACCTGGAGAGAGATTGGCAGCCAGCAGTTCCCAGCAATTCTCCTGTCTCTCTGCCTCCCATGGTGCTAGAGTTACAGGTGCCTGTATCTGCTCCTGGCTTTTTTCCCCAATGGGAGCTGGGACATCTAACTCGGGTCTGCATGCTTGCACAGTAAAGACTTTTACCCACCAATCCATCTCCCTAGCTCATAATAAGATAATTTACATGATTTTAAAAACATCTAATAATAGAACCTTTGTTGTACTGTAGTGATGTAGAAGTTGTTGGTGCCGTGTGATGAACCATGCACATAACACACAGGCTTCTACTTTGCTATCGTGCCTACCTCACACACCACAGATGGCACGACATGAGGATAACTAGCAGCATCTGGCACCTTTGTAAATAAGATAGCCTATAATAATTGTCTTCATTAGGGTTTCTATTGCTGCAGTGAAGCACTATGACCAAAAATACAAGTTGAGGAGGAAAGAGTTTATTTGGCTTACACTTCCATTATCACTGCTCTTCACTGAAGGAAGTCAGAACCAGAAGTCAGCTTGTTTCCTTATAGAACCCAGGACTACCAGCTCAGGGATGACCCCAAGCACAACGGGCTGGGCTTTCTTCTATATCAATCATTAACTAAGAAAAATGGCTTACGCCTGGATCTTATGGAGGTGATTTCTCAATTGAGATTCCCTTCTTGCAGATGAATCTAGCTTCTGTCCAATTGACTTAAAACTAGGGAGGATGGTAATACTCTATTTTCAGAGCATTAGTTAAAGACAACAAAGAAGAAGAAACGAGCAGAGATGAGAATGTACAGGGTTGGAAAAATGGTTAGCTTCTTTGTCAAGAAGCTAGAGCTATATTATAAATGGGGAGAATTTACAGGAAGAATGCATACATCTTTCCATGCCGAGAAAACCATAATTATTCACTAAAGAAAGAATACTGTTAGGCATTAGAGAAAAGTATTCACTGTGTAGTTTGAAGAATTGAGTATCTAGGCTTACTTCATATCAAGCCTATCTTGATGTTTTTTCTTCATCAGTCTGATTAGCACCCCAGATATTCCACTAGATTTTGTTCCGCATTGTGGTTTCAAGCAAATTACAGCAGAGAAATTAAATTGACCACCGCAGAACTTGTAGGGATCATAATTGAAGTACAGCATTAAAATTTACCCTCCCCCCCCCCTGAAGCCTCCGGAGAAGGACTCTGGCTCTTAGCCTGTCTAAGGAAAAGCGTGCTTAACAAGTCAGATGAGGATGTAAGAAGTTCCTGGCTTGTGAATGACGGATGTAGGGAGAGGTTTGTCATGTGAGAGTGCTGGTGTGATGTCATCATGAGTAGCGGCATGAAACTGCAGTGGACATCATGCTTAGATGGTGCATCTGTAGCACAGCCTTCAGGAAGAGAGGTAATAAGACAGAAAGTGCTGGGTTACTCCACTTGTAATCTGTTTATACAAATAAGACTACCCCAGGACGCCTTGTCATGGCTTTTTATATAACTAGAGTTTGTACAAAAATCCTCATTTCAAATAACCTTAAAGGTTTTTTTTAAGTATTTATGTCCACAGACTGGGGTTTACTTTACATCTGCTCTCCTGTGTCTGGCTGATAACTACAGTGCTTAGTCTTGGTCTTGGAAATGTAGTTATTTTGGAGACTAGATTTTGTCGTAAGAATCGAGCTGGAGTATCAGTGCTGCAGATACCTCGCATAACTGCCTTCAGAAAGCATATGCAAATTAACTCTGGACTTGACTCTAAAATGAGAAGAAACTCTGTTCTATCCTGCACCTTGTAGATATGATAAATCTTAATGAAAAATAATCTCCACAAACCATGGGTGTAAAAACTACCTATAATTTATTTACATAAAGTTAAATATCAAATGTATTCTCCCAAAAGATGCCGAAGTAAAGGTCAGTGGAAAATTATTCCCTGATGAAAAGAAAACGTTGGAAGAAAGGCAATAAATCATATTATTGTCCTAAACACTTGAGGCCAAAATAATCCATGTTATGTACATTATAAAGAGATATAAATCACAAATAGTTATACAATTTGAGGACAAATGGCTCCTTCCCCAAAAGTAAAGATTCAAGTGTTCATGGACTATGTGAGTGTGAAATCCAAGCTAGGCACATCAGGGACAACTGGACTCTACTGCACAATATCCAGGTCACTTACAGAGGACTGAAGGTCAAAGTTTTCTGAAAAATCATCTCTTCAGCTGTCAGCTGAGAACTGAAAGCATCACCCCAAAAAGACTTCTCCTTCTAGTGTTCTCAGTTCTTTCTTTCCTTCTTCCTTCCTTCCTTCCTTCCTTCCTTCCTTCCTTCCTTCCTTCCTTCCTTTCTTTCTTTCTTTCTTTCTTTTTTTCTTTCTTTTGGACCTGACTTGTTTGTGTTGCTTTAAAATGTGTTGGTTGCTTCCAAGAGCAAGCCTAGTAACCCATGGACCAGATTGGGTTGTGAGAGAAGAGAAAGACAGTGGCCCAGCCTTGCACTTTATGTAACGCCATTTTCAGACACTGTTTGACTCCCCTGTGAGTCCCTAAGCATGAGTCCCAGCACGTGTCTCCTGCAAGGAGTATCAGCTACATTGTGGAAAAAAAAAAAAAAAAAAGCTTAAATAAGAATAGGTAACTATTTGTCTGGAAATACAAAATCAGTTTGAGTTTCTAAACAAGAAATGCCAGGTAGGCAAATATCTTAAGGGGCACAGGTGTAAAGTGAGGAGATTTACCAGAATCAGAAGTCTGTGTAATGGGTGAGAAGCCCAGGAACTAAGACATGAAAAGTCCTGATATTTCAGTGCCCTTTGTAATAGAGGTAAGAAGGAAATTTGAACATGCTATTGAATTATAAAATAAAGGAATGATATTCACAAGCAGCACAAATGCATAATAATACATAAGAAAATACAACGATTAAGATTTAGGACTCTTTGCACAGGGTTCTGAGTTAAACCGTCTGTCACTATTGCTGTCAGATAATCCCCACAAAAAGAAAATGACAGAGGAAAAACAGTTTGCAAAAATGGTCTTAGCGTCTACCTCTTTATGGTAGGCTTCAATGCTTTTAATCCTGAAACTCAGATGACACCTAAACGTTCACCCTAAAGTTGTTTCTCATTATCTAACCTTAGTACTTTCATCTATAATTTTTGGGACTAGTCTGGATTTCTATGTACTAGGGTCTTGTGAACTTCCTGTTTACAATGGTTCTGTTTGACTTAAAAATATTTTTATGTATGCTAAGCACATGTCATATGTTTTATTAAGTTTCTCCCATTGCATTTGAAGTGCATATACTTCATCCATGACTTAATTACACACACACACACACACACACACACATACACACACATGCGCACACACACACACACACATACACATATGCATATATGTATATAAAGTTCTTATATAGAAATATTATTTAAAAAAACTAATCAATACTCCCAATATGGAAACAAAATTCTTTTACTATTTTTTGACTTTACATTGATTCTTTGTGAACTTCACACCATGCACCCCAATCTCACTCATCTCCCTTCCCCTTGCACTCACCCTCCACACTTGCAACCTCCCCAACAACAGTGGAAAGCTCACTTTCCTCACTGTGGAAGCTGTAGTGTTTCACAGCGTGTCCCGCAGTATACCCTTCTGTTCCACTTCTTTGCTTACAAATATTCATTGCAATGACTTCTTGGTCTGGTTTGAGGCCTCTGGCTTCTGCTGCTCTGTCAATATTAGAACCTCGCTGGAACTTTTCTCAGATATATCCAGTTATTGCCTTGTGTCATGGAGATCCTATAGTTTTGAATTTGTAGAACCAACACCTTTATACACTCTAGAAGTTTATCAATGGGGTAGCTGTTGGGAGGTCCAACTCAAAGCCCTGGGTCTGGGTCTGGGCCTGAGAAGAATCTGAGTCAGTCCAAAAGCTCTCCTGCACCCGCACCACCAGGGCATGCTCGCCTGCCCTGCTCCAGCTGGCCCATCCAGTGCTGTAGCCAGCAAGGGACAGAGCCAGCCCTTCTACTCCTGTGCCCTCTGTGCTGGCTTGTCAGTGCCCATGCCATCAGGGCCATCTCTACTGTGCTGTCCAGGTGATGTTCAGGGCCCGCTCTCCTGAGTGTTGCAGCAGGTAATGACCTGGGCCAACTCTTCTACAACCAGGGCCTATACCTGATGCAACCCTGAGGGCAGCTCACATAGGTTTTGGAGGATAAGGGAGGGGAAGAGGGCATCTCTCTTTCATCCAAGTCACTGCACAGCAGACAAGAGACAAGGTCAGCTCTCCGGCACTGCCCAGACCAGGTGCAGGGCCCAGTCTCTGGAGTGCTGCAGCAGGTGAGGGGCAGGACCAGCTCTTCTGTTCTCATGACCCCAGGGCCAGCTCTCTTGACTAATGTAGGCAGCAAGGGGCAAGAGTGAGGTTTCTTATTTAAAATTCTCAGGAACATAAGTGGGCCTTCAAATCTTATTCGGTTCTTCAAGGGATTCTTTTCTCTCTCTCTCTCTCTCTCTCTCTCTCTCTCTCTCTCTCTCTCTCTCTCTCTCTCTTCCTCTCTCTTCCTCCCTCCCTCCCTCCTCTCTCTCTCTCTCTCTCTCTCTCTCTCTCTCTCTCTCTCTCTCTCTCTTTCTCTCTCTCTGTTCCTTCTTCTCTCAATTGCCCTCTATCACTATTCCTTGCTGCTGTGTTCTCTAGGTGGAATAATTTTTAGTGATTTAATACTCAAAGCCAATGCTTTTTAAAGATGCCATTTTCCCACTTGTGCTCTCATCTTGCTCATGATGTCTTACACTTTTTCTCACGTCCACTGTTGCTGAGGAAGTTATGGGGGTCAGTGTTCTGGAACAGAGCGTGCCCTGTGTTAGGGACTCTGGGATTCCTCGCGGGGTAGCTCTCTCTCTGCCTTGGAGACAGTCTTCAGACTGAATGCTGGCCCTGCTGTGTGGAGGTTTTATATTCTTCCTCTGTTTTGAGAAGAAATTTATCCCCAGATGACACTCCAAATACCGGCAATTGTCATTTCCAGCTTACAAAAAAAAAAAAAAAATCTTCAGACTCAAGCCAAAATGGATTCAGGGAGTTAGTTTGTGTTCTAGAGAAAATGGGTGTGTCTTGTGTCTTTTGCTGAAAGGCAAATTGAATTTAGCCTTCTAATTTCTGTCTCAATTCCAGTGATTTTTTTTTGTGCACAAATATTTAGCCCTATATAGTGAATATATTTACCTTACTTTATTTTGGAATTGGTCCGTGTTTATTTTCACGTTCAGCTGTATGTTTGAGCAGATGGCCGAGTGCTGTGAGTATATGCTGCTCTTTTGGCTGGAAGTCTAATATTTTCAGAAATAATGATGCACGTTAGGGATGTAAAAAGCATGGAAAAGTATGGCTTTTGAAAAGAATCTTAAAATTGCCCTTGGCTTTTGATTAAACCTACAAAGAAGTGGCTTGCTTCTATTATTATGCAGATTAATGGTCTGGTAGACTCAACAATGCTTCATTAGCAAGCCTGGTCCACTAAATGTACTGAAGGAAATATAATAGGTAGGCATTTGAAGTATTGCCCAGCTTATTTTTAATTTTTTGATCTTGAATATTAAATAGCTCAAGAGACCAAATTTAAGTAAATGTTCCTTTGGTATACCCGAGAAATAATTTTATTCATAAGCTCATTCATAAATATAAACTTATGTTTTATATTTCAATGATATAGTAAATAAAATTTCCCTCATTCACACAACTCACACTTACAATCATTCACTTTAAAACACCTGGATAATCACATTATTTTAGTTCTTGCCACCTACTTCGAATTTAGCTAAAGTTTTAATATCTGTAGCACAATAAGAGCTAAGTTTTATGAGTCACTCAAAAAATGGCCATGAAAGCAAGTGTGAGGTTGTTTAATTTTAGGGCAATGAGTTTCTATTAGCTAATAATGGATTTCATCAAATAATTAAAAAGAAGGGTGGTGGCCAATGCTGGCCAACTGTATTATCTGTTGTCTGTTGAGGGTAAAAGATGTCTAAGTCATTCTGGAGTGTAAACTATGCTGTGACTGTAGCATGCATCATTTCAAACTTTCTCCCTGAGTCAGTTGTCACACGAGCGGATGACAGACAGCGACATGATAGATGAAAGAGAGTTATGCTAGAGGTGCCTCTGATTGTCAGCAGAATGAGCAGATATCTGTCTTCCGGGAGATAGCAGGTTAGGAAAATCAGCCAATGGAACACCTTCACCAGAAATAAAAATTACAATGGGAATATTAGCTGATTAAAATCCCAAGTCAAAAGATATGTAGCTTCCAAGATGGAACAGCAATTATAAATGAAAGGCCGTGGCCTTCTCTGTCATGCTTTCTAACATATTTTCACTCTGGGACAATTCTGGAACCTTTAGACATATGACAAAATTATCTTTCTTAGTTAACCAATGAATCGTTAGAAAGGCACAGGTGTGTAAAACACTCTGAACCGGGGTCCATGATGTGCTGTGTAGCTTCCCTGTGTGTTGAACTTTCTGGAATTAATTCTTAGAAAATGGAAATGAAATAGTTGACTTCCTGAGAGCACTGTAATTCTCAGGATGTCAAATGAATGGAATCACTAGTGTAAGCCCTAGGGGTGAGCGGGGCGGTACACACATGTCAGCAGGGGCACAGATACTTTCTCTCCCCAGCCCTACAAACACCTAACAAATGAGCTGCAGAAGCACCACAGACCAGAAGCTGCTCCAAACAGACTCCTTAAACCATGAGCCGTCAAACTGAGAAGACTAAAGGGACTTTGCTAACTAAGAAATAAAACAGCTTGTCTCCCTGTCTCCTGTACTTTTCTACAGACTCTCCTTGCCCTTCACCCTAACAGCAAAGACAAATGTGTGGAACCAGGAGGGAATAAAGCAGGGACCATGGAATGCTGATGGGCCTGTGAAATCAGAAGGAGCCTGGAGGCCGCGCAGGCAGGAGAGCCCATGACATTCTATTTGCTAAAATCTGCAGGTAGCAAAGGCTCAGTTGACAGCTTTCCATAATTCTCTTATGGTTTGTTTTCCTGATGTATTTTGAATATCATTACTGTGCCACGACAGAAATGAAGTTATAATATATTCCCCCTCCTTTCCTGTTTCTTTCTTTTCTTTTTTGACAAGTAGTAAAAACTTTCCACATTGTCTCACTAGAATTGGGCAGGAGCTAGAATTTGTTCTCTCTTCACCATACCTCAATGTAGTTACTCTTCCACGCATTTAGCTACTTGGAGAGCTGGCTAGGGACGGCAGCCAAGTTCACGCACAGAATTTGGCACCTCTCCGTTATGTCAGGATTCCCTCCTCACTTTCTCGATGCCGAATTTATCTAGACCCTTGTGCCCATTTCTCAAGCCAGTAAGAAATGTATTCGTCCCTAGCAGGGACTGTCTCTGACTTTGTTGATCACCTTTGGATCCCAGTCCCTGTCCCCTAACGGGTTTGCCTTGCTTAGCCACAGTAGGAGAAGATGTGCCTAGTCCAACTCCAACTTGATATGCTAAGAGGTTGATATCCAAGGGAAGTCCCCCTTTTCTGAGAAGACAGTGAGGACAGGAGGATGGGGAAAGGGAAACTCAGAGAGAGGGACAGGGAGGAGAAGATGGAGGAGAAGCTATAATCACCGCTTAAAGTAAATAAAGAAAAAGCTGTGTTTATCCAAGGTCCAGGCATAGCTGAGTGATGTTTAGTTTCTCCTTACCTGCATTTCTGTTCACTGTCTTGGACCATTTGGATGCTTAGCCCTCCACACACGGATTATCTGAACGAGAGACCCAAGCAAGCAGATTCCTGCACTTCTCATGAATTCCCGTGCTCTATGTTATCCCAAAGACTGTGAAAGATGCATTCGATCATTCTGTTTACTTTGCTTTTTTCTTATAATAATAAGTACTCATCAAGTAAAATCATATGCTAGATGTTGCTTTGACATTTGTTACTTCTAATAATTCTTTTATTTTTATTTTATTCTTAATCAGCTCAAGAATCAACAGATTTTGTTTTACTATGGCATTTTTATAAAACTTTTTTTTTTGGTTGATTCCCCCCTTATTTGCTCCTCTCCTCAGTCTCCTTTCCACCTGTTCCTCCTTCCACCCTCTGCCCTCCGCCCTCTGTCCACTGCCTCCACCCCTGCTCTGTCCTTCCCCCTCAGTATTCCCTTTCCAGCTTTCGTGTCACATGTTCAATTACCCTTCCCATTCCCCTTCATTAAAGCTCCTTCTTCCACTGTCCCAGAGTCCTTCTAACTTCCTGACCTCTACCCCTTTTCACTTCCACAAATAAACACCATAAACATTGGAAGCTGAGATCTGCATATGAGAGGGAAGATGGAGTACTTGTCTTCCTGAGCCCTGTTTACTCTGATGTAATACTTTCCAGTTCCATGTATCTTCTGCAATTCTACTATATTATATTTTTAGGGTTGAAAAGAATTTTAATTGCGTATGTGTACATTTTTTCTATGTATCCATCAGTTGGGGTACATATAAGTTGATTATATTCCCTTGCTCTTGTACAAACAAAAGTAATAGATGTGGATTTGAAAGTATCTATATGGTGGTTGTCTTAGTTAGGGTTTAAATGCTGTGAAGAGACACAATGACCACAGAAACTCTCATAAAGATGTGTATAATTGGGGCTGGCAGCAGTTCAGAAGTTTAGACTGTTATCATCAGAGTGTAAAGTATGGCAGCATGTGGGTAGATATGGTGCTGGAGAAGGAGCTGAGAGTTCTACATCCAGACTGACAAGTAGCTGGAAGAGAGGGTGACCGGGCTTGAGCATTTGAAACCTCAAAGTCCACCTCTAGGAATACATTTCCTCCAACAAAGCCACACCTACTTCAGCAAGGCCATACCTCCTAATATTGCTACTCCCTGGTGCTCAGGCCTTCAAATCTATGAGTCTCTGGGGCCTTGTTCTTATTCAAACCACCACAGTAGTAAACAGAGTTCTTTGGCATATCCTCAAAAGTGTCATAACTGGGTAATAGTGAAGATTTACTTTTAGTTTTGTGGGACATCTCCACAGTGATGTCTGCAGTTGCTTCCCCAGTTTATACCCAGCAGTGTAGTCACCAGCAGTAAACACAGTCTCCTATTTCTTTTCATTACTTTGCTTGCTCCCACCCCATTCACAAATACACAGGTTGGCTCTAGTGTGTAACCTCTTAATTTTCCTCAGTAAATATGCTGCAGAGTAGATTCTAAACATTCACATAGTTATCATAAATTGATACACTTTGGAATCTGTTTTTTCATTTTTGTAACAGTTTTAGATTGTCTACATCAGATGAGAACAAAGGGCTTTAACCTTTGCAAGCTTAGCATTCTAGAACAGTAACTGCACTCAAAAATGCATCTCACTGGAACTATTCATATTGTTAATTTTCTCTCCACTAATGCTCAGTATTGTAATCTACTAAGTTATTTCATTCCAATAGCTTTCCATTAAAGTATTTAAAATAGTTCTCTGGCACAACCCACTAATTCGAAAGGAAACCCTTTTGAAAATTTTTTACTTTAAAAACGTATACATTTTAATTAAAAAAGAATTACATCATTAACCCACTTCCCTTTCCTTTCTCCAGTCCGTCCCAGATGTATTTCCCCAACTCCTTCCTTGCCCTTCACTCTCAAATTGATAACGTCTTTATTATTATTGTTACATATGTGCATATATGTACATATGTGTACACACAGAGATAAGTACAACCTGCTGAGTTCATTTTTGCTATTTGTGTGTTTATAGTGTCAGGGCTGACAGTTTTGCATTGGGAAATCAGTTAGGGAGCGTATCCCTGGCAGAACAAAGTTCTCCTCCTCCCGGGAGTTGTTATTTGCCTTTAGTTCTTTGTCTAGAAGTGGGACCCCCTGAAAATCCCTCCTTCCATGTTAATATGCTCACTGAGGCTGGCTTCCCACAGCATTGTGTCCAGTTGTGTTTTTCCATGATGATCTCCTAAAGAAGAGCTACTTTAATGAAGGGTAGTGGCTACACTGATCTGTAGGTGTAAAGATAAGATTCAGAAGGTATTAAGGAGTTATGCTGGTCCAGAAAAATGAGTAGATTCTTTTCTAGAGCCTATCTCCTCACTAGCCTCAGGAAATTGGCTAGGCTTCTAGTACCAAGGATGGTTTTGGTTTTTCTTCTATGAGTGAACCTAAGTTCAGTTAAACAGCTGGTACCCATTATGCCTACTTATTGTACCCCTTACACCTACTTTATCACTCTGGTCAATATTTTTGGTTAACATTTGTTGCACTCAGGTAGTATTGAGGTTTGGTCTGTTAATATGTATTGTAATGCTAAGTGCAGGCCCCCAAGACCTGGTTGCCCCAGAGATGAGAGTCCACACATAGACCCAAGCGACACTATGTGACCTTGCCCCTAAGTTATTTTTAATTGATAAATAAAGATGCCTACAGAATATATATATGGACAGAATTGAAACAGGCAGTACTCAATGTTCCTGGCTGGAGTTGGGGAGACAATGAAGAAGAAACCAGGGAAGTATAGGACCATAATGGAGGTGGGGGTGGTGTTGGGAGATGTTTAGCAGAATACAGTTGATGTGAAGCAAGAATCATCAAAATGGGAGGGGGTGCCAACCTGGGAGGGAGAAAGAGGTCAATGCAGAAGGAGACAAAGAATCCAGGGACAAATAACATCAACATTGATAAGACCTTGAAGAATCATAATTTGTATATTTATCTAAAATTAAACACAATATATTCAAATGTATGTATATTAAGAAAAATATTATCAAAAACAAACAAACAAACAAAAACTTCTGTTTAAACAAAGCTTTAAGAGAGCTCATGGTTTTCGTAATTTTACTGCAGATAGTAGAACTAGGGTCACATGATCCCGACAATAGGTTCTGAATGGAGAGTCAGACATGGATATTTTGGTCAGCTCTATATTTCACTATTAGTTTCAATATCTGAGTGTGTGTGTGTGTGTGTGTGTGTGTGTGTGCAGTGTTTCTCACTGTTGTATTGCCTCATAGCCAAGGAATTCACATGTGGCACTGCCTGATTTTGTGGACATGTCTCCTGTGGCCTTACTACAAGTGTTGATTTAAATGTCTCTTAGTGGACCAACTCCCAAAGGGAGAATTTTCTAAACTGTAAAGGAAAGTCTTCAGTAGAGGCAGACAAGACACTTTGGCTTCTGAGCATTTCTCAAAGTTGAAGTATCCAGTAAATTAGCAATGGGGAATTAGAGAGCCAGGATCTAGAGTCTCTTGGCAGGCCTGTCCATCATGACCACAGACTCTGTCACTTTCGGTGTGTGGGTTGAGCACTAGATAAATGGACAAAGCCTCAGATTTTTCCTGTTTAAGTCAGACACCCTGACATCGCCACTGAGATTCACTGAAAAGGTTCACGCGAAACTGCATAAAGTCGTATTTTTGAGATATTGTAGATACTGACGGAAAGATAGCACCATGCTAGACTTTGAAGAGTTGATTAATGTCTCCAGAGACAGTGACCTATCAGAATTACAGGACAATACAACTTACATTTTCTACTTTTCACTTCAATTGGAATCACTACTTAGAGCATCTCCTGAAATGTATTACATTTTTCCCAGTTTTGTTTTCTTGGTAAATATTGGTTTTGTTTTGTCTTGTCTTGTGTTGGTTTTGTTATTAGCTAGTTGACTTGCTTAGCTGGAGAACTACATAGGGAATGTGTGTTCCCCCTCGGGTACCAAGGGCTCAGAGCCACAGGAGAGAACTATGGCTTTCAGACGGGGTCCTCCCTGTGGCTTTTGGACATTCTCAGGCTTCTCATAAGTCTTTGAGGAAACTGCAGGAAGTTCTTCAACAGGTTTCTCCTGTAGCCCTGTGAGTTTTGTCACCTTCCTCCAATAGAATTCCAGTTCCAAGTTTCTCTCTCTGGTTAAAAAAAACAAAAATGAAGAAGGCAGAAAGGAGGGGGGAATAATTTTGTCAAATTCAGAATCAGGGGGATGTAGAAAGTTATCCAAAGAATAAAAGACACATAAGTCTATTTCTATGTGTATAAATCCACTTGCTTTCAATTTGTGCAGCTAAATTACCTTCTGAAGAATGAGACTCCTCTTTCATGTATTCTCAAATGTGGGCTCTGCATATAAACAGGTAATTTTCTTGTTGACATGAAACACCGATGGTGAGTCCCAGGAGTTATCAGGATTTCTATGAGAGTATTTTAGGTAAAGAATAAATTGAATGTATTTTAAAGTTAAGTGTATGAAAGGATGTGCTGGTGAACTGAGCTTATGTTCATTGTGGAGAAGAGAGAGGCTTTCTAGTGAGCTTGGGGGTTCAGAGGGGGGGAAGTGAGAAGCTTCCAGTAGAAGAGCTTCTCTATAGCAGGTGTGAAATAGAATATAGGTGTTCTCTGACCCACTTACACCAGTAATACCACATCAGGCGTAGGAGAAACTGTAGGTGAGATCTGGCCTGCTCACATCAGAAATACTGCAGCAGGTGTGGAATAGAACATAGTGGGCTCTGACCCACTCACATCAGGAATACTACAGCATGTATATGTTGAAGAAATATTAAAGAAAAACAAAGAGAGACTAACAGGCTTCCCGCACTATTGCCAGCAACTCTCAGCCCCAGTATGGTCCCGTAACCGTTGCCCCTATCTACCCGCCACAGCAGCTGGTCATGGTATTCCCAGGTCCTGTTCCCTTTTCTCTGGAGCTGCTACCCTAATCCCCCTGTGGTTGGTGGTCCCACATTCCAGTAACCCTGTAGGAGGGTGTTCTCATCTTGGCAGACCCTCTGGACTGGGATCCTGAGATGTCTCCACCCAACTTGTTAATTTCCCTTGGCATGGTCGCTGTCATGCCAGCCCCATTTAATGATGGCCCGCCTTGAGGTTTGATATCTCAATACCCAGTATCCAGGTAAAAACCAAAATTCTTGAAGCTTATAGTTAATCAGTCAGATTTCTATATCAACAACTCTCAATTCATGAGCTATCCACACAATAATTTCAAGGCCAATTGATAATGGTACAAGCTCCTCACCCAGAATAGACAAGTTATCCCACTCATTCTATCCCTATATGAAATCATATCTACCTTTGGCTATTTAAAGCCACAGTGGTTCAGGATCTTTTTCCTGTCCGCCCCCATCTTGATTCTCCTTCCTCTCTCTAGTCACCCCGTCTCTCTGCAACTCTTAGCTCCGCCTCCCTTTTCCCTGTCCAATCACAGGCCCCCTGCTGCACTAATATTTTAATGTAATTGGACAGGGAAAATCCTACCCCATGTGTAGACTTAGACTACAGGTGTGAGACTTGCTCACTTCAAGGCTACTTCAGCAGGTGTAGGGTAGAATACAGTGTGCTCTGACCCACTCACATCAGGACTATGGTAGCATGTGTGGGATAGAATAGAGGTGAGATCTGACCCCATCACATTAAGAAGACTACAGCAGGAGTAGGATAGAATACAGGTGTGTTCTGGCTTGCACATACCAGGAATACTGCGAATATGAGGAATACGTTTGTTGTCGTAGGTTCAAAATTAGCTTATTTTCTGAGGAAAAACAACCAGCCATGACCTTAGAATATGAATTATGTGAAATAAACCAGGCTCGGAAAGACAAATGCCACATAAGCAGTAGTATTTGGGTGAGATGAGGGAGGAGGGTCAGAGAAAGGTTGGACAATGTATGCTGTGCTATAGTGAGGAGAAATGGTCGTCCCTTGCATAGTAGGATGATGAAGGGGAGGAAAGCACAGAATATCCCAAGTGGGTATAACATGCTTTTGCATGCTTCCATGACAAATAAAAGATAAATGCCTTAAGAGTTTAGCCCAAGGTGGACATTATGTACATTTGATTAAGAATATATTATCCCATAAATATGTATATTTTAATGTATAAATTAAAACACAAAAGAAGAATGTTGGAAATTCTTTTAAAGAACATAAATTCCTAAGTAAACAATACTGATAGTGTCATAAGCGTGAATAACACCATTCTTATTTGTAAATTTAAATCTGAGACATTTTTTCTTAACATGCGTTAAATCTACTCTTAACTAAACTGATTTGAAAACATAGCTTCAGGGCTGGACAGATGGCTCAGTGGTTAAGAGCATGGAGTGCTCTTCCAGAGGTTCTGAATTCAATTCCCAGCAGCCACATGGTGGCTCACAACCATCTGTAATGGGTCTGATGCCCTCTTCTGGTGTGTCGGAAAAGAGCAATGGTGCACTAATACATAAAACAAATCTTTAAAAAGAAAAGGAAACATAACTTCAGGCCAGTTAAGGAGGAGGCTGTCTCTGCAAAGCTCACACAAACAGAGTTCCACACTTGTGATTTCCTCCCGCTCTTTCCCTTCCCTCACCCAGAAAATATCTTCATGTCATGTACTCTGGCTCTGCTTTGGCCATTTTTGAAATTTTTATGAGGACAATCATAGAGCAGGTTTCCCAAGGTGCTTTTTCCATTTTGTGCTGTGAGGTTATCTTAGGTTATGTTTTTCTGTGTGCACATTGATGATAATTGTTAAGTAGCATCTCACAATTTAAAGGAATAGCCTGTTTTATTTAGACATCTACTTTTGATGGCCCATTTAGGTAGTTTCATATATTCCCCATTATAAATGATATAACTGTGAAATTCTTATTTATCTTTCAGTGTTCACTTTGAATGCATTTTAGACTGCTTGTAAACTTGTCAGCAGGAAAACACATTCATGTGGTCAGATTTCTCCCCAGTTTTCAACGGATATTTTATATCTTAGTTTCCCAACCTCAGTCTTAAAGATATTTTGACGCACAAAGCCATCTCTAGAAAAAGGCTGCCATGTAATAATTTTTAGAGGAGTCTTGCCTTCTACCCAGTACATGACCAGTTCTCTCCCCTAGCTTGTAGTAACCACTGAGATCTCTAGAAAGTACCCTCTCAGGAAGGCAAAATCCTTCCTCCTCTTGCTACAAGAAGCAAACATGAATCCACTGTATGTACTTTATCAATTTAAGCAACTTGAAATGTTTTATCTCTGTTTATCTTCCTTTCATGTTTGATATGATTATTGTTACCTATTTTTGAGACTTCTTAAATTCATTTTATTGACTCAGTATTTATTTTTAATTGAAATATTTTCATATTTCTATTATGTCCTGTCCTCTCCCATTACTACCTAGTTTTAAGAAAGGATAACCTACCAGGAAAGTTTTTTGTAACAAACCACCAGACAAAGCTATGGTTAGATTTTTAGCTTCCATCAATATGAAAATGACCTTTGGGTTGCCAGGTCCTGCTTGTCCCTGCGGAAGGGATGGAGTGACATGGCTTCCTGCCACTGGAACAGAGCCAACAGGGCACGGGCTTCCACAAGTGTTGACGGTTGCTGGGCATGAGGCTTGTTTGTATAAAAGATATGTATTTTACTTCATGTTCCTCCTTCAGGAAATATTCTCCCCGCCAAGGTTATTTTGGAATGTCCTCTCTGCCAAGGTTATGATTCCATGATAATCAGAGACAACATGAGTCCAGAAGGCAAGGGTGTGTTTAATGTTTCAGCAAAATGGTAAGTGATGAGACCTTCAGGACAGCCCCTAAGCCTGTGAGAAAACCTCTGTAAACATGAGTTCAAAAATATATAATTTCTCACTTATGCAAAATATAATAAGCAATATGTATTGTATAAAGAGCTTCATGGGCCTAAAAGAACAAAGGCAGCTGCACTATAAGCCAGCTTGTCAGAAAGATACTAAAGAAGGAGATAAAGAGATTTAGGGAGTACTGATCACAGGGCAAGATCCCACCCAGGTAAGTTAATTGTTTGTGCTTACAAAGGTAGGCAGATTCCTGAGTTCAAGGTCAACCTGGGACAGAGTAAGTTTAGGTTCAGGCCCAGGTGTAGTGGAAATGGTAATTTCAAGACAGGATCTTACCCAGCTAAACTTACTGTCTATGCTTACAAAAGCAGGCAGATCTCTGAATTCATTTGCAATGTTAAGGAAAAAAAAGGAAGGAAAAAGAATGTGCTTGATGTCTTTTTCTAAGAATCATGGAGCTGAGGTCATGGAATGCTGATTCATGGAATAATCAAAAGGGAATGTGGAGTACAGCTAAATTGATAAGTAAATAAAAGGCTGGGCTTTGGTCTGTGAGATTTGAGCTGTCTGGAAGCTGTCTGGAGCTCTCCAGAAAAAGCTGTCTCAAGCAGAACGCGGACTGTCAGATTGTACCCATGATTGACTTTGAGTCATTCTTTTGTCTTTTCACTGCTTTCAAATACTCCTTCTCTCAGGAATCCCTCTCCAAGCCCAGGCTGGTCTTTGGCAGTGGATAACTTCCAACCTGCTGATTTTAGACATGATCATACATTTTAATCATAGTTCTGAGTGAGTCCCTGAAAGTTTACATAAATTACAAACCATTCTTCTACTGAGGAACCTACTTGTTACTGACGTATCAGTTCTCTCATTGTATTGCGTGTGCATCACTAGTGCATGACTCCTTTGTTAAAATATTTTTCCACATTCATTGTATAGTTTATGGCTTCTTGAAATGTATTTCTCATTTTCAGGATGGCACTTTTAAATATCAAGGAAAATAATTATTCCTATTTCATGATCATACATCACTATAATGAGGAAATTTTTCTCATTTCAAGTCAAGAACTAGTTCTAAGAATGCCATCTATATGTCAAGTACTGTGCTGGAGATGTTAACATGTAAAAAATGGCATAGTAGGCTCTATACTACCATGATGGTCAACAGAAGAGAATATATATTCTGCCAGGAATGAGGTGTTTTGATTTTAGTAACATAACATTCTGTTTATTTTACCATTCATTCACTCGTTTATCATTTCTGTAAAGTATTTATTTGATAAAGATTAAATGCACCCTAATTGTATAATATGGTGATTTATAGACCTATTGATTACATAATGATTACCCAATCAAATTAGTTAACCCACCCATAATACCTATATTGTGCATTAGGTCCCCAGAATTTGTGTATTATCTAACTCCAGATTACCACCCTTTGACCAATTCCACAATGATACCGACCGTGCAACTATCAAAAAAAAGCTATCATTGAATAAACTAAAAATCAAAAAATCTATCATTGAATAAACTAAAAATCATAATATCTATGAGAGCTTGGAGAAAATACAACCCATGCATGATATGGGTGGCTGTGTAGTGATAGAGCCACTGCAGAAAAGTTTAGAGTTTTTTAAAAACAAACAAATAATAATCCTATTTACAGCAATAGTATTTATAGACACATCCAGTGGAAATAATTGTGCATTAAAGAATCAATTGGCATGCTCACGTTGTTTGTGACAATCATAATAGCCATGAAGTAGAAACCCCAGTACTCAGTGATGGTGGTGAAAATTAACAATGTGTAGGGTCTACATTCAGGTATTGCAGGACTTTGGGGATCGCACTTGAGATTTAATAATAATGAAGAAAAGGGGACGTCTATAGAGTTTAAAGCTGTTGGCCTGTTTGTTGGGGCAGTGTCTCAGCTGGCCTCCTAACTTAGTCTAACTTCTCTGCCATTGCGTCTCTCCATGGGGCTCCCACTGTTCCACCTCCGTGCTCTGTACCCACCTGCTTCTGTACTTCCTGCTTCTCTGATCTTCCTCTCTGTACGCCTGGTTGTGCTTCCCCAGCCTCAGCTGCCAGCTCTTTTTTTTACAGAAAGTCACATTCCTTATTCATCCCGTCCAAACCAATCAGCAGCAGGACAACACCTGGTCCATCTCTCTCTGTTGCCTTTTGGCATTGAGGGCTACTTGATCTTCACCACTGCTGTGTGCTTTATAACACGATAATCTCAGAGAATCTTCTTTTTGGGCAGGTGAGGAAGTGACAAATACTTACATATAAAAAGCAGGCCACAAAGCATAGAAAGGTCAATACCAAACATCCTGCCAGCACTTGGCTCTGCCAGCAAAGCAATTAACAACTGAAAATACAGGGTTGTACCTACATAGCCATTTGATACAATATATTTGGGTACAGGTCTCCCCTTTTTAGTCCAAGAAATGGCTTTATCTCTAACATCAGTACACTATATACAATAATGAGAACTATCAGGGTAAGAATTACATTCACAATGGCCAGTCCATTTGTATTTGGCAACTTTGAAGGAAGTACTCCACCATCTATCCTATTTTGCATGTTGAAAGTTCTGTAGAGGGTTTGTGTCAGATTAGTGAGGGAAAGAAATCTAAAGCATATATATATATATATATATATATATATATATATATATATACCTTAAATAATTTCACATCCTCTAAACTTCACAACTTGCATTTACCAACCTTTAAAATACCTTTTTATAACTTAAGATTTCACATCCTCCAACTTTTATAACTGGCATTTCCCACCCTTAAACCATCTTCCTTCACCCTAAAATACTTTCTTAAATTCTACGCAACTTAAGCTTTCATGTCTTCCAACCTTTGAAAGCTTCACACGTCTTTTTTGAGTTTCTCTTTTCTGAATCTGGTAACACGGAAAATTGTGAGGCAGACATGTAGCTCTAGAAGAGTGGGAAGCCTGTGGTCTGAATGTTACCTATGAAGATAACTAAAGAGGTTGAGACTGATAAACTGATAAAACTATAGTCTTCAACCCCACTGGAGACACGAGAAGCATAAATTTCACCCGGGTGCAGACCAAGTAGCTCTGGAGTCTATAAAAATGACAGAGACTTACTAGCTATCTGGACAGCAACTCAAGGTTTTTCTGCTGTTAGTGGGCCATATCTTCAGCTGCCAGGTCCAGAATACTTGACAGACTTTCTTGTGAAGCTATACATTATTTAAAGAAAGAAAAATCATATTTGTGACAATGTAGTGACCGCGTAGGAAGTAACATTAAGTAAAACAAGCCAGGTAGGGAAAGGATGTGGAATTGGACTGAGTGGAACATAAGATTGGTGTTAGCGATCAGGCACCTCCGTGGACAGCCCAAAAGGGACCCCATGACAATGTTGGCAATCAGACATCTTCCTAGCTAGTCCCCGAATGGCTCGGCGCAACAACAAGACGCTTCAGCAATAGCTGCCCAACAATTTCCATTGTTGCCCCATCTCCTCCTGTGCATGAGCCATGGCCCTGGTAAATAAGTGAGACTCCCCATCGCCAGCCTCTGTATCTCTTCCTTTACGTCCCTCCTGAGGTCTGTTGAATGGTGTGACTTTGTCGGAACTGCCACTTAGTTCCATCAATTGAAAGGGCATGATTCTAGGATTGGTAACAGACGGGAGGGGACCTACCAAGATGCCAGGCTTCTACACAGCTGTAGAAGATAAGGCTGGAATAGGGACAGGGCCTGATGGGTAAATGGCTTCGAGTGTCTTTCTGTGGGTTCTAGAAACACTTATGTTTGAGGGCCACTGCTGCCAGAGCTTCGTGACTGCTCATTTGCCACCTCTGTGTCACCTTCAGGAGCACTTGTGAAACTACACCTTGCTCTGTGTGTTCTTGCCAGGTCACTGCATTGCGACTCAAACATTAAACACGAGAAGTGGTAAGGGCCACTTTTATCTGAGTCTTGATGTGGTACGCAACAGGGCTAGGACATATATAGACTCTGTGATTTTATTTCATAACCATGGCTTGCAAATGCCCCATCACTCTGGTCAGTGTGGGTCCTCCAGGGCAGACTGAGCCCACTTGGGTTTACATTGTACAGGTCTACTCCTACCCGGGTTAAAATGGCTTCTAGTAAAAATACTGTTGGCTATCAAAGTAATTTACTTAAATTTAGCTAAGGGTCTTCACTATTACTCTTATTGATATGAGTGGGGCTTACATATTTATTTACCTCTGTTTGGGATTTATTAAAACAGAATATTATACCAGATTACTTTTTTTTTGGTTTCAGGATTACTTTATGTTCTAAAAAACATTTAATGAGTTTTTCAGAAATTATTTTGTTTAAAACTTTGCATTGTATAATAACATGCAGTATTATAAATGTCACACACACACACACACACACACACACACACACACAAAACAAAACAAAACAACCCAAAAGACCATATCCAGTTTGACAAGAGAGGTTTCTTAAGTGTTGGGAAGTGATAAAACACCTTTTAAGAAGCAACCAGGGGAGGAAGGGTTTACTTTGGCTCACATTCAAGGGTATGGTCCGTCTTAGTAGGAAATGCATGGGAGGAGGAACATGGGGAAGCTGGCCGTGGTGTATCGACAATCAGGGAGCAGAGAGAGATGGATGCTGCTATTCAGCTAGTTTTCTGTTTTTGTTTTTTTTTTAATGAACTCTCCCCTAGATTAGTACCAGCCATATTTAGGGTGGGTCTTTCCATCCTTAATTTACTGGATGTAGAAACCCCCTCAAGGCATGCTTAGAGACATTCATGGATATTCAGTGACTCAATATTAACTATGACACCTAAATTTTATTTTATTTTTCATACAGATTACCAGGCCTCAACATACAAAACATAGGAAACAAAACTTTTTAGCTACTTCTCCCTGTCCTCACTGGTTCATTTAGATATTTGCCCAATATATGCATTTGAATAGCATAGTCTGACATCTTTCAAACATAAAGGGTGCTCACTAGAAAACTCAGCTAATACAACTAAGATACTTGCATAAGTGAGTCAGTTTCCACAAGCATTGCACCTCTGCTTTTCAGATAAAATATCTTTAAATGGATGGGCACTAAGAGGTGAACTCACTGGAGTTTGATTTTTCTTCACCTTGAAGAAAACGTTTGTGTTTCTCTTGCTTGATGTAAGCAGTCAGGGCACGATGGTGCAGGCAAGATTCAAAGCAGTTAGTAATTTGGATATTTCAGCATCACTTCGCTGTGTTCTTCTAAGAATCCGTCTAGAAGAAAATATTTCCCAACACTGGACATTGTAAGTAAAACAGCAAGTGAGATGTTCTTCTCCAATTTGAGGTTTGTTGTGGGGAAGACTGAAAGTCTCTGAACACACCTAGAAGGAATTCCTAGATTATGTTAATTAAGATAGGAAGGCCCACCTGAAATGTGAGGGGCACAATTGCATGGGATCCAATTATACCTCTAAGTAAAATACAACTCAGCTCATGAAATACAGAGACAATAATGTTCCGTTTGATGTCTATTGTTTTGGAAACCTGTTTTTTATTGCAGCAGGTTGTGGGTCTGGCTTATAAGAGGAAGTGCCCGGATCTCTACCCTGTTCCCTGTTTAAAGTGAGTGAGCTGTGGTTTGCCCCTAGTGGAAAGTCTATGTCATTACACAATGCAAAGCACAAATAAATGAACTAGTCCTTTGTGTTCTGCCCTAATGGTTTGGGTGAACTCGTTCATTTGACTCTTATAAATAATAAAATCTAGGAGGATCCTAGCCAGACCAGCTGTGAACAGTGGGATACTAGACTGCACAAAAAGAGAAAACTAACTGAGCCGGAGTCATTCATTCACTCATTCATATTCCTCTCTCTCTCTCTCTCTCTCTCTCTCTCTCTCTCTCTCTCTCTCTCTCTCTCCTCTATTGTAGCGGTAATTAGTTAATCTGCTTTGTGCTCCTGCAGAGGATCATGCTCCCAGCTACCTACCAGAGCCCTCTGGATTCAAGAATGAAACACACACACACTTACACAAACACTCATGCGCATGCCAGTTAATTTTAATATGCCTTGACTAGCTCAAAGGCGGGGCAGTTCTTTATCCTTCCCCCTGCTAGCAAACACTCCCCTCTGGTTCTTCTGAGTTAACATCTTTTAAAATCTATATTTCATCTCTGCTGTCCTAAACACAACTGGGGAAGTGACCCATGTGACTACTTTCCCTGACTCTGACATGTCGGCAGACCTTTAGGTCTGATTTTTCTTCTCCATCATCAATCTCTCTTCTTTCCTCTCTCCCAGTTACTAACCTGCTCAGATCCTAAGGTCGTGACTCGTTCTACCTGCCCAGGCATTGGCTATTGGCTCTTTATTGATCGATCAAAACCCAGTTGGGGACAAGAACCTTCAGCATTTAGATAAGCAGATTCCTGATTTGGGGGGGCCAGATTAATTCAAAGCATTAGAACCAATCCCCAACTCTCTGTATCTTCTCTGTCTGTCTCTCTGTCGTCTCTGTCTCTGCTCTCTCCAGATAGCTAATGCTACATAGCCAGCTGACTCACATTTCTGCCACCATGTGTCCCTCAACATGAAAAGCACAAGCGAAACCAGGGCTACTTTCCTGCTGAGAGGCAGGTGGTGGCTCCTCCTCCAGTGAGATCCTCTGGCCACACACAAGGTGATGACTCATACTAGAAGATGTGGTTTTTACCATTTCCTCTTGGATATGGAATTCTGTAGCAGTGTGTGCATCCCAGGGAGCACCTGTCTTCTCTGTTTAGCACTCTACTTTTCTACAGACCTTGAAAATCTGATCTCAATACAATAATGAAACTTGCCTGACCTCATAAAACTGTTAAAATCCTCCCACTTCATAAGAGCATTGAGGTAAATTATTAACTTCTATACATTAGCATAAGATAGATTTCATCTTAATATCTTATACACATGTTTGGTTGGGCTTAACCTGGTTTCTTCTCTCATGGCTCAGATGATTTTGTTAAGTTAATTTTCACTCTTCTGGTATCTTTTTTTTTTTATCTTTTTTATTTATTTACATTTCAAATTACCCCCTGCTATCCCCTTTCACAGTTTCCCCTCCACAAACCCTCTATGCTATCCCCCTTGCCCTGCTTCTGTGAGGGTGCTCCCCCATCCACCCCCACCTCCCCATCCTGGCATTCCCCTACACTAGGGCATCACAGGAACAAGGGCCTCTCCTCCCACTGATGCCTGACAAGACCATCTTCTGCTACATATGCAAGTGGAGCCATGGGTTGCTTCATGTGTACTTGTTTGGTTCTGTAGGTTCAGAATGTGAAACTTAGAGTATCTTGTGAGCTCAGTGCTTAGTCCTTAAGCATGACAGAAATTGATGCAAACCAATAATATTGTATTTTAGAATAATATGCTGCTAAGTACAAATATATATATACATATATATGTGTACACACACACACACACACACACACACACACACACACACAACATATATATATATATATATATATATATATATAAATAAATTTGGAAATGTTCACTCTAAATATCCTTCAAAAGAGGGAGAACAGAAAGGCAGGCTCAGGTGCTGAGCCTCATGCTGCCTTTCTTGAGCAACGGTGAAGAGAAAAGGCACAGGCCTCTCAGCACAGGGTCTGGCCTCCAGGAAGTTCATGTCTGCTCTGCTGCTGCAAGCTTTCTTTAGCCTCCATGGCATCAGCAGGATCAGCCTGACATTTACAAATGGGGTTTCAGGTTTCCTGAGCTGTCCCTTTGCCCTGAATGTATCTTTAGCCTTTCTTCCTCTACTCCAGTTTCCAACACCTTAGATTAATATTTTAGTATTTAAACCCCAATAAAACATGCCCAGAGTACTGTATTTACCATTTATAGTGACATTAAAATGTCATTTCTACAAAAATCATAGTATTCATGTAGACCGATTAGAGTGTTTATGTCATAATATCTGAATTTGGCTGAGTTTACATTTACCCATTTATGAGAGATGGTTCTCCATGCATGAAACTTAAATGCATTTAAATCAGTAATTCAATAGTAAATGTTTAATAGCTATGAACTGATGAAGCAATTGCTTGTCAGTGTTAATGTGCGAGCCATTGGACGCACGATATTTAACAACAGTCCAGGCTTTGATTGCACATTATTAAAATAGGACTTCTGAACTTGGCTATGTTACAAACCACTCTAGCCTCAGTTGAAGGACTTCCATTGCTGCCAACAAATGCACGCTGTAGAGGAGACATTAAAGGAGAACGCGTATCTTCTCCCAAAGTATCATCTGACAGTATGCAGAATAACCTTAACTATTCTGTGATGAACTTTGAAGTGAGTGTGCTTGAGTTGGCGGATTCCCTGTCCCATTTTGTAGCTTCATATTTGCTAAATAAATATACTTTTTTGTTCCTTTGCTGAACGACAGAGAACCCCTCCGGAAAGGACATGTGGTTGATTTGACTCAGAAATGTTTTGACAAAGGCGTGTGGTAGAGAGGGAGCAGCATATTACGCTGTCAGTGGCTCAGCTGAGAGACATTTCATCACACTGTCATCTCCAATTAGCCAATTGTCAAGTAATTCTGAGCCTGGGTGTTCCCTGATGAGTGCTGCTTTGCCTGTTGCTCTAAGGACCTGAGGAGAGTCATCCCAAGGATGTTGACGTTGGGCAGATCCTACATATTCCAACAAAGAATCTTACTCAACTTCTCTGCACTTAATTCGAGGTGGAGTAACTTAAAGAGGCTCCTTTGGCTCACACAGCATGGGGCAGGTTCTGAGGCAGCCTCATGAACAAACAGCGTGTGGAAGATAGTGAGAGATCATGTCATCAGGAAGGGTCCACTCTTCGGATGTTTTGATGACAATTTGGTCTCTAGAAAACTCCCTTCCAAGAGCGGTTCTCCAGTCAACTATGGGGCTGAGCTTCTCAGAGGGCCCCACTCCTAAAATGTTCTACCGTCTTCCATTATTGCTAGTCTGGAACACATTGCAGGAACCTTGAGAGAGAACACACTTGAACCAGACCAAGGCCATATCCTCTCAGAAAGCCCACACTTCATCCCTCTACTGTGGAGTTCCTGTAGAGTCTACAGTAAGGATCCCAGGTTGTTTCATCTCCTGCCCAGGCGCTGTGGTGCCTGGCTGTGAGCTATTTCTCTCTTCAGCCAGGGCTTCCAAAGATAGCTGGGCTGAAGCCACCAGCCTTGTTCAGGGAATATTCTTTATGCTCTGACAAGCCACTGATCTCTTAGTATTATCTCCAAAAGGAAGAGTGCCTCAGGTTCGTGGAGACCCGGCAATTATACTCATCTTTCTTCTCCCTGGAGCATGGCTGTGAGCTTTACTGGCCATGGTTGAGGTGGGAGTTGGAGGATCAAACATCTCTCTGGACCCACCCCAGGAAGGCACTTCTGCCTCGAACGAAGGTTGTTGCTTGCATGATACATTTTCTCCTATAAGGTGCGCCCTTTGAGGCCTCCTCTCTCAGTGGAGGGCTTCCCTCACAGTCTCACCATCTTCAGTCACTCGGCCTCTTTCCCTGAGGTATATTTAGTCATTACCTCTGTACTGTGCAAGTTGGTCCTGTCCCTAGTTTATAGGAGCCCATGAGCAACAGAGACCTCACCATTTAGGTACCGCTCACCGCTCTTACCTCATTGCCCTGGTAACAGAAGGCAAACAATAGACACCCATAGCTTAGCATCGTGTAACATCCTGGTACCCCAGGAACAAAACCATAGAGGGAATCGGTCCACTGGGGCGGTAAGAAGAGCTCCATGGCTAGAATTTGCTTACTCCTACCGCTTGTTAGATAGACAGCTGTTACAGAATATTTGATTATTGTATACTGAAGACCTAATTGTTAGCAATACATAAAAACTTATTGATATTTTGTTTCTTTGATGCAGTTAGGTGTGTCCTGAAGAGATGCAATTTGGGTGCTGCGCCTCTAAAAGCTCCCATAGACAAGAATGCTAAAGAGTGGAAAGTTCCTGCCTATGTCAAGGTAAGTTGCTTGGGAGAGGTGTTGTGTTCTTTGCTCTTTGAAGCAAAGTCATCTGGGTGGCTTCGACCTAGCCCCACATAAAGGTGAAATGGTTTCTTTTATAAGCAATTGGACCCTTGATAGACCCACTCCCACCCCTTTGGAAGAGCCTTTATAGAAGGAGCTCTGGTGAAAGATAGGTGTCTTGAAAGGTAGAATAGCTCAGTAGAATGACACAGATAGATATTTTAAAGAGCTAGCAGTTTAACTGAAGAATTAGGATTGTAAAAGATATTTTATATATAGTTAATAAGCATTAGATAATTTAGACAGTTACAGACAGCTGTTGAAAAATGTTTCCAGACAGGGGGCCAGGTTTTTCCTCTGTGGCATGTCTGCATGGTCTGGTAACAGTGACACTGTGACAACGTACTTCTTTCCTACACACAGTTGCAAGCATCAATATTGACTCATTGGTAATGAAAGGAGCAGTAAGAAGAAAAGGGAGTCATAGCATTTAACTATACTATCTACTTTAATTCTGATGAGAATTAAAGGAAGAGGCCATAAGGACAGTCCCTTGATGGCAATCATTGAATAATTGACACATTCAATACTTGTCACAGGAAACGTTAAATATGAAGCCATAAGTAGGAGTCCTGGCAGGGATTTAGTGGCTTAGGATTCCTAAACCTCTTTCTCAATTACTCCATCTCAGACTTTCAATAAAAGTGCATGGTCGTTTTCTATTGTTTCCAATAAAGACAATGAGGAATAGAACGGAAGCGATTTATCCTAGTGACCTGGCCAATAATCTCCCATATAGAATTGAGTCCCACTTAATATTATATTGGCATTATGCATAAACTGATATAATTTAAAAAGGAGCCACTTGTTTTTTGATGTTACCGGGTTCTTAGATTGCTAGACTGATTACGTCACTAATTAAAATATATAAACTGAAAAAACTGTCAGATCACATGAAATGTGGAAAATAAATGTTCTGGTTTTGATATCTATTTTAATCAATCTACAGTGAGATTGATTTCTAACATTAACTATTAGTGTTTGGAGTATTCTGGTGCCTTCTCCCTTAATGGACATTCTATATCATTACACAACACAGAGCTTGCAGAGGGGACGTGACCTGTGTGTGCGGCTCTGTTAATGGCTTTGGGTGAATTCACTCACTTGACTCTCACGGATAGCATAACAAAATTATGATGAAGACTCTATGACTATCTTCAGAGTTGGAGCTTGCGGTACATCTAACTTGATTAAGAAACTTCCCAAAGTCATATGCTGACAAAGAAGCAGAAACTGGCTTTGAGGATAGCTGTTCTGGACCCATGACCCTTGTTAGTTACATGAACAGCCAGCCTCGCTGTAGCTAATGGTGTGTCCATTCACAGAAGTGCTGTGCTCACAGAAACGTAATTACATTTCTCTTGCTCATTCTGAAAACAGCCTTTGATCATAGAACTTAATTTTATGGTTTATAAATACACAGAACAAAGCTTAAAAGAGAGGTCCCCCCTTTCTATCGTGCCACATTTAATAGAATTGCGTTGCCCAGTTTTCAAAGTATATCTAGAGAAAATGATTAGTTTGTCCAGGATCCAGTGGGGATATACATGAGCAATGGAAACATACCGAAGTCACAGAAACATAGCATCCAGCTGATGAGAAGTCGGACAACTGAAGTCAGGCAGCTCCGCACACAGCAGATGAGGACAGTCCAGTCTCCATGGAGGATAGACAGTCTCAGCAAGGACAGCTGACTCAGAGATACCCTAGAGAAAAGCTAGAACTGGGGAGAGCAAAGCAGAGAGTGCCTAGGAAGGGAAATCCCTGTGACAATAAATAGTACCTGCAGGCCGGTTACAGGCAGTGATCAGTCACCGCGGACTGGCTCATGCACCAGTAAGCTACTCACCCCTATGGTAACCAAGCAGCACTAATTAAACTAAGTGGGTCACAGTCAAGAAAAACGAAGCAAAAGACATGAAAGTAGGAGAGAGTCTTGCTCAGAGGAAGGGCTTCAACAAGAGTGTGGGGAGATGAGGAGACCATAGAAAGTAAAAATGAGCAAAATATATTATATACGTGCATGATCGAAGCTGTCATGAAATAAGAATTAATTAAGTAATTAATTAATAACAAAAGAAGGCGTTGCAGAAGGCTCCAGAGGGAAGGGTGACATTTTAGGGGCAAAGTTTAAGGTGGAGTTAAAGGCACAGTTGGAGCCAATTTGAAAATCTTATGGATTAGTGCACCAAGAGGATGCATTTTTCGAAGCATATGAGTAGAAAAAGAAGGAACAAAAGAACAATTGCATCTTTCTAAGCTAGAGCAGAAGTGAGGGTATTGTAAGTAATGGTCCCAGGTCACTCACACATATTGACACAGGTATGTTTATCCCAGCCTTATAGACAGAGACACTGAGAGTTGATGGAGATGCTGCCCATGTTGATCTCTGCTGTCACATGACTTCTCGGTCTGTTGGAAGTTTAGACACTTCATGTGTGGCTGTGGAGAGGCATATGTTAGTTCAAGTTATTTGCACATGTGACCACAGAAGTGCCACATTTTGGAAGGCTAATTTTAGATGCATTTTCAAAGAGTCACGCTGATTTAGACTCTGAAATAGGTCAATGAAAATACCAAATATTTCCTCTTATTCTGTGGGGGTAGTTCCCTCCTGTCAGGCTTCCAAACCGGATGCATTTTAAATTACAGCCACAGGCTGACTCTTAATAGCGTTTCTAGGGAAGGAAAGGAAGGCCAAAATTGTTTTCTAGAATTAATACAAAGTTGCCTGAAAACTTAACCTTCTCATAATGAATCAGGCCAAGCTGGAAACATGATAAATTTAATTATAATTGACTCTATGTTGCTATTGATAACATTTGCATATTCATCAAGTCCCATGAAATAATTTTTCCTACTTACTTGAGTGTTAAAACAGTATAAAGGCCAGTGCACAAGAAAGGGAAATAATGGATTTCTGTCTAATTAAAAGGCAAGCAACTCACTGGTTGTGATCTTCCCAGACTCACTCCCCTGGGAATTTCCCTTCTCATTGTGAACTAGCCATGTGACTACAAATAACCTGATTGCTTGGGCTGGGAGACTTATGATCAGTGGGAGGAAAATGGAAGCCACTGTAACTGCATGGCAGGAAGTGGAATTCCAGTGTCATACACAAAGACCCAAGATGTATCTGCCCTGATGCTGATGGATCCTGTTTCTGGACTACACCTCTGAGGGTCCAGCCCTTGCATTCATTCATCCCTGGACCACACAATCCAGGGCATCTCAGGGTGATATCCTGAGGATGGAGTTTCCAGGACAGGGATCTTGGCTTTTTCTCATTCACAATTGGATAGAAAAGAGGTCCCCTTGGGCACTCTTGTAACACTGTAAGGAGAACTTCCTCCGAGTCCAATGACAAACCACTCCTTACATTGCCTGGTAGACCATGTTTTCACTCTATCCAAACACTGACAGTCAAGTTGGACTGAATCTGAGGGATACAGATTATGGGGTTTGGGCCCCTTGCAAATAGATACGGAGCTTTCTTTCCCTCTCTCCCTCCTCCTCCCTCCTTTACTATTGGCTGTTGACCTGTTTTTTGTTTTTTGTTTTTTTTTTAAATCAAGGTGAAATTTATATAACACAGAAATAACCATTAAAAACCCATGGATTATTTCATTTTATAGACTTACAATGTGAGATTATTTTATAGACTTATAATGTGAGACTGTTTTACAGACTTATAATGGTAAAATTGCGGACAATGAGTAATAACACAGTTCCATCAGGAGTCTTTGGTTCTTTCTACTTCTGTATCCATGACTGTTAGAGAGAGATGGCTTAATGGTTAAGGGCACTGCCTGCTCTTCCAGAGGACTCAGGTTTGATTCCCAGTACCCACATAGTTAAGAACCACAGATGGCTAACAACAGTCTGTAACTCTAGTTACAGGGGATCCAACACCTTTTTCTCACCTCCACACATATGCTGCACAGACATTACATTCAGGCAAAACATCATACAGTAAAAAATAATAAAGGACTATACTATTTTTATGAAAATAAGATGTTTCTTTGTCTATATAGTCAAAGGTCTTGTGAGGCTTTGCGGATGGTAGAGAGTAAAAGGATTTTTTAAAATGATGATTACTATTCTGTATATATTAATTAATGCTTGAAATGAATATGGTGGCAGTTATTCCTTAGCCAGCTAGTTTCCCAAATAACCACACAGAGACATTTTTATACTTCAAAGCTTAGATTTTAACTGGACAGATTCTTAAATAGCTCATCTAAGTTAACCGGCCCCCTAGCCTCATCCAGCCACTTGGCTAGCTATAACTTCCATGTCCACAGTCACGTCTGTCTCTTCTGATGTCTTCTGATGTTCTCATTTTTTCCTTCCCAGAGTTACTTTCTTTCTCTTAGGAAGCCCACATTTCACTTGTCCAACTACTTGGCCATCAGATTTTTATTAAAGCCAATCAGGGAATGCCTTAGGGAGGGGAGGTAGAATAGAGACACTATTTCACACAGCATACTCCAACAGAAGGACAGACAATAGCCTCAAAAAATATGCATGAGAGCCGGGCGGTGGTGGCGCACGCCTTTAATCTCAGCACTTGGAGGCAGAGGCAGGCGGATTTCTGAGTTCGAGGCCAGCCTGGTCTACCGAGCGAGTTCCAGGACAGCCCGGACTACACAGAGAAACCCTGTCTCGAAAAATATATATATATATATATGCATGAGATTAAAATATAGGAAATGGCAAATGATAGAAAGGACTCATACTTTACTGGGAAGAATGCGAAATGATTCATTCACAGCAGGTGTAACTTTCTGGTGGTTTCTCACAATATTACACATGTGGCCAAATTACTGTATAGCCCAGTATTTCCACTCTGAGGCATATACCCCTAAGAGTTGGAAACAGGTACTCAGACATGCTCAAAGAAGCCCAGTGATTCAACTGCTGGAACAGCCTGCAGGAATGCACAGCTGTAAGGAGACTTCTGAGTGCATGTGAGAACACTCCAAGAAAACAAGACAAGAGTCTTGGGACCTCAGTTTCTTCAAAACATGAAATCGTTCTTGGAATGTGTTTTCATTCTTCTCCCAGGTGTAGCAGACAGGAGTGAGTTTACTTCAGATTTCTTATGGCTGCTTGTTGCTGTTTTTCAACTAAAAGTTTAAACTCTTTATATTCCTCCATGGAACCTTTATATTTCTCCATGGAAAAACATGTTTTCGCCATGTGCGGATTGTCCTTGTGGTTAGATACTGCTTGAACTCATGAGACCTTTACTCCTGTAACCCTTCTTAACCCTCAGAGTATAAATTGTCTAAAGCTCTGGAAAAGGTAACCCAGAGTGTTTGTCTCTCCAAGAAGCCAGCAGTGCTCAGCTGAGACCTGTCACCATGTCTGGTTTTGTTACTGCATGAAGTAGAATTTTGAAGTGACCAGGCAAATGAAGATCGGAGCAGATTAAAGTGGGACAGAATCGTGTGACTTCTGAGCCTCAGTATCTTAGAAGAGAATACACATGCGACAGATTTTATTCTCGGTGCTGGAGACGAAGGTGTCTAGTGAGTGGCTGGTCACAGTCCATTCCTTGTTTCTGATGAACCAGTTAATAATGACTTTATCAAGAACAAAGTAGTCTGTCATCTCATTCCCTGCTCAAAGCAACCTTGAAGGAAGTGCAGGGTACAAATTATACCAATTTTATTGTATTTTATCACATGTATGCGTGTGTTGTAGGCATGTGATGCATGTGTGCATATGTATGTGTGTGTATGTGTGCATATGTATGTGTGCATATGTGTATGTGTGTGATATGTGCTGTATGTGGTGTGTGTGTGTGTGCACATATACATGCGTGTGCCCATGTGTATGTGGGGGATGGCCATGAAGGGATTTGTGCAGACCACAGTTTGATGTCAAGACTTTTCCCTGATTGCTTTTCCTGATTCCTCATTATTTTTTGAGACAGGGTCTCTCACTGGACCTGGAAGTTTTTGCTGGACTGGCTTTCCAGAGAGCCTCCTGGATGCACCCATCCCTCCCTCGCAGCACTGGGGTCACAGGTGCACACATGCCTTACTTTATTTTCATGTAGGTTCTGCAGAACTCAAGTCCTCGAGATGCACTCGGTAAGCCATCTCCCTGTTGCCCCGGATCCCACGCCCATTTCTTAAAGATTTAAATCTAAGGTGGCTGCTCAGAATGCTATTAAATTTTGTAATCATTTTAAGCATGAGAATATTAAGTCTCAAGTAACGGGTGATTTTTGCAGGAACCAGAGCTCAGGTTACTAAACCCCAAGATTAGCGGTCTTCTCGTACCCACGCATTTCTCCCATAAATGTCTTTTTTTACTTTATCGAAAAGCAATAACTTTTTAGTAGGAAACTGGGAAGATTCATTTTTACTACTTGTGTAACAGTGACAAATGGCCTTTGAGCTAACAACTCCCAAGATATGCTGTTTCCAATCTCTAATTGAAAAATTTACATTTATTCTTTATAAAACCCAGGTGTTACATACAGTGAACTTTTTGTAGGCAGAAACAATATCTAATCTCTCTTGACACATAAACTGAATGTATTCCATATAGATTTCCAACCTACTGAACACTTTAAATATTTTCAATGAGTAGCTCATCTTTTTATATCATAATACATTAGATTTTTCTTACTTTTAAAGTGTTATTTGTATGTTTTACTTGTTCTGGAATATTTCTTGTCCATATTTTTCCTCCTATTGTGTCACTCTCTTTCATATAATAAAATGACAAAATTCTTTTTGAAAAGTTTTCATTCCGTGTTAATTCATCATTCAGTGACCATAATATACTAATTTATATAGATACCCAAGATAGAGGATGCAACAGATTAAGCAGTGTGAAATAAAGCTATGTTCACATCCTTTTGCACATAAACACACATAACACTGTCCACTGTGCACTTGGAGATGATGCCAAGACATTTCAGAAAGGATTGGCGGTAGAGATTCTTCTTTGTTTCCTCTTCCTGCACTGAAGGGCAATATTGGAAATGTGGGCAACATAGGATTTACCCAGTGTGGGAGGCTCCTGCACTGCCCAGAAGCAGCCACAGTTCTAAGACTAATCAATACATCTTGGAGATTTTAAACATATATCAATGCTAGGACAAGGAAGTGCTTTCTACCTTGCCCTAGCTTGTAGATAGATGTCTTTGTATAACACAGAAGAGAGAGAGAGAGAACCAAGGGCTTGGGATAACACAGGGCTTTGTTAGATCCTGTTTTCATCCATATTATCAGTTATTATCAGTTCCAATGTTTATCCCCCTCAGTTGTTTAAGGTTTCTAGTACATTGGTGTCATTTGGAATTCATGTAGCTTGTCTCAAATTGAAAGTATCATTTACTGGTCAGTAAAAGAATCCTGGTTAATCACCAAGTTATATTTATGGATACAAAACTAATCCTAAGTTCTAGACGTGAAAGTGGTAAAGTGAGAAGAAATATCCAACTACTTGGGAACATCTCAACTCAAATGTGATCTGAATGTCTCTGTCCACATATATCTAAATGTGTCTCCTAGTTCTGTGTACACAGCTTTTCCTATGACCATACACTTACATGCACCTTTCTCTACCAATCTCAGCTCCTGCTCCCTGCAAGCTCTCCCTCTACCCCGTGGATATTCCTGTTCCACTCTTCATATTCATGGAATCGAATAATTTTGGTTTGGTGTATTTGACTTATTTTATCAAAAATGTTTTCCTTCATCCTGTTTGTAGTATGTGACAGCACTCGGTTTCTTTTCTACAGCTGGACAACAAGTACGTGGAAGAATATATCAAACTTATTTACTATTCAGTGGAAAGAAATCTAAACTCTTTATTTTCTCACTATGTAAGCAATGTATTTTGAACATATACGTTTGTGTATGAATATACATTTTCAGCTCATTGCAGTATCCATGGAAGAGTGGAATTGCTGCATCATGGATAATTATATGTAAGTTTTATTGTTCTTCAGAGAATATCATTTTACTTTTCCACCAAGATTCAGGAAGATTCCGATATTTTCACAAATTTGACAACCATTTTCTATTTCCTATTTTTTTAATAAATTACAACCTTTAGATGTGAACTGAATTATAATTTTGGTTAACTATTTCCTAATTATTAATGATGTTGAGTACCTTATCATAATCTAGTTATATATTTTCTTTGGAGAAATGCCTATTCAAATAATTTACTCATGTTTATACTGTTTAAGTTCATTAGAAGATTTTATTTTATGTAACAGTTTTATACTTTAAAAAATATTAAAATGTATAGTTCTTATTAAAAAAATCCAGCCATGCATATGGGAGTGCCTACTTTAATACATCAGTATAATACATTTAAAACTGACTTTGATATATTAAGTGGGTCTTATTATATACTTAAACCTACACTTACTCAATTTTTTTTTAAGTTTCATGAAATGTCTTTTGTTTCTTCCAAGATTCAAAATACCATTTGGATATGAACTTTTCTCAGATATATTTTTAGTGTGCGTGTGCGTGTGCGTGTGCGTGTGCGTGTGTGTGTGTGCTGTTTTATATAGGAACACTGGATTTCTCAATAGCAAGATGCCGTTTTCTTGGAATTTGACTGTTTCCCACGGGTTATACTGGGATAAGGAGCTTTAGACAGGAAGATCAAGGGATAAACCATATTTGCTGTGAACCTTATCTAGACACTGGGCATAGGCGCAGCCCAAAGCCTCCTGGGAAGACTTCTCTATTTGAACTCTACTGTTTCTTCTTTTCTATGCTGTCATCTTTAAGAGCAGGTCACTGTGTGCATCACAGGTGTAAGCAATGTAGGCAGAGCCATAATCCCCTTTGTGAGTTTTGTTGGCCCCTGTAACAACTGTTGTCATTTTCTCATTGTTCACTCCTTTTGAATGTTGGACAGAAGTTCTCTTTTCTTGTGATTTCTGTGGTTTTGTGTCCCGGTAACACTTACATCATAGAATGAAGTAGAATTTATTTTATCTAATGCTTATGAGAATCTTTTTATTTTTAAAAAGGTTTTTGATATTAATATTTTTAAATGTATGTGTACATGCAGATACATGCTAGTGAGTGCAGGTACCCACGGAGGTCAGAAATGCCTGATCTTCCTAAAGCTGGAGTCAGAGACAGTTTTGAGCTACTCAGTCTGGGTGCTGGAACCTGACTTTGTGGGTACTGGGAATTTGACTCAGGTCCTCTGCACAACGAGTATGCACTTAGCCACTGTGCCATCTTTTCAGCTCCACTAAAGGAATCTGTAAAGGGTTGTTGTTAAATTTTCTTAAATGATTAACAGAAATTATTATCAAGCTCAATAAACCCAGAACTTTGCTGTGAGGGAGACTTTACAATAATAAATCCAACCTTCACATAGTATATATATTTCTATTTCTTCCTATACTCCTTTTGATACTTAGTGTATTGTTTGGAATTTGTCCATTTGATGGACATCATCTAGTTCATTATCATACAGTGCTTCATGGTGGTCCCTTATAATTCTCTTTATTTTCTTAAAGTCATTTTTAATTCCCTCTTTGATTCTCAGCTGTGTAATTTGACTGTATCTAGTTTTTGATTCACTAAATAATGTGCGGGGGTGGGGAGGGGGGAATGGTGAAACATCTTATACTTGGGAAGCAGAGACAGGCAGATGTCTGGTCTGAAGCCGCCATCATGCATACTGGGAATCCCAAGCTAGCTTGGATTACACAGTGAGACTCTGTCTAAGCAAAATAAACATGTATGTTCTTATTTTTTAAAATATCAACAACCTTGTTCACAAACACATTTAAATATCAGAATTTTTGACTTTTTGCTTGCTTTTCACTTGTTTGTTTATATTTTCCTGATTTATCAAGGTAGAAAAGCCAGCTGTGTGCTTTAACTATCGTTTGACATTGTTGCTTATAGCTAAAGTTCTCCTTTGCTTTCTACAATTGCTAAATTCTATGTTCACCCATCACAAGTGGTTTCTGATTTCAATTTTGGGAATAATAAGCACTTTAATAAACATTTTTAGGAAAACTCAATGTCCCCAAAAAGATGAATAAAGCCTGTCTCTTATTTCACACTAATCAACCCAAAATGAATTAAAGACTGGAACATATGTTATGACATCTTTAAATCATGGTAATTATTTAAGAATAGTTTAACTAATTTTCATATGTGAATATATTTTAGAAACCTTTCTCTTATTGGCTCTTCATTTTAATTCAATATGATTAGAAAATATATTTCTATCTTTCAATGTATGATTTCCATCTTTTAAAATTCATCGACAATTGTTTTATGCATAGCTTTGCCTATCCTGTAAATTCCATATATATGTGGGATGAATGTGTTTATTAGATCCAGCTGGGCTGTCTTGCTGTTTAAGTCTCTTAAATCCTTGATTGCCTGTCTAGTTGTCCCATGCATTATTGAAAGCAAAGAACTTAAGACTAAGAGGAACTCTCTAAGGAAAGGAACATATCTGTGACTTAGTATTCATTTTCCTTAAATGGGACACAGCACCAGAAGATGTCCCTGACTCCTTGACAGGGCAGTTTTCCAAGCTGTGATAAGAACTGGCCAGCAGCTTCTGCGATCCACATACAATCAGCTGGAGACAAGCATAGGGTCCCCAATGAGGTCCCCAACGGAGGAGTTAGAGAAAGGACCGAAGGAGCTGAAGGGGTTTGCAACCCCATAGGAAGAACAACAATATCAACCAACTAGACCACCCAGAGCTCCCAGAGACTAAATTACCAACCAAGGAGTACACATGGAGGGACCCATGGCTCCAGCTCTATATGTAGCAGAGGATGGCCTTGTCAGGCATCAATGGGAGGAGAGGCCCTTGGTCCTGTGAAGGCTCAATACCCCAGAGTAGGGTAGGGGAATTAGAGGGTGGGGAGGTGGGAGTGAGTGTGGGGAGGTGGGTAGGGTAACACCCTCATAGAAGTAGGGGAGGTATAATGGGATAGGGGTTTCTAGGGTGAAGGGAATTGGGAAAGGGCATAACATTTGAAATGTAAAGAAAGAAAACATCCAATTAAAAAAACAGAAGAAACCTGTCCTGTTCCTATTACAGTCATCCTTCAGTCCCTTCCGGGTCAGTGAAGAAATACTTCCAAGACATAGACCCAGGGTTACAAGAGAGGAAGCTGAGTTTTGATCCAAGGGTCTTGTTGGTGTGGGACAGACGTGGCTTGGCTGTCTGCCTTGTATCTTTCTATGTGTCCTTGAACTTGAACACAATAATCAGATGACTCTACTTCTGTCTGAAAAGTTAGAGCTGCCTTGTGTATGGCGAGTGGAATTAAGTTCTTGTTTCTTCCCCGCCCCTGACACAGTTCTAACTACCCAATCTCACCTTCATTCACAGAAGCTGGCATTTTGTCCTTTTTGACAATTAATTACTCAGATTCAGTGGGGTACCATTCAATATTGTGTTGCCTAAATTCTACGTGTGAAAGTTCCTTAGAACAACTTGTACAGAATAAAGACATCAGAGTGAAAGTTAAAATATATATGTTGATAACATATTAAACGTGAGAAAATTTCTACGATCCTCATTCTTAAAATCAGCCTCGTTTGTAACTGATATCTTTCAGGTTTTTATTCTTCTGTATATCTTCTACTTATCTTTTCATGTTTCTCTTCTCCTTAGTAATAATAACAGCCAGCTAGCTTTCTCTGTGTAGTGAGGTGGTCCAAACCTTCATTTATCAAGAGTTCTGTTTGAATGCCTGTATTTCTTCATTTAACTATTAATATTAGATGGGAGAGTGTCAAATATCAGCACTGAGAAATGCTTTGGATGTTGGGCATAGTCTCTTTAGCCCTTTATTGTATAGCAGGAATGGAATTTTCCCTCAGCTATTAGGGTCATTCCCTCCAGGCAGCACAGTTGTCTCATCGTCACCATCTGCCTTGGTTCAGAGACATAGGATCACATGTCCCGGTGGGAATCTTATTTTACAGTTTGATGTTCTTTAGGTACCGTGTTTCAATCATGATGTAACTGGGTCTCATGTAAGCTGTCTCTTGTCTAGCTAGGCTTTGGCTTCCCAGTGGTGGGATGTGATGACACTGGGTAGTCATATGAGAGCCACTGCTGTGCACATGTCTGTGAAGGGAGTTTCTGAACCCAAGCATTGTTGTGCAGAACACAGACCACAGAGATGGAGTCCATTGAATGGAGACGGCAAGGCAAAACAACACCTAGAGTATGTCTATTCTGAAAATAGTAATTGCATCATTAAATGTATGTGCATGGTTTTATAAAAACAGAGATGAGTATCTTACTTTTATCTTTTAACAGTATATATGTATATAGAAAATATGGCAAGCTCTTAGCTAATCTTCATTTGGTACTAGCTCTGCAGTTTTTGTTTTGGGAATGTACAGTTTTACAAAGTCATGATGACACTTAGATGAAAAATATACAGAACATTCTGTAGTCTAAAAACCAAACTAGAAAACATTAAGGTCAATTTATAAAAATGAGTTAATGTAGCCTATACAAAACCAGCCTTTTTCTTTGAAACTAATTATCTAAATAAACCCAGTAATGAGGTAGAAAAATATTGGAGTTATTTCATTAATCTGCATCTGTATAAGTCACATAAAACTGGGACATTACTTATATTGAATAAAGGGTCCATTAAGTTTGAGGTATATTAACTGCTAATCCAGGGAAGAAAAGAAACATAGACTTCGCCGGCGAAATGGGTTCTTCCTTGATGCTGCCAGTGAGCTCAGAGAGCACCGTGAGCTGTGGTCATGGGAAGGAGGGCTGAGCTTACATCAGAGTGCAAGGATGGTTGAATCCAAATACCCACTTGCAGGGCCACCAAAGGCATACTGTCTTATTTCATGGGATCTCAAGCCAGGACATCCTTTGGGTACAACCAGCTCAAGGTCAGAGAATACTAGACTAACAATAATTTTCAAAGGTATAACTATCCAAGTCTTGTATAGGAAGTAGAGCAGTTGTGATGGTTTGTATATGCTTGCCCCAGGGAGTGACACTATTACAAGGTGTGGCCTTGTTGGAATAGGTGTGTCACTGTGGGCATGGGCTTAACACCCTCATCTTAGTTGCCCAGAAGTGAGTCTTCCATTATTAGCCTTCAGCTAAACATATAGAACTCTTAGCTCTGCCTGCACCACACCTGCCTGGACGCTGCCATGCTCCCACCATGTTGATAATAGACTGAACCTCTGAACTTGTAAGCCAGCCCCAACTAAATGTTGACTTTATAAGGCTTGCATTGGCCATGGTGTCTGTTCACAGTAGTAAAACCCTAAGACAGACATTGGTACCAGAGACTGGGATGTTGCTGTGATAGGCCTGACCATGCTTTTGTTTGGAAAAATTGGATTTGGGGACTGTGGATGTGGAAAGCCATGGAATGTTTTAAATGGGGCTTAGTGAGCCATCCTAGTAGGAATATGGACGACTTTGTTGCTGTGAGTGATTTGAACTGTACAGACCTGGCCCAAGAGGTTTCAGAGGAGAAGAATTTCAGTATGTGGCATAGAGACTGTTTTTGTGGTATTTTGATAAATAATGTGGCTGCTTTTTGCCCTTGTCTGAAGAGTTTATTGAGGCTAAGGTAAAGAGAATTATATTAATTGCATTGGCAAAGGACGTCTCACTAAAAGCCCATCAGAGACATTGTTTTCTGGCTAAGTCTCATGAACAGCATTCTGAACAAGCATAGCAAGCTTAGAAAGAAAATATAAAATATATGTTTCAAGTATTAAAGGGGCACTAGGAAGTGAAATGTAGCCGAATCCTGTGTTCTAGGAGATAGCAGATTAAGGGAGTGGCACTTTGAGGTAATATCACACTCAGCTAAGTTTAGATCCAGACATGGTAGTACCCAAGAGACAGGCATGCAGATCTCTGAGTTCAAGGTCAATCTACCGAGCAAGGTCCAGGACAGCCAAGCTTAGGCAGTTGGAAAACAGAAAGCTAGTGATAAAGGGGCCATGTTCCAGCTCCTGCAAGCAGCAGAACTCAGCAGCTTCAGCCATGGGGTTCTGGTTTTACAGTGAAAAATAGAAAAGACTACTGGGACAATTGATGCTGGTTAGCTGGAGCTAAGAAATTAGTGGTGATTAAGAAGAGACCAGCATCACTGAGGTGAAATCTTCTGGGAAGTGTTTTCTGAGAGCACAGAGAGGCTGTGTTCCAGAGATATAGTCAAGGTTATATCTCATGCTGCAGCTGGACTTGGTAATGTGTAAGAGTCACCCAGGTGCTACTGGTTTTGAAGGCATGAAGGGGTCATGAAGAGCAGCTGAGGCTTGGCAGTGTGAGAGGGCATGGAAGGTCTTTGGTGAAGATAGCCTCAGTTGCAGTTAGTGACCCAGGACTGAAAGGGTCATGCAAAGAATTTGAGGCTTGGCACCAAGAAGAGAGCCTGAGAGGCTATTGGTGAAGCCTAGTTGCAGCAGAAGACCCCAGTGTATTGGAGATGCCAGTACCATGGAATGATCACCAAGAACAGCAGCAGCAGTGGAGTGGATCAACCTGAGCTTAGAATGCTAGAGGGCAGAGCTTTAGAGGAGCCTAGAAGATTATGTGTGGATCCCAGACATTGAAACAAGAAGCTGTAACATTGAAGTAGGCTTTGAGACTCCAAGATTTTTGAGATGGCAGAGCCATAGGATATCTGCTGAGGAATGCTGCTAACAGGGAGTGGAACCAGCCCAGGAATAGAAGTTTGTTGCAGTCAACAAACATGAAAAAAGAGTTGGAGATCGGAAGACCGCATTGACATCATCTATGGCTATGCAGAGTTTGGAGTTTGTCCAGCTGGTTTCCCATCTTTATTTGGGGATTACAGTTAAGTGGTTGGATGGATCTCAGAAGAGACTCTGAACTTTGGACTTTTAACATTGTTAGGACTGCTACAGACTATGGGGACTTTAGAAGTTGGACTAAATGTACTTTTGTATTATGCTATGGCTAGGTATGGCCCCCATAGTCTTATGTGTTTGAACCAACTTATGGAGGCCAGGAAGTATAATGTGATGGTTTGTATATGCTTGGCCCAGGGAGTGACACTATTACAAGGTGTGGCCTTGTTGGAATAGGTGTGTCATTGTGGGCATGGGCTTAACACCCTCATTTTAGTTGTCTGGAAGTGAATCTTCCATTATCAGCCTTCACATAAAGATGTAGAACTCTCAGCTCTGCCTGTACCATGCCTGCCTCGAAGCTGCCATGTTCCTACCTTGATGATAATGGACTGAACCTCTGAACCCGTAAGCTAGCCCCAATTAAATGTTGTCCTTTATAAGACTTGCCTTGGTCGTGGTGTCTGTTTACAGCGGTAAAACCCTAAGTAAGACAGTGATCCTATGATTCTAATTAAGACGGTGACCCTAGGTGAAACTATGGTAGAAAAGCAGAGAAGACAATAGGAATGGAGACAAAATAAAACCCAAAAGATATTCTCAGCATAGAGACTTCATTTTTTAAACTTTCAATTTAAAATATAATTGTATTTCTTTCTTTCCATTTTCTTCCTCCACCCTCTTCCATAGATGCCCTTGCTCTCTCTCAATTGTTTGTCCTGACCTATTTTTCTTTAATTGAAACACACACACTTGCGTGCATGCATACATGCATGCATATATAATATTACATGTATATACATACATACATACACATACATATATGTATCATGATTTATTTTTATAGGCTAAAAGTGACTTAATAATGGCCTGCCTTCTCCGATGGAAAGGTAGTCAGAGGTTGCGATGTTTGGTATCCCTGGAGTCCGTGGATGAACCCTAGATTTGTGTATAAGAAAAGTTCCAAACACTGAGAACTCATCTCCTTCTTCTGGGAGTGGACCTTTTCAAGGAGGTCTTGTCATATTTGATTTAATTACCCTCCTTGCGGTTGGCTTACAAGCTTACGTCTCTAGCGGTCATGCCGCTGTTGTACTCAGCAGGTACAGATTGCACAAGCCTTCCACACATGCACACGTGGACATACAGGACATGAGCGTGATGGGGCACTGAGAAAAGGCAGTGAGCTTCAGGAGGGGGAGGAGGACAAGAGAAGATAACAATGTGTCATCACAATTGTAGCGGGAAATGTTTTTTAAAAAATGCAACCCGTGCTTTCTCTAGCAAGGCACCTGCCTGCCTTGTTCTCTTGGAGACTCTCTGACCCGGAGCTCTGAAATCTCTCCACGCACTTGCTAATTTCCCATGGCGGGGCCCGTCCAGCATACCTTTTCTCTGGAACTCAGTCAAGTCATCACATGAAGGAAAACAACCACACAATCTTAGTTTCGAATCAAAAGACAACACAATCGTTGGGCGCAGCCACTAGCATCCTAATAGTAAGACATTATAAGTTTTAAATCCATTGGGATCCACTACCTGAACTGACGGTCTCCGCTATCTACATTTTCGCTCCATCGTCCTTCCCATCCAAAAGCCCACTCCCCTCTCCTGCCTCTGACCCGGAAGTCCCGCCTACTGGCCCAGTGATTGGTTTCTTTAGTCATTAGAAGGGTCGCGTGAAGTCCTGAGTACAGGATTCACTTCTCATCCCAGGCAGCCCCTCTTGGGAAGTGGAAATAGCATCAAAATACAAACAGCACCAGGGCCATCCACAACATATAATACATCAAATACATTGTAAAATCATAAAAATAAAGAGTAGTAATTATTAAAAGCAGAAGAAAGGAAGTGAATCTCCACACTTGCCGGGTGCTTGGTGGTATTAATAGGCCCAAATGAATTTAACACTGGGACATCCTGGAGTCTGAGGCACAGTCTGTGGATTTTTCCTTCAGTCTCAGTCAGAAAATACAGGGTTTCTCTGAAGTAACTAATTTAATTGACCACCATTATTTTGCTTTTTTTTTTTTTTTTAACTGATGTTTAATCAGATATTTATGGTGTTTTTCTTCATCTTGGGTTAAGAGAATATTTAAAGCACTGAAGTACAGAAGATTGTACTTCTGGATGCTATTATTAATGCTGGGGTTTTTTTTTGTTGTTGTTGGTCAAGCTACCACATTTTTCAAGCAATTAGCTTGACTCAAACCCTCAAGCTCAAACCCTGTGCATATCCTCTGGGTGTGTCGCTCGTCTTGTCCCAGAGTCGAGGGCAATCTGTGTACTAGAGTTTCATTCAAGGTTCATTAATTTAGAGTTCATAATACTTAGACATGCTGTGTTGAGCACTTAACTCTGTAGCCGCTATAAGACAATGAGTCTTTTAGAAAATAATACTGTACATAAGAAATAGGTCCTGCAAGTTAACAGTGATGTCATGATTATCTCCCACAGTATTCCTATCCAGCTTTCATGTCAGTAGTGTGTCTGATTCCACCATGGAAGGGAAGCACAAAAGATATGAGAAGTGCACAGAAGGATAAAAGTGGATTTGAGAATATGCCTGTGAATATCCTAGCCTGGGGCACCCTAAGAACACATCACAGACAGGGTTTTAATAATAGCGATACATTTTCACAGTCTGGCATTTGAAGTCCAATGTCCATGGTTGGTTCCTCGAGAGGAATATTTTTCCTTTCTTACAGACTTATGTACTGCCTGTATTTTCCACATAATGGGAAAAATGGTCTCCAGTGTCTCTTTTCAGTTTTGTTTTGTATAAGGGTAACAATCCTATAAAGACTTGATCTTGTAACCTTTTAGAATCTGAATTATTTCCCAATGGCTTATCTCCAAATACCATCACTCTAGGGACTAGGATTTCAATATATGAATTTTTGAAGGACACAATTCAATTTGCAATATCTAGCCTTTCTTATTATGTGGTTCTTATATGTGATTCTTGAATCACACATCATTCTGCATTACTGGCCTGAAATGTGCCAAATGCCAAACACCCAGGCCGAATGTGAAGTCCCAGGCCTTGCAAGCACTTCGTGACATCTACAGGAAGTACAAAGGTACAGCAGGTCCCAGAATGTGGTCAATTGTTTTGCAGGGAGACATCATGATGAAGTTCTGGAAAAGTGTCAAGAGATTTATCCAAAGATGGGACTGGAGGTGCTATGTTCATTGAAGTAAAATCGGCTAGATTATGCTAGAGACTGGACCTGTTCTGGTCCTCACCTCCTTGGAGATCCTATGAAACCCACACCGTTGTGGTGGGCTCTGCAGTAAATTCCACAGTTAAGGAGACCTTAGCTGCTGCTGCTGCTAAAAAAGAGTGGGTTTGAACAGCAAAGTAACATCCTGACATGCTTGCATGGTATTTGAAACTGGGTAGAGAGCCGTATTGTTTTGCATGGTCATGAGATGATGCTCCTGATTGGCTCCTGATTTTTCTTGTATTTTCCCTCAACCATTTTGAATTTTATGGCTTCCTAGGTCCTGTACTTGCTGACACGAAGAGAGAAAAGGCAAGTTGTGAAAGATGTTTGCTCAGACATTTTTGGAGGTTTTAGACACCATATAGTCTCATATGATTTAACTGTAGTTATAGGGCCACACGTTCTGCAAAAGAAGTTGGGGATTAGAACATAGGCATTCCATTTTTCAACCAAATACCTCAGGACTCTACAGTTGGTGTCTATGAAATAAATGAATATGTGTCATTAATAGAAGAGTCCAGGCTGAGGTGGGTATGTAAGAAAATAACACCCATCAGAAGTTGTATAGGAAACCTTGCAGAGAGAAAACACTGCACAAGGTTCTGTATTCTGATAGTTTAAAAACAAGTAATGGGGTAGAAGGTCTAGCATGGGTCAAGCAGTTCAGGTACCAGCTCAGACAGGTAAGTTTAGCTATCTCCTCTCATCAAAGAAACTTTTTGAAGCAGATGGAAGCTGTTATAGATATCGATAAGTGTTCAGAATGCAGAGAATTTAGCAACTGTGGAATGCCCAAGTCCAATCAGTACATCCATAATACAGCCCTTACACGTAAGGCTCAGGGAGCAGGTCAGAAGAGGACCAGGCTGTCTGCTATGAGATGGTGACTCCTAGACATGACAGGGAGACAATGACATGCTGCACCCATGGAATCTAAACAAGACCAAGCGGTAAGTACTTAATGCCTCCTGTTCCTTGACTGGAGCACTGTTTTCCCAGCTGTAAAAGCCAAGGAAATGAGCCATTATGATTTGGGAAAATTTGTATAACATGTTTAATAAAGGATCTACATAAAAAATACATTTAAACATTGCACTCACACTTGGACAGAACTTACATATCCCTAGTTAATAAATATTGACATTTACTGTATTTTATCCACTTTCACATACATGCACACACAAACACACACACACACATATACACACACATACACACAAAACTTTTCTTTTTGCTCCTTTATTGTGAGAATAATTTTATCCCAAATGTCATTCTTCATAGGAGTTTATTTTTGGATAACCAAAGCTAACTATTTTGGATATTTTGATGCTCTGATTGGACTCCTAAGAACAATCTACTGCTTTAGAAGTCTTCTGTGTCACTTTCAAACAGTAGCCTGGTTTCTATAGTAGAGACAGTTCTTAAGCCACAAAAGATCCATGTGTATATCCCAGTTTTTCAAAGTGCAACTATTCTGATTCCTACATTTCTGTAGATGCAATTACCTGGTTGACTTTGATCCAACTGGTTAGAGACCAGCGATAATTATGCTGCCGTTAGACCTGATCTAACAGCCACCGAATGACCCTCCACTGTGTCCCTTCTCGGTAACTGGGAGGTCTCCAGGATGAAATGATCTTAAGAGCCAGGTTTTTATATTGACCATGTTTCCAATTGCATCAGACCTAAAGTGCAAATAACCAGAGCAAGAAATAGCTTCCTGCTGTTTTGTGACCAAGATCCCAGGTCTGTTTTTCCATGGCCACTATGATTGTTCTTGCAACCAACAATTAGTTCTTAATCCCTTCCTTGTTGAAAAGCTTCACAGTATATACAGATAGGATACTAATACTATGTTCCAGTTAAGCAATCTATCTTCAATGTATTCATTATATGTTACAAGAACACAAGGATCTGCCCACTTGGTTAAAAGTTCTTCATTATCTTGCTGTGGAGAACAAAGAAACTCACCTGCACAGACAGAGCCTGGCAGGGGTTCTGATTTCAGACTCCCTTAATTTGCTGGCGCTTTGCATCTTTGCTTTGAATGTAGCATCAAACAAAGATTGATGGACGCAGGTTCTCAGAAAGGGAACCAGCCTTCAAGTGGTTCCGTGATCCATAACGGTCCTGCCAATTAGAAATGTGCCAGAACACACAGCCTCCTTGTGGGAAGCCTGTGCTATGTGGTGTCCTCTGCCATGAGGTGTTGAGTAGCTGACATAAATGAAGAAGGACACAGCGTGCTCCAGGGCACGCTGCTGGAAAGTTCAGCAGGAGGTCACCCTGCCTTTCAGCTCTAGAGTTGAGGCCTGGGGGGGGGGGGGGACTTTCACTGATGGGAAATGGCTTTATTCCTTTCTCATTAAAGAGGTTTCTGCGTGACCCCTCAACATTCTCTGTAGTTAAACAAAGTTGGCTCGCTCCTCACCTCTACAGGTCTTAAATCTATTTTAAAAGAAGAAACAATATAGCATTTTCAAAGACAATATTGCTTTTGCTCTCAGTCAGTGTTTTTAGCAAAACAAACCGTGCCACACCTTCCCTGCTTCTCTTTTGTTAAGGGAAACATGCAGAGAGAAGGCCACTGCTATTTTATGTTTATTTTTTTTCCCTTAGGCTTGTGTTGTTTTCAAAAGGAATTGGACTTACAAGTTACCCTGTTCTCATGGCATTCCCTACTCACACAGTGCAAGGATTCCTGTCGCTGCTTAAAGGGTGTCCAGTAGTTGTGTGAGATATAAAATTTAAATGCATAATAAAATCATTAGGGTATAGGTTATCTGTAAGATTGGAACCAGAAATGTGGTTGTGTAAATCTTCCATATCCATTACTTCACCTGGAAAGTTAAACGTAGAGTCCTGTGTTTTATGGTATGATTGGCACACATTATTAGAGTTACTGCAATGGGACTACTCCTCACTTAAATATAGTGATTTCACCTGAATTCCATGTAGAAGGCAGCAATTATTTGTTTGTTGGCCAAACAAATGTAAAGGGGACATCCACATGATGACAGTGTACCATGTAGAGGGTGTGTTTGTCTCCAATGTGATGGCTTTCAGGGCAAAAGATTGTGGTGCCTAGGGGAGTTGCATCTGTCCCCTTACATATGAGAGTGCATGTCAGCCCCTGTGTGATGATGGTGTGAGGGTGAGCTCACAATGCTAGTACTTGGAGTTAGGCTAAACATGACTTGGGGGCTGTATCCATTTAAGAAAGGTCAAGTACAAAGTGTGTTTCCTTTTTCCTATACCTTTGAATTCAATGAGCCTGAAAAATTAGTGTTTTCTCATTGTTATTTCCTCTGTGCATGTTAAGAAGTAGATGCCACGAGTGTCAGACATTGTGTCACTGTGACAGAATAACCAACAAGCAACTTACAGGGAGGTGTCAGCTCTACCATGTCAGGAGCATGGTGAAAAGTACTTTCAATCCACCCATAAGTTAATTTTCTGCTGCAGTCATTAAATACCACAACCAAAACACCTTTAGAAAGGAAGAGTTCGTTCTTGTGTTCTGTTCCGGATGTAGAATTCGTTATGTCAGGGAAAGCATGGTGTAGTGGCAGGAGCAATGAGCTAACTGGTCACATTCCCAGCCATGTACATGGAGCAGAGGAGAACAGAGTATGAAGGCCAGGCTACTAACCCTCAAGCCCACCCACAGCAACATACTTCTACTATCAAGCTTCCACCTTCCTAGTATTTTACAGCAAAACCAACAGGGGACAGTTGTTCAAATACCTGAGCCTAGAGGAACATTTTTTATTCAAGCCACTACAATTATGGAACACAAAAGCAAGGAGGGGGAGATTATAGAGATGATCCAGGGAAGTATATAGCCCTATAGATTCATCCATGTGACCTACTTCCTCTAAGAACCCCACTTCCTACTTATGCCAATTTCCAGTAGCATTATGATTACTATGAATACATTGTAGGATTTATTTACTCATTAGGTGACAGGCCCTCATGATATATTTACCGCTTACACACCCCCCCCAGAGATATATTGTTCTAGTCTAAAGCCAATCAAGTTGACACCAAAGACTAGCCTTCACACCGCCCTTGCATGCATATGTCATATATAAAAGAACAATGAGAGAACACCTATTTTAACAATTTTATACCTCAATAATGTATATTTTCTCTATGTCAATAATCAATGGCTCATTTAAATCTGAATATAATGTTTTTATGCTGGGAAAGAAATTGTTTTGATAATACTAGTGATCGAAGTCATGGTCTTGTGCATACTAAGCAAGCACTGTGCCACTAAACTACATGACCAACTATAGAGAAAATTTTAAAGGTTAATTGATATTTTAAAATGATCCCTGCTTGAGTCAAGATTGGTACTCTTAGACTCATTGCCATTGGACTGTAAGAAAAAACTGAGGCAGGAGAACATCTCTGGACTCATGGAAAGAAACTGTGAATCAGAGCCATTCAGTCTTCACTGATGTGCAAGCCAGGTCTGAGTCTACAGGAGAGCATGAACACAGGTAACTAGCAGTAGACTGTGGGGGACTGCCCAGGGGAATGGCCAACACTCATGAGTCAACCTGGGATGGAAGTCCTACCAATAAGTCCAGGGTCAGTTACCCAACCGTACATTCATATGGAGAGAGAATACTTTCTCTAACTTGATGCCTTTCTGGGGCAAATCACTAAGCACTTCCAGTACCTAGAAGCCAAGAAAAGAATATGGAAGGCTGAAGTTGGGACCAGCAAGCAGGCAAGGGGCTGCTGCCAGCCTCTGCTCCCTCCATAGGCAGATCTTTCCCCTTCACTCTTGGTCATCTTATATGTAATACCCAAAGTCCATTTGACATGCCAGCTCTGCCCTGCTCTGTTCCCATTCTCTCTCTTAAATGGTTTTATCCTTTCTTATTTTTTCTCTATTCTTTTCTTCCTCTCTTTCCTTTTGATTGATTTTCTCCGCAGAATGCAGACTTGCCTGATTTGGGATTTGTCCATGTCCCAGCCTGCTGAGAGCTCGAGTCATTTGTACATTACCTGACTGCATTTCTCTAGTTGTCCTTTTATGCTGCTGTTAACCTGGGTCTCATTTTCTTCTTCCTTATTCCTATTTTCCCATCTTCTATGTCATTTTCTGTCCCCCTCTTTTTTTCTACCATTCAAATACTGACCACTACTCTATCTACTCTTTCCCTCTCCCCTCACAGCAACAAGAACTAATGATATCGTAGCTCACACTGCACTATCAGTGTCCCATTGCTTCCCCCATGTTATTGGAGTTTAAGGGGTGACTTTATTTGACTATTACTATATATTTTCACAACATTTAGCAAAAAATCCTTTATCTAGCATTTTACTCTCAGGATAGTAGGGAGGGGTTGAGTCTTTGTCCTGTGAGCAGGTGGGCCAAGAATCTAATTGCTTAGATAGAGAGCCAGTCTAGTAGAGAAAATGAGACCTCAGCCCTACTACAGCATGGCGTCTCTTGCTTCCCTACAATATCAAGGAGAACGCTTCCTTGATCATGAGTAGTTGTGGTTCTAAATGCCTCTTGTGTTTGAGTGACTGTTTCTTTCTCTAGTTTGGGGAATTTTTGCTGTAGTTTCCCTGAACAGATTCTCTATGCCTCTAAGTTTACCTCAGCTCCTTTTACTTCCCTGCAGAGTTTTAGGTTTGCTCTTTTGATAATATTTATTTTGAGAGTATCTCACATGCTTCTGGACTCTGTGGTTAGTCTCATTTATGTTTTCCCTTACTGATGTTTGAATGTAGTGTTTCATCTGTCCTGTTAGGCATCAATGGATATCCTTTCTTCTGCTTGAATGAGTCTACTGGAGGTTATTTTGACTGTGTTTTTATTTGATTCATTGAAGTTTTTCTTTCCAAAATTTATGTGTATGCATACATACATCCATACACACACATATATACATTATACACAGATACGCATTTTATCAAAATCTCAGTTTGCAGAGTGTTTATTCCATGTTCCTGACTTACTTTTATCTACATGGCCAACTTTCTCAGCCATTTTGCTGACTTCTTCCCACATGTTGCTAACTTTTCTCTCTAAGTCTTTATTGAATTTATCCACTTGTTTGTATCCTTCTTTTAGGTCATTTATGTGTTTTTTTTTTCAATATGGAAACTTTTGAAATCTTTTTCAGGTACTTAATCTAGTTTGTGATCTTTGATTTTAGCACGAGTGGAGTTATGATGACCTTGAAGAAGTCATGTGGCCTGAACTTTTTGGGATTTTCTGTATTTCTTGTTGTGATTTGTGCCTCTATTGGTTTTGTTATTTTTTTTTCTATACTGGAGATAAACTTCTTATCAAGCATCTTGTCTTGAAGAATCAATACTCAGTATCATTCACTGCGAGAAAGCTACTACTATTTTAGCAACACTACCAAAGCATAAAAGAAATAGAAATTTATTTGACAACAATTCCAGTCCAAGGATACATCACCTACAACCATTGGCAAACTACTTTAGGATGCTTGTAAAGTTGGTAATGGTTTAGTATAAGCTTAGAAATACTAAATGAATGAAATAAAAAGTGGGGAGAAATAGAGCAAAAGCAAGGTTAAGTGAAATGGGATAAAAGGAGAAACGAAGAGGAGTGTTATAGAGTAGAAGAGAAAAAGACTAAAAGACTGGAAGAAACACAGGAAAAATCAAGCCACAATTTCCCAATATGGAAAAAGACAAAATTACAATAAAGGTAATAAAAATAAAATATGACTACTTCAAATAATAATGTAAAGTCAAAATAGTACTAGGGATGAGGACATAGCTCAGTTAATAAAGGGCTTGACTTGCAAGCATAAGAGTTTAGTGTGGTCCCCAAAGACCATGTTTAAAAGTAATCTACTATTAAATTACCAATGAGAGGAAAGGCCATCCTTCAAGCTCATCGGCAGACCATTTAACTTACTTGGTGAGTTCCAAGCTAGAGAGAAACCTAGTCTCAAAAAAGATCTGTACATGGCACCTGAGCAATGACACTATATTAACTTCCAGTCTCCACATGCAAGTACAAGCACATACACACTCAAGCATCTACAAACACGTGCACAACTCCCATATGCACACATAGGCACATGTGCACACATATATGTATACATGTGCATGTACATACATGCACATGCATTCATAAATGCACACACATGCATAATATGAGCATATATACACATGCATGCACACATTCATGCACAATACACACATACACATGCACTCATGCACACACATACACAACTCACATGCACATATCACTGCACACACCCAGGCACAATACACACATGCATAACAAATGCATACACACACACATACACACACACATGTATACACACACAAACCACAAAATTCTACTAAATGAAGATATGGCTAGAAAAAGCAAAGCTAGGAAAGAAAAAAAAAGGAAAAGACAAAAATATTGTCCAAAAGAGAGAAGTAAAAAGCAAACAAAATTGGATGAAAGCATGAGAGAGAATAACAAAACCACAAACAATTTAAAAAACATAGCAAAGTTAGAAATACTACTAAAAGTGCAGTTTAAAAAGAAGAGGAAGGGATACATTATACAGTATTTAAAAAGATGAGGCATTGGGAAAGCTCCCTCTGGGTCTTAGATCAGAACACACCTGTCTTGGGCACATATCTGATGTCTGTCAACCCTGTCTTCACCATTGTAGAGTTCCTCTTCCTCTAATATTGGGTTCTTCAGTTTATCTCAGCCTCCTGAGAGTCGCCAGAGTAACTGATGCTTTAGCTGAGTGTTGTCTGAGAAGTGTATTGGGAAAGTGGGAAACAACCACTTTTCTGAGAGACCTACAAGTACAAGTTCTATCTCCAAACTTTCAGGACTCCCAGAGTTCAACAGCAGTGCTGGAGGGACACAGCTATACTATCGTGTTTGCTTCAGGAAATTGGAGGTCTTAGGGTCTGCAGACATGAAGGACACTAGGTGATTCCAGACACTAATCCACCCACTGGACTCAGAAACATAGCTATCAAACTCTAGTTATCTGGTAATGTGAGCCCATGGCATCCCAATGGCGGATGAGTTCTTTTCCCTCTAGAGCTTTGGAGCTCACTTGCTCGCCTGAGCTGAACCTGTCACGTGCATTCTTTGTCAAGTCACTCCAAACCTTCATGCTCTTCACAACTTTGTCCCTTCAGTCATAGTCTTTGGAAAGTCAGCTGCTTTTCTTTCCCCCAACCCAGAGAACTGCGCAGCCAAGACCATGTTGAGCTTTCTTCTCGGGTGTTTCCTTTTCTTTCCTGTTCTTTTTTAGTACCTTCCACTGCCTACTTTTTTCTCTTTAGGATATAATCTATATAGTCTATACTTTATTATGAGTCTGTCCTTTCCTGGTTCACATGGAGACAGCCTCTAGTCTGCTATCTTATTCACCTATTGTCCTTTCATATGACAGAGCTGGAGTTTGACTTCCAGGTGTAAATTTCTCCTTGCAACTTATGCCGTTCATCATATCATGCTCCCTGGCCTCCCTCCAGTGACTGGAGATGGTTATTTGAGAAGGTCAAAGTGAGCTCCATTTTAAGAAAAGAAGGCACTTGGAATGAAGCAGAGGTAAAAAGTATGAACTCCACATTTAATTAAATGTGAAAAACTGCCCTTTTGCCAATTCATGGTTTATAGGCAGAATCTGGGATATTTCAAGCTGAATTGTGTTAAGTTTATAATCTTTACCTTCTCTTATATCTTTAAAACCCTTGTTCAACATTCCATGGGATTTTTAAACTCAAATTCTTAGCTTAGATAAATGGTGTTATGTGTTTTTGAGAAAACAATCCAAGGAAGCAATTAGATGACCTTTCAAATTTCTTCCTAGTGTTTATTTTGCTAGACTGACATCAGAAAACTCTGGAAAAATGAGTTCTGCATAGAATGTCACGCTATTATTGTCCATCTTACCTGGTATCTGAACTTGGGTGCTTTCTTAAAATTTTTATATAGTTGTAATTTTCTTTCCTTTGATGCTGATAATGTGTTTTATATAATGTGCTATATATAGGATGTTCCCTTAGGAAGAGTATGTATCTGGTGGGAAGATGGGAAACTAGAAAGAAGAGAAAAGATTACAGTGAATCACAGTCCACATCAGCTCTGTTTTTCAGAATTTCTTACCCATTTCTGCTTCATTTGTGTGAGATTTCCTGTCAATCTGTAACATAAACCAATCCATATTTCATTCCATGTGCCTAAGGCAATTTTGACAGATATATTCTATGAAGAGCACTTAAATACCAGCTCTTTGAAGATTCTCCCCATCTAAGAACTATGCAAACATCTAACCTCCATAACTGTCAGCCAAAGGCTTTCTCTCTGCCCCATCCATGCTCTCTTCAGTGTTTGTAATAATGCCATCTTTGTGAAACTACCACTCAGACGGCAAAGGCCACAATGCCTACTCTTCTGCAAAGCAGAAGCGTGTTGCCTTTGTTTCAATTTAACACCATCAGGGTAGGTTGTTTGGCTCTTGGTACTCTTCCTGAGCTGACAATGGTCTTATTTTCAGGGACCCCTAGCTTGCTACAAGTAGAGTATATGATTTACTGAAGCTGATCTCAAGAGCAGAGTCACAAGGGAGCATACAACAGACTCTCTGTCCTACACCTTATTTTCCATAACCATAGCCAAACTGCCAGGGTACAGCACCTCTATCCTTCTGAAGACCTATTTATTTGTGGGGTCATAAGACAGGGAACTCTTCTGACTGCCACCAAGTAGTGCTCCTTCAGTGAAGAAACTTCCTTGTTAGGGAGTACAAGCTGGGCTGACATAAGTGTGCTCTGTAGAGGAATTTTAACTCAGTAGCATGGCTGCTCTGGCAAGAGATCACGTCCAAAGACCTAGGTCTGTTGCAGCTGTAATGACACACCATTAATTCCCTCTGTCTGGAATACAGACACATCCTTAGTACACACCTCCAATTCTGTACAATGAAGGTAAAGTTAGTTTGTAGAAGGAAGCAGCCATGTTTGAAAGTGATATCTAATTGAGGGGCAGACAATGGGACTTATCAGAGAAGGATTTGACAGAATGAATCATAGATAGGATACCCCAACTCTTTTGTTTTATAGAGTTTTACTGGGATTAATTTTATAGAGACAGGTTCCAGAGAGAATAAGCTAGACACATGTGAAGATAGAACGAGGCAGATAATGGAAAAGAGCCAGAAGATTAGAACATATTGCCTCAGTTAATATGAGGCCAAGGATAAGCTGCTAAGAAACTGGTTTGAATCAGTCAGCTTGGAGAAGAATTTAGACCAGATCACCTAAGCTGAACCAGCTAGCAAGAGTTCAGAAAGGGTGAGTTTATACAGTAGTAAGACTCTGAGATGACAAAACATCTGTTGAATAAAAGTTATATTTACATCTGGCAGAATATGGTTTTTTAAACAAGATAGAGTATTGAATTCAATTTAGATTTCAGTTTTCGGGTAAGAGCCCTGCCTCTGGATGGTTTGCATATGCCATGGCAGGCTTCACACTGTAGGATGTAGCTTTATGATCTCATCTCTCAATCTACTATTTTTTCACCTTCTTATCAAGTCTTTTCACTAGACACATACTGCATAGTTCAATTGTTAGAGTATTTAGCTACTGTAGAGATTGTTATAACTGTTTTCTTTTTTTTTGCAAAAATTCAAGCTGTAAAAACATTTCAACTTTCACAATATTGAACTAAATGGTGTAAGGAGGTTATTTATAAAAAAGCTAAAAGAAAAAAAACAGGGATAAATAAATAAATAAATAAATAAAAGATCGAATAGGGACTTCTGTGCTTTAAAGCACATCAATGGTAGTTAGCTCAGACAGTGCATTTTCAATATCTAACTTAACATGCCATCCCTTAGCAGTACAAGCTTCTTTCTCTCTTTTGTACAGTTGTCTTAGGTAACTGTAAGTAAGTACAGCCTGTAAAGTTACCAAGTGGCAAACATGATCACCTTTCCCCTTATTCCCTAGTGCCTCTGTACAAATTGTTTAAAAGCAAAACAACACAATAACTGTATCTTTAAACCTGATCTCATTCTTTTACTTACATTAACTTCTTTCCAAGTCATTGGCCTCTGAGAGTGAGCAGTATACGAGCGAGAATCTCCATCAAGACTTCATGAGACAGGGTCCAGGCACAGAATTCCACATTCACCTTCCTGTTACTAATCCAAGAGTCTCACTCACACTCCACCATCAAGAGAGATTCAAGCTTACTCACACTAGACTCCTGAATGCTAACTCTGTATCCAGGCTCAAGAATTCAGAGGCCTAGATTAGAATCAAATACAACTGACAAAATTGAAAATAAAATAAAATAATAAAGTAAAAACATCATACATGTTTTACATATATTTATTTCAAATTATTATTTATATTATATATCTTATATATTATAAATTTATAACCCTATTTTATTTATAAATATAAATAAGCATTTTTTATAATTATATTATATATAATATATTAATTTGCTATGAAGAGACAGTATGACCACTATACCTTTTATAAAAGAAAACATTTAATTTGAGGTTGGCTTATAGTTTCAGATGTTTAGTCCATTATCATCATGGTGGGAAGCATGGCAGCATGCCAGCACACATGGTGCTGGAGGAGCAGAGAATTCTATGTCTTGATCCACAGGCAGCAGAAGGAGACTGTGTTCCATACAGGACATGTCTGGAGAATAGGAGACCTCAAGTCTCATCCCCACAGTGACATACTTCTTCAAACAGGCCACACCTACTCTAACGATGTCACACCTCTTAATTGTGCCACTTTCTAAGGACCAAGCAAGCAAACACATGGGTCTATGGGGGGGAGGGGCATACTTATTCAAAATACCACAGCTATACTCATAGATAGGTGCCTAGTCTAGTCATCATTAGAGCAGGTTTCTCCCAAAGCTCATAGGAGTAGATACGCAAACCCACAGCCAAACATGAGTCAGAGATCTCAAATTAGAGTCTCAATCAGGTCTTCCCCTTAGAGCTTGGGGCATCTTGTGGGAGACGGGGATGAGGAATTAAGAACACTGCAAGACCATGGCCTGTGGAATCAATGGCAGGGCTCATGGTGTCTCATAGAGACTGAAGTGAGACTGGGTGAGCCTGCATTGGTCTCTGTTAGTTTCTCCGCATGTATGTTATGGTTGTTGACTGTGGGGTTTTTGTGGGACTCCTGACAGTGTGAGCGGAGATCTCCCTGTCTCTCTTGCCTGCTCTTGGTACCACTTTCCTCCTACTGGGTTACCTCACCCACCCTTGATGTGAGGGTTTGTGCCTGGTCTTACTGTATCTTGTGTAGTATTCCGTTGATGTTCCTGAAAGGCCTGATATTTTCTGAGGGGATACATGGGGAGAGATGGGCCTCAGGGAGAGGGGAAGTTCAGGAAAGTGGGAGGAAGATCTGTGATTGAGATATATTAGAGAAGAATAAATAAATTAAAAAACAAAACAAAACAACTACAGATCACTGCAAAAACTATTTCTCTAAAGAACATAAAAAGTTTAAAAACTCTCAACTGAATTCCCAATTGGATCACAGTGTATGACTGATTTGCTTTCTTCCCTATGACAAAAGGTTGGCTCAACTTGCACAAGTCACGTGTATAATTAAACAGCATTGACCGAGAAAAACGGAGAATTCACACAGTTGTCTCAATAGCTGAAGACGAGGCAGTTATGAAACTTCAAAATAGCTGTATAATAAATCCCTAGGAAAGCATCAATGGACAGAGAATCTTTCACCATAATAAAGGCTATGTATAACAAACCCATAGCCAATTTTCAGTAAAAGGAGCTAAAACTGAAGACATGTCCTTTAAAATATGGCATGAGGTAAGGGGTCCCTATTTATACTATTATGCAAGAATTGGTAGGAAAAAACTTCATTAAAGTGTTAAGAGAATAGAAAATAGCAAAATGGGAAAAAATGGGAAATGAAGACATTAAACTATCCCTGTTTGAAGATGACATAACCCCACAATTAAAGGTTTCCATATGCCACAGCAAAATCTCATGAATTTCATTTCAACAAAACAGCAGATCAATGAGATCTAGAAGCATGTGAGAGGCAAACCTCTGGTCATTCATTTACCAAGCTTATGTTGCTCACCCTCCAGAATTAATATGACATCACTGTTTTATGTGCTATAAAGAAACAAGTCATTGATGTCAGAATCATGCAGATCACGCAACATGGAAGATGCCCCAAGATGTTGGAGAAGCCAGTTGTAGGAGGGAAGGAAGTCCAGGATCTACTAAGGAAAGCTGCAAGCAATTAGTGGAACATGCCCAGGAGAGAAGCTATGTATTCTTCAGGTTAAGTTAGAAGGATGGGACCATGAATGTCACCATCCATGTGTGATGAGGAATTTTTAAAGGCATTGTCACACCCTTCAAAGTTGTGGTGTTTCTCAAGGATAAATTCTATGGAAGTCAGAAATGTTCATTGAATGGTAAAGAACTCACTACACTTTTCTCATGTGTATGGCTGCCCTCCACCATCTATTCTTTTGTGCTGGTAAGGTCTGAAAGTGTTCAAAGGCATCACTAGATTCCGCACACATATAGGCTTCTATTCAGAATAATTTTTTGGTATTTTTTTTTATATTTTTTAGGATCTGAAGAAGTGTAAGCCTTTTTCGAACATTTTAACATTTGTACTATTTGACTCTAGTTTGAAGCCCATTGTGCTGATAAATATAAGAAAGTTTATGTGGTGGTTTGAATATGCTTGGCTTAGGGAGTGGCATTATTAGGAGGCGTGGCCTTCTTGGAGTAGATATGATCTTGTTGGAGGAAGTGGGTCACTGTTGCATGGGTTTAAAACCCTCATCCTAACTATCTGGTAGCCAGTCTTCTGCTAGGGGCCTTCAGATGAAGTTCAAGTACTATTGGCAATTTCTGCACCATGCCTGCCTAGATGCTGCTATGCTCCTGCCTTAATGATAATAAACTGAATTTCTGAATCTGTAAGCCAGCCCCAGTTAAATATTGTCCTTGTAAGCGTTACCTTGGTCATGGTGACTGTTCACAGCAGTAAAATCCTAAATAAAACAGCTTATTAAAAGGTTTGCAACATTTCTCACATGTGGCATTTCAGTCTCATATGAATTATAGAGGGATTTCAGAAATTCTTTGTAAGTTCAAAAGACCTTGTCATATTCTACACACTTGTGTGGTTTCTCTCGCAGTTGAATCTTTGATATTGCTTAAGACCAGAAGATTAGTAATAGCTTGTGGCTCATTCTTCACACTTGTAATATTTCTCTCCAGTATAAATTATCTGGTATTTAGGATATGCTGTGAAACACCTAACATGTTTTCCACATTTTTTTTTAACCTCTTCAAGGTTTCTCTCCAGCATAAATTTTTTGATGATCCCTAAAGATTTTTAGGATTGTTGAGCACTTAGCTATATTTTCTTACATTTACAAGGGTTCTCCACATTGTGAGTTAATGTGTGCTGATATAGATAATGCTTTTGTAGAGAAGGCTTTTCCACATTCCTCACATTTATAGGGTTTCTCTCTAGACTGTGAATCAAGTGAATAGAAAGAGTACAGGAAGTTCTAAAGGCTTTGCCACATACTTAGCAATTGTAGATTTTATTCTGTGTATCTTCTCTTGTGTTCTGAAAGTAATGATGGAAAACAGAAGACATTTCCCCATACTTCACACTTGTGTGGTTTCTCCACTGTAAGAATTTTCTTATGTTTATAAAATATTGATTTTTAATGGAAGGCCTTGCCACACAGTTCACATTTATATGGTTTTTCTCCTGTATGGTCTCTTGTGTACAGAAAGTAGTGATGGAGCATGGAAGGCCTTGCTACAAGCTTCACATTTATATGGTTTATCTCCTATATGGATTATCTTTTGTTTACAAAGTCTTGATGGAACATGGAAGGCCTTAACACATACTTCACACTTGTAGGGTTTCTCTCCTGTATGAATTGTTTTGTGTTTAGAAAGTAATGTTGGAGCATGGATGGCTTTGCTACATATTTCACACTTGTAGGCTTTTTCTACTGTATGAATTCTTTTGTGTTCAGAAAGCAGTGATGGAAAATGGAAGTACTTGCCATATTCTTTACACTTGTAGGGCTTCACTCCTAAATTTATTCTCTGGTGACTTCTAAAGGTTTTTTATTCCCCCTGTTCAAAGGCTTTGCCACATTCTTTGCAAGTATAGCATTCTTGTCCTGGTGAGTAAAGGTTGAAAAAAAATGAATGAAACAGAGCAAAATTCTTTATATTTGCAATACTTATTTTTACAAACAAATATTTATTCATACTTGCATTTGTCTGTAGCAGTATATTTCCCCCACTACATTTTACAATAAACTCGGTAATGTGGGAGGAGTCAGGAGGAGAGGAAGAGGAGAAAGAAGAGAGAGAGAGAGGACCAGAGGAGAGAGGTAAAGATGGCAGTGGATGTGTGCATGTCTCTAGCAGTCTAAGGTAGTTGTAATATCTAGGTTAGGTATTGGTTAACACCTCTAATTGTGTGTGCATCTTGTTTATTGGGCATTACCAAACATATAAAGCCTTTGGATAATGTTTAAACACTAGAGTCTCATTTCTACTTGGTACTGCGTGGATGGTGGGAGGGTCTGCACTCAGTCAAACATTGTGGAGACAGCATGGTAGACTGGCAGAGCCATCTCCCACACTGGCATCTCGTGGGTGGCAGGGCCAGTGCTTTTGGCCGGCATGAGCTGCAGTCAGAGTTGAGTAGCTGAGCAGTGGTGTGCTCCCACCGCAGCTAGCTTCCCTGGTCGGGAAGCTGGCAGCACCATAACAACAAGACCAATTGGGTGCCGCCAATTAAATTTTAACCATAACATTTGTCTGTAGAAATGATAAGCTACATTAAAATTTCTATACTAGTATTCAATGAAGCCAAATTTGCAACACACAAGAGGCAAAAATCATGCAACCTTCTACCTAAGTAAGAAGACCATGACAACATAGAATATGGAAACAAAGGAATATTAAATGAAAACATATAATGAAAGCATAGTATCAACAACTTAGAAAACTCATAATAGCATTATGCAAATGCAAATCAGCCCATTAAAAAACACAGGAAGTATATGACTAAATAAACACAAAGGATAAAAGTAGTCTAACTTGGAAAACAAATGCATTTGTGTGTGCGTGTGTGTGCAGTCTACATTTATATGTGTATCTGTGTGTATATGTATGTATGTATATATGTATGTTTTAGTTTTATATGTTATGAAAGTTAGACTACATAAAAAGAAGTCTGTCCATAATATCATTAAATAATAAATTTCAAGGATTTAACATAAGAAGTTTTATGCATATCTTATGAAGAAAATAAAAACCCAAGTTAAATACCCCTTGGAAACATCACGGTCATGGGAAACACAAGATAATCTTATGGTGGAGGAGACAGAGCTTATGAGATACAATGAATCCTAAACACAGACAGATGTCCTTCTTTGACAGAAAGAGACAGAAAATGAGATCATTAAAAATGATTTACACTAGAATATTGTGTCTCAATGGCTTTAGATTGGATCTTTGAATCTCCCACTGTGTTCTCTGCTGCCCTCATTCTTACACAGCATGGTGGTGGCTACTTGTCTCTTCAGATCTGAAGGCTTTTGTCTTTGTTGCAGAAATGTGACCAGGTATGGCTTAGAGGAATCAAGGCCTGTTTTGGGGAAATGAAACAACGTTTTAGTGGGCTCTCCTGGGAAATAACATGTCCTTTCCAGATGGTGTGTATAAGGATGTATAAGGAAGAGAAGATACGGTAAAAGAGTGTAGAGGATTAGTTCTTTATGTGTCCTCTAATGGGCACATCAGGATGCGTAGGAGGAATGTAATATTTGCAGGTCCAGATCTTCATATTCCTCAGACACATGGAAAAATTTTAAATCTGAAGTGTGTGAGTCTCTTTATGATGTACCACTTACCTTCCAACATGAAGGATACATTTAAGGAGCAGGAGATATGAACACAAGAAGAAAAATTCTGAGGTATATGAATAATTTTTAATTTTTATAAAAGTAGCCCTATGAACCTCCCTGTTGGAAGAACAAGCTCCCATGAGGAACTGTACAAAGTGAGAAAGTTTCATGCTGACAATTAATTAAGAATTCATAATGGAAGCTATCCTCACCCAGGAACACAAGGTTGCTGTAATTCTCCAGCATCACGTCCCTGTACAATCCCTCTGAGCAGGACCTGGGCATTCCCACTCCTCTGCAGAGAAATAAATGACCACATCCCAGAATGACAGTGTATCTTGAAATAAAGAAAAAGAGTGAATACCACGTGTTATGCTAACTATAACCATCAATAATAACAAATATAAAGGGGCATCATGTGCTTCTACATATAAATCTAAACGTGACCCTAAGTGAGAGGAGAGCTAGATGCATTCTGATTCAGGTAAGTAATAACCCTAACGTACTCCTGATGTGGAGCTGGGGGTAACCCAGGATTCATCTTTAAGGGAAGGGAATGGCAGAAGGTCCTAGAAACTCCCATGCACATTGTACTTTTAAGAACCATAAAATGGAAAATGAGGAAATCTACCAAATAGTATGTTAGGGCTGGAAAGATAGCTCAGCAGTTAAGAGCACTGGCCACTCTTCCAAAGGACCTGGAGTTGATTACTAGAAGCCACATGGCTGCTCACAATTGTCTATAACTCCAGTTAGAGAGGATCAGACAGTCTCTCAGACATATGTGCTACCAAGTACAAGCAGGTTAGGATCAGACTTGACATTTGAACCAACACCTGTTACTGAGTTGAGGAAACTGCCTTCCCACCTCCCCTGCCTTGTTACTCTGCTCGTCATGAAGGCCGTGAGCTCCTGCAGGGATGCTGTTTGGTGGCATCAGAGAGAGAATGGAGTGTTCATTTTGACCTCATGAGGAAACTGAAACGAATCGTGGGGCATTAATTAAGGAGGTGGAAGAACATAAATTTGGATTTGAAAAAGTGTCCTTGGACTCACCACCAGAATGATTTTAACTCAAAAGCCAACCTATGTTGATGCCAAACTGTGCTTTTTGGGTTGAATCCTTTCTCCTTGTGGTGCCCATCAAAATCAATACAAATAATGTCTGTGTCTTCTTTGCATGACCTCTGACATGTACACTGCCATCACCAGGAACTGAATGATGTCACCCAACACAAGGACCCTTTGGAGTTTCCCAAAATGAGTTGTCAAACATGACAAGGTTCCTGCCTGAGTCTGTTAACATCAGTGAGTCCTTCATTCAAACCATCAATCACAGTAATATTAGAATGAAATGAAAAGAGCCTGTGAGGAAAAGGGTAGGACTGCACAGCATAGGAGACTGGAGTCCTCCTTGAGGAAGAGGAAGGAATCCCGCCTGGACAGTTTACTCTACTGTCTGGATGGTAGTGATATCACCTGTGAAAGACAGTGGTAGATGTTGAGGTATGCTGCGTGAATTTGTGTCTTTGTCCTTCCTTACCTACTACCTAAGGCATTCTCTCATTGACTTTAATAAAATGCTGATAGCCAATTAGCTGGGCAGGAAGTGGAAGGTGGAACTTCCTGGGAGGGAGAAAGGAGCTCTAGGAAGAAGAAAGCTTTTTGGTCAAGAGATATCAGAAGAAACAGGCGTGACTATGCGCCTGAAAGGTATAGGTAGCCATGCAGCTGGATGGGGCTAGGTGGTCAAGTTAACTTAGATGACATAGTTGATAATGTGCCCAGGAAAAGCCTAAACTTTGAAATATTAAAAGGAATCTGTGTGGTTATTTGGGAAATTACCTGGTTAAGGAATAAATTCTGCCATAATAATTTCCAGCATTAATTAATACTATATATAATATTATATATATGTGTGTGTGTGTATATATATATATATATGTGTATATATATATATATATATATATATATAATATATATATATACTAACTAATGGCGATTAGAACCCAAGCTTACAACCTAAGAAGGTCACATAAAGGGGTGGGGCATGAAGTTGATGGGGATTGGAGAGAGTCATGGTAGCCAGACAAGAGGTCTGGCCTGTTTTCCAAAAGAACAAAAGCAGACTGTAGCCTCAAAGCTGCTGACTTCTCTAAAGTGCAGCCCTGTAAAAGCACATTACAGAGATCTAGGCCTGAAGCCTCAGCCTGAAGCAGTGCAGAAGTACAGCAGGATGGAAGGCTTGGCCGATGTGGTACCCGGAGCTCTGAGCTATGAAATGCTATGTCAGGGTTAGCAGCAGCACAAGGTACAAAATAAAAACCCAGATGTCTGAACTGGTAAGGTATTAAGTTTCAAATTGGTAAATTGAAATCAAAGATTAAAGAGAAAAATATTTACCATTTAAAAGGTAGAAAACTCTACAGCAGAAGGTGCCTAGATCTTTTACAGTTCCGTTTTAGCTATTGCCCGCATGGAGCTAGTTACTAAATGCTTGATAATGATCACAGCTTTCTGTGCCCTCTCTTAAAAAGTTCAGAATAAAGCGGAGAGGTAAGGAGAGAGCTGAGACACTAAATGCTAACTTCCAAGCAGTAAAAAGAGAGAGAAGGAAAAGGCTCTTCCCAATAGGAAAAAGCACATTGTTGATAGCTGGGGCCCAGAGCGCTCTGGCTGTGAGAGGTCTGTCAGCTGTTTCTGCTAACCAGCCCAACGATACAGTGCAGCAACACCTGACTTCCAACGACTAACAGACAAGGCTTCGATGCTACAGTGTGAGATAACACATCAGGCCCCAAAAACCTAGAATTTTCTTGTTTCTTGGCTTGATTTTTGTTTTGAATGTTTTTGGTTTTCCCTAAAAGCGGGAAATAGAAAGGATATTTTTATTATTTGGCATTACTAAAAAGAGGAGTGATTTTTAAGTAAATTCAGAATATCATTATAGTTCCAATGATACTAAAGAGTTCAAAGATTGGGAACTGAGACAGAGTATTTGAGCATGTGGGGTGTGGCAGCAGTACACACTTTTAGTCCCAACATACAGGACCACAGAACAGGCAGATTTCTGTAAATTCTAAACCAACAGAATGAAATCACGACAGAAGCCTCTGCTGATAAGATACAGCGATTGCAAACAATCTAAAATTCAAAATGTAACTTTTTGCTTAGTAATAAATATTATTTCCTAATGATCTAAAAGATAAATACATGTTAATTTTAAATGTATATAAAGAGAAAGGGGAGTATAGGTATATTATCCACATAAGGTATGTTTATGATTTTAATTGGAAAGATAATGCATTTTCTGTTGCCAAAAAGCATTTTGCCCTAGGAAAGAATATATCTGTTAGTCAATGTAAGGACTCAGACTCAGGGTTAGAGCAGGATTGTTTCCTTTCATCTTTCCAGGAGAAGAAAAGCATCCAACTAAGGAATCCAGAGGTCACTGGACAAGAGAAACATCTGAAGAATAATACTGTTAAGTTTAGTAACTGTATTGCATGTTTATTATCAGTTTGGCAATACAGAATTCAAATGTCCTTAGTCAGAAGAGATAAACATACATGTCTTAGAACAATGTGATATTGTTTTTATGTGGATTTATGTGGATAAGAGATTAATGCCAATTGAGGTCTACATGTGATATGCCATCATAGCATCCAGCTGGATACACTGACAGACAGTGGTCTAGTTTAATATGGCATAGATTGGGGACTCAATATCCCCAATGTGGAAGGATGTCAATGCTGCTCTGAGCAGCCAGACAGTCTCCTTGAAAGAGAGGCTTTCACAGGAGAACTGATGGAGCTCAGCCTAAGGCACAGTATAGAACCTTGGCCAACACTTCTGAGCAGGTCCAATGTGCTTGAGGGTATGCTTGGGCACTAGGATGGGAAGCAAACCAAGGCAGAAGGTGTGTGTTAGTGCCACACTTGTTGCTGATTACTCTCTGGCCTGTCTTTTGATTCTGTCTTCCACTCCATAGTCTCTGAACATTTATGTCTTTTTTTTTTTTTTTTTTTTTTTTGGTTTTTCGAGACAGGGTTTCTCTGTATAGCCCTGGCTGTCCTGGAACTCACTTGGTAGACCAGGCTGGCCTCGAACTCAGAAATCCGCCTGCCTCTGCCTCCCAAGTGCTGGGATTAAAGGCGTGCGCCACCACCGCCCGGCCATTTATGTCTTTAGACCAAGATTATATCTCTGCTGTAATGATAATGGACTAAGTCTCTGAAACTGTAAACAAGCCCCCAGTTAATGCTCTCTCTTTATAAGCATGCTTAGGTCATGTTCTCTCTTCATATCAAGAGAAGAATGACTAAGACATAGATAGGTATTACATGGTGAGAGCTAGGAGTGAGAAAGAGGAAATGGTATTCCTTTGCTAAAAACCATCTCCTCAGAATATCTAATCCACCTCTGCAAACAGTGATCTACTCATAAAAGAGGACCCCTTCCATACCACCTGCCTCTTAAAGGCCCCACTTCTCAACAATGTGGAATTGAATAGGGTTTTAGTCTATGGATGTACCCTATTCAAACAACAATAGCCCTATTTTGGAAGTAAAGATACAAGAATTTCATTTTCAGAAACAGGCATATTGGTCAAGTTGTAATGACAATTTCTACTTCAGATTAATTCAGTTCTGACTCAGATTACTTCAGATTGACATTTTCCAGAAGCCAAACACAAGAAACAAAACTTCTAAGGTAGTGTGTGAGGTTCAACAAATACCAGATTGATATTTAATTGACAGTAATGATTCCTTTCTCTGTCTTAGCTTGCCCATCTCATCTCTACTTCTGCAGCCTCAGGTGTAAGTTTTCAATCCACAGGATATACCTCCTCATTAGTAATGTATTTATTAGCAAGCAGCTGTGGTACATTTACCTCATCATTTTAATTTTCATGTAATTTTGTACTTGAAATTTCAGCTGAAAGCCATTTACCTAGTTAATTGTTTCAAGGATAAACTAATAATAATTTCAAACACGATGTGATCAGCATGACAACAAAAATCAATAAGGGTATATTAAACCCTCATGAAATTCCTCTTGCAAATTATATCATCATCAATATCTAAACCATTGACCATCACGAAGCTGTATCAACAACTGCTCCGTTTGCTTCTTTGGTAGGTGCTGCTTAAAGTCTACATACTAAAGAAAATGCTAGAAATATAACTGCTCTTTCACAGCCTCAATTTCAGAAAATTTTTGGAATATCTTGAGAGGTGTAAATTACATTTTCTAGAAGTTGCCAGTTGAAGTCATTGATTGTAGTGGTCATATGTTAACAATGGTTTCTTGTCTGTGTTTGAAACTCTATTAGAATCACCCTTTTCATAATTACCACTAAATAATTAACCGATACACTCAACATGGTATAAAAGATACTCTCAAAGTCCCCAGTTTCATTCGCTGGCATAGATACAGTATAGATACACAGAGGGAAAAAATATAGAATGAGATGCTCAAAACATTACAAAAGCTGAGATCTAAAACAGTTAAGGTTTGTTCACAGAATGTGACTGTGGTAGTCTTACAGTGTCCACTTCAGGAAACGTTTATGTCAGGATATGTCATCACAATTGCCCGAGAGGTGAGTAAGGATCTGGAGTATCATCATACACTTGCTATGAAAACTTCTGCTGACAGTCATGTCTCCCCCATTCACAGTCAAACTCTCCTCCCACGCCAGCCCACTGTGAAAGACTGAAAGGTACATCCGTTCTGTTCAAGGAAGACACATGGGGACACATGCTTTTAACTCTATAGTGAACAGGCCACAATGTTCCCTAGTGATAGAGAACACAGATGGCAAGGAAGCTTCAGGATAAGCCAGTATGACTTCTTCATATAATATACCAAAAACCTACAAGTCAGGGAGACACCTACCCTTACGCCTGCACCTATGGATGTCAGTACTAGAGATGGCTATAGTACACCTGATAAAAAACTTCTTCATGGCCATTATATTTCCTAGTAGTTCTCCATCTTCATTAGGTAAACTAATTCAATTCCAGCAGAAGGAAAAAGGCAAGGGCACAGACATCTCACTAGTTCAGGAGTGAACTCCTTTGAGGATAAGTGAAAACTAGAAACATTTATATAAACAGAATTGTGTTACTATTATGAAGAAAAAATAATCTTGGGACAACTGTCCAATACTCAATATTTACTTCACCTGAAATTATAGATTTATAACCCTTGCCATATTCCCAGTATTCCAATGTCCATGCCAGATCCCAAAATAAGTAAATGAAAATCATAGGATTGAACTTAGCCTCCACAACCTCTGGAATGTTCTATTACAGTATGAGTCTTTGATGCAAATCTCTGAACTTAATGGTTTCTGTGTTTTCTACCCAAAGACCAAAAGTACAACGATCACAATTAATTGTCACAACTGCATTCTAGGCAAGAGGTCACAGATCTTCATGATAACTGAACCTCAGCTCTGATTTTCAGAGTAGCCTGTTAGTAGTTTTCCTAGTTCATATGCATTCTTGCTACAACAAAATCCTAATTACCTTTCACAGATCACAAATAAACCATAATTCATCACTTCAAAGAAATATACCCCTGGAATATTAACATATTCAAGCCATTAGTCTGGTAACATTCTCCTCATAGAGAATCCCTGAGTAGGACAGTGACTCCCAAGAAGCCCCCCACCAAAAAAAAGTTTTTGTGCAGTCTCATCAGTTGCTAAAGTTCATATAAAAAATTTTAAAAGTATACCCAGAGCCACTACAAGAATGTGACAAAGAGGTAAACCAAACTGACTTCTGTTAGTCTCTAACCATGTTATAATACTCATATGAGTAGAAGTGCTCAGATATAGACAAACTAATGCATAATGATATTTGATTTTACAGTGAACCAGAGATAAGTTTGGCTGTTATCCATCAAGAATTGCTAGCAATGCCAAGGATGAACTCCCAGATACCAAGTGTCACTGGGATAAGGAACTCACGACAGGATCTAGTGGATGTGGGATCCATGGTCTTTGTTTAGATGAGTGGCTATAGCCCCTGGAAGGGGAGGGAGTGTAAATGAGCTGGATCCAGCAACTAATGCCTCTACAGGATGTATTTTTATGCTTTGATTTGTGTTTTTGTGTTTCGTCTGCCTCACAGTAATCTAGGAAGTTCCCATAGCATACTACCTCAATACCAACATCTGAAGTCATGGTAACTCTTCTAAGTCTCTGATCAGCCACTATTATGTTGTCTTAGCTCTGCTTCATAGTTACAGAATTCCACTGCTCTATAACAACCGCCCTTTCTGCAGCCTCTACTACAAATTGCAGCTGGAAAGCTCTATCTGACCCATATTACCCTGATCAGGAATCCGTGTTGGCTCACATCTAACTGTCACAACATAAGTGCTGCTTTATCCTATGTGGAGAGGTTGAGAACCAAAGGGGAAGAGGCTTAGTGAGAACACCAGCACCCTTTGAACATGGTTCTCTTAAGTCTCGAACTATTTCCTGGTGTTGAGAAAATAACCCATGGAGGTCAGCAGGCTCCCATGACCCTGCTTCTTATTCTTGACCAACTGGAAAGACATAAATGCAAAGCACAAAATAAAGAAAATCCAATACCTCTAATTTAATCAACAAGTTAAAGAGGATTGTGAGGATTATGAGAGACGTATCCCCAAAGATCATAGAAAAATTTAGGAAGTAATCTCATAAGCCTCTGAAAAGTGGTTTAGGTCTGCTTGTCAATGTGTCTAGATAGTCTAGGAACTATCATAGCAACATATCTGGCTAGAGACAAAAATAGCTCACATCTACCTATAGTAGAGATTAGGAGCTTTCTAGACTACAACTGACTCATGCACTTTTGTGTTAAGGAGAAGAATATGGAGCTCACCCATCCTGTGAGATTCAAGCATCACTTCTGGATAAATTGGCAATGCCCAACTTACTAGAGGTTTGGAGAGTTGTCCATTGTCCTAGGGTCATCATTAAGTGATTAGAAAAAAGCATTAAGTACTTGAGCATGCTCTTATCCACAGGGACAGTATTGGTGGTTATGGATAATAATATATCCAGTGGCAGAGCAGCATCTTAGAACACCCACAAGGAAGGACACAGTGACTCACAGAGGAGGAGGAGTGGCGATGAGTGAGTGAGGTGTAGGGCGATGTCAGGGAAGAAGCCAATGGGAACTTGGAGGAAATTGGACTCTGATGTATTTCCAACCATGAATACATTTTAATCAAAAGCCATCTCTCTGTTCATTCTCTAGCCTATGTGGACTCACTTGAGACAGATGCCTGAGCTGTGTACAAAAAGATGGCAAACAACATGGAGTTGCTAAACGGTTGACTTTAAATCAACTATGGGAGGTGTGTGGCTAGTCTCCATAGTGACTACTGTACTCAAACAGCCAGCACACACATAGTCAATGTGTAGTGCCTTTCTTCATGATCCCAGATCTCCTATAGCTCCAGGGAACATTTTTATGGATTATTGAGGGAGCACAAGATCATCTCTCTGACCACTAAGTGACTTGGTATCAGGCTCAGAATTATGGGTCCTTAATTACAATAATACACACATAATACATACATACATATACATATATATATGTGTGTGTGTGTGTGTGTGTATATCATACATATATACATACATACATACATACATACATACACACACACATAGACACTACTCCCCTCCTGATGAATACGCTTATCTACCTAGCATACTATTTCAAGCTCCTGAGGAATAAATGTTTGACAAGGGTAGACTTGTGGTGGGTAATATAATTAATTGACAGAGTATTGAATCACCTAGAAAATAGATGCCCTAGGTATAGGTGTGAGTGAGTTTTTATATTGAGTTATTGAAAATGGAAGATCTAGCACGGTTCTATGTGCCAGGTCCTGGTCTGCAAAAGAGGAAAAGGTGAACCGAGTATTCACATTCCCTGGTGTGTGCTGCTTTAGTGCAGATACAATGTGAACGTCTGTTCTTGCTTTCCCGTTGTGAGGAGCTGTACTCCGAAAGTGTGACCCCAATTAAAGGCTTGCTTCTTTATATTGGTTTTGTCAGGTATTTTGTAATGGCAACAAGAAAAGTAACTAATACTGTAGTATTCATTTATAGAAACAGAAAAAAAAAACTAAAACAACATTAAAGGTATTCAAGCAAAGAGATATAAAAATAAAACTTGGAAATGAAATACAAATCAAAAGTAGATGGAAAGAGTATTTTATATTTAAGACAATAAAATAAATGACTGTTTACTTAAAAGTAAAATAAAAAATGAAGATTTAAATAAAATGAGTCATGGAATGACATAGAATAGAGAGCTGTGAGCTTCTCTATTCTGATGATATTGTCAGAATGTCATTCCAAACTGTTATACCAACTTCTTGTTTTGAACAGGATGTGGTGACAAGCTGTTACCTCTGCCGTGTAAGTCAGAGACTGAGGAACTCATCGCACAGGCAGATTACCAATGAAGGAGAACCCATAGATGAAGGAATAGCTGAAGTAGGATTCTATACCGGTAAAGATCCCATTCATTCGATCTGTGGACTGCAGATTATTTTTCTAACAGTGTCTGTCAGTCCTGGGAAGGGGATGGGCCTGGATCAGATCACAGGACTCAGCTTTGAAAATTAAAAAGTCACAAGGTTTTGCATTTTTGTGAAGCTGCTGAGAGCCCCTCTCATTTTGTGAGCCCCTCTTTTGGGAGATGGCTTTTCTCTGTATTTGCTGTGCACTGGGTTGACAAAGTCTGGTTTGGGATGAGAGCTGCCTTCCCTTGATGTTTTAGAGACGGTGTCCACCTAGATGTTACGATTCTAATCTAACTCTGTCCCCAGCAGAGCTCCTGTATTACAGTGTCTTGATTGTCTGCTGATGGCATTCTGGGAGGTGAAGAGGTGAATGTATCATGAAGTCTCTTCAGTAACGGATTACTCACTTGATCCCAGAGCTTACAGCTATTGGAAACCAGAGGGCTGACCTGCTGTCTCCATCATCAGTTCCTGATTGACTTGAGGTCAGTCTTTATCAAGCCCACCCAATAAGGCGAGAGTCCTCTTTGGGGATAACTTTACTACTGACTTCCTGCAGATACATTCAAATTCAAAATCTCAGCAGGTTTCATTCATCTCAGTGCTTACTCTAAATTGTGTTTATAAATGCAGAAGACATATACATACAAAGAATCCATAATCTAAGAGTTAGTTTTATGGTAAGGTTATATTGACTACAGAATAGACTTTAACATCATTCATGAGAAATAAATCTTATTAAATAAAATGAAAATTCCACTGCCTGGTAAAGGCTGCTTATCAGACACATACTGAATGCCATGCCTTTGAATGATATAATTTGAAAGATCAATATGGAGGTTCTTCCAAAAAATTAAAAAGAAATTCTCATATTTCCACTCATATTCCCATTATAAGTCACTCAATGAAGTGAAGGGTAGATTCAAGAACATCACTGCCCTTAGCATCCTACTGTTTGACAGATGTTTATATTTCATGAAATGTTCCTTCCAATGCAGAGTACAAGTGTAAGTGATCTGGAAACTAGAGAAGAAGAAATTAGAAAAGCTCTTCTTTCTACAGGTTTACTGTCTACAAGAAAATCAATTAGAGTCTGTAAGCAGATTGTTGGTTAGTATTAAAGACTTCTTCAATGTGTTTACAAGGTAATCAATTCATGCAATCAGCCTATTCCTGGGAACTATGAGTAATTATTTTATTACATCACACAATGATGATGGTAATAACACAGAGTCAGCATTCATTCACAACAATGGAAAAGTCAGGAAGATACAGGGTTGATATAATCAGAATGAATCATGCCACAGAAACACTCCTCTGGCTGGGTCACTGCCAATTATAAGTCTGATGTGTCTTCAGATCAACTGTTCCTTTGCTTCAGCCTTCAGATATGCAGACTGGCAAGAGCAGTTTCTGGAAACATCTGCAACACTAATGACCACTGGGTATCACGAAACATTTAGGGTCATAAGAAATAGCATGCTCCTTCTAAATAGACCCTCAAGAAGTCAAGAAGAGGAAAAACTCGCTCTTCTTTTTTAATTTTATCTTTGATAAAATTAAATCTTTTACTATGTCTAACTCTGATATGGCTCTAGGATAAAGTTGGGGTTTGGGAAACAGCAGGGCATTTTGCTGTCTGCCACCTAAGGGAAAAAAGGTGGAAGTTACATGTGGAAAAAAAAACTGTAAAATGAAAGTAAAAATTAAAAGAAGATGAATACAATAGAGATGTTGAAAACAATTAAAAATGTTAATTTTATCCAAATTAGTTTGCATATTTAAGATAGTTCTATGCAAACCATGATACTTTGAAATTAAACTTGATAAGATAATTATGGTTTTCATGTGGAGGAATAAAATATAAGATGAACAGAGAAAATCATTGACGTAAAGAAGGAACAGTCACACTTGCCAATTAAAATGCTGTAATCTGTCATAAACGCATGTGAGCTGAGAGGCTGAAAGGCTGGCTTAGCTGGTGAAGTGCATTAGGCTATTTCTATCCATGCATACAAACACTTTAATTATAATTCCCTTAATTATTTTTTCTTATACTCCTCCTCTATCTTATCATCCTAACACCCTACATATTCCATCTTGGGTTCATCTACTGCTCCCTCTAACCTGCAGTGCTTATCATTGTGAGCCTAGGTTATTTCACTCTAAATTGCACTGCTTATCATTGTGAGCCTAGGTTATCTTACTCTAAATTGCAGTGCTTATCATTGTAAGCCTAGGCTATCTCACTTAACTTGATTGTCTTCACTTTCATCCACTTCACTGCAGATAACACAATTTCATTCTTCTTCATGGCTGAGAATTGGTATTCAGGTTATTTTAAATAATAGAATAGCTGGGCATAATGATACACAGCTTTAATCCCAGCACTTGGGAGACAGAGGCAGGTGGATATCTGTAGCTTCAAGGTCAGTCTGGTCTACAGAGTGAGTTGCAGGGCTATGTAGTGAGATACTGTCTTGAGAAAAAAAGAGAAAATTGTCATATCACCATTTCTGGGTATATAGCCAAACATTCAACACACTCAGATAAAAATACTTAAACACTCATATTTACATGCACTACCCATAAAAGCCAAATGATAAAATCAAACCAGATACTAACCAGCAGATGAATAGTACATTTTAAAATCTAAATTTCCTTTGATTGCATATTCACATTTACAAAAATTTATGAGTGAAAAATTAATAAAATCATTAAAATAAAATTCTACTATAAAACACAGACCTCATATGACATCATAAATAAAAGTTTCTAACAATGAAGGCATACTATATTTTTCTCAGGCATACATACACTTATAAAATTATTTGGTTATATTACTATGTTATACTGCTGTAAAGGCATTAAAGCATGACACAGAGGTACAACAACAACCCATTTCCTTAAAATAGATTTGAATATATCTGACTCTAGCAGTGCCCCAGTGCCGGCAGCTCTGGTGAAGCTCCAGTGGCCTCCTAGAACAGGCCAGCATCCCGCTACTGTGTCCTAAGTTGCATGTGACCTCCTACATGCTCATGCCTTTCCACCAGTGATCAGTACCCTGGAGACATGGCTGGGGGGAGTGTGAAGAGCAATTAATTGTGCTTCTGTAAATATTAGCTGTACTCTTGTATCAAATTTTGTAGAACAGAACATCTCAATTCATACAGCTATTCCAACCCCCTTAGAAACCAGCAGCCAGAAACCATGTATATACAAACCCATGCATGCATGTAAGGATAGGTCTGTATATTTTACTCTGTTAAAATTAAAATATATGGTTTTAACCTTATATGCAATTTTGGAGACATGTTTTACTAATACATACATGCATATACATAAGCATATGCATATACATACACACATACACATATGTGCATATATACATACACACATGAATACATGTTATCTATCTGCCTGTCTATCTCTGTCACTCTTCACTTTGATATTTTGCTGAAGATAAATTTCAGTGTAAGACTCATTAAAATTGTAGCATATATAACAGCGCCAGAGGGAGAGTAAATCCAGAGAATCTTTCTAATGTATTATTTGAAAATGATGGAAGTCCAAGATCATCATTAACTTTAATTTAGTATTCCCGATCCATACAATTATAATGAGGGATAATTAGAAGTCATGGCAAATATTTGTGTAAAATATTTTCATTACTCTGCTATTAATAGATTAAAGATAGAAATAATTACATACTGTTCATTAGGAAAAGGTTGCAGTGAATTATGCTGTAACAGAAATGAAAATGCCCTTGGATGGCCTGATGGAAGATTTACATAAATGAAAAGACACACTGTGCCTCTGAAGAAGATTCATTAACATAGATGTGTCTATTATTTTGAATAATTCTATGGGCTAATAAACTCCCCCTCAACATTTAGTAAAATATCTTGAAATCTGATGAGTGTCTCTGAAACTGGTGAATATACTCATATGTGATCCAATGTGGATACCACAGGGATGAGCTGACTTTGACTCTAGAAGCAAGTGACAGCGACATCCTATTACAGAGCTCACGTGCACTCCCCAGTGGGGTCGTTGTTTACCTTTGCATTGTTATTTTCATGCCACAGCTAGCCTGTGTCACTTCTTTCTCTGGAATGCTGGTGGGCAGAGGAAATGCAGGGCGCAGGAAGAGTCCATTCAACTCAGTCAGCAAAGTCTTGAAGAGCTTTTCTTCCACATTATGGACCAGAGGAAGTTGCAGTGTATAGAACAGGAAGCTGGACAAGGTCACTTCTATAGAAGGACACTGATACCTGCTGCAGAATAGGTATTTCATGATACTCTCCTTATGTAAGTGATGATTTATACCTTTTGAATCATGTACTGAGAATGGCCCTATTCTCATTGTGTTGATGCAAACAGATGGTTCCAGTTTATTATACTATTCTCTTAAGTAAGTGGTCTCTAGGCTGCACCCCTCTGGGCTCTTCTTTACTCCTTCCCTAGTCAGGATGTAAAATGTCCAAACCTTTGCAATACTTGCTTTTGTTCTAGAGTCTAAATGTAAATATGACTAAATACCCAAGGATACCTCCTCCATCATGAAGAAATGCTATGTTGGTCAGATAGCAGTAAGGATTGCGAGCAGTGTTGATCTCCCAGCATTCCTGGGAATCCCCTGTGTTTTCTCCTGTCATGGTGGACAATATCACTAGAGCATTGCAGGGAGAGAGGCAGACATTCTGAGAGAGGAAGCCAGAGAACCAGGAGGGTCCAGTCTTGTTTTCTTAGAACCTTTCCTTGGAAACTAGCCAGAATCCTTAAGAAACATTCTAACTCTTTCAAACCACAGTACCAATGACCTCATACACCATGCCCCACCCCACACCCTGTTAAGTTCCTCTTGATACACTGTTGAGTAACACTGTTCCTGGAGAGGCATGGAAAAAATAATGTGTCCTCATCCCAGACAGGGAGCTAACCACAGACCAAAAGGACACCACCAAAGCCAACTTGGTAAACCAATGAATTTTACAGGGTTAATTAATGGGATGAATTAGGGGTCACGTACAAGAACAGAAATGACTCAGACAGCCTATTAACCAAAGCTCAGCCCAGCATGGCCAATGGCTCACAAAAGCTGGAAACCTGGAGCATGCTTCATAGCCGGAAGGCAGCTTGACAAGTTGGAGAATCTCTTTCAGGTTTCAGAACCTCTTCCTGATAACTTGGCAGCTCTCTGCCTCTTCTGGCATCTCAGCACTTCTGGGTGTGTGTATTATCAGTCCTTAAAACTTACCTATGTTTGGAAAGAAGGGTCTTGGTGAATCTGGTCAGTTTGGGGAGCTCTGGAAGCTACTGAGTTGTTTAGCTACTAAGGTTATCAAGCTCCCCTGAAGGCTGCCTTGTTCCACTGTCCACATCCCTGCTCCACCTCAGAACGTTACTGTGTTAAGGAGCTTCCCCCCAGATTGCCAGTTTAATCCTCAAGAACATTGTTACACAACATCGTTACATGAAGGATGAAGCTGCTATCCCAGGAATCTTTAAAGAAAAAAAGATCAACTAAGGTTCAAACTGAAGCAATTATCATTATATAATATAACAAAAACCAGTGTGTCTTCAAGCTAACAAGTACTGAGACCATTTGTTAGCAGCAATGAGAGATGGTGGTTCAGATGTTAGTGGATGTTTTTCAGACTGAAGGGACATGAAGCCAGTTGCAAACCAGCAAGAACACAGGAGAAAGCCAATGGCATAAGTAGTAAATGAATGATTACTCCATTCCTGTAGTTCCTTCAAAAGGAAACTAAGTTAAAACGATAACTAAAGATACTATTTAATAAGTAGATGGGTTTAGAATTTAAATTATGATAAAAGAAAAAAATCAAATCCAATGAGGCAGGTACTTTTTACATCTCAGTTGTACAGAAAACCAAAATGGAATGAGACAAAACCAGGAGAATTCTATGGTCAGACACACTAGCTCTGACCATGTTCCCAGGAAGTAGTGTGGGGGCTGGATTGACCTGCCACGTGTATTCTTTTTCATTATTATTTCATTTTTATTGTCCTGTTCCACTAATGACATTTTAGAACATCAGAGGGATAAAATCTTTATGTTATTCTCAAACACTGAAGGCAGAAATGTTAGATTATGAGCTGTGGCTAAAGGAATTTAGATATCTACTGCATTTAATTCTGCACTGTCTGTCTATGGAGAGAAGGGATTTGTTTCCGGCGTTTCATTGAATGCTTTCAGTTCTTCATCACTTGTCAGTACTCACTAAAAATTCACAGTATTGTCTGCTTCAGGATGGACTTTATTCTCAGACCCATCCCTAAACAGAGAAAATGAATAAATCACGGAAGCCTTGGGCATAAAATATTGCCTGTGCTTTGTAAGTATTAGGCTGTGACTTCACACTGGAGCAGTGCCTAGGGCTAAAACCACCTGCATGGTGAACAGCTGCGGTGCAGTGAGAAATCAGCATGATTGTGTTGGTTGGTAAGCAAGTTCTATTACAAGGGACCTAGAGAATTACCTTTTACTTTGCAATATCTGTATCCAGGGCACTTAATTATGTATGAATTTACACCCATAAGGAAATCTTCTCCTGAATTTCAACATACTTTACAAAACACCATATTCTTAGACTTAAGGGCTGACTAAGAGGACAGCACACTGTTTCCACATGAGTGCCTTTGGCATTACTGTGGTATGCATGTTATCATTAATCAATATTGGCACATTATTGTAATTGCAAACTTTGTTCCAATCTCTCTCATTTTAACCCGATGTTCTAGTTTCGTTTCTGTTGCTATTGTAAAAACCAAAACCAACCAAACCAAAACAACCAAAACAACAAACAAAAAAAACAAACAAACCAAACAAAACAAAACAAACAAAACAAACAACACAGAAACCAAAACTCCAAATCCACTGTATCCAAAAGCCACTATAGGAGAAAGGATTCATTTGGCTTATTACCTTCCAATCATAATCGACAATTGAAGTAAATCAGGTCAAGAGCCAAATTAGGAACTCCAAGCAAAAACTATTGAAGAATGCTGGTTGCTTGCTCATCCTTAAACTTTCTCACTCTCTGGCTTGTACATAGTTCCTGCATTGTTAGCTCTCTTATACAGCTCAGGCCCACCTGCTTAGTGACGGTAGTACCCACAGTGGGCTGGGTGGGCCTCATACATCGATCAGCAATCAGGATCATGTCCCACAGACATGTCAACAAGCCAACCTGATCTAGACAATTCTTCAACTGAGGCTTTGTTTCTCATATGACCCTAGACTGTGTCAGGTTGACAACCACAGATAGCTAGAATACCCAAGGACCCTTTTCTAATTCCACCTAGGGTACCATGATTCACTTAACAGTTGGGTTTCTTCTCATTCCAGTTGGTCATTACATTTCTTCAGTTTCCCCTAGTTTTGGATGATCTTGGAAGTTTTGAGAATTACTGGATTTCAGAATGTTCTTGTCTGTTCTGGTACTAGACATGTTGACTTCCTTCTATCCATGAGCCTTCATCTTCCCATGATGGCTCAGTGAGTCTCCTGTGTATACTTTCCTGCAAGACCTTATCTATCCCTGGGAGAATCTAAGATGAAACAAGAGTTTGTACAAGTTTTCTCCTTCATGTTCCACATTTTAGTCCTGTTTCCTACCTCTGATCATCACTTAACTGATCCCCTGCCCTTTTCACAACACCGTATACCTCTAGTGGAGTCTGTAAGATATTCTGTAACCTCTGCTATAGGTGGGCAGAGTTTATTATCTTCCATTCTTTCTAAAAAAAAAAACTTTATTTATTTATTTTTTTTTGAGACAGGCTCTCGTATTCCTGAGGCTATTCTTGAACTCTCTACATAGCTGAGGATAATCTCAAACTTCTGATTCTTCTGCTTCTTACTCTCAAGTGCTTGGGTTGTATGCAGGCACATACCACCGTGACCGATTTATTCATTGTTTCGGATGCTAGGGCTTGTTTGCTTTAACTAACTCTTCTACGTATGCTTTCGCCCTGCTTACTTTCTTACAGCAATTGTACTTGTTCATGTTTCACCCGTTGCAGGGTTGAGTTCCTCCCTGGGCATATTTTAAACTCATTCCTCTATCATTTTCTTCATAATAATATGCTTGTCATCTTGGCACAGATGATCTAAACTCAATATGAACATCCCTTGGTACTTTTATTGGGCTTATTAGACAAATTCTGGTCGAGCGCTGTCTCTATATTAAGACATTTCACAGCCTCTCTCAAAAGGGTTTGTCAAAGCTCTAATCATCAATGAATGTCAGAGCCAGCAAACTGGATGCTAGTCAGAAGAAAGAGCAGATAAATCATATGTGGAAACAAATGAGAAGCAACCCAGTGAGAGGAGCCAAAGCTATTGATTCTCAGTCTGTCACACCAAGCTTGAGAGCTAAGCAGTGTGTTTGGCAAGGAGTCAGAAGCAGATAGAGGAGACACAGATACTATTCAAGGGTCTGGTATAAAGCCACTGGTAATGGGCTGCAGACAGGCCAGCAACGCAAAGGTACACCGTGGGTTGTTTAGAGGTATGAGTTGGTCTTAAGTGGAAAGAGGAAGGAAAATTAAAGATTCTTTTTGGTTGTTTGTCAAGTTCTGGCCCTTTAAACTCAGTTGTTGTCGGTCTGACAACCCAAGTTCTTGTCTAAAGTCAGTGGTCTGGTTATTGAGTTGCTAAGAGCACACTAACTTCTGAGCTCACCACTGAAGACATCTTAGTTTCCAGGCCAGGTGTTCTAGACTATGGGTCAGATGTCTAGCTCTGCCGTGGCCTCATCACTATCCACTCAGATGTTCAATACCTTAATAACCAGTTTCTAAAAATATCATTGTGCCCTCTGATTTTCAATTAAGTTGGAAATGTGGTTTGTGGGGATTTTTCTGGCTCTCCAGTGTCCCCAGATATAGAGGTGATTCGCAGAACATCAGTCATAGCCTGTGGTTCTTTAAAGCTTGCTTCACGCTGGAGTATTTCATGAAAGATGTGGGTTTTCAGCGTAGATTGCAGTTAATTTTAAATTAAATGAGGTAGCGTGTTTGGTGTCACACAGATAAATCTGTGAAATGTCAAACTTAAATGTATTTCTGCTCTGGGAAATATTCAATAAGTTGGAGAGAAAAAGTATGAGTCAGTCAATTTAAAAATAGGTTTTGCTATGTGGAAACTCTGATATTTTGCAGAGAATACATTTATTTCTTATATGATAAATGAAATTAACACAAAAACATGGGCTTGGGTCCCCCTCCAGCTGTGGGAATGCAAGGCTTGCCGGGTGAGCGGCAAACAGGCTTAGTAGAGTCAGACAGAAGATACGGAAAAACGGAATTGCAGTCACAGTAGTCACACAGAAGATGATGTTTATTTGAAGTCACATTTCTATGTCTCCGAAGAGAAATGGTTTAAGTCATCTTTCTGTATCCAACTAGCACTAATATGCATACTGTGCAGAGCCTTGTGGGAGGTTACCAGTCACGGAGAGTATTTGTTCTTCTCTGCAATTGAATCTGAACCCCTCAGAGGCAGAAACAAGTTGTGCTGCTTGTGGTTTTAATATCAACTATCCCTACTCACATTCTTCCCCAGAAGAGAAGAAAAGAATTATTTCTGGATTTGTGGAGGATACTAGTAAATGTTAGCTAAATAAATGAAGGCAGCGATGGAGAGATGAGTGATTGAATGATTGCGTTTCTTTCCCCAGTTTTTCAAAGCGTTACCTAAAACATTTTTTATTCCAGAGCTATTTTACCCTCAATATGTGTAGAATGCAATCATACTTAATTTTCTCGATCTCCTTCTCGTATGAAATTCGAAGAATGGTATCTAAAATAAAAGAGTTTCTTGAAAGGATGTAGCTTGCTTGAACATGAATAATTTATCAAAGTGCATCCAAACAAGAAAAATGGGTTATGTGTTTTCAAACAGAGAAAATTTCAACAGTGTTGTTTACTCATATGGCAGAAAAGGTCACAATGAAAATATGAGCTTGTACGGCCACAGTAGGGATCTGTTCCTCCTTGGACTCAGGATTAAAGGTAAAAGCAGCTCTCAGTGGGGGTGACAAAGATTCCATCTGGCTGCTGAACTCCACCTAAGAGCAAAGGAAGGAAGGAAATTCCTGTGATTTTTGGTTTCTTCCCAGACTTTCTGTTTCCTGTCCAAACTTCCTCCCAGGTACAATCTCTCCAGGCAAAACTGTGACACACAGGGACCAGCCTTGTGATGGAGAGAAGGCAGAGGAAGGAGAAGAAGTGAAATGTAGACCAATAGGCTCAGCCTAGGAAGAAGGATCTGGTAAGGAGATTGGAACCCAGGCATCTGTTGGCGACTAAGTTGCTAAATATTGTAAGGAAACACCCATTTACAGCAGAGTATTGTTAACCATCTGATGTTCAAGAAAGACTAAATCCAACCCCTTTCCAACAACTGCAGAAACCTAAAACGCTTTTCATAGATCTAACTTCAAACCAGGTCTATATTTTCTTTTTCTTCTTTTCTCTGTTTTTTTTCCCTCTCTCTCAAAGTACAACCGCTGTGAATACCGTGAATCCAGTTGTCTTTGTGCACTTTAAGCAGTGTCTTCCCCGCTGCTGTGGTAGCATTCCAAGACACCATCTGATTTATTCACTTTTTCTAATGCACTTGCTAAAGTAAGTAGAAGATAATTAACCAGCAACACTCGGCCTGCTCTCATAGTACATGATGCTGCACAGTGATAGAGATTTTCTTACACCTATTCACACACTGGTGATCAGCCGACATCCTAGCTCCCCATTTTACAGTGGTCTCCTCTTCCCCAATCAGTTATTACTATTTGTCTTTGAGTAATACTAGATAATGGGAGAGAACAGAGGAGGAAGATCAGGAATAAAGGAAGGAAGATGAGCTGTCAACAAGAGGCCAAGAAAGACCTTCTCTTGTCAAAGGCCAAATAAAGACCTACTAACAAGCTATTTAGAGACTATATTCTTGAACAAGAAGAGTCCCATTAATAAACCCTCAGCCACTGTTGACCTTGGCAAATGCAATTTGGAGACTGTGACAAAGCAAAATGATTTCAAGGATGTAACAAAAGGCACCACTTGGTCAGTGAATGGGAGGTAAAATGAGTGGAGACACAGTTCTTTGTAGAAATTGATTACAGAAATTTGAAGCAAAGGAAAATGTAGCAGTCATTCAACTGTATGAGGAAGGGAAAAGATGAGAAAACTTGAGATGGATGGCTTTTACAGTCTGGCTGATTGAATTTGCTTCACACATAGAGAAAGACGAGACAGAAGACTGAGAGAAAGAAGTCACACTTAGTGAAGCTGCTTTTGCTAAATTCAAAAGACAGACAAGACATCAAGTGGTATTCTCCTTTTCTGGGCCCTAAGATGCATGACAGTTTAACTTCCATTAGATATTTGCCCCCATTTCTACAGGGATCTGAAGGAGACAGGAAAACTATATATACAAAGCAAATGCTCAGCTGATTGGTTTTGGTTGTGATTCAGAATTCTGAGACAAAAAAATGTCTAGACTAGACATTATTATAAAACCATGATTATGAATGGAATGGAACAGGGAAAACACTGGATGAAAACCCCTGTGCTTAGCACTTTCTCTGGGGTGTAGCACTCCCTCTAGGACCTCCATCCTCCTCTTTCATGTACCAAGGAACTGGTGACACCTGTGACTGAATTAGGGAAAAGCTGGAAGAAGCTGAGGAGGAGGGTGACCCTATAGGAAGACCAGCAGTCTCAACTAATCTGGTGGGGTGGGAGCTGGGGTGGGGACATCCTCTTGGAGACAGAGTGGGGTGTGTGGGGAGGTGGTATTGGATGTGGAACAGTCAAAGGGTGGACCAGGAGGGGATAAAGTCTGGACTGTAAAAAAAAAGAGGAAAGAATAAATAAAAACAAGTCTAGACTGTAAAAAAATGAGTAAAGAATTTTTTTTTAATTTTTAAAAAAAGAAAGAGAAATGATTTCCTCATAGCCACAAGTTACATAAAAAACATTCACAAGAACATATTCTTCAAGAACACATTAAAATCATTACACAAAAGGAAATTACAACAGGATTATTGATTATATATTCATTTTTGAAACTCATATCTAATTAAACATTTCCTGTCTTTCTCTCCACAAGATCATTGTAACCCCAAAGCAATAATTGCTTTGTCATTGATGAACCAAGTTTAACCAAGCCAGTCTATAGTAGTGTGATGGTTTGTGTATGCCTGGTTCAGGGAGTGGCACTATTAGATATGGGCTTGTTAGAGTGGGTGTGGCCTTCTTGGGGTAGGCGTGTCACTGTGGGCGTGGCCTTTTGGGGTGGGTGTGTCACTGTGGGCGTGGCTTTAAGACCCTCACCCTGGCTGCCTAAAGATGTAGAACGTTCATCTCCTCCTCCATTATACCTCCCTGGATGCTGCCGTGTTCCCAGCTTGATGATTCTGGATGACCCTCTGAACCTGTGAGCCATTCTCAATTAAGTGCTGTCCTTGTAAGAGCTGCCTTGGTCATGGTGTCTGTTCACAGCAGTAAAACCCTAAGACAAATAGCAAAGTTTTGTTGTTGTTTTTGGTTTTTTGGTTTTTGTTTTACGATGGTTATCTGATGCCAATTTGTATGGAATGAACATTTTCTTTGATTATTAACCGTTTGAAGTCTATTTTTTCTTCCAGGCACAATCACAAGCTTGTAAGGCATGGAAACTCACTGTTCTCCATTTCTAACTTATGCAGCCCTTGTTAGTCTACAACGGAGGGGGCACCCTCAACTCTTTTGTTTTGTTTTGTTTTTGTTTTTGAGACAGGGTTTCTCTGTGTAGCCCTGGCTGTACTGGAACTCACTCTGTAGACCAGGCTGGCCTCGAACTCAGAAATCCACCTGCCTCTGCCTCCCAAGCGCTGGGATTAAAGGCGTGCACCACCACTGCCCGCCACACTCTACTCTTAATTCTAACTTTATTATAGCTTTCTGGAAAAACAACTTAAACCATCTCCTTAAACTTCCTATTGGCTACCTTAACTTCCTAAAACTATTTAAATCAAATCAGGAATTCTGTAAAATCAGTAGTTCACTTAAATAATATTATTTTATGAAAATTCATCTTGATATTTTTCTTCAGAAAAATTGCCCAATAAAGTGGGCTGTTTCCCAGGAAGCAATCACGTCAGACCAACGGCAGTGAGGGTTCCTCCATACCCAATCACACCTTATATGAGGAATTTAGCAAAGACAAACATGAGAAGATACAGCAGCAGAAAGAAGCAATCAGGAAGCAAAGACCTAGAGACTGTGCCTCTTCAAGATGGAAAGTATTAAGCAAGTCACCAAGGGATGGAAGCAATTCGTATTTCTAGTCAGCTGTGGCATCTATGAATTACAAGCATGTCAATACATTCATAAAGATGCAGTAGTGCCACTCACATGGTGGTGGTTACCAACAGCTGCATAAGTGGATTCAAGGCCCATGCCTGGTACTAAAAACCTAATCAATTACCCAGGGCGAGGGAGGTCATGCATTTTAGAAGAACATCTACTGTCACTTTGCTAAACCAGCATACTTTCTTAACAACCGTCTAAATCTTATCCTTATTCCCAAAGAAGTGTAGCTACCATCCTTCATCCAAGAAGCTTCTCTCTACAGTAAATGAATCAATTACTGAAAAACGACAGCTGGGCACAATGCAAAGATCAATGGATTGTAGATAGCCCGTCCCAATGGATATATCTTCACTACAGCTTCTGTATCTATAGCTCAGGGACTATTGAGAAATGGGAAGACAGACAGATTGTAAAGCCATAATACCAAGAAGTGAACTTTATGAGTGCCTCTTTTGTAGTGACTGCACATACATGACCTGTGCAATGACAATATAAATGGACATGGTAACATGGAAGAAGAAAGATCTCATAGGGCCCCACCCTAGACAAAGAACTATAGGCAAGTAGTGACTGTTGAGAGAAGAACAACTAATCAATAAGCCTCTGATTAGTTATTTAATACAAAATGGTCAGCTCTCAGAACATAGACTCAAGCCAAATGAACTCAGTGGCTTATACACACATGTAAGAATAGTGATCAAAGAAAAGAAGCACTCAATTTAAGAGTGGGAGTGGAGAAGGCAGAGGAAGAGTTAGAGGGAGGAAATCTGGGGGAGGGGTGGATAGAGGGATAAAGATGATGCAATTATATTTTTAATTAAAAATGTAAAAAAAAAACATTAAATAAAGTAAGAAAGCCAAAATACTGGTCAAAGCTGACTAGGACAGAAATCAAAGGGATGACTGGACAAGTATCCATGCCAAGATGGAACACAAAAACAAGATCTAAAGAAGGGGCAGCATCAGAAAGGAATCTCAGGAGAAAGAATTTCAGAAGAGCTCATGCCGTGGATCCTACAAGTTTAATCTTAATATTGACATCTCTACTCAGGGTACCCTCAAGGTTCACGTGCATGTCTTAAGTGCCGACAGCCCATCATCCTTGCTCACGACATGTTAGATTCCATCTGAGTACCACAGATGGAGAGAATGCAGTAGGATGTGGTGGAGACTGTAACCAGCAGATGTTTACTGTTCAGAACTAACCTGACTGACTGGTATTCATTTGATTCAGAGTCACAAATCCTGTACTATTCTACTGGCTCAGCATTTTATGTATTTAGTGCCCTTTTACTTAATTTCCTTGTCTAAATATATTCCCAACTTTTTTCTGAGGAGATATGACTGTGGGTATCAAACATTGTCAAGTGAACCCAGACCAAAAAAGCAAATGTGAGTGAGGATCGTCTTGGGTACCCTGATTCTTTCATCTCTAACTTTGAGCTTCAATAGAGCAATCTCTGAATTCCTACTCCTTCTACTCATGAAGGCTGTGTGAGAACTCTGAGAAGAATAGGCTGGGTACACTCAGCTGCATTCTGTCCTTGACTAGAGAAGATGCCAAACAGAGCATATGGCATGCAGGATCTGGTGGAAGCAGAGGACAGTTGACTTGCAGTTCACTAAGCACACCTTTCTGTCCTCCTAGCTGTCCTCCAACTAGTCCTTATCAACAGAGATGACGCTCCAGAGAGGCAGCTACCCATTTTCCCCTGAGTTCATGCAAAGCTTCCAGAGACCAGTTGTAAACTGTCCCTTGAGTCCCAAAGCCTTAGACTCTCCATCACCCAATGGCCTGTGGTTAGAGGACCTTCTAAGATGTGTTTGCTTTGTGGTTGTGTGTCTTCTTTCCTAGACCAGATGATGCTACTACTGCAGGATCCCAGCACCTTGAACATCATGTACTTAGGTGAACATAGGGCTCAGACAGACATTAGAAGGATCCATTATGCCAATGCTGGTGCCAGCCTCAAAGGAGTAGCCTCCATGATGTCTATTCTTTTCATTTACCAGCATCCTCCATTTTCTTTTAGAACATCAAAGACACTCTGTAAAACATTTTCATTATTTAACAGTGGAAATGCTACGATACCAAGATATCAATGTACGATATTTACTCAGGTCAGACTTTCTTCGGTTTCATTTCTATCGTCTTCCTTTCTGTATAACCTTTAGCACTGTAATTTTCCTTTTCTAAAATCTTTGTCGCTAAGCAATGTGTGAAAGGAAATTGAATTCAATTTGTTTTATTTTACGTTTATCTTGCATCAAAATGTTTGTGTTAAAGATCAACATTTTATTTTTATTAGAAACTGCAAGGTGTGCTGGGAAAATGGATTTATTTAAAAGAAAAACCCATAATGCAGCAAGTATTGATAGCACTGGGACCGGGTTTTCTCTGCTTTCCTTAGAAATTAGAACTGGCATGTTAACTGTGATGAATTATTAGAACAATGACAGTTGGCTTATTTTGTTGAGGTTTTATATATTTTCTCTGTGTTCTGAGAATGGCCAACATGAGGAAATACAGACGGGTGCTTGTTTCTTACTCCTTAATCCTTACTCCTTAGGATTGGGGTGAAGATGTGTTAAGCATGGAGGATTGAGATCTGACCCTGGACTTTGCAGCTAACTATATGCAAAAGCATATGCACTAGTGAAGTATATCACTGTAGCTAACATTTTTTAAAGCCATTAATATTTGAGTTTCCCTTTTAATTTCATGTGTATTTCAGCTGTAATATACTAATATGATAAATTACATTTTATAAGAGCTGTATGTAGCCCAGTATATCTTAAGGAAAAATATAGATAAGAGAGAAAAGCCTACTTTATATTTTTAAGCGTTTATTTTTCTCAGAATGAGGCTGCCTTTAGCAATTTTGCTGATAACTTAGTAATGAATGTTAATCGTAAAGTAGATAAACAAAACCACAAACACCAAATACTGGAGAGCAAAAAAGCTCCATGATTCATGAAAGATTTGAATGTTTAATATGAATTATTTAGTGTCTTATTTTTTAATATTCACATTTGCATGTATTTGCTTTATTTTATGTATAAGACAAATATTCAGGATCTATGTAGATAAGGGTTACAAGGAAGTAGAACCAACATAGAAGCTATATGTGATCGGCCTCTCTGAATGCAGACACAGTGTGATGCTCTGTCATTCAGTTCCTCGTTTACAAATATAAACCACATGAACTTACCTGAAATATCCTTAGCTTCAGGTCTTGAACACAGCTCTAATTAGACGGTGTTTATTCACAATTAAGTTACTTGTAAATGGCAATTTTGTTTTTCTGCCATGAATCACCTGTGAGCATCCTGGCTGGAATATAAATGTGATTTCCTACTTTTTTTGTGGGTTTGTGTGTGTGTGTGTGTGTGTGTGTCTTTGTTTGTTTTGTTTTTTGTTTTGTCCTTCGTACTGGTGGCTAACACAATGCTGTAATCACATCATATGCCCCAGTAACAAAATGTTCTGACCATGGATGAACACACATTTAAAACATTAGCTCTTAATAGTCCTTAAAAGACTCAACTTCTTCTATTATATGAAAATGGAATATCTTGGGGGTCTAACACTTCTTTCTCTGTACAACATTATACTTTGGCTTTTGGATCTACTCAGAACCAACTATCTGTTTTCTAATGAATTTTGAATAATAAAAAACTTCTTAAACAGAAACATTTCTTAGTATAGCTAAAAGATCATTTTTCACCAGAAATAATGGGGAATTATAGGCCTTTTCATTATTTGAATGTAATTTGCCAATGAAAAATACTCTTTGGTCAATATAAGGTTACTTATTCTTCCTCTTTCTGTCCTTCTCAATACAGGGACTCTAAAGTCAACAAGGAAAGATCTTTGACGCAGATGGTATGAAAACATCCTGGCTCCTAAGATGCTAGAGTAATGCTGAATGCCTTTCATCGTTTTGTTGGATATTATTGTCTGACTTGAATCTGAAACTATGAAGATCACAAAATGAAAATTCAATCAAGAAACAAATCATGAATAATACGTTCTACTCTATGGGAAAAATCATTATTTGCATTTTTTTGTGTGTGTGAATTGAAAAGCAGCTAGTACCACCTAATACCAGAGACAAGGTCCCTGGATCAGCTCCAATTCTTCCTACATAGACTGAAAAGAACCTCAGCCACCACTGTGCAGCAGAACAGATCAAGGCAGAGGACAGGTCAGGAATGGCATGGTATCCTTCTGATGCTTAGGGCTGCAGTGTCATGCTCATGAAAACTGACACAGGGGAAAATGCCCTCAGTCCAGATCTGTCTGCAGCTCACAGGCTTTCTAGTGCTGAGCTGTGGCCCTCATGAATAGGAAAGGATGGCTCAAAAATGAGTACTGAATATTTTTCCCTTGAGGGCTATGAAATTTCAAAGTTTGAACATTTCGTCAGTGGAAGCCGAAGATAAAGCTTTGAGTGGTCACTGAGGTCCTTGTCTGTGGCATGCTCCAGTCTCTCTTTCTATTCAAGTGTTAGGCATCTCACTAAATGAAGGCTGTTTGCATTTCTGTGAGGTCAGGTCAGGGGGAGGCTGTCCTAGGGGATTATCTACTGTCATGCTCGTTTTCTCCAAGAAACATGGCAGAACACACTGCTTCATGGCTGCCCTTCCGCTGCTCCACAGGAGCTCCCAAGCCATGCATGAAAGGACTGCTTACTGCGTGGAGAGGAAGTATTTTACCCATTCCCTCCAGTCAGCCTTCCAAACTCCCAGTGCCTACTTATGGACAGTTCCTGCAGGACAAAGGCATAGAAACAACATAGTCCTCTATGACGATGCATTGCTCAAGATGCCTGAAGAGTCTTATGGAGGCAGAGTCTAGAAATGACCAACAGATTTCTCAGCAGTGCTCTGCATCAGGAGAGTGTGGAGGTCCTAGGAGGGCAGACTGGCAAGTCAAGGGAATGGTATCGATATTTGGTGCTGTTACAGCTAATGTCCTTCCGCAGATGAAGCAACTCTGACAGAGAACCCAGAACTGGGATGCAGATGCAGAAGGACAGAGAGAGAACAAAGCAGACATGAGTAGTCAGGATCTCAGCTTCCAGTTGGAAGAACTTCCACACCATCTTCCTAAGGTCCCTGGGGGAAGTATGAAATCCCAGCAAGAAAAATGGGTATTAAAGTCAGTCAATCCAAGACCCTGTATTTCCCTAGGAAAGTGCTGAACGGGCTTCCTCCACTCCATCTTTATCCTGCTCTACCTGAGCCTGAAGCACATACCAACACCTCCATTGCACATGTCTTATGGCTACACATTCACTCTTCCAAGCAGGAACTCCCACCTACTGAGCCACTCGGGTGTCCCCTCAGAGCCTCCCCAACATCTGCACAATCACAAATGCACCCATTCATGCCTGACCACTCACAGCCAACACACACAGCACACACAGAGTGTACAGCAAACACACACACACACACATGCACACACACACATATACACACACACACATATACACACACACATACACACACATATATACACAGACACATACATACACATACACACATCACACATGCACACACATACACACATCATACATGCACACACATACACACATACACACATCACACATGACACACACACACATATACACATCACACATGCACACACACACACACACACACAGTCACACATTTCAAACATTCTACAGGAACTCCATCCCCTTGTTCTTGTGAAGATGAACATACACTCCCTGCTTCTACTTTCTCATCAGCCTTGAGTCTCAGTCCCAGTGGATCCGGACCTTCACTGTCAGAAGAAAACAGGCAAGCCAAGATTTTCACTCTGTATTTTAGCACCCTAAACAGTGAGATTAGCCTCCTTTGTTATTTCATATGCATGTGCAACTTCTCACATCCAGCACTAGAAATATGTTTGTTGGGACCCTGGGGTATTAAATGCTTCGAGAATTTAATCTGCTGTCAGTTTCTAGCTCAAGAAGGTCTGGGTACAAGTGGAGAACATCCTTTGTTCAAGGACCCACAGTCTTGGGGAAATATTCATATCTTAAATGTAGGAAAAGAAGCAGGCACCAGGTGCCAGGGAAGCAGGGGATTCGTAGACATACCCATAGGAACCCACTCTCCCAGCTGGTTACTCCTAAACACAGCCTGGTTTCCTGCCTAGCCCCTTAGCATTAGCTCTGTGCTTAAATGCTGACAAGGTTTGAGAGCCCTGCCAGGATGCAGCCTCCAGAATACCCCATCCCTCCAGACACCTGCAGGAAACTCAGGCAGAGTGAGCATCACCTTACTCTGAGCACATCTTTGTTATTACAATCCGGGATTCTCAAACCTGGCCTCGTGGATTACTGAGGACTTGATCAGTGCTCAGTATAGCCAGGAAGTACACAGCTTATCACAAGAAGCTGCTTTCCATATGTGGCCATTTGTGGGGCCTACCACACACTGCCTGATGTATGCCTGTGTAGCACTGTTACCTAAATGAAGGCCATCTCTGGGTTCATACCTTTGTTTCTCAAAATTGGACCAGGACTTCGGTCTACAGAGCCAGAATATGACATTCAGAAACAGGTAGTAACAGGCCCCAAGCACAGATGAGCCATCAGCTTGCAGGCATAAGTAATTCTAGTCTTCTTAGTTAAGGGGTGTCTGGTTACACAGCAACAGAGAACCAGAACGTCACTCAATGATCAACTGCATGAGAGACATATGTCTGAGGATTAAGCAAGTCACTGTGAACTTGGTCCTGTGAAGGGACTGACTGTTCCTCAAACAACTCTCATCCTTCTAGTAAATGTTCCTGTGTAAGTTCTCTGTCTTGGTAAAATTAAGGGTTTGGCTCACAATGTCTTAAATCTAAATCCAATGCCATGCAGTCTTCATAACTGTCGTATAAGCCTCCTTGAAATGCCGCCATTCTGTAAAGCATCAAAGCAGAATACCAATATCCCACTGAATATAGACACTAATGTTGAATTTGTTCTCAAATTGTTACTTGTCTTTTATTTTCTGATGTCTTCAAAGTCCATACTTGGGGCCAGTAGGCTGGCACTTGCCTCACAAGCCTTATTGCCTGACCAGAACCATCGTAGGTGAAAGGGGACAACAACCAACAAAGTTGTCCTCTGACTCACATGTGAGTCACAACATATGCTTTTTTGATGATACTCATAATAGAAAAAAAACCAAGATAAAATTAACCACTCCAAACATTGCATCTTTGAAAAACAATTATCACTCCCTGAAGTGTTTTCACACAGGAACTTCAGTCAACATCATGTGGCTCTCAGGAAAAAGTAAAGAAAGGTGGTTTTGGGATTCTTACCTTAGAATCACGGCATTGTGTTAGATAGAGATGTGTGAAAAGTATAGTCTAATAGCACAGGATTCTCTGTCTCCTAATCCATTGTCTGTACTATGTAAAGTATATAGATTTTAGATCCCTGGAGTAATTTAGTCGTGTCTTTCCTTCAACAGAATTTCTGTACAAAAAGTTTCTGTGCTTGTAGCATATAAAGATAATATCCCTTAAGTATCTGTAAGACTAATTCATGATCTCATACTATATATAATACTCAATAAAAATAATATACCAACTCCATATTCCAGTGGGAAAGCATCTGTATAATAATATAATGACAGATACATAGAAATTGGGAAGTAAAATTATGTGTAGCCCTAGAATTATAAATAAGCATCTAAATAATTATCCAAAGCAAATGGATTGTTAATGGACTAGGTCAGCAGTTAGAGGCACTGGTCAAGACTGACCACCTGAATTCTATCTTTGGAATCCATGTGACAGGAGGAGACACCTGTTACCATCTGACCTCCACTGTGTGCTGTGGCCTGTGCATGCACAACCCACTAAATCAACAAATGAAAAAAATTAGTAAACCAAAAGGAAAAGTTAAAGGTAGCATATCAAATTTGACTTACTATGAATCACATTTACTAGAGCAATTAACAAAATATGAATGAAAAACTAAAGTACCAAACCGAGGAGAAATAGGAAAAAATATATTGCCAACTACAGAATTCTAAAAACTGATATAAAAAGAAATATTAAATAATTGATAAACAACGTGAAGGTGTTCGTTCATAAAAGACACAGAAAAGCCACTGAAGAATGCCAATGCCATAACCCTTGCCAGATGTCAGAGAAATAAAAATTAATGGACCGAGGGTCATGTTCCTAAAACCAAATTACTTTGAAAATCCAATGAATTAACACACTGCACCCACAATGCCCGGTCAGGCAGTGCTATGTAACTGATGTAACATCCAGGTACTGAGTGTTTCCAATGATGAGGGCTGTGGAAAGTAGCATACAAGCATTTTCACATGCCTTCTCTTTTTTATTTGGGTTTTATAACATGTATGGTAATTGTGATTTTTATTACTCTCTATAATGAGAATAAAACGAGCTCTTTAGATATGGCTAACCAACTTCTACTGGGCAATAAACCTTAGGGACAGATGCAGAATTTGGCTCCAGTTGGTCACTAATGTGACAGGTTGTTAATAGGCATTAATCAGTCTATGGTTCTGTGTACTTGATAATTTGATGTTGCCTGGCTATGCTGCGTTCAGAACTGAGAATGCCCTCATGTCAGTAGTTTGATAGTCATGGGCCCGAGACCCTTTGAGACATCCTTTCTGAGTTACGGATTCCATCTCACTCCTGTAGCTGTGAGAGACACAGGGGTTCAATATACCCAATTTTGGCTCCATCATTGGGCACAAATGGAAAAGAATGGCCAGGGGATGGGGGGGGGGTGTCTCAGTGCTTCACATTTGTCAGACAGAGGAGATCCTGAATTTTAAAAAGCAACAGGGTCTGGGAGGGGCTCTGATCAGAGTGAGGTTTCTGTTTTGCCCAAAGATAATCTGAGTGCCTGTGCATGCCCATTCTCTGGTCCTCCACCTCTGTTTCCTTGGAGACAAAAGGACAGGTTATTCTGACAACCTCTGTCCTCATTGTGTAGCTACAGATCTAGAACATGCTTGGCGAGTGACAAGAAAGAGAACAAGCCCATCTATTCTGTTTTCTGGTTGTCCTTCTATGTATGCATTGCTGGTTAAGGGGAACTTAACAGCATTCAAACAAGACAAGAGGTACATCAAGAATGTCCTTCTATTGATATCAGTAGACTTGTCACAACTTGGTGTGCTGGGGCATGGAGTGGGTGGGTCAGGAGTTAATGACGTTTTCATGATACATTCTTGGGAGCCTTTCTTTGTCAGGGCTGAAAGTCAAAGAAACTTAGAATTTGTGTATTTTCATAGCTGGAGCAGCGGACACAGGAATCTTATAAATAGAAAACTAGAAATAAAAAAATATATATATATTATGGGGGGAAAAGAAAAGCAAGAATATCCTACCAGAACACTACATTTTCCTGACATCCCTTTGTGGTTTTCAAATGAATTACTCGGTTGGATCGCGGAAGGAGATTCCGCAGTGTATGGTTCTTCTGCAGCAGGGCCACGCTGACCTGCAGGCTCTGGCATATTATCCATGCAGCAGCCCCAAACACTTGCTCAGCAAGGACATCCAGAACAAAGCAAATGTTTTTCTCTTTACTTTAGAAAAGGATGAGCTTAAATTACACAGGATGTAGGGTTCGTTCAGTCCTAAACGCTATTCGCGAGCCAATGTCTTTAAAAGGACAGCTTTTATTTTTCTTCTGAAATTTCCCTTTTAAGCGTGAGACCATAGTTCCTACCAGGAGGAAACAGTGACAGCGGTCTTCTGGTTCTAACTACGCATGTGCTGCTACTCTAGAAAGTTAAATTTGTTCACTTATTTGATGATAACAAGAAAAGGTACAGGTTATTTTATTGTCCCCATCTTAGGGAGAGCAAAGCTCATAGAAAGGAATTGACCTCTGACTTTAATGCACATGCCATGGCCTACACACACACACTCACACAGAGACAGACACAGACACAGACACACACATACACACTCACTCATACACATACACACACACACACAGACACACACACACTCACACATACTCACACACATACACACACACTCACACATACACACACTCACACACACAGACACTCATACACAGTCACACACACATACACACTCATACACATACACTCACACACATACACACACACATAGACAGACATATAAACACACATACACACATGCACACGTGGAGTTCAGGGAGGTATTTTTAGCTTTCTGTGAAACCTCCACACTGCTGTCCACAGTGACTACACCAGTTCATGCTCCCATGAATAGTGAATAAGAATTCCCCTCCCCATATCCTCCTCAGTATTTATTCTAACTTGTTATCTTCCTTAGACATTTGTGACTGGGGTAAGATCCAACCCCAAAATATCTTTTTATTTTGTAATCCCTTGATGACTGTGGATGTGGGACACTTCTCAAAATACTTATCATCCATTTGCACTTGTTCTTGTGGGACCTCCCTGTTCTGTTTTATATCCTATTTTTCTTGATGTTTAGCTTTTGAGTTCTTTGTCTAGTTTACATATTAATCATCTGTCAGTGGAGAGTTGGAAAAGATTTTCTGATGTTATATAGGCCCTTTCTTCACTTAATTAGCAGTTTCCTTTGTAGTAAGAAAAATTTAAGTTTGGTGAAGTCCCACCCAGAGACTGCTGGCCTCATTCTCTGAGAAAGCAGAGTGCTGTTCAGAAGTATTTACCGATGCCCATCTTCTGTCTCCTCAAGTCATCTATGACTGATTTCCCACCAGAACTAGATCATGAAGCCCTATTTTAATTTTGATAAGTTTATTTTTATGTGAATGGGTATTCTGCCAGCTTGTATGTTTGTGTACCACTTGTGTGCAGTACCTGAGGAGGATTTGAACTCTGGTCCTCTGGAAGAACAGCCAGTGTTCTTAATTGTTGAGCTGTCTCCCTAGCCTTAATCATACAATCCTATTACTAAAGACAGCATATATTTGATTGTACAACATTTAGAAATCAAATTGAATTTAAGCAAAGTTCCTCTCTGTCTGGGATGGTGTGGATATCCGTGGTCCTATCTAGCTTGGGACCCACTAACTGCAATAACAACATGCCTGACAAGATATGCCCACTACTGCAATAGTGGCATTATAAAGGTAACCAAGCATGTTTGACCGGATCTGAGACATGTTCTACAGGAACAAACTCATGCCTGGTATACAGACCTGGTTGAGAGTCTATGGCTGGAGAAGTAAGACCCTAGGGGAAAACCTACTAAAATGAGCTTGCTAAATATGCATGGTGTCAACCTACCTTCTAAATATTTATGTTTCTATCCATAAATCAATATCCTTCTCAACCTTGATCAGAGGAGTTTTATTTATGTACTGATTATTAATATTATTATTATTATTATTATTATTATTTGTACTGGGTGGCAGTTAATGTAAACTGGTCAAAGTTGTAACTCATTCCAAACTAACTGTGGAGTATTCACTGACATGAAGCATCTAGATTGTCATCAAAGAGGAAAGAACGGAAGAGCCCGAGGTTGAAGAGTGCTGCATGACAGTCCTCGCAACCTGACACAGAGGCTAACTTACTATTGTACTGCAGCTGTGGTTATCTGCACAGACTGGACCTGCGACCATCTCATCATGCAAGGCTTGGGTATTTTATAGTACTCATGAGCCCTCTCTTTTCCTTAATTGACCTGTTTAGATACCACCCCCATACCTTCTCACCATTTCTTCTTATAATATTTTCTGGAACAAGAAGCCACAATGTCAAGAGCCTGCCTTCACCTTCCCTATCTACATTTGTTCCTCTAATTCCCTCATAGCTAATATAGACCCTATAACAATCATTATTCTGCATTGAGATTTGGAGGACATGATAAGGACTCATAATTAAGCAAACATTTCTTACATAGAATAAATATAAATGCAACATAAGAGAAAAAAACTGATTTGAAGTCATAAACACTTTTAAATATAAGCTTTGGGGAAAAATCATGTAGGTAAATGAACACAAACCAGTCACGTATTCTGGGAAAATATTTTAGAACTATTTTCCTAATAAGTAATTGGTCCCCAACTGCCATGATGCAAAACAAAATCCCAAAGCAGACAAACCAAAACTGTAATGGTGAACTTGTAAAAGGTATTGCAGGTAAGGAACAAAAGATGCCCAACATAATTATTCATTAGGGAGATGCAAATTAAAACCACATTAAACATTACTGCATATTCATGAGTAATTATTCCAGCCCTAATGGCAGAATGAAATGCTGGCAGTGATCAGGACGGTTGGCCGTGTGTGCACATTTGATTCCCTGGGCTGCTTGCATTATTCTGTTTCCCAGAGTAACAATAACAGAAACCACACCCCAGGGGAAGTGGTGGTGGAATTTGCCACAGCATGAGTTTACTTACAATTAAGTTTGCAATCATTCCAATTGGAAACATTTTAAGACAAAATTATGTTCTATCACATATTTTGAGTTGAAGTATGTTCTTTAGATTGATGATTGCAAAAGTAATGTTTTTATATAGATAATCATATACTCTCTTTATTCTTGAGGATTAACTAACTCATCATACTTAGCTTTGGCTTGAATGGCATATTCATATAATTTCAGGGTCATAAAATATGAATGGGTGTGTTACAGAATGCAATTTTATCAATACTATATTTATGTGTAAAATCTATTTACTTAGGCCTCCTAAGAATATTTGAGTTTCTTTCTAAACGTTATTATTAGAAGTGCTTTGTTGATCATACTTCAACCTACAAAACTTACATGTATGGAAGAATATCTTATATAATTCATCTACATGGTATCTTTTGGTCAGAGTGCATATGTACTTACAGGTCCAAATTCCTTTTCATAATGCTGTGTGAATTTGTGGTTTTCAGCTTTGTAGGAGACGATGGCTTGGTTTGGGGAAAACAATGTTTTTATGATTCATAGCAAGTGTTTCATTCATTACTCACTTTCTGTAGATTGCAGAAAACTGATTCTCTAGACTGACAACCTTCAGCTGGGCAGGTGAATGTGAAAATGCTAGCAAGTGGATGCTCACTTAGTCATGAAGCTAACCCCAATGTGGCAGTGTTGGAATTTCTCAGTATTAACTATGAGGCATTATAATGACCACATCATGCTACTGAGGAGTCTTCCTTGGCCAGTCACTACTGTGAAGCAGTCAGATGGATTCAGAACCTATAGAGGAGAAGTTTCATTGTCTATTGAAGTAAGAGGGAGTTTTTAAAAAAGGAAAAAAAAAATGTCTCTCAGGCAGTCATTTAGAGCAGTGCCCCTGGAAACACTTTCATTTAGAATAAATAGAATACATGCTGCTGGCATCTACTTGGGACAGGGGAGAAATGCTCTAAATTCTTTTGTCTATCATTCTCATAAACACCCCAGAATGATACAGTCCCCAATATTAGTAATTCCATGTGGAGAAGTCCAAATGCATGTGTTAATACCTACACACACACACACACAACACACACACACACACACACACCAGTGTTAAAATGAATCCTTTGAGACAAAAGAGTAGGGTTCATATACCAAGTGTAAAAACTAAGATTCAGGATAGAAAACGCAAATGTTACCTCTTTGTAGACTGTAATTATGTACATAACATACACACGTGAGCACATTTTGGAGATTTTTCTTACATGTCTTAGAAGATTTTGACAAGTCATGCTGTCACATTAACTTTTTAATGAAACTCACAGGCAGATAATAATATATCCTACGCATTCATGATGAATTTACTTTTGATCCTTCCTAATTTCTGTGCCTTTTAATGTCTTAAACTCATCTAACAGATTCTTTCCGTATTCCCAATATTATGTTGAATATAGGTTGTGAGAATAAATACATTGTTTTGTATTCAACCTTAGAGGAAAATGATATAATAGATGATGATATGATTGATAGATCACAACTAGATGATAAGAAAGATAGCAGATAGGATAGATGACAGATGATAGATAAGTGAGGTCATATAATATGGTAGATGATAGTTAGGTGGTGGCGATATATAGATGAATAAAGAGATGGTATATGACAGATGGGTAGATAGATAGATAGATAGATAGATAGATAGATAGATAGATAGATTAGATGATACATAAATGTGTGTATGTAGATGGATAGTAGATGATAGATAGATAGATAGATAGATAGATAGATAGATAGATAGATGTAGATAGATAGATAGATGGTAGATAGATAGATAGATAGATAGATAGATAGAGTAGATACATAAATGTGTATGTAGATGGATAGTAGATGATAGATAGATGATAGATAGAGATAGATAGATAGATAGACAGACAGACAGAACATACAGATGCTTGTCTTATTGAATTTCTTTGACAAATCTGCAGAGATTCATAACCTAAATTCAAGATTTAAATCATATCCAGTGTATTTTACTAACCCAAGTTGTGCTTGGTAAGCACTTATTTTTAATAATATTTACTACAATAAATATCATTTATAGTCACCTTTCACACATTTCTCTGGGTCATCAAGCTTCTCGGTTATGTTTTCTTTCTTTTAGCTACTAGCTTTTTTTTTTTTTTTTTTTTTGAGTTTGGGGTTTATTTCTCAATTCCAATAGTTAGATATTTTCTTTTATTGTTTTTATTTTATTAAATATTTTTGAGACTGCATCTCCTTATGTGGCTCAAACTGGCCTCAAACTCCCTGTGTGTCTCAGACTGCTGCCTAACCCACCCTTCACTCTTATGTCAGCCACGTGATTGCTGAGAGTTCAGGTCTGTGCCACATGCCTGACTTACTTTGCTTTTAATTTTCTTGAATTATTTAATATTTACTTGGTGGACTTAGTTGATATAGCAGATATAACTTTAATTTTTTTAAACCTTATTTTTAATGATTGTTTTTAGATGTTTTAACCCCCCGCCCTTGTAGCCAACCACCCACCAGAGGTAGTGAGAAAGAAAGGATATGGGAAAAGTGGACCTGTTTAGAAAGGTTATTTAGAGCAAATCCCGTTTGTGTTGTCTGGAAACCAGCAGTTCAGTTCACAGATCAGCAGCAGCAGTTCAATCCACTCGCAAATACTTCCTGGCTACACCAGCAGTCCAGTTCAGTAGAGTCAGGACAGCAAATAGGAGTCAGAAGCGCTAGCACTACTTAGCAGAGACAGCCAGGCCCCAGCTTTGGCAAGGGTTTGCAGGAGGGACCCAGAAGGACGCCAGGAGAAGTTCTCTCTGGCTATGCCTCTCTCGGTGAACTGAAAACACAGCTAGTCCTATAAGCAAGCCAAGCTCAGCCTCTGTCACTGTCCATCCTGTTGTATTTATACCCTCCAAACATCAAATGTCCTCCATGGGTCTTGCCTCAGCACCTGCATCTGTCTCAGGTGACATCACTCTGCCAATCAACCTGAGTCCCCTGCAGTGGCAAGAAACTGCAACACACCACCGGAAGATTTTGGTGAATTTCTCTCTATGGAGTCCAGACAAATAGAGCCCAAATATGCAATGTAAGACAGAACAATTCATGCATGTCATCACGTGTCCTTTCATGTGCTTGCTTTAGCAGAACATCCTCGCTCCTATGCCCATTTTGTTCCCTGAAATAACAACCCTGAGATTTCTTATGAGTAAATGCTTAGGACAATAGCTTTGCCATTGTTCACCAACAAGCTCCTATCTTAATTACCCATTTATTCTAAGTCATTCCATGACTAGAATAATAACCAGTCATGGTTAGTTGGTCCTCAGTTACATGCAACTTCCTCCTCCTCCTCCTCCTCCTCCTCCTCCTCCTCCTCCTCTCTTCTTCTTCTTCTTCTCTCTTCTTCTTCTTCTTCTTCTTCTTCTTCTTCTTCTTCTGTGAATCTGTTGGGCCTGACTATTTTCCCAGAATTCCTCTCTCTCTTCTGGATGTCCTACGTTGTAATCTTTCCACAGCTCATTGGCCAATCAACCTTTTATTGACAGGTGATGATTCCATAAAGTACAAGAGATTATCTCTACACTTGAACATTACGGTAAAGTGTTGGAATACAAAAGGCACCCCAGACCTCTGCACCTACCCAGAGTGCCCAGAACTGCACAGATCTCAGGTGCCAGAGCCTTAGCTTACATTACCTCACCCTCACAGAATCTATCTGAGATATCTGGGTTTTTTTGTTTTTTTCTGTTTGACCCTGGGTTTTGCAGATCCAGTTGGTCGATCAGGTTGGTATTGATTTCTATAGACATTTTTGTCTTTTGGCTGCAAGAGTGAGAATGTGAACCAGTCTGGATTAAGTACATTAGTTCATCTTTCCTCTTATAGTGATCTTTCCACCAGTACTGACGGCCATTGTTATGTTTTCCATAATTAGTCCCCCAAAGGTTTTTTATTTCTATTCTCTCCCTCACATTATTGATTTCCAGGGCTCATTACTGAACAGCATTGTTGCCCAAGTGGTCAGAGATAACTTTAGCCAGCAGCCTGCATGAGGTCTGAAGGAGGGAGTGTGGTGCTGATGAGAGGGATACAGGTAGCAAGATGGGTCAGGATCAGATCGACCATGTCATGTGCGTCTAAGGAAATATCATTATGAAGTTGTATGCCCAAATAATGTCTAGTTTCAAATTTACAAAAAAAAAAAACCAAAAACAAAAAAGACTTATTCTAAAAGGAAATGAACAGATAGGGAAAAATTATCATGAAAACATGTATCAAATAACAGACATTTTCAGTTAAAATTAGAGGCAGCTTTGCTTGCAATCATGCATTCACTATAGTAAATACCTATAGCCAACATAGGAAAGGAAACTGTGGTTGGAATGTAAGAAAGTTAATACACTGCCTACAAAATGTTGTCCCTGTATAGAGACATGATACTTTATATTTATCAATGTATTTTTCAGAAATTTCATTCACTTTCTTTCTAGTATGTTCTTTTTTTTAAGATATGGCCTTCAAAATATATTAGGAAAGTTTGGTATCCATGGATATTTTTTGATTATCTTGAATGTGTGTTTTCTTCACTATTGTCTAGCCAGTGTTTCTGCATAGACAGTTCCAGGACATGTATTTTCCCTAGTTTCTTTGTTCATGTCATTCCTTGTGCTTTGGCTTCAACTTTTGAACCCAAGGAACTTTTTTTTATAACTATTGAAGATTTTTTATTAACTAGGGTTTCACTACATTGTCAATATCAATCTCAACCTCTTAGTTAATGCTTGCCTCACGTCTGTCAAGTATCAGAGACTACACAGCACACCCTTCTGCCACTGGCTTTCTCTTTACTCTTTTGCCTATGCATTTCCTGTTTGTTCTTTGATTATTGGCCTGATCTTTTGCAACATTCAAGAAACATTTTTTTCAATTTATTGACTTATTTCTTTCTATTTGTGCCTTCATCATTATGAAATGTGATTCTCATCTATTTTACTTTTGAAATTGCCGTCTCTACTTCTGGGATTCTGTTTATTTATATGTCATACTTCCCCTGTTTCCCCCTCTGGTCTTAACCTCATGTGTGTAGGTGTATTTCCTGAAATGAAGCAATGTGGTTTTCTCACAATGAAATCTTGATAATCATCCCCTAAATAATGGGATGCAGCTCTGTACCTAGGAGCTCTATCTTTCTTTTTCCCACAGAGGAAATCTGGGATACAGTGGACTATGCTGCTCTCTGAGAGAGATGCTTTAGCATCCTGGAAGCTCAAAAGAAGCTTTGGAATATTGAGGTCAAAAGGAAGGAAAAGTTACTGCATACAGCTAAAGAAAGAAGTGAGGCTAATACAAAATCCCCAAGCAAGTTCTCCAATGCAGTGTATAGGTGAAACCTCGTGTTCACAGGCCATATGTGGCTGTCCTGATCAACATCCCAGTGCAGATATCCACAAGCATTAGCCTCAGCCTGAGATATTTCCGATCCTTCTAGATTCCAGATCCTTAGTTAGCATTGATCACAGACAAAACAGCCTTACTTGTAGTTGTAACCTGAATTATTGTCCTTAACCCCATGATCATAACAAAATGATTGTTTTAAGTTGGTACCTCTGGGGATGGGTGAATAACGCTGAAGTAGACTCTGGGTTGTACGTATTATATCTGTTATCTACATTCTACAGAATTTCTTCACTTTTATCTCCAAAAACCCTATTGACTTTAACCTATGCATCACTGACATTAAACAATACAAATTGAGCTTTATTACCAGGGGCTGCATTTTCATCTCTATGTGCTTACTTAGCTGTTTTCAGCTTTGCCTGAGTTCTTCCTGTCCACATCTCTCTTCTGAATGGCTCTCATAGTCTGTGTTACCAATCTCTAGGCTCTCAGGCAGGCTTCAGTTTGTCCCTCATGAGGAAGTTGCCTCTGTGGCCCTGTAACCCCACTTGCTGTTTACTGATATTTATGCGGAAGCCGCCATTGGCCAGGAGCGGGGCCTCTCTGTTCCTCCTACTCCTATTGACTTCAGTCTATGCATCACTGACATTACCAACACAAATTGAGCTTTATTACCAGGGGCCGCATTTTTCATCTCTATGTGCTTGCTTAGCTGTTTTTCAGTTCTTGCTCATTCTGCAAATATATATGTCTTAGCTTTACGAAACTTCTTGCATGCTTTATAAATAGTCCCTTTTGTAACATTTACAATCTTAACACCTAGAGCTGTTGAGGTTTTGCTTATTTTACAATGATAATACTGGATTCACTCACTGGAAGACTCCTTTCCTTTTATAGCTGGTGCTATCAAAGTTTTCTCTCATTGGTTGCAATGACCGACACACAGAAATGCAGCTGGCTATCAATAGGTCCAGGCTCTAAACAAATACCAGCTAAACAATGGAGACTCACATCATAGGTAGATTTCCAATTTACCTATGTTCTAAGCTTTGTTTCCTCATTCCAATCTTTTAGCAGTTATTTTTAGAGTAATTTTTTCTCTGTAATATTTATGTTATTTCTTTACTTTGCATTGTATTATTGGTCAAGTGTATATCATGCTGAGTATGTTCATGTCACACTCTTCTCTCTCACTCTTGCTTTTCTTGTCTCTCACTGTCACCTGCATTTGCACAGACATATTGCTTCTGCATTGGTGTCATACATACACACATAATTTTACATATCAAAGTGAATGCTAGGAATCCCATATAAGCAAGAGCTCAAGATATTTGTCTTTCTGTGTTTGGTGTAGTGAATTTGATATTAGTGTCTCCAGTTCTACCCATTTCCCTACAAAGCGTCATCACATACTTCATACCTTACTATGGCTGGAAAGAATTCCATGGTATATTTATATCTCAAGATCTTTATCTATTTTTCTGTTGTTTGTTGACAAGTTTGTATTCGCTTGTTAGATGTTTATCCTGTATAGAGATGCTTTACAAAATCTAAATTGTAATTGTTTCAATTCTTCAAGATCGTTTTGTGCTGCAGATAATCTACCAGTTGAGGAGAAATCCAATAAGTTAATATATATGTATAAATAGATAAATAAATGAGTAGATGGTAGATAATATATTAATGTTTGTGTATATATATTCAATTCATACCCTAAATGTATTCTTTTGATTAAATTATATCTTTACATCAATAAGTAATGTATAAAAGAATTTTGAATGCATTTTGGAATAAAAATTTATAACTCGTTCAAGTGCTTATTAACATAGATTAGTAAAGAATGTGAGCTTTAATCAATACTAAACGGCAGAAGGCTGAAGGTGTGAAAGACCATAAATTAGGTGTTTGATATACTTTACCCTTTAATGGTTTCTTATTCCTTCCTCATAAACATCTAATTGTACTTTTAGAAGAAGTTAAATTGGACAATAAAAAATGAATTACAAACTCCAATTCAAATGTTCCCCCAGTTCATGGTTTAAAACATAAATTCCTTGGAACTGGGTATTACCAGTTATTATCTTCCTCAAGAAGACATTTTAGATAAATCTCTCTTAATTTCATTAGTATATTTTATGGGTTATCTGTCAACTATGTATCTTCGAAAGTGTGACATTGTGTGCTTCTTAAACATTTCAACACATGAAAAAGTAAATGCATTAACATTGGTGTGCTGGGATTTATATGTAGTTAATTATTAAACAAAATGACATTCTACCCCTAGCATATTGCTCTGAAGAGTTCAGGTTTTTTATATTCCTCAAAATAATAATAAAAACATGCTTTGTAATCAAGAGCTAGATTTTCTTTGGTCATCTGAGCCTTCCGACATCATTTTCAAAGGGGTTATTTGGCATTCACATTAAAGATAATGCAGACTTTTGGGGTAACTCAGCCAATGGGATTTCCCTAGCACAAGTATAACATTTGAGAACAAGAGAGTTTGAGATACTCAAACAGATGTTGATAACTGAGCAGGAAAACCTTTCGATAAAGTCCTGAGATGAAGGTGAAGGAGACTGGGAATCCACCCATTTTATAGGGCAGGTCCCCAACTATCTGGGAATTTGCACCAACAGGAATTTGGGATCACAGGACTTATGTGGGATAAAATAAGAAAGAGCAAAGTAGGGTATTAATAAATAGTATCCTAGATAAACAATATGTACATAATAAAATGATACTATAGAAGTCAAAAGAAGTATAAGAAGTATACAAAAAGAGCAGGCACAAAGGATGGGGAGGGGAGATGACAGAGAGGAGAGGGATTTAATATAAAAATATCAGAACGTATATGTCATAGTAATTTATTGTCCCACTTTTGGAAGTGCTAAAAGTGAATTTGCATACAGAGCCGTGCTGTGCTCACATTGAATGTAGAGTTGTTAGCTCTGTGGTCCCCTGAGGCTGATCCCCATGAGGGGCCACAGAGATGCAGAGATGATTTACATACTGTTCTTCTTTGCCTCAACTGGCCTTGAGTGTAGAATGGAAAAAAAAAAACAAAACAAAACATTTTTTTTTCCTTTTGCTTTTTAATTCAGAGTGCAACTTGGGGGCAATTTAACAGAAATATTTCCAGGTTATTCTTAAACACAGTGTCTGACTACACTTTTTTTTTCTCAGTCAATTAAGAGGCAAAACGTCTTACATATTAATTACTGAAAGAAAAAAACTCTCATCATTTACTTTCTAAGAAAAATTTAGGTTAATTTTTTTTTTTTATTCTTTGAGAATTGCATACATGTATACAATTGATCATATACATTTCCCATTCCCTTTCTCCAGCTCCTCACACATATGCTCTATCACAGCCTCCTTCTCTGGTTTTGTTTGCGTGTTTGTTCATTTTTTAAAGGTCACCGAATCCAAAATTAGTGATACTCTAATGCTCACGGATGTGAAGCCATTCACTGGAGCATGGGAGCTACCAGGCACCAAACCCCTAACAAACCTGACTCTCTCTTCCTCAGCATCAGATGCCATACTTCCTCACCCCAGAGGATATGGCTCCATGAACACCTCTTGAATCCATGTTGGAGTGATGGCTGGCTTGACCTTGGGCAGGAGAATATGGGCTACTGTGAGTTCATGTGTGGAACAGCATGGTGGTGTTAAGACACTGTTTTTGTATAGTTCTAGCTGACTTCTAGCTCCTCTTAAAAACCTTTCTGCCTGTAATTCGACAATGTCCCTCAAGCCTTGCAGTCAGGAGTACGGTATGAGTGTCTCAGTTAGGACTGAGAACTCCATAGAAACGCCCCTGTAGTTTGCCAGTTGTGAATCTCTATATTAGCCACAGTTTGCTGCAAAAAAGAAGCTTCTCTGATAAGGAGAAGGCACTTAGAAAAAATGTCAGTTTAGCAGACTAATAGTAATAGGTTTCCCCTTAGGACCTATGAACTGTCCAACCATAAATTCTTGGCCAGATTGAGTTTTCACCTGTGTAGCAAGCTTTAAATCCAATTGGAAAGTAGGTGGTTACTCCTATATCATTCATAGCACTGTTGCACACATCTTGTTGGCCCAATCATGTATTTCAGCTCATAGTGCTCACAGCCAGATCAGGCTGCTGATAACTTTCTCCTCCAGTTTCCTTCATGGCACCTCTAAGCACCGTGAAAGCTGGTCAGCGGGATAAAAGCTAAGAGGCTGGTTAGTACCTGTCTGTTTTCTCCCTGTGCTGTGATCCTTTTGTGGTGAGCACAATGACAATGGCCTGAATTGTTTTGGTTTTGTGGACATTACCCTATGTTTGGTTGAAGAGAGCAAGAGCAACTCAGGCTACTTATTATTTACAAGAAACACATACATGAGAAAGAACAAGACTATCACGTCAGGAACTCCTCATACGTAGCTGACTGTAGTATGAAAAATCTTTCTTGCAGTTCATCATCAAAAGTTATTTAAAAATAACTAAACTAGAAAACAACTGAAGACTAAAAGCAGTGCTAGTTTTTGTTAAATAGAATAAATCTATGTTTCTGATGATTGTAGGTGCACTAACTTCCACATGAGCACAATTGCCACTTTGTCTTGACTCAAGCGAGCCAGTGTGCAAGTTGGATTTGAAACCCTGATGCAATTTTTCTTACCTCAAAACAGAATAAAAGCATTAGACAGAACACTATTTAGCAGACAGGAGTCACAGTAGTGTTAGGTTTAGAAATTAGGAAAATTGCTTAGCAGTATCTATTCAAATGATAGAAATGAGACACTTGGGTAGTCTTTGAGTGTCACTGTAGCTCTTTCTTGCAGTATTCATTTTCAAAGACAAAGAAGGCTTCATAGTGACCTGAGCACCTGCTCTAGGCAGGATACACTGTGAGGTATTAGGAAATAATCAATTATTCAGATGAGTCTTGTGCCCCACCCTGTATCCTGTATGATCCAGTTTGAACAAAGAGAACATGACAGTGTAGATCTCATGTGGAAGATAGTGAAAATGTCCCTTGATGAGTAGCATTAAAATTGAGATGTGAGCAGAAGAAAGGTTCACTTCTATGTAGAAAACTGGGAAAGCAGTTTTCCCCAGGGTGCTAAGGCTGTGCTCAAGCTTAGGACATAAAAGAAGGGACTCACATGGAAGCTTACAGATGGGCAGAGAGACAGATGTGTCAGAGGATGGGAACATCAGGCCAAGATCCTTGTAAAGCCAATGTTTACCATTTATTCTAATCTAGTGAGCATTCATTGGAAGATTTTAAATGATGACATGCTAGGACCAGGTTTAGACATTTAAAAGGTCTCAAATTCTCCAAGAAAACATGGAATGTAAAATTCACGGGAGATAATGGACACTTAGATGAAGATGTAGAAGGTAGGGGATAGGGGAGATCTGGATTATGATGGAAGAAGGGCCAACTAGATCTCATTATGGATGAACTAAACAGGCAAGGAGTGAGCTGAAATAAAACCAAAGATAGCCCTATCTTGTTTAAACACAACAAGTATAGGCTGTAAAGATGTTGAACTACCTCACATCCAAAGTGACCCAGGCGATTTTGTTTCTGTCTTTCTTCTGGGGATCTGATTCCACTCTTCTACCTATCACCTTCTGGATGCATTGGTTGCCTTTTTGTCTAAAATCACATCAAATTCTACCCTGTCTTAGAGACTCTCGCATGGTGCATTTCTTCCAACAAAATGTCCCAAAATATGCACAGTGTTGTTTCTCTCTAAAGTCACATAACAATTCAAATGCCACACTCTACATAGGTCTTTCTTAGTAACGCTGCCGGAGCCTTTCCTTGTGATATTACATGTCACAATAAGCAGAGAGAGTAACTTTTGGTCCTATTCACTGTCTTGTCCCAGAGCAGATGGCCTCAAATGTTTTCTTTAGCCTTGCTCACCATGCATAACCATCTAATGCACTACTTGAACAAAGCAAGCTAACAAATTAACAGAAAATCCACAGTCACAATTATAACAAGAATTACAGTGGTTGTGTTATGGAGACAGGATGGAAAAACACTAGGAAAGTATATGGAGGACAGAGAAAACTTTCTCTGCTCAAACTGGAATTTCAGTGATTGGAGGAGATATTAGGTCTTAGCTGATTCTAAGAGATTCAGTTCCAACTCTCTGGTTCCTCTAAGATATAGCGAAGTGCTTTGTTCTTGCTCTTTAACAGCCCAGTGCAGAGTACCAGTTGCTAATGGGCTTCAAATTAAATATCTAGCTGCCTAATTTGCAAAATATGGCTCTGACCTTGGCTGATTATCCAAGTGCTTTATAAATGTAGCTCCCTATGTCCTTCCAAAGACACTGATTTATTTTCTTAGTAAAGTGACTATCATATGTATTGAATGTCAACTAAAAGGCAGATGTTCTACAGGTGGAGATAGTCTACTCTAATTGGCAGGATGAGTGTGTGGCCTTGGCAAAGTTTGCCAGAGGGAAATCACAGCATTAGTAGTGGTTATCTAACCTTCGGGGACAGGAATGTCTGGGTTCTGCCCTTGTCTATTGTGTGCTTTTAGCTCAGTGATATAGAACAAGACTCTAGTCTCAAAAAAATTTCCTTTTTCTCTGCATGGTTAAGAGAAGATATTAAAACCCACTCATGGAGACTGGTATGAACATTAAATGCTGAACCATGCTGAGAATTTCTCTCAATGTCTGAAATGTGGTAGGAATGAATTATTTCTAGGCTCAACTCTCTTCATGAAGCAGAATTCTCCTTTCTCATTGTAGTTCCTGAATGTCAGCTTGCTGATAGCTCATGTCCAGAAAAGCTCCCGAGACGCTGGCTTTCCTTATTCATGTGAGCCCACAGTCCTGCTTTGGAATGAGTAACAGCCTTGTTGGTAATCATCACGCAGCTCTACTAATCAAAGTGTGTTAAAAATTTGTGGCCCCCCCTTGGGGAAAAATTTTTTTTACAGTCTTGTGTTTTTGGGAAAAGGCCGGCTTTTTGAGGACCCGAAATTTTTGGGGGTTTTTCCAAAAGGGGGGGGATGTGAGTTTTCCTTTTTAGGGGGAAAATGGGGGTTTTGGGTTGGGGGGCAGTTTTTTTGCCCAATTTCATTTTAAATTTTTTTCCTTGGGGGGCCCCCCTGTTTGACGTGGGACGCGGGGGGGGTTTTTTTTTCCCCTTTTTGTTTTGTTATTTTTTAATTTTTAGGGAAAAATTTTTTTTTATAAAAAATTTTTTTACCATTGATCCCAGTTTTTTAAATCTGGGAAAATTTTGGGAATCACCCCCACAATCCCCCAAAAAAACCTGGACTTGAAACATTTCCAAAAAACCCGATGTAAACACTTCCGGTTTCTGAGTTGAAAAATCCAAGAAATTCCCAAATTTTCCCCTTTTTTTGTTGTGGGGGAGGGGGATTTCCGTATTAAAATTTTTTTTTAGTTTTAATCCTTAAGGGGCCTTTTCCTTTAATTTTTTTTTAATTAAAAAAAGAAATTTTGGGTTTTAAAGGGGGGGCCCTAGTGAGCTTGGGACTGGGAATTTGTTATTAACCTTTTTTTTCATAAAAGGGGGCCCTTAGTGTTTTTTGTTGGGGGGGTTTGTTTTTATTTTGGGGGTATTTGGTATTTTGCAGATTGTTTTTATCAAATTTGGGGGAAAGGGTAGGGTTTCCCCGGCTTTGAAAAATTCCCGTAGGGGCTTTTTCCGGAAATTTTATCCCCTTATGGGTTCCCCGCCAGGTGGGAGATTGAGAGATCTGGGGTGGGACTGGGGGTTTTTTCCCTTTTGACAAATTTTTTTAAAAGGGTTTTACTTAAAAAAAGGTTTGGGGGGCCACTTTTAAAAAAGGGAAAAAAGTGCAGCAGGGATTTTTCCTTTTTTTCCTTGGCCTTGGGTTTAAAGCCACAGCAGGGCTATTTTTCAAAAACGGCTTTTCATTTTTGAGTAGGGGCTGTCGCGGAGGTTAACCCGAAAAACCCAGGGGAAATTTAAAACCCCCCTTTTCTTTTTGGGTTTTGTTTAGCCGGGACATTTAGCTTTCCTTTTTTCCCGAGGTTTTTTTTGCCCCGGTGCTTGGGATTAAAAAATTTTTTAATTTCCCCCAAACCTAAAATCCTTTTTGATGTTTTAGCCTTTGGAAATTCCTTCCCAAACTGGTGGAAAGGGGCCTTTGCCTAAGTTTGGGGGGGTTTCCAAAAAAATAATTTAAAACATAAGGTGGGGGGGTTAAAGGAAATTTTTTTTGGGGCCTTTTTTTCTTGGGTTTGAAAAAAGGGGGGGCTACGGAAAAATTTTTTTTTCCCCCACACCGTTTTTTTTGCAAAAAACCCCCCTTTTTTTCCGGGGAAAACCAAATTGTTTGGGGGTTTTCGAAAATAAATTTTTAAAGACCACCATTTGGCTTTTTTTTGCAAAAACCAACAAAAGGGTTTTTCCCCGGGGGGTTTTTCATTTGGGAAAATACCTAATTTTAACCTTTCCAAAAAAAATTTTCCCCAATCCCTCAACCCTTCAAATAAAAATTTTTTTTGAAAAAAAATCCCAGGGTTTTAAAATTTGGTTTATCCCCCTTTAAAAATCCTTTTCCCTTTTTTTTTTCCCAAAAAACCAAATCAAAAAACCCTTTAAAATTTTTTTTTAAAAATAAAAAAAAAAAACCCCTTTTATCAGTTTCCTACTTCCCCTTCATAGTACTGCCATTGTTCTTTTATTTCCATTTCTAACTTTTCAGACTGATGGGAACTCAGGAAGAAGCTGCTGAGGAAGCATCTCTCTGGCTTCATTTGGTGTCTAGAGAGACACGCTGCCCCCCTGCCAAGAGGCTCTGGGGGAGGTGGGGACCTGGGGCTCTGAAAACAGATGCTCCCTGTCAGAGCGCGATGGAAGTGAAAGGCGGTGATGAATTAGGGAGAGGGACTCATGCTTCACAGCACTGTGATTTTAATGATCTGTACAGAACCACTGCAGCATGCAGTGTTTCCAAATTAAACAAAGGAAACTTCCCCTCACACACAGAAGCAACTCTCTCTCCAGATCGTCTGAGGAACGTCCAGGAAACATGAGGCATCACTGTGTGGGGAGGGGATGCGGCTGTGGGAGTTCCTCTCCTGCCTGAATCAGGACCCTAGACAACTGAGGAAGTTGTGGCGGCTTCAGTGAACATATTTCATTTCTATTGCTTCATAAACTAGATTGTTATAACAGAAAAAGAGCAGCGATGATGGGTAATGGAAAATTTTAATTGTATTTCTTTCAAAAGTTCTGGCTGCAAAGATAATCCTTTTTATGGGAAAATAGAAGATAATTTTGAGGAAAGAATCTGTAGAAATGGTGAAAAGGGATTTTGGAACTTCTCCAAACAACACTGTGAAGGAGACTTCAGAGCCACATAGATCAATATTTTAGGTCAGTAATTTTCTTTGCAACCATGGTCAGTACTTGATTGTCACCCAGAATTACTCACAGATGAATAAAGAGGCCCACACTGAACCACACTGAATGTTGTGAAGACATTTCCTTATAGATGAGACAGGATGTAAGATTTACAACCAACACACACCACCCTGTCCCAACAACACTTTCTTTATTCATGTCCATCTAAGGAACGCAATATGACACAAAAAGGAGAAAGAGAGAGTTCTAATCCAGTTTACTCTGCAAAGGTTAACTCAGCTAATCCCCTGCTCTCCCAGTTGTCCACTCCTTGCTGCCTACCCCTGTGTCACACCTCCAGGGAAACAAGTAGAGGCGATAGGGAGTTGAATCGTCCATTGATTCTTCCTCATGAGCCTATACTGGTCACGGCCTTTGATCTCAGGTGTCCTCATTGTTTCAAACCCCACCTCCCAAAAAAGAATTCCAGAAGGTACGAATCCTCAGTACTTGCATGGGTAGGAATCTTACAGAATTAAAGAATTAAAGATTGTGATCATTTCTTTTCTTCAAATAAGGCAGCTACGTGATGATATTTAACTTTTTGATTATGTAATGAACACAGTATACTTCCTTTTTCTTTAACGACCTTACTGAAATGTGAGCTTGGATTGCTTTATTAAGAACCATATGAGCATCACATTGGTTTAAACAGAGCTCACAAAAGCCAAGACTTGAGTGGAATTTTACATTGAAAAGTGATCTCTGAAGACCACCCAGACCTGAGCTCAAGTGTCAGCTGAGAGCTAAGGATCATGCACAGAATAGATTTGTTTAAATTCATTAAAACAAGATAAAAATAATGTGCCCATATTATTGTTGCAATTTTGGTAATAGTGGTAAGTGCCAAGATGAAAATTTAGGCAATTCTTGTTAATATGGTAATAATATTTTGGAATTAGTTAATACAGGTGTTAGTCTAGGACCAAATAATGACGTGTAGGTCCACAAATACCCATAGGTGGTATGTCTCACAATAAATGGCTCCCTTTTGAGAACATGTCATAACTACTTGGAAGCTAGAATTCTTCATTCTGTTGTGACTACAGAATAGACATGTCAGTGTGAATAATCTGATGCACCATCTGTCTACTCTCCTAAACAAACTCTGGAGACTCTTGTAAACCACTGGTAAGTTTGTGAGTCCTCCAGGTTCCTGAATCCTAATATAAACCTGACCTTGAGGCTCATGGTTGCATGGATGGGTGACTTGCTTTTTCTGCTGCTCTTTGAAGATCTCAAAGAAGGTCTTCAAAACTTCTGGTAAAGTCCTTTTGCACCTCTGGCCCTGTGCTGGTGTCCCTAGGACTTCTAATCGAGTAGGGGACTATCAGTGATGATAACAGGGGTTGTCGTGCAGGGTATTTATTGGGGGCATACAATGATAAGATTGGCAGAAAGTCCCGGAAATGGAAAACATATATAATTAAGCTTCATTGTTTTTGTTTCAGACAAAATTACAGAATTAATTTTCTGGGTATATCTGAATTTCAATAATTGTGTAGAGTTGTAAAAAAAAAAAAAAAAAAAAAAAAACACCAAATTTGTACTGGTGTCTTCCCTTAAAGCAAATTCAAAATATACGATATTGTAAGGGTCTGAAAATCACGAAGGAGTTGAGAGGATTCGCAACACCATGAGGAAAGCAACAATACCAAACACCAGAGCCCCCAGGGTCTAAACCACCAGCCTGGAAGCGCTTAGGGAGGGACCCTGGCTCCAGCTAAATAGGCAAGGGAACTAATATGTGGGGGAAGAGATCCTTGGTCCCATGAAGGCTGTCGTCGTGGGGGGGGGGATACCGAGGGTGGGGAGGTGTGGTACAGGGAGGGTGGGTGGGGGTACACCCAACGTGGAGGCAGGAGGGGGGGGAAGGGGGGCAGTGAGTTTCCCGGGGGGGGGGGGGGGAAAGGGGGGGGAAGAGGGGAAAAAAAACGGGAAAAGTAAATAAAATTTTTCCCCTAAAAAAAAAAAAAAAAAGAAAATAGAAAAACTGTAGGGGAAACTGCAAAAACCCAAAAAGTATTTAAAAACATGGTGCTTAATCTGCAAAAAAACCAGCAAGAGGTCAACTTTCTCCCCAAAAGGCCGGCCCCCCAAAAGGGGCCAGGCCCTTTTATGGGGGGAAAGGGGGGAAATCTCTAAGGGAAAGGATTAGGGAATCTAAAATTTTATGGTGGGGCTGGGGTCACAAAAAGGCAGTGGGGGGCCCCCCCTAAATTTTTTAAAAAAGGATGAGGGAAAAGGGGGGGGCCCCGTACAGATGGCCTAGCCCGGATAAGAATTTTTCCCTTTTTGTATTATCCCTGGGTACCTTTGGGGGGGAGTTTTTTACTTTGTTTCTGGATTTTTTTAGTTTTTCTGGAGGGGGTGCCTTTGGCCCCTTTTTCTAAAATAGGCCCGGGCCCCTTTAAAAGGGACAAATGAGCGGGGTTTTTCCTTTCATATATGTTTTTTTCCCTTTTTCCCAAAAGGGAAAATTTTATGGGTTTTTGGTTTTGTTTTGTTTTAAGGGAAACAAAAATTGCTTTTTGGGTTTTTGGGGAAAAAATGTGGGGGGAAAATTTGGGTTTGGGCCTGAGCTTGGAGAGGCCCCCCCGGGGACGGTTTTCCGGAGCGCCCCCCAAAATTTTTATGGGAGGTTTAGGGCCCCAGACCCCCAAAAATGGCCCCCCTTGCACGAGCAAGCAAAAAGTGCTTCACGAGTGGGAGGAAAACAGCGGATTGCATCTTAATGAGAGAACCAGAATGAGCATCACATTGGTTTAAACAGAGCTCACAAAAGCCAAGACTTGAGTGGCAAACTTGTTATCATTGAAAAGATGATCTCTGAAGACACCAGACCTGAGCTCAAATGTCAGCTGAGGAGCTAAGGATCATGCACAGAATAGATTTGTTTAATTTCCATTAAAAACAAGATAAAAATAATGTGCCCATATATATGTTGCATTTTGGTAATAGTGGTAAGTGCCAAGATGAATTCATGGCAATATCTTTGTTAATAAGTTAATATATTTTTGGAAATTAAGGTAAATACCAGGTGTTAGTCTAGGACCAAATAAATGACGTGTAGGTCCACAAATACCCATAGGTGGTTATTTCTCACAAATAAATGGCTCCACTCTTTGAGAGACCAGTGTCATAACTACTTGGAAGCTAGAATTCTTTCATTCTGTTGTGACTACAGAATAGACATGTCAGTGTGAATAACTCGATGCACCATCTGTCTACTCCTAAACAAACTTCTGGAGACTCTTTGTAAACAACTGGTAAGAGTTTGTGAGTCCTCCAGGTTCCTGAATCCTATATAAACCCTGACCTTGAGGACCATGGTTGCAATGGATGGGCTGACTTGCTTTTCTTCTGCTCTTTGAAGATCTCAAAGAAGGTCTTCAAAACTTCTGGTAAAGTCCTTTTGCACCTCTGCCCCTGTGCGGTGTCCCTAGGACTTCTAATCTGAGTAGGGGACCTATCAGTGATGATATGGACAGGGGTTTGTCTGTGCATGGGTATTTATTGGGGGCATACATATGATAAGATTGGCAGAAAGTCCCGGAAATGGAAAACATAATATAATTAAGCTTCATTGTTTTTGTTTCAGACAAAATTACAGAATTAATTTTTCTGGGTATATCGAATTTCAATAATTGTGTAGAGTTGTAAAAAAAAAAAAAAAAAAAAAAAACACCAAAATTTGTACTGGTGTCTTCCCTTAAAGCAAATTCAAAATATACGATATTGTAAGGGTCTGAAAATCACTGAAGGAGTTGAGAGGATTCGCAACACCATGAGGAAAGCAACAATACCAACCAACCAGAGCCCCCAGGTCTAAACCACCAGCCTGGAAGCGCTTAGGGAGGGACCCATGGCTCCAGCTATATAGGCAAGGAACTATATATAAGTGGGGGAAAGATCCTTGTCCCATGAAGGCTGGTCGTCGTGGGGGGGGATACTCGAGGTGGGGAGGTGTGGTACAGGGGAGGTGGGTGGGGGTACACCAACGTGGAGGCAGGAGAGGGGAGAAGGGACAGTGAGTTCCTGGGGGGGAGGGGGAAAGGGGTAAGAGGAAAACATCTGAAATGTAAATAAAATTTCCAATAAAAAAAAAAGAAAAAGAAAATAGAAAATCACTGTAGGAAGACTGCAGACTCAAATAGTATGCAAAGACATCGAGTGCTTAATCTGCAGAAACAACCAGCATGCAGAGGTCAACTCTTCTCCAAAATGGCGGCCCCAGACAAAGGCGCGCAGGCCTTCTTATAGGGAACTGGGGAACTCTCTAGAAGGATTAGGTAATCTAAAATTTCACTGGTGGTGCTAGGGGTCACATGTGGTCAGTGGTCTGCATCATCAACATTTAACCACAGGATGAGAAAAGGGCTGCCCAGTACAGATGGCCTAGCCTGAGATAAGATATTTCTCCATTTTTGTGATTATCCCTAGCTACTCTTTGGAGGGAGTTTTATGACTTTGTTTCTGGATTTTATAGTCTGTTTCTGGAGGTGGTGCCTTATGGCCTTCTTCGTAAAATCAGGCCTGGTCCTTAAATGGAGACAAATGGAGCGTATGTCATCCTTTCAGTATATGTTTTCCTTTCTCAACATGAATATTTTATGGGTTTTTGGTTTTGTTTTGTTTTAAGGGAAACAAACTTGCTTGTGATGGTTTTAGGAAAGATGATGTGGAGGAAGATGGTTGTGTGCCTGAGCTCTGGAGAGACCCGGTGACGGTTCCAGTGAGCGCCACATTTTCATGGGAGTTGAGCCTCAGATTCACAAGTGGACCCCATCTGTCAGCAGAGCAAGCAAAACAGTGCTTCACAGAGTGGGAGGAAGACAGCAGCGTGAGTTATACTGCAGACAGGAAACTAATATCCAATTTACAAAGAACTGCAAACACAAAACACTAAGCAAACAAATGTATAATCAGCAGTGAACAAATGAAACAAACACAGACCTCTGAATGAATGCATTTGCTACATTAATCCATTTAGAAAAAAATAATTACATGTTAATACATTCTGAAGAAAGTAGTTTTTTAACCCAATCCACACTTCCCTGTGTTCTGTTTAAAACTATAACCATTCATTCCATTTCAAAGTTATTTAATATGTAAACTGCACTGCTATATACAAAATATAGTTTTTAAAACTTTATCTTCAGAATAAGGCACAATAAGGAAGCCTTTTACAGATTATTTGCCCAGTGCCAACTACAGAGTTCCTGCAGGAAGATTTATTTTAATTCAGAATGAGCCATGCATTGGCAATGAACCCCAGCGCCGCCAGGAAGTTTGTCGCCCTGCCGACCTGTGGAACTACTCCAGGCCTGCCTTAGAAATAAGAATCTGTTTGACTGATATTCTCTTATCTGTTATCTAGTGGCTTAAAAAAATCAGTTGTCTGTTTCCGGTTTACTTAACTGTTTCATATTAAACATTTAAAGTATATGTTGTTCACTTGCTATTAGGAGACTCAAGGAAGGCCATGTGGTGACATCTGCAGGTGCTGTAGAGCTGTCAAAGAGAAATCTGAGCATAGGAACCCAGGTCCTTTGTAATTGTCAGTAAGCATGCTTGGAGGGAAATGCTTCCTTGTTTCATTTGCGTGCAGAGCAGCATCCTTCAAATGCAACCATTTCTAAGTATGTTGTGAAGGAAAACCTTCGTAGTTCCCTCTGTCTCCAAGACTTGCAGAAAATTCAGGAAGCACGTAAGGCGTTGTCACCCGAGTGTGGTTTAATTATAACACTGAGGTGGCTTTCCACTAAGCATCCTATCAAGTATGCTAACAGCCTCCTAGCAGTCTACCGTACCTTCTCTCTGCCTTCCGTTCCCACCGAGAAATACTGAGAGTAAAAACTGGAATACTTTTCTGTGCATCAAAATTATAAAGGTTGATGTTTTCTCATGCCTGGGTAAGTTTTATTCTTAAATTTTAATATTAACCTGAGAAATTAAGGTGAATAGACAAGCCCAAACCCATTAGGAGACCCTCCCCAAAGTAACCCAGCAGATAAGTTTTTACTGACTTATATTATGCCACCAGATTTGGGAAATAAAATGTATCCAGATATGGGCGGTGCAAAACTTCCCAAAATTGAGCAGTAAGGGTTTTGTTTTGTTTTGTTTTGTTTTTTAAGTTTTAAAGTTTTAAAACAATAGAGTGTTTCAAAAGTTAAATTAACAAGGGAAGGAGATTACAATTTTTAAGTCTAAAATATGAATCTGAAGCCTTATTCTATGAAAGTATTGCGTTGAACATGCATTTAAAGGGGAAGATTTCTCTTCTTATGCAAAATGAATTAGCAGCCTCAGTGAGAACAAAACCCATCATAAGTGTTTGACAGAACTCGCGCCTCGGAGATGGTGCCCTGATCCTCAGAAGCATAAGCTTCAGAAGGTCTAGGAAAAAAAAAAAAAATCATGAGGCTTTTAATACAATGTGACGTAACTGCCCATGTTTCAACTAGTTTCTGAGAACTTTCGTAAACTTTGGCAGTTCCGTGTGAAGTGTGATCGAAGCAAGTGGGCAAATCCCATCCCTGGATCTGGAGGCTGTATCATGTGGCGTTCCTACAGAGTTAGCACTCGTACATGTGTCCGAGTACAATTTGGCTTTTTTAAAGAAACTCCATTTAGGAAAAAAAAAAAAAAAAAGAAGGGAGGGAGGGAGGGAGGGAGGGAGGAGGGAGGGAGGGAGGGAGGGAGGGACCAAAGTAGTAACTGCAGGGCGACCTCCAGCTTTCTTCCCCAGATCCTCTGATTGGTGGAGGATTAAAATCTTTAGAATTTCTAATAGCTGAGTAGTACTCCATTGTGTAAATGTACCACATTTTCTGTATCCATTCTTCTGTTGAAGGACATCTGGGTTCTTTCCAGCTTCTGGCTATTATAAATAAGGCCGCTATAAACATAGTGGAGCATGTGACCCTGTTGCATGTTGAAATATCTTCTGGGTATATACCCAGGAGGGGTATAGCTGGGTCCTCAGGTAACACTATGTTCAATTTTCTGAGGTATCGCCAGACTGCTTTCCATAGTGGTTGTACCAGCTTGCAATCCCACTAACAATGGAGGAGTGTTCCTCTTTCTCCACATCCTCGCCAACATCTGCTGTCACCTGTGTTTTGGATCTTAGCCAATCTGACTGGTGTGAAGTGGAATCTCAGTGTTGTTTTCATTTGCATTTCCCTGATGACTAGGGATGCTGAACACTTCTTTAGATGTTTCTCAATCATTCGAGTTTCCTCAGTTGAGAGTTCTTTGTTCAACTCTCTACCCCATTTTTTAATAGGGTTATTTGATGGTCTGAAATCTAGTTTCTTCAGTTCTTTGTATACCTTGGATATTAGCCCTCTATCAGATGTAAGGTTGGTGAAGATCTTTTCCCAATCTGTTGGTTCCCGCTTTGTCCTGTTGACCGTATCCTTTGCTTTACAGAAGCTTTGCAGTTTTATGAGATCCCATTTGTCAATTCTTGATTTTAGAGCATACGCCATTGGTGTTCTGTTCAGGAATTTTTCCCCTGTGCCCATGTGATCAAGGCTTTTCCCTATTTTCTCTTCTATTAGTTTCAGTGTAGCTGGTTTTATGTGGAGGTCCTTGATCCACTTGGAATTGAGCTTTGTACAAGGAGATAAGTATGGATCAATTTGCATTCTTCTACAAGTTGACCTCCAGTTGGACCAGCACCATTTGTTGAAATGCTGTCTTTTTTTCACTGGATAGTTTGAGCTCCTTTGTCGAAGATCAAGTGACCATAGGTATGGGGGTTCATTTCTGGGTCTTCTATTCTATTCCATTGATCCTCCTGACTGTCTCTGTTCCAATACCATGCCGTTTTATCACTATTGCTTTGTAGTACAGCTTGAAATCGGGGATGGAGATTCCCCCAGAATTTCTTTTATTTTTGAGTGTAGTTTTCGCTATCCTGGTTTTTTGTTATTCCAAATGAATTTGAAGATTGCTCTTTCTATCTCTGTAAAGAATTGAGTGGGAATTTTGATAGGGATTGCATTAAATCTGTAGATTGCTTTCGGCAAGATAGTCATTTTTACTATATTAATCCTTCCGATCCATGAGCATGGGAAATCTTTCCATCTTCTGAGATCTCCTTCGATTTCTTTCTTCAGGGGGTTGAAGTTCTTGTCATACAGGTCTTTTACTTGCTTGGTTAGATTCACACCAAGATATTTTATACTATTTGTGACTATTGTGAATGGCGTCTTTTCCATAATTTCTTAGCAGATAGCTCAACCATATGCAAATAAATGAGTTCCCAGTTTTGTTTTCAGACGTCTTCACTTCATTTCCTTTATTTTTGCTTCACAGCATCATTTGGCAGAGACTATTGATGACGCTGTTTTTCACAGATTGTAAATGAGAAGTTGCCAAATCCACACAGCAAGACCAGACTTAGCTGTGTACTGGAGCAGAACCTCTCTGAGGGTCCCGGGGCCATGAGCTTCCATCAGGGGGCGCTAGCATGCAGGCACGCAGGATGTGAATTGTTATTTATCCCCATTAGTCTGTTTGCTGAGCTCACAGGTGCCAAGCCCATGGCTCAGGGAAATGATTGGTTAATTCCAGACTTGGACTGGTTGTCGGGGTGCTCAGAGTCACGTGATATTTGGCTGTCTTTCTCCATCTGCTCACTTTGGGCAAGGTGAAAGTTCATTGTCTGGTGGGCACCTGGAGATTCAGTCAGGATTCACTTCCCCACACCTCACCTGAAAACGCTGCACAACATAGACAGATAGTTTCTCATAGACAAGATAGTCTCTACCTTCGCTTTTCAAATAACTCACTCCGGAGGGTTGTCAGAATGACTCTGGGACATCCTGCGCGCCCAGACTATCACAAGTCATTTTTCATTGAGACCCTTTGAATCCATGCGGTTTTGGAAATGTAAATAGTCCTCTCTGGAACACTGAATTCTCCCCCAAGGTCTGTCTTTGCAATTCAGGGATTGGAGTATAGAGGAACCCTGCAGCTAACATACATACATATGTACATACGTACGTACATACGTACGTACATACATACATACATAAATGGAATTTGGTTTCATTCTGTATTTCAGTCTGCAGACTCTGTCCAATATTCTGCCTCCAAGGAGCTTCTGCCATTGGTTGACTCAGAGAGGGGTAAGCACCGAGGGTTCTGCAAACATCTCCAGATGTTGGATGTACTAGGCAGAGAGACCGGCGTGTGAACAAATAGTCCTTTCAAATATCATTCTGGGAAAGGAAGCAGTAGAATAATCTCCCCACATAAATAAAATATTTTACTCGATTTGTGTTTATCATCAAGCAATACTCCTCCTATTTAAAGGTCAGGAATTTTTAAAAGTGCGTTTTGTTCATTTCTCCAAGGTAACTGATAACACAAAGACTTAGTGACTGAGTAAATGACTGTCTCGAACCCAAGAGTTTTGAGGCCAACACCCTCCCTACAGCCCCAACTCACACCTTGACCATATATTTCATGCAAAGAGATTTGACGCATCTGGTTGGATGCCTTTTGAAAGGCTGAGAGGGATGCTCAAATCCAGTGAATGCTCTCTGTTCTCTTCAGAGCCCTTTCAGAGGTGTAAAACCCAGGCTCTTATTTGGATACAGAATTGTTTGGAGCTTATCTAATTCACCGTGGCCCTGATCCTGCCAGGTAAAGTTGAACCTGGTTCTGGGCCTGTCACCTTAGAGGGACTTTGAGATAATGGGCTGGCAGTGCCAGGAACATGGCCAGTAATCACACTATCACAGAGACTGCATGTAGTTAATTTGACACAATCAGTTTGATGATCATCCGGCTTTAGGAAAACAGAGAATTATGACTGTGAGTTTGTAAAACTAATTTGTAAAGCACTGCTAATATGACTGTAAACTTTCTGACAGGAAGAGGGAAAAGGAGGCAGGGACAGGTTTAATATGTAATAATTAGTTCCCTAGTGCAACCTAACAACTGAATTCACTGTGACTGCTGCTAACTTCCCATGTGCAAACAGGTTGATGTGCCAGGTTCCTACTGCTTGTTTGCTAATCTGTGTTTAATGTATGATTCACTTCATGCACAATAAGATGGAGGTTGTTTTTATCTGTTGGCAGATAACGCAAGTGTTTCTGGGTAAGTGAACTACAATGGCCAATTGCACTCACTCCAGAGCACAAGCTGAGCCCTGGTACTGTTGTTAAAATACCCACACACTTGCCTGTTGTCAACAATGAGTCAGTCCTCAGTACCTTAGTGCTAGGATGCAACAGCTTCTTTCAGGTTTAAACATATCAAAGGCAGGAAGTGCAAAGTCCAAGTGTTTCGGCCACTAACCATTCCATGGGCCATGTGACGAAATCCAGTGTCACTTTCTGTCCTTGGCTTCTCCCCTCTCACACATCTTCACCCTCTTACTCTGCAATGAGGGGCCTACTCTTCCAAGGCATCCTACTTATTATTTAATCATCTACCTAAGAAATCCCCAATACTTACGGCTCCCAGGACTGTGTGGTTCTGGCTCTTCTTCCTCTCCTATAGGTTCCATCTTATCTCTTCCTCTCCTTCTCTTTTTCCTCTCTCTGTCCATCTGTCTCTGAAATTCTCTGCCCGCCTTCCTTTTCCACTGCGCAATCACAGGCTCTCACCTTATCTTGTACCCGCCCTCACCTGCATATAGACAGCAATACACAGGAAGAGTCAATGTTTATTTAGTTCATAAGATGTAAGAGCTTCTCAGAGTCAATCCCTGAGCTCCAATTTGGAATGCAAACTACGAAAGGCTTCTAACCAGTTTTGACCCATGTAAAAGAAAAACTTATTTAGGGTATTTTGTCTTCAACACTTTATAATACAGAACTTCTACCTCTCACAATCATAACAGACTGTCCTTGGATACATAAATGAAAGGTTTTCTCCCTAACCTTAACTTCATATGCGTGTGTGTATGTGTGTGTGCATGCGTGTGTGTGTGTGTGTGTGTGTGTGTGTGTGTGTGTGTTTGTGTGTGTGTGTGCGCGCGTGTGTGTTTCAGCATCCTGCCAAGTCCAGGCGTTTACTCAAAATCAGCATCCAGGACAGCTCCAGAGAAGCTACCCACAGGTACTCAGGTCTACCCTCACAGAGGCCTCTACTGGGCCTGCACTTTCCTAACTGCAGGTGGTCCTACAGACCCTAGACACCCCTCCCCAACCTCCCACCTCTCCCTCCTTCCTGTTCTTGAGTAGTCCCTGTCTGCAGTGACTGTGGTGTGGCAGCAGCAGCAGCAGCAGCAGCAGCAGCAGCAGCAGCAGCAATAATTGCAACCCTGATGGTGAACTATCAACCTGCTCATTTTAAATCCCAGTCAGTTCGGGGAAACTATTAGTGGACTTGGCCTTGGAGTAGGTATGGCCTTGTTGGAGAAGGTGGTCGCTAGCGGTGGGATGTGAGATTTCAAAAGCTCATTCCAGTACTAGTGTTTGTCTGCCTCTAACTTGCCATTTCCTACGTGAATTTTCAGCTACTTTCCCGGTGCAATATGTGTCTGCCCACCACTGTGCTGGCTACCATGATGTTCATAGATTCACCTTCTGAAACTGTAAGCAAGCCCCGAATAGAAGGCTTCCTTTTATAAGTTGCCTTGGTTATAGTGTTTCCATCACAGCAATTGAAGATGAGTAACTATGACACAGGGATTTTTTTATTTGCATTGATTGGTAATAATGTGCATATAATTTAGTTCATGTCCATTTTAACACATGTGTGAAACATACAGTAATCAAATGGATCCTTTATTTTTTAAATTTATTTAGTTATTTAAATCACATCGTAATTTACTTACTTACACAGGGTTATAAACACAAAAGGCAGGATGTGGGGAAGGAATGGCACCGGAGCATAGGTGTTCAGGGGGAGTACAGATACCTTTCAGAACAGGTATCAGCTGGGTGTAGGTTCAGGGGACAGGTCACTATGACTCTGCTATGATTCACTTGTCCTTATCTACGTTGGTACTGTCCACTGAGGCTGCCTATTTATAATATCTATGACTACTTGGCTGGTAAATTTCCACAGAAGCTCCCTGTTTACAATAGCTCATAGCCTTCTGTTTCAGTGTTTTTCCACAGAGACCCATGACTTGGTGTTAGCATGCATGTATGTCAGGCCTATTGCTGACTTTAGGCCTATGGCTGATTTTAGGCCTTTAGTGTATATGCAGGGCTGCTCCTGACATCTCCTCCCTTCTCTAAGTATAGAAGGGCCTTGGCGATTCTATTCTTGCGAAGGCAGGGATAGAGGCCTGACCTCCAATAATTGAAGGGGACCTTGTAATGGCTCAGGTCAAGTGGACCCTTTATTTATCCACACTCCCTGTATTCTTTAAAACCTCTAGCCTCCACTACTTTACAGTGACATCAGATACTTTTGACTCCCACATATGAGAGGGATCATCCAGTACTTACCTTTCTGTATCTGATTTATTTCATTTAATATAATATCTTCTAGTTCTATCCACTTGTGCCACAAGTGATGGGATTCCCTACTCCTTGGTAGCTGAATATTCTATTGTGAATACCTTCCAGGTTTGCTTAATACATCTGTCTTTGATAGATACTTTTGCATTCCCTATCTTCCCTATTGTGGATATTGGTGCAATAAACAAGGATGTGTAGTGTTTTGTTGTTTGATTTTGCTTTGCTTTGTTCTTAGTATGCTGATGACGTTTCCTTTGGCTGCATATCCAGAGGCGAGACAGCAAGATCATGTAGACCTAGTTTTTAGTTTTTTGAAGAACTTCCAAACTATATACTGTTCTATAGAAGAATATTAGAAATTTTTTTTAGCATATGCTATACCTTAGCACCTCTTTCCCCACACTCACAACTCTCTCCCATTTTCCCTCCCTCCTCCCCTTCCTCTCCTGCTTCTCCCTTTTTTTCTTTTCCTTCTTCTCCCTTCTCTATCTCTTTCCTCTACTTTCTCAGTTCATTTATTTGCACACACAAAACACACACACACACACATATATTATCGCTATGAATCTTTTATGAGCTTGATTTTTCTCTTATCCTAAAATTGTCCTTCCCTAATTTGCTTTATATATAAACATATAAAAGAGAGAGATAGAGAGAGGAGAAAAGAGAGAGGAGAGGAGAGAGAGAGAGAGAGAGAGAGAGAGAGAGAGAGAGAGAGAGAGAGAGAGAGGGAGAGAGAGAGATCTTCATGGTGTGAGGTTTGTTTCTGGGCACCAGGCAAGCTGCCTTGCAGGACCTGCTTCTATACTTTCTGTGACCCTCTCTCAGGCCACTTAAACCTGTACAAGTTTCTTCTTGATTCGAATTATTAATGAATAAAGAGTTGACAGTCCTGTAACCTGAAGACGCTTTGAATATTTGATCTACATTTGCAGAGCTTTGAGTCAAGATCAAGATCATACATTGACGTATATGGGGCTGAATCAAAAGCACCTGGATTTACAAATGCTGAATACACCAAGTGGTAGATCTCTTAGAGCCAACTTTAAAACCTCACACTGTAAAAGCAACTATCAAAGGGTCACATTATGCCTCATAAACACGATTATTGCCAATTAAAATAAATGATAAAATGTTTAAGGAACGAAACCCAGTAAAGTAAGTATGAAATTGTGTCACATCTTTCCTCTTCTGAAGGCCTCCACAGCATGAATCTTTTCTTTATGAGCTTGGTTTGTCTTTCAGACAGCTTGAGATGCGGGGTCCCTCTGAGGACCTAGTGAGCCTGACCAACTTCATTTTCACCTGTTTCATCTGTTGTCATTATTGAATGTGGCAATGCTCTGGTGAGATACCTTCTCCCATTAGCATATGGTATGTGGCTCATTATCTAGAGATGTTCCTAATTCTTTGGACAAATTTCTTCTCATGCTTTCCACACAAATACACTAAATGGTACTACAGTACTCTCTCTCTCTCTCTCTCTCTCTCTCTCTCTCTCTCTCTCTCTCTTTCTCTCTCTCCCCACCCCCAGTAAACCAGATGACATGGGAAGGAAGAAATCAAAGTATCTTTATTTGCAGATGATATGGTAGTATACATTAAGTGACTCTAAAAATTCTTCTCAGCAACCTTGTCAGCTGATAAGCACTTTTATCTGTTTACAAAATTAAAAACAAAAAGTCAGTATTTCCAACCATATCTGATTTTTCTAGGTGTTTTCCACTTGGAAATAATGGCCATCTATACTAGAGCACACCTCAGTTCTCCTATTCCACATTGCAGGGAGTCTGTTTATAGTGACACCTCCTGAGATTTGGAACATACAACCTCATGCATAACCATGTCTACCTCATTCCCATGGAAACAACTGTCACTGGGACAGTCTCCCCTCAGCTTGCCTCATGACCCATTCCCATGGTATTTCTTTATGATACCACAGTAGAAATGCTGGGCCAAATATGGAAAATGAAGCTGGGACATTCAGTGTGCTCTGACAGAGATTCAGCACTTGACAACTTAAAAACACCGTGGAAAAGGCAAGTCAGGCACACAGTTCTTCAAGTCATAGCATTATCCTAATACTAAACTTTCAGTATAGAAAACTTTCAGATCTCAAAATACTGTTCTCTATAGCGGCTCTGTATTACACAGAAGAAATGACGTACATATGCATTGTCACTACATATGTGTGGGACAGAGGGGAACTTGCTGGAGTCCGTTTTCCTCCTTCTACCTAAAGATTGAACTCAGCTTCTCCGGCTTTGTAGCAAGCACCTGTACCTGCTGAGACATCTCACCAGCCCCAAGACACTATCTTTTTCAGCAGCACTGGCAAGAAGAGAGAACTCTTCTTGCCCAGGTATCAAAGGTACTGGCTTCAAATTCTTCTTTCCCACCTTGTTCTGAGTGAGTTGTTTTTAGCTTATTACAGTCTCGGATGGATAACTAGGAGCAAATTCTATCCTCCAGGAGTCTCCTGCCTCTTTTGTAAAATAGAAAAAAAAACCTGACAAGAATGCCAGATGGACAGTGACAAACTCAGAACTTGGAGCTTTCGGTTCAGTTCCTTGGCCTAGTGGTGGCTCTCTGGTTCTCATCACCTGAGAAGCAGGGACAAGAATAGAAATGTAAAGTCTGCACTGTTAGGGTGGGGAACGTAAGTGAGTTGCAGAAAAATCTAGAAAACTTCTATGGCTGTTCATGTTGGCCACAGAGTTAGGCTACAGAGTGAGAGATGAACTGTGGAGTTGAATCCAGCCACAGAGACAAGAGGGCAGGGTGGGGTCCAGAAGAACAAATGGATAACCATATTGATGGCAGGTCTTTGTGGGTAAATAGCAACTCCAACAGTCCACAGTAACAACAGGGCCAACCAAAGCAGATGCCCCTGAGTCAGCCATGATCTCTGCCTGTCAGTCCTTGATGTATACATTGGGCAGCTGGATGACCAGGGAAAGGGCAATCACCATTGTGGTACTTGGTGTCATCTACTCTGTGCAGCTTAAGTAAGGGAGTGGCGTCCTCTCCTTGCTCTGGTGTGTTCATAAGTTATTGACTGTGGTTTCCTTGACACAATATACTCATGTACTTCTAAGGTCCCAATTTACCTCAATAAATTTATGGTCCCTTTCTGCTCCCAAGAACAAGCCATTTATCAGTCTATGCTGCACGGCTAGACAGATGCTGTCAATCACCTGTCTAGTAAGATGAGAAATCATCTTCCATCCTCAGAGTGAAGCCAAATGTTGCTTGTAAAAAAAAAAAGGACTCTGAAAGCAAAGCCTGTTCTGCAATCCCCTTATTATACACTAACTAGAGCATGACACAGGCAGAGATTAACAGGAATATCCAGTGAGACTATTATGATTTTACTATTAATGAGTGAAGACTATTCCCAACTAAAGTTAATACATGCAATTGCTGTAATCTTTAAATTTTTTTCTTAGTTTTTATGTAAGTTCATTTTCCGTCCCAGGATCATCCATCACTGTCCATCTGCTTCAGTAGGCTGGCTACCTTCTCAGTCCTTCTGTGTTCCTTACGACCTTGACAGCTTTGTGGAGTGCTGATTCAGTTGTTTGTAAAACACTGTTCAGCTTGGGTTTGACGGACATTTACCTGAAGGTTAGATGGGAGTTACGAATTCTTGGGGTGAAGACTGTAGTGGTTTAAACGGCTTTGTCAGCATACTGTATCTAGGGTAAAGGATATCACATGACTCAGCACAGCTGTTGTTCCTAGGGAGCTGGCTGGGATGGGCTTTGTCACTTTTCATCACTGTGAAGTTATTCATCTTTCTCCCTTTCTTATTTGGTACTATTCTGAAAGCAAGCTACTATGCAAGGCCCATACCCAAGACACAAGGACTTATGTTCATCCCACGCTCCACTTCCATGAGGACAAAACCGCAGCATAAATTATTTTTTGATCATTTTCTGCCTGAATACATTGTGGTATGGACTTATTTAATAATTTATTCATATCACTGTGTATTCATGGATATTTATTTATATTTTTGTTTATAACCCAACTATCTTAAGGTTTCTATTGCTGCGATGAAACACCATGACCAAAAGCAAGTTAGGAAAGAAAGGGTTTATACTTCCACACCATAGTTCATCATTGAAGGAAGTTAGGGTAGGAATGTGGAGGTAGGAGCTGATGCAGAAGCCATGGAGGGGTGCTTCTTACTAGCTTGCTCCCCATGGCTTGCTCAGTCTGCTTTCTTATAGAGCCCAGGACCACTAGTCTAGGGATGATACCAACCACAATATCTGGGCACTCCCCCATCCATCACTAATTAAACAAACGCTCTACAGGCTGATTTTCTGGAAGCATTTTCTCAAATGAAGCTCCTTCCCCTCTGATTATTCTAGCTTGTGTCAAGTTGATATAAACTTGCCAGCACACAGATGATCTATTTTGATGGTCATATTACTTCAGCACATGTTGTTGGGGGATGCTGGCCCCTTAGCTCCTTTGACTTTTATATTATTGTTTACTGATATGCTTTGAGAATGTATTTCTTTTTTTTTTCTGGCTGCAGATTCACTTAGCTCTAAGTCCTCTTCCTATAGATGAGCTCTTTCTTACTTTCTTCTTACATTTTTGGTTTACTCCTATTGTTCCTAGCCAGCACCGGCTTCATAAAATATGGAATTTTCTCCAGTGGCACTCATTTGGTAACAAGACATATTACTGAGGAGCAGGAGATAAATAAATCCACGAGGAGTAAAACAGTTTGGTGTGTTCAGAATGGACCATAGCTCAGTCATTGCCCAGACTTTCCATCAAGGAATGGGTAAATATTTTATATCTTTCTTGTCATTCCAGAGCCTTCACTTCTCTCAAATAAAAATTGTTTGATGTCATTACTATTTATATATGCATAGAATCATGTGCAGAAAAAGAAAAACTATTGGCTTTTAAAAATATGTACTAGAAAATTATAATGAGAAAAGAATTACTTTTGAAGTAAAATTTTTCTCTATTAATTTTATTAGATATTATAAATATAATATCAAAATGTTACAGGATGGCCCTCCTGAGCTCCACCTTCCTTCCAGTCTGCTTCTGCAGCTAGGTAAGATCAGGAACCCACAATACCCACCCATATCCTACATCTGACATGCCTCCCAGGAGGTCTGCAGTAACCAAAAACACAGGTGAGAATCTCACCCAAATACCTACGCCAACTGAGAAACCATACAGCCCAGCTGATCTGGACCTTCCTGCCCTGCTGAGTTTCACCTTCCTTCAGGTCTGTTTCACCACCAGGTCCACATCATCTGCTCCAACACTCTCCCACACCCTACAACCCTACACCTGCCTGCCTCTCAGGAGGTCCACAATAATCAGAGACACAGGAGGGCTGCTCTAACCAGAGACACAAGAGGCCCACCCTAACCAGAGATAGCACTGCCTGCTTCCAATGAGACTGGCTCTAACTCAGGTCAAAGATATCTACCTGCCTCCAAGGAGACTGGGTCCAGTCAGAGACACCCAGGCCACTTAACACCAGAGATAACCAGGGTGACAGGCAAGCACAAGATCATATGCAACAGAATCCAATGCACTTCAGCACCACCAGAACCCAGTTCTCCTACCACAGCAAGCCCTTGATACCCTAACACACTTGAAAAGCAAGATAATAACCTAAAATCCCATTTCATGAACATAGAGGCCTTTAAGGAGGATATAAATAACTCCCTTAAAGAAAAACAGGAAAACATAGGCAAACAAAAGCCCTTAAAGAAGAAACAAATAAATTCCTTAAAGAAATAGAGGAAAATACAATCAAGCAGGTGAAGGAATTGAACAAAATGGTTTGAGAACTAAAAATGGAAATAGAAACATTAAAGAAAACACAAATGGAGGCAACCCTGGAGATGGATAACTTAGGAAAGAGATCAGGAGCTGCAGATGCAAGCATCACCAACAGAATACAAGAGATAGAAGAAAGACTCTCAGGCAAAGAAGATATGGACACATCAGTCAAAGAAAATACAAAATGTAAAAATCTCCTAACCCAAAATACCCAGGAAATTCAGAATATAGTGAAAAGATCAAACCTAAGAAAAACCTAGGAATAGAAAAGGGTGAAGAATCCCAGCTCAAAGGACCAGAAGACATCTTCAGCAAAATCATAGAAGAATACCTCCTTAACCTGATGAAAGAGATGGCTATGAATGTACAAGAAGCCTACAGAACACCAATTAGATTGGAAAATCCTCACATCACATAATAATCAAAATACTAAATGCACAGAACAAAGAAAGAATATTGAAAGCTGTAAGGGAAAAAGGCCAAGTAATATATAAAGATAGACCTATCAGAATTAGACCAGACATATCAACAGAGAAGTTAAAAGTCAGAAGATCCTGGACATATGTCATCCAGACCCTAAGAGAACACAAATGCCAACCCAGGATATCCAACAAAATGCTTAATCACCATAGGTGTAGAAACTAAGATATTCCATGACAAATCCGAATTTAAACAATGTCTTTTTAATTAATCCAGCCCTACAGAGGATTCTGGAAGGAAATATCTAATACAAGGAGGGTAACTACACCCAAGAAAACAGAAAAAATAAACTTTTCACAGCAAACACACAAACAAAAGAAGAGAATTCTATACACATAATACCACCTCCAGCAACAAAAACAACAGGAACTAACAATCATCTGTCTTTAATATCTCAAAACATTATCAATGGACTCAGTTCCCCCAATAAAAAGGCACAGGGCAACAGAATGGAAATGTGAACAGAGCCAGCACTTTGCTGCATATAGGAAACACACCTCAATGACAAAGACAAATACTACCTCAGAGTAAAAGACTGGAATAAAGTTTTCTAAGCAACATGGAGTTGCCATTCTGATATCCAATAAAATAGACTTTCAACCAAAAGTTAACAAATGAGATGTGGAAGGACACTTCATATTCATCAGAGAAAAAAAATCCATTAAGAGGTAGTCTCAATTCTGAACATCTATGTCCCAAATGCAAGGACACCCAAATTCATAAAAGGAACTTTAATAAAAATACACATTGATCCTCACACCATAATAGTGGGAGACTTCAACACCCCACTCTCACTAATGGGCAGGTCATTGAAATCTAAACTAAACAGAGACACAGTGAAACTAACAGAAATTATTAACCAAATGGATTTAACAGATATTTCACCCTCAAACAAGAGAAGATACCTTTGTCTCAGTGCCTCATGGAAACTTCTCCAAAATTGGCCATATAATAGGATATAAAACGAGCCTCAACAGATACAAGGAGATTGAAATATTCTTGTACATTTCGTTAAATCACAAAGGACTAAGACTTGGCTTCAATAACAATAAAAGCAATAGAAAACCCACTTACTCATGGAAACTGAACAACTCTTTGCTCAATGATAACTTGGTATGGAAGAAATTAAAGACTTTATAGAAGTCAATGAAAATGAAGACACATAATACTTAAACTTATCAGACACAATGAAAACAGTGTTGAGAGAAAAATTCATAGCACTAAGTGCCCTCATAAAGAAGTTGGAGTGATTCTATACTAGCAACTTGGCAGCACATCTGAAAGCCATAAAACAAAAAGGAGCAAACATACTCAAGAGGAATAGATCTCATAAAATAGTCAAACTCAGGACCGAAATTAACAAGTTAAAAACAAAGAGAAAAATACAAAGAATCAACAAAACCAAGACCTGATTCTTTGATAAAATCAACAAGATAGACAAACCTGTAGCATACTAACTAAAAGGCACAGAGAAAGTATCCAAATTATCAAAATTAGAAATGAAAAGGAAGACATAACAACAGAAACTAATGAAATCCAAAAAATCATCAAAACCTACTACAAAAGGCTATACTCTGCAAAACATGAAAATCTACACCAAGTGGATGATTTTCTAGACAGATACTACATACCAAAGTTAAATCAAGATCAGGTAAACTATCTAAGCATTCCCATAATCCCTAAGTAAAGCTCAGGGCCAGATGGTTTTAGTGTAGAATTCTATCAGACCTTCAAAGAAGACCTAATACCAATATTCCTCAAGCTATTTCACAAAATAGAAACAGAAGGAACATTACCTAATTCATTCTATGAAGCCACAGTTACTCTGGCATGTAAACCCCACAAAGACCCAACAAAAAAGAGCACTCCAGGCCAATTTCACTTATGAATATTGATGCAAAAATACTCAATAAAATTCTTGCAAACAAAATCCAAGAATATATCAGAACCATCATTTACTATGATCAAGTAGGTGTCATCTCAGTGATGCAGGGATGGTTCAATATATGAAAATCCATCAACATAATACATAAACAAACTCAAGGAAAATATCACATGATCATCTTATTAGATGCTGAAAAGGCCTTCAACAAAATACAACATCCCTTCATGATAAAAGTCTTGGAGAGATCAGGAATTCATGGCACATACCTAAACATAATGAAAGCAATACATAGCAAACCAACAGCCAATATCAAATTAAAATGGAGAGAAACTAGAAGCAATCCACTAAAATCAGGGACAAGACAAGGTTGTCCACTCTTCCCCCATCTACTCAATATAATACTGGAGGTTCTAGCTAGAGCAATTAGACAACAAAAGGAGATCAAAGGATACAAATTGGAAAGGAAGAAGTCAAAATAATCACTATTTGCAGATGATATGATGATGCATATAATCAACCCCCAAAATTCCACCAGAGAACTCCTACAGCTGATAAACAACTTCAACAAAGTTGCTGGGTATAAAATTAACTCAAGCAAATCAGTAGCCTTCTTTTATACAAATGATAAACAGGCTGAGAAAGAAATTAGGGAAACAACATCATTTACAATAGCCACAAATAGTATAAAATATATTAGTATAACTCTTACCAAGCAAGTGAAAGATCTGTATGACAAGAACTTCAAATCCATTTAAAAAAATAGAAAAAGTCTCAGAAGATGGAAAGATCTCAAATGTTCATGAATTGTAGGATTAACATTGTGAAAATGGCCATCTTCCCAAAAGCAATCTACAGATTCAATGCAATCCCCATCAAAATTCCAACACAATTCTTCACAGACAAGGAAAAAGCAATTCTCAACTTCATGTGGAAAAACAAAAAAGTCCACAATGCCCAAAACAATTCTCCACAATAAACGATCTTCAGGGGAATGACCATCCCTGACCTCAAGCTGTACTTACAAAGCAATAGTGATAAAAAACCACATGGACTAGGTACAGAGACAGACAGGTCAGTCAATGGGATAGAACTGAAGACCCAGAAATAAACCCACACACCTATGGACACTTGATCTTTGACAAGAAAACCAAAATAAATATAGTGGATAAAAGAAAGCATCTTCAGTGAATGGTGCTAGTCTAATTGGCAGTCTGTTTGTAGAAAAATGGAAATAGATCCTTTTTCATCACCTTCCACAAAGCTCCAGCCCAAGTGGATCAAGGACCTCAACATAAAACCAGATACACTGAATCTAATAGAAGAGAAAATGGAAAAGAGCCTTGAAGTCATTGACACAAAGGGAAAATCCTGAATAGAACAGCAATGTCTCAGGCTCTAAGATCAACAATTGATAAATGGGACCTCATGAAACTGCAAAGCCTGTGTAAGGCAAAGGACACTGTCAATAGGACAAATCGGCGACCAGCAAATTGGGAAAAAATCTTCAATAACCCTACATCCAATAGAGGGCTGACGTCCAAAATATACAAAGAACTCACAAAGTTAACCCCCCAAAACCAAATAACCCAATTAAAAAACGGCGTACAGAGCTAAACAGAGAATTCATAACAGAAGAATCTCCAATGGCAGAGAAGCACTTAAAGAAATGTTCAAAGTCCTTAGTCATCAGAGAAATATGAAACAAAGCAACCCTGAGATTCCACCTTACAGAAGGGCTGAGATCAAAACCTCAAGTGACAGCACATGCTGGCAAGGATGAGGAGAAGAAGAACACTTCTCTATTGCTGGTGGGATTGCAAACTGGTACAATCACTCTGGAAATCAGTCTGGCAGTTCCTTAGAAAATTGGAAATAATTCTACCTGAAGATCCAGCAATACCACTCTTAAGTATATACCCAAAAGATGTGCCACCATACCACAAAGAAATATGCTGTACTATGTACATAGCAGCCGTATTTGTAATAGTCAGAAGCTGCAAACAACACAGATGTGCCTCAACCAAAGAATGGATAAAGAAAATGTGGTTCATTTACACAATGGAATACTATTCAGCTATCAAAAAATGAGGACATCATGAATTTTGCAGGAAAATGGATGGAACTAGAAAATATCATCCTGAGGTAACTCAGACCCAAAAGGACAGACATGGTATGTACTCACTGATAAGTGGTTATTAGCCAAAAAGTATAGAATACCTAGGATACAACCCACAGACAGTAAGAAATATAAGAAACAGAACGGCCCAAGTGAAGATGCTTCAATCTCACTTAAAAGGAGGAAAATAATCACAAGTAGCAGATGGAGGGAGGGAGGGTTCTGGGTAGGAGAGGGGAAGGGAAGAGGAAAACGAATCAGTTATAGGGGGACAGGAGAGAAGCCCAGAGGGCCAGGAGAATGAATTGAAATAGCAGCCTCAGGGGTGGGAGGTGGGGGACCCTCTAAAAAGTACCAGAGACCCGTGAGGTGAGAGACTCTCAGGACTCAATGGGGGTGACCTTAGTCAAAATGCCCAACATTGGGCAGAAGGAACTTGAAAAGTCCACCTCCAGTAAATAGAGAGGGCCCCAAGTAGAGGGATGGGAATACCAACCCACAGTCAAAATTTCTGACCCAGAATTGTTCCTGTTTGAAAGAACTGCAGAGACAAAAGTAGAGAAGAATCTGAAGGAAAAGCAGTCCAATGATAGGCCCAACTTGGTATCCATCTCATGGGGGAGGTGGGAACACCAAGGCCTGACACTATTATGGATGCTTTGACGTGCTTGCAGATGGGAGCCTGGCATGGCTATTCTCTGAGAGGCCCTACCAGCAGCAGACTGAGACAGATGCAGATACTTACTCCAACCATCAGAATGAAGTTGGGGAGCCTATGGTTGAATTAGCAGAAGGTTGTAGCTGAAGGGAGGGGCAACCTCATAGGAAGACTAGCACTTTCAACTAACCTGGACCCCAAGAGCTCCCAGAGGCTGAGGCACCAACCAGAAGCATACACAAGCTTGTCCGATGTCCCTGGCACAAATACAGCAGAGGACTACCTGGTCTGACCTCAGAGGGAGAAGTTACGCTTAATCCTCTAATCCTTGAGAGACGTGAGGACCCAGGCAAGGGGGAGGAGGAACTGTGGGAGAGGGAAGCAGGAGGCAGGGCAATGATGGGAATGTAAATCAAATTTAAAAGAAAAAAAGTTACAAGATTATGGGAAAAAGTCTGAAGTCCATGACACTCTATATAAAGGTTGCTTTTGGATGGAACTATGAACACATGTTTACTTCTCTGCCCATGTTAGACCTTAATACCAAACTGTTTTACTATATTAACTGATAACGACATCAGACAAAAGGAGAACCTGGAGAAGTTCTAATATTCTGTCTAGGAGCGAAACATGTAGCAAAAAACGAAACCAAGATTTGCCACATGAGATGCTTTCTAAACTAGAGAGGAGCTGTAATTAGATTTGTGTGTGTGCGTGTGTGTGTGTGTCTGTGTGTGTGTGTTTGTGTGTGTACGTGGTCTACCACATGACTTCAGTTTTCTCATATTCTTTAATTTTTGTTTTCTTCCAATAAATTTGGAAATATATTCAAACTATGACACATACCCTGTAACTTGTTAACTTTCTATGTGTATTTTAGATGCTTCTAATGCTAAGCATATTAAGAATTTGACCAATATCATTATTAAGATAACAGTCAAAAGGAGAAGTGAATAAATAAATATTTTATATCAGAAGAAAATTGCTGCTTTTCACTCTCCTTGATCCTCGTTAAATGGTATATTTTTTCTCTGTTTCATCTATTTTTTTCACCCCCTCCAGAGTCAGTAAGTGGTATTTTGTCTTTGAAGATCCTTTGCACCGAAAAGCCAGGTGTCTCTTGTGAATTCTGATCCTGCTCCACCCCCTCCCCCACAGGGTTCTCAAGAGAATCTGAGGTATCAGCACTCCTGCAGACTGACTGCCAGCTTCCCTTTCTTTTCCTGTTATTAAAGTAAGCACTCATTTTCTTCTTTTCTCAGTTCCAGAGCATTGTTTCTTTTATAGTTCCTGTTTATTCAAGTTGAAAGATTGATTTCCTTAGGACCAACCCAGGAACATATAATTTACGGAGTCACATTATAAGAATTGCCAGGATAGAGATGGCAGTAAAAAGTCAGAGCTGGAGAGAGATGAAGAGATGGAGAGCTGGGGATACTGAGACTTATTTTAAATAGATTGTCAGCCGGGCAGAGATATGACTCAACTGTGTTGTGGGTGTGTCCAGTATAAAAAGCCTGGGTCCCGGAAGCCCCAATATGCAAGGTTCTTCTAAGCTAAAAACACGAACAGCAAAATGCAGAATTTATGTGCACAAAATGCACAATTAATGTGGACATGAGAGGAACAGTGGTCTAGTGCCCCATGTCCACTTCTGAGGTAATGATACCAGGATTAGATTTAAAAAGAAGGCAAAAATAATGCCATTTACAAATGACTCAAATATTAGAGTGAATCTAACCTAGGAAATGAAAGACATGTATAATAAAACCTTTTAGAACTAAAATCAGAAATTAAAGATGATACCAGAGTATGGAAAAACCAACCATGTTCATAGATTGGCAGGATTAATACAGTGAATGACCACCCTAGCAAAGTAATCTACAGACTCAGTGCAATCTCTGTTAAAGTTCCAACACAATACTGCACAGAAATTTAAAAAATAATCTTGAATTTTTATATGGTAATATAGAAGAACCAATATAACTAATAATCACAGTCAACAATATCATCAACAACAAACCACTATACGTTTCACCAACCCAAATCTCAAGTAATGGTGCTGAGTTATAGTTATGAAACAGCATGGTATTAGCATAAAAGCAGACTCATTGGTCAATGTGATAAAGTTGAGAATACACTCCTACAGTCACCTGATTTTTAACCATTACACACTGGAGAAAAGACAGCACCCTTAGCAAATGGTGCTGGTTCGACTGATTGACTGTGAGAAAATAAACTTGATCCTTATCTCTCAGCCTGTATAAGTCTCAACTCCAAATGGTCAACAACCTCAACAATGCCTGATACCCTGAATCTGGAAAAAGTAGGTGACAATCTTGAACTCACTGGCACTCTCAGAACCAGTTAAGAGTAGTATAGATGTTAAGATTAACAATTGATAAATGGGATTGCATGAAGATAAAAAAAGTTTCCTTACAGCAAACAATATCATTAGTCAAGTGAGGAGACAGCCTACAGAATTGGTAGAAACTGTACATCTGACAGAATGCTAGTATCTAACATGTACAAACAACTCAAAAAAACTAAACATTGAGGGGCAAGTTACAACCTTATTTTAATATGGGGCAGGGAACTAAACAGCATTCTCAGAAGATAAAATGCAAATGACTAAGAAATACGTTTTTTAAATGTTCAGCATCCTATGCCATCAGGGAAATGTAAATTAGAACTATTCCTAGATTCCAGATGACCCCAATCAGAATGGCCAAGATAAAGAGAAATGATGAAAATGCTGACATGGATGTGGGGAAAGAAGAAAACATGTTCACTGCTGGTCAGAGTGTAAACTGGTCCAACCACAAGGAACATCAGTGTGGAGATTCCTCAAGAATAGATCAACTGCACCATGCACGTCAAGCAAACTGAGCACACAACTCTATAGCCTACCTGCTCATCCATGTGCAGCACTGCTTCATCTACAATCCCCGGGAAATAGAAACAGCCGAACCATCTCATAAAAACACGGTTCATTTACACATTGGCATATTATTTATGAAGAAGGTTTTATGAAGAAGGTTTTATGAAGCACATTTTTAAGAAGAATGAAATTATGAAATTTGCAGGTAAAGGGATAGAGCTAGAAACAATTGTTCTGATTGAAGTAAATCAGGCCCAGAAAGACAAATGGCACATGTCTTCTCTCTCACATGTGGATATTAGCTTTGAATCTTGGTCACACATTTCATGTGGAATACCCAAAGAGTTTAGGAGATTAGTTAGTGGTCTGAGGGGTGGGATTCAAGAAAGAGAATTTAGAATATACTGGTATAAAAGGTAAAAATAAAAAATAAATAATGGAACAGGAAGTAGAGTGAGAAAGTGAGGTAGAGAAGGAAATATAGGAGAGATAACTATCATTAAAGGTCTTTATAATAAGTCATATGGAAACACACTAATGGAAGAGGAGCTAAGACAGGACAGAGAGTGGCTTTGATCTATAATGCAACCGTGCTCCACTAAACAATACAGGACAACAAATAAAAATCCCAGTGACAGGAATACCTTACTCTTTTGCATTCTCTAGTAGGTAATATCTCACAGAGCCACACATATTGCTCTTGGCTACCCTTCAGAACTTGATGTTAAAGACTCTTATTGCTGAAGACACTATGTACTTGAGTCATAGGACATAGATAAATCAAGCTTGTACTGATCTGGGAGTTTTATCTCTATTGGCTAGCTTTGATAGTTCAGTGAGATGCTTTGTATACTACTAAAGAAGGAAAGCAACCATCAGCCACACCCAGCTGTGAGCTCTGAGAGCTACAGTGATGTCTGGCCTGGAGGAAAGTAACTATCAGTCATACCCAGCTGTGAGCTCTGAGAGTTACAGTGATGTCTGGCCTGGAGGAAAGTAACTATCAGTCATACCCAGCTGTGAGCTCTGAGAGTTACAGTGATATCTGGCCTGGCAAGACATTAATGCAAGGGTGACATAAGCATATAGGAGCAACCAATCACTTTCTGATTGAAGCCCTGATCCACAAGCAGGGCCCCTGTGACTATAGATTCAGATATAACCACACTCACTCTTCCCAGGTCTCAGGGATCCCTGTGAAAGCGAGTGGAAGAGAGAGTTGATGGACACAGAATAGCAGCTGGACACATGAGAAGTAGGTGTGAGAGTATGCACAAGGCCTATGCAGACAAACGCAAGTCAGACCAACCCCAGCGCGGATAGCAGAGTTAGGTACGGAGTCCCGTTCATAGCAGAGAAGCTGCTCACAACCATTAACTGTTGGGAGACAAAGAGTCCATTTTCTGTAAGACTGCAGCCCCTGAGGCGGCAGAAGAGCCTCAGGTTTGGTTCCTAGCACATCACAGCGTATAACCATCTATAACTTCAATTCCAGGGAATCCAGTGCTCTTTTCTGCCCTCTGCAGGCATCAGGCACACAAGTGGCAACACAGACATACATGGAGGCAGAAATAAACATGCACATAAAATTGAATTTTTTTTTTTTAAGTTTAGTTCTAGTAAGTTGACTGAGCTCCAGTGAAAGGCTACACAGCCAAGAATATATGGGCAGCAGAAACTCGACATAATGGGTTTTAAAAGAGCAAGAAATAGGGTGGGAATGGGAGGACAGGTGGATCTGGAATGAGCTAAAGGAATGGAGGTGCCTGTGATCAAAACATATACAAAACTCTCAAAGAACTAATAAAAAATACAGCTACTCAGCCAGAGGTAGAGTTGACACTCACAATAGCTGGCACCTTCTTTGCTTTAAAGAGCCCTGTCTTGAAGCAAGAACAAAATAGACCTGGTATTTTGTATTTCTTCCACGGAGATTGTTCTTCCTGATCTTATGATCCTGGAAAAGCAGTGAAACAAAATCATCCCAAAGTCACAAATACAATGTATGGAAGATTCTTTTTTTTTTCCTCTCAAGGTTAAAATGATGAAAAGATAGTCCTTGAACAGCAGGGCCATGGGACTGTGGCTCTGATGCACATGCTGCTTACTGTGCAGTGATACAGCCCCTGAGCGGCAGAAAACGTGAAGGTTGTAACTCACACTTACCACCCTGGCACAAGCTGCTGAAGAGAGAGGGATGCTGGGAATATGCAAATATTCTCTTAGACTCGTGTAAATGTGAACATATTTCTATGTGAGCATGTGCAGTGTTGTAAGCACGAGATGCAGTGAATTTAGTAGCAGTGATCACGGTGGGGGAAAGTCCAATGTTGTGCTACCCTTTTTGTGTTGGTGTTTTCTGTACTTTAATGCATTCTACCATATGCCTGCTACCTTCTGAATTCTTCTCTTTTCCTTCCATCCATTTCTTCCTCTTTCCTTTATTTTTTTACTTTCTTTGACTTAAATCATGGGTAGCATCCCAATAGGAACTAAAAATCCCCAACAGATTACCTAAATTTGAAATCAAATTAAGAAATGGAATCCCATTTCTTGTCAACGGGTTCATCGGGACGGTCGGTTAACCTCGTCTTCTTTCATTATAAACTGTTGAGCAAAGACTGCAATTGATTTTGAAGGGTCTGATAATGATTACAACATTAAAATTACACTGGGTTGAGATGATAATATATTCAATGAGAAACACCAACAGACGAATGGGTCGCAGCAGTGAGTATTTGGGACACTAAAGTTGTTCTTTATGGCACTGCCATGATGGACACAGGACATTATACATTTGCCCAAACCCATGGAATGTGGGCACCAAGAAAGAACTCAAACGTATACTCTTGGTGCTGGTGACATATCCTAGTAGAATTAGCAGCTGTGAAAAAAGTTGGTGGTGGGGCAGAATGTGTTGTGGAGGTAAGGAGCAATGGAGAGCCCTCGAACCTTCTGCTCAACTTGTTATGAACCTGAGACTTCTAAAAAATACTTCACGTAAAAAAAAAAAAAAAACCAAACAAACAAAACCAAAAATTCTGATACTAAGTAGGCTGGTGGAGTGGTTCAGAGCTTAGGAGTACGTTGCTAATCTGTTACGAGGACCAGAATTCGATCCAAGTACCCATGTGATAAACCTGCAAACACCTGGAATCAAGCTCTGAGGATCTGCCACCCCTGTCTGGCATCTATGCCTGCATGAATGTGTACACCTACACACATACATGATCACTCACATAGAAACATACAAATAAATACATACTACATACATACACAGACATACATTCTACAGACATACACACACATATGCATACATGAAACCTTTTTTAAAATGTAACACTGGCTCTGATTTTGAGAAAGGACGCCAACAATGCATCGTTGCCCTCATAGGCCAGACATATTCATATGGATGACTGTGATTTCATCTTTTAGTGTTAGTTTCCTGATCAATTTATATGTAAATGCACCTGTGAAGCCAAAATGCCACTGTGATCTATGATTTTTGTATGGTCATTTTTGTAAGATGATTTTTGTATCTAGTTATTAATATAGATATTATTGTAAATTTTAATTTTATTTTATCAGCCCTACTTTCTTTACATATGTTCTGTTAAATCTTTAAATACATATAATTAGTGAATTCAGTAAAACCAGAAAGTAAATTTACAGGATAAATTACTTTACAAAATTAATGTCTTATTGGAAGAAGCATACAAGAAAGCACTCTAAAATGTAATCTTAGTCATATAAAAGGAAAACATGTATTTCAAAGAAGTTGAAAAAATAACAGATAAGTATTTACTTAAAATATGCTTTTAATTAATAGAATTACATCACTCCTCCCATTCTTTCTATCAGCTCCTCCCAGGTCCTCAGCCTTCATCCCCACCCCCATGTTTCCTCCCCACTTTCAGGTTGACAACCTCTTTTTCTTTGGTTAATATTGTCACATACATACATCAATGTATTATTTGTATGCACACTACTGCTTTCATTTTTGTGGTATATATATATATATATATATATATATATGATTTCAAGGCAGATCACTCTGCTTTGGACAACCAATAAGGAAACCATCCCGGGGAGAGGCTACTTCTCTCAGAAGTCACTAGTTGCCTGCAGTTCTTTGTCTAGAGGTGGGACTTTAAGAAATTTTCTCCTTTCCATGTTAAGATGTCCATTAATATTGTTATAGTGTTGTTTTTGCAGCTGTTTCTAGGAGAATCTGTTTCACAACAGATTTCCTGGTATTCCAGCTCTTATAACTCATCCGTTCTAGCTTGTTGTTCCCTGAGCCATAGATGCAGGAGCTGTGATGTAAGTATATCCATTAGGGTGACATTCCCCATGATCTGATCCTCTCTGGTTTGTACCCAGATGTGGTTTTCTGTGATGCTTTCCATTTGTTATAAGGAGAGGGTTTTTGATAAAGGGTAGTGGCTACACTTATCTGTGGATATAAGGATAAGGTTTGACTATAGTAAAGAATTATGCCGGTTTAGCAAAGTGGCAGTAGGCTCTTTTCTAAGGTACATGACCTCACTAGCCCTGGGAAGTTGATTAGATTTCCAGTAGTAGGTGTATCATTGGGGCTGAGAGCCCTGTAATCTTATGTCCTTTGGTTGTGTGGGCCCAATGTCCAATTAGACAGCTGTTGGTTGCCACCAACATGTCAGTGTCATTCACTGCACTTTTTATACATATTTTGCCATGCTGGTAATTTCTGTGGTTCATAGGTGTTGCAGCTTGATAGGACTGTTTAACTGATTTTCTCCCTTGCCAGCTCATATATTAGTTTCTGGAACCATGAAAGACCACAGGAAAGAGACTTTCAGGTAAGAATCAGCTCAAATTATCTGGTTCTGTGTCCTAACTATGTGATGTCTTCAGCACTGGGGGGCCCTAAATGCCTGAGGGGCAAGGATGGACTGCATTGATAATCTATATGGGTTTGGACGTCACTTGGCCAACCATGCTAAAGGAAGTTTCTTGAGGCTAGTACTGAAGTATTTGTTAGTTTTGGTTCTTGTAGGGAACATTGGCAGCCCAAGTGGTTTAATTTTCTTTAATACACACACACACACACACACACACACACACACACACACACGCACAAATCATGTATAATTTACCTAAATAAAAAGTAATATTAATCTTTGAAACTTTATCAAACAACCTTGGTGTTATTTGTCCCTTGCCTCTCCACCTTGTTATATGAAGACATTTTTTTAAAAGTCAGACAGTCATGTACATGATTGTTAAAAATCAATTTAACCTCCTTCTGTGTAATGTTAATAGAACAATTGATTTTGGTGGTGAAATGACAGACCTGTCCACAACAGCTACTGCTTTAGAGGGATGAATTAGGAACAAATACAACTTTTCAATGAGAAAGCATATCAATGCTAATTAAAAATTCACTTCTATGTTGAACAAGATCAATGGCCACAGGGTTTACTTGTTCACAGTCTTACTAAATAGCTGGAGTTGGCTTGATGAGGTTTTACCCTGTTCAGTTATTCCCCAAATCATCAAGGTGTTCAGAGTTAAACTACATGCTGGTCTCTTAAAAACCCACAAACACATACTTGGGTGGTATAAATATAACAAAAGGAAGAAGTGTTGAATGTGGCATGATTTTTTGGGGTGTAGGTGGGTTTGCACAATGGACACAAATGTCGTGGTCTGAATGCTTGTGTTTGCATAAACCTCGTATGTTGAAATTCTGATTTTTAGGGCCACGGTACTGATTAGGCAGTGTGTCTGAGAATAATTAAGACCTAGGTTAACTCTCTTTTAAAAAGGCTTGAGATAAATCCCTTGCCCCCTTCTACTTCGTAGGACAGGAAGCCAGCCATCATTAGTCATTCCACATGGGATATTTTGATAGAGAATTTTGAGAAGACTACCACAGTGTGATGTAGACTAAATTTATTCTTTCTTTAATATGGATTGCATTCTTGGGAGCACACTCCTCAGAACCTATAAGTACTCACTTTATCAATGAGATGCATATAAAATGGGAATAATTGCATGGTACCACAGGTATTGAACCACTGCATCTAAGTAGAAGTGATTCCCCATGTGCCCTGTAACATAGAGTGCACTGTCCTCCATTTGAACATACATCTTCAAGTTTTCATGAAGTTACAATGATTTTGGACCCAGGGATGAGCCAGCTACTTGAGCCAGTGATGTGAAGGACTTGAAGATAGAAAAATAGTGGCCTCTGATACACTTGGAAGTACAGCAAGATATTGGAAATCCTCTTAAGATAACTCCCTATCATAGCACCAACAATTAAGCTAGAGAGTACAAAAGACCTATACCAGCTTGTAGGGGAGAATACACGTCTTCCATTTCAGATATATGTTTGGATAGTACTGAATTCTCTGGTGTGGACTTCTCAAGATTTTCCCCAGAGGTATGCTTGCAGCTATCTTACTAGGTTCTTCCTCTTTCCTCCATCAAACACAGAGACAGTCACTATTTGAACTTCATGTTAATGTTATAATATGCCATGTCCAAAATACAGAGTGCCCCAGGCCTTTGGCTACTGTTACATTACAGAGACTCTCATTGGCATCCTCTATTCCCTCTGATTCCCAGCAACTCCATCAAGGTCCTAGAACTGCTTGATGTGCAGTATCTGTAACCTGCCATCTTTCTTTGTATCCCTCGTATGCCAGGTTCTGGCAATGGTTGTGTTTTGCATTTCCACCCACAGCTTCTATCTTAGATGACTTTCCTCCATGGTTATCATTTTCTTGTTTTCCAGTCTCTATTATCCTACAAGAATCCTAAAGTCTTCCTCAGTTTATACTCTGGCTCTCTGAGAATTGTTTTAATTTCCACTCGCATCCCTATAATGAATATTTTTCCATCTAGGAAGCAAGCACCAATGTCACCAATGTCTTCTCCTTCTCTTCTGCCCCTCCCTTTTTAGAATCACCAGAAAACTTATCAGAAAAACTAAAACAATTCAACAGATACAGGCACTATACCATGATGATGTGAGTCATTGTGAAATGTCCCACCACACTCTCTGTACAAGATGAGTAAGGAAGGAGCTTTACTAAGTTAACAGTAGTGATGGGATGGAGGTCAAGGTCATATCCTAATGAAGACAGCTGTTTCTCCACAACAGGTGATGTGTGGTGATCGTCTAATGAATAGGAGGTAGTGGGTTAGCTCAGTCTGCAGCTTCAGGGCTGTACTGCATCAGGAAATCTTGAGGTGATCCCTGACAGTGAAGCTGCTATTGTCTAACTTGACTTTGATAGATGTTGACTGGAATATTTCAGAACGGAGTTATTCTGGATAAAGAGAACAACTGTTATTAAGCTACTTTAATTTGAACTCAAGCTGAGGATATATGGCTTGCTTTGAACACCAAGCATATGGTAAAAATGAAGAAAAACTACTGGTTAATTTTCACACTGTTAAAAAAGATTTTACTCAAGACATTAAGGAATTTCTCTAAGAGCCTTTGTATGTAGGAATAAAAATATTCCTACAATCAACACATTTTGTAGAAATGCCAAGGCAAGTTTTCAAACAATGAGGCTAATGTTAATGTGTGAATACCAGAATTTCTTTCTCTTCCAGGATTCAATGCAGTTGTCACTATGAGGCCTTTTGAATTTAAACACGAGTGTACCTAAAATAATGCTGACTGATTTTGAGCAGTTTCATATAGGCGATATCATAATTGAAATGTTGTCTTTTCTTGGGTGTCTCTATTTCAAAATACTTCACTAACAGATGTCTCTGTTGGAAACTGTGTTGCAAAACTGAGAACATAAGTAACAAAGAAACACACATACACACACACACAAAATCACATCAAACTAACCTGTGATTTGCATGCTCTTTACATCATTTTTATGAGCACTGGTAGACATTAATAAACATTCTTGTTTTCTTGTTCTTTTCGATTTTGTTTTCTCCAGAAGATTCGTGAAAACTCCATTAGATTGAAAATTGTAGTTCTTCACTTCTATCTTTGTAATGCTTTGTAATATCTTTTGTATACTTTGTAATGCAAACTTTCATAGCCTGTTCCAAAGTGTAGAGTCCATTTCTCTTCCATTCATAACATTTGCTTGTTCTGTTACTTTAGCTAGTGAACAAGGCAGAGTGGAGGTTAAGTCCATTTTATATCCAAGTTAGAAGAATTCTTGCCCATCATTCCTGATTATAGACAAACTTTCACTTCCATAGCCAACCATGCTTGCACTGATGGGTGGTAAGAACACACTACCAACGGTCACCTTACTGCTCTTGTCAATAGTCTAACAACTGAAAACTGCATAAAACAGATCTCATGGACCAGCCACTGCCACTCCTTTCTCCATATGAACATATATATGTCAACCAGTCCAGCCAAGATCAACAAAACCACAAGACAGGCAAGTCTATTCCACCCTCAGAAACATGAGTGGCATCTACAGTTCTTTAAGTAGTTTGTCACCCAGTAGAAGTCAACTGAGCATGGTTAATAAGTTCAGGAAATTAACTGCTTTAAAATAATAATAATAATAAATATGAGAGGTAAAGAAAACTATTACATAGAGTCTGTATGGCAGAGTTTGTATCAGTAGTTTTTACTTCAGGAATATTTTCACAATTAACTAAAAATCTGAGAAAAGACACATGAGTAAGGTTCATTTCTCATTTAAGTAACAAACATTAATTTTGTTTTTACCATAAGCATTTTTATAGTTATAGAGGGTCAGAGACTCTGAATATACACTATGTTATGTACATTATAACACTGAATAAATAACATAAATGTGCTAATTTTATTAAAGGTTAGTTTTCTATCGGGGAAGTTTTAAGATTGGGAAAAATACTAAGAGTAGAGTAAAAAAGGCTAGGTCAATCTTCAATCAGATGGCAATTAATTCCTGACACCAGGGAAAGCTAAGGTACTAGGCATATCATCAGATCTAGCCCATGTGGAAAGACACAAATTAAATCAAGGTATGACTAAAATTGAAATAGTTCTTCAAAATACTTAGTCAATAATTTAAAAGTAAGCAAGATACCATGACAGTATGAAGAACTGAATGAAGCTAGTAGAGATGAAAAGGCAAATAATATTAATATATACATATATTAGAAAAATAGCATGCTGAAAAGGGTATCATCAGATCAAATGAATTACAATAAGGAAGGCAGAAGGCAGATTAGATGGAGAAATGATACATGTTCTGAGTTTTAGATAATATATATTTAAATTGTAACTGTGTATGTATGAAAACATTCTGTTCTTATAAACACACTTAAGTAGTTTGAGGGCAAGAGATGTCATCAAAATCACATATAATGTTATTCAAAAGAATAAAACGGACTGGGAATGACTGACTGACAAAACATGAGAAAATGAGAAAAGTTTAATGGAATATTTTTCATGGATTCTCATCAGTATTTTGACTATTTGTTAGTACGGATGCATTAAGATTTCTCACTAAAATCTTACCTATGCGTTTTATAGAAATAGTGTATAACCACACGAGCAAGTTAGATGTGTGGCCATTCAAATAAAAACTAACAGATTCCAGTCATTTAAGTGAGGGCCCTCAGTTTCACAAAAAAATTAATTAAGGTAATACTCCTGGAACAGTCTTTATATTCTTTTTCCTACTCTTAGTTCTGTGGCAGCATCAAAACCTTGCTTCTAATGAGCTCAAATAGGACCTTTGCTAGATTTGTACCATCTTATTTTTCAACTTGTTAAAAAAAATTTTTGCAATGTTTCTATACTATACCTAGGTTGGCAAAGAATTATGTAAAGAGGGAATGCATGAAGCAGAAAGTAACATCTACTATTTCCAAAATAGTTATTTGTCAGATTTTACCTGACAGCCAGACGTTGATTTAACTTTATTGAGCTTAATGCTCAAATTTAAGAAGAAGTTATCACTCAAGACATTAAGTTTCTGAGAACTGGTAGGGAGTTTTCTTTAGTATAATAGGAGCATTGAAATTGACACCAGAATCATGACTGTCAGAAGAATATTAAATGTCGCAATTTAAAAGTTTGAAGAAATGGCACTTTGACGAATAGCTTCATCAATACTCTGTGCTCCATTGCCCTGTAGGATGTGTGCTTGGAGAGAACAGTCTGGAGAATGTTCCAGAAGCCCTGCAGACATATTTAACCCAGCAGAGCCTACGCAGCCCTGAGGCTTCAAAGATGATAGGAGATCTTGGCAGGAGATGAGTGTGAAGTCATTGTAACTCCTCCAGCTTCTCTCCTGCATCGCCAAGTGAGTGCAGCCTGAGAATCCTTTAGTACTAAGGAATCACATGTTTTACTAAGCCTTGAATGTTTCTATTCCTCACAGATACTAAGAATCATGAAGCCAGACTCCCCTTTATGTCTCTAATGTTGTAAATGAATAGATTCCTTCTGATTTGCATATGGGCTAGGCTACGGGAAAGATTATGAAATTATAAAATAGAAGGAAGTATTTAACAGAGAAATTGACGTGCCAAATTACGTGACTCATTGCTAAGTATTTAGGTGTGCTGCCAGTTAAGATCTTCCTGTGTCTTGGACTCACCATTATATCTTCTTGCCAACAGAAAATGAATCTATCACAAATGCCTATTTGCCATTGACCAGAGGAATCATAGAGAAAGGCAATTCTGATGCCATGTTTTAGATCGAAGACCATATGGAAGTTACTAGCTTCTCAACATCCAATCATCCCACCATCATTAAGAATGCACAAGTCACTGGAAACAGTAACAAGGGAAGAGCAGGTAGAAAGTAATTTTTTTGCCCCTCCTCCTGGTCCCCTTCCCAGAGTTCTTCATCCCACTCCCCCTCCCCTTTGCCTCTGAGAGGATCCCCTCCCCTGGGCTTCCCTCTTCCCTGAGAGAATTCTCCATAGGGAGAATTAGGAATTATCTTCACTGTGGCCAGACAAAGTAGTCCTCTGCTACATGTGAGCCTGGAGCCTGGGTTTAGTCTCTGGGAACTCCCCAGGGTCCAGGTTAGTTGACAGTGTTAGTCTTCCTTTGGGTTGCCATCCCCTTCAGCGCCTTCAGTCTTCCCCTAACTCTTCCATAGGGGTTCCAGACCTCAGACTAATGGTTGGCTGTAAGTTTCTGACTCTGTCTAGATGGGCTGCTGGTGGAGCCTTTCAGAGGTCAGCCATGCTAGGCTCCTGTCTACAAGCAGAACATAGCATCAGTAATAGTGTCAGTACTTGGTGCCCACTCATAGGATGGATCCCAAGATGGGCCAGTCATTGGTTGGCCATTCCTTCAGCCTCTGCTCCATTTTGTTCCTGAATTTCTTTTAGATAGGAACAATTCTGGGTCAAAAATATTTGTCTCCATTCTTCCCCTTTCTTTCACTGGGGGCCTGTCTAACTAACTACTCGGGGTGGTCTCTTCAGGTTCCATCTCTCCACTGTTGGCTATTTCAACTAAGGTCACCCTCATTGAATCCTGGGAGCCTTTCACATCTCAGCTCTCTGGGACTTTCTAGAGATTCTACCCACTCCCACTCACCCCCCCCCCACTCTGTGTGCTGCATATTTCTATTCATTCTCCTGGCACTCTGGGCTTCTCTCCTATCTCCCCTCATACCTGATCCCACCACCCCTTTCTCCTACTCCTCCGCTTTCCCCCAAAATTACTCCCTCTCTCCCTCTGCCTCCTGGGATTAATTTGTTCCCTCTTCTAAGTGGAATTGAAGCATCCTCACTTGGGCCTTCCTTACTGTTTAATTACTTAGGATCTGTGGAGTGTATCATGGATATTCTGTACTTTTGGCTATGTCGACTTATTAGTGAGTACATATCATGCATGCGATTTTGGCTCTAGGTTACCTCACTCAGAATGATATTTTCTAGTTCCATTCATTTGACTGCAAAATTCATGATTTCCTTATTTTTAATAGCTTAATAGTATTCCATTGTGTAAATGAACCACATTTTCTGTATCCGTTCTTTTTTTTTTTTTTTTTTTTTTTTGTAGGTCTTTATTACTTTATTAAGTTGGAAATTTTGAAAGAAATGGATGGATTTCTAGATTCATCTAAGAAAGCAAAATTAAATGAAGAAATCAACAATTTAAAAGGGTACATATTAAACAAGGACATTGAAATAGTAATAAAATTCCTCCAATTAAAATTTGTAGGCCTAGATAGATTCATAGCAGAATTCTACCCGATGTTCAAAGATCTTCAGTCAATTCTTCATAAATTATTTTTTTTTTAATTTTTATTTTCAGCAAATCAAAAAAAATTTAAAAAGCATTCAAACAGAATAAAATGAAATAAACAAACAAGCAAAATACCAAGGGTCAGATATACTTATACAAGAATTCTATAGGGCCTTCAAACAAGCAACACTTTTTGAGTTATGTTTAAAAAAATTCAGAACCACAATAAGCTCCTTCACAAAGCAAATAATATTGAAATAGTGAAATCAAGTGTAGACCCAACAAAAAATATAAATTATAGTCCAATATCCCTCATGAATATACATACAAAAATTCTCATTGAAGTAGTTGCAAACTGAATACAAGAGATATAAAAAAATAATATTCCATGAATAACTGAACAACTGTTTTTTTTTTTTTTTTTAGAAGACCATACTCCATATACAGGCTGCATGTTTTGGGATAGCCCCCACTCCAGATGTTTGAGACCTACATGAGTATCCGTTCTTCAGTTGAGGAAAATATGGGTTGCTTCCAGTTTCTGGGAAACTGGAAGGTAGAAAGTATTTTAAAGCCCATAAAACACTATTTATGGCTTCTGGAAAGATCGGGAGAGAGCCAGAGAATAGGCTTATCTTTTCTCGTGGTCAAACAATGCGAGCGAAGCTGCAAGCTCTTTGCAGCATTATTCTCTGATAGACTCTAAAATGGCGAATTTATAGTGATCTCAGTGCAATGGTCAGAACTCATCAAGGGGAAGCCATTAGTTCATCTTGTCTCATTAAGTTAAAAGGGATTCTCTGACAGTACATTTTCCCTGTTATTTACAGGAGAATTTTATTGTAAATACAACCACTCCTGCAATTTTGTTCATCTTCATTTATTGTTCATGCTGACACAACAGACAATCCCTTCAGTAGTATACATTCATTACGCTATGCAGTTTGGTAAGAAAGAACATTTATTAAATCTTTTTAAAGGATAATGTAGGGGAATTCGTCAAAAGATTTATTAATGTTAACACTGTTTGCCCAAAGATTACTCTTGCAGGATTTTTTTTGTGTGGAAAGGTACAATTAGAAGAAAAATGATAAATTCTTTTTGTTGCGCAAAAAGAAGTTATGAGCTACTGCTCGGCTGACGCCTCCTTTAGGAATCTGGTGCTGTTTAAACTGCCCAGGTCACACTCTTGTGGTCTTGACAGAAGCTGAATATTAAGGAGTGTTGGTTCTAGTGGTCTTCCCCTGTGGAGGTGCAGAAATCAGAGCTGAGAGCCTGACTGGTTTCACAGTCTGATGCGACCATTAGTTCTCTGTGGCATTAGAAAGTTAGGCAGAGGTGAAAAGGATAAAGGAGTTCAGAGAAGTTTCAAAGTCTCAACTCAGATCACTTCAAACCAAATCCAGAAGGCACTGCACTACAGATGTCTACCCATGACATGGTGAGCTTTCCCTGAAATAAGACAATACCAAGAACTTCAAGATAATGGCATTGCCAAAGGTCTGGCTTACAGATACTAGAAAGTTATCAGGAAACAAACTGAGAAAGAAACCTCATAGTTTCCAAAGACCAATAAGTGAATCTACTCACAGATTTAAGTCACTTATGAGATATGAGAAGCATACTACAAAGTGACCAAACCTGAAAAAATCTCAGTCAATATTCTATAAATGCCAGTCCCAGCCAGTTCAAAAAATAGCCAGAAATAAAAATGCACATAAAGGGGCAAGAGTAACACTGACCCCTGGCATTGTTGATGACCACAATGAAAGGTAGATGACAGGAAATGGCGTTAAATGGATGAAAAACAGTTTCAACTTGCAATTTCACAACAAATAAAAATCCTCCAAATGTGGATATAAAATAAAGAAGAATATAACAAATGAAATAAATTTATCACTCAAAGAAATGAACTGAAAAAAATCATAGTCGTTTTATATCAATGTCTTGCTCAGCTCAGCTTTGGACCTTTCGTGCTATCCTATTAAGCTAGAAGTGATTACTGGGGCAATAGTGGCACAACTGTTTGGAAGGTATCAAGTTGATCCTGATGACATCTGAGGCCTGCTCTATAGAAGGGAATTTGTGTTCAGTACTGTGTCACAGCCCATGATTGGAGAGGTCATAGGCAATAAAGGCTGACTTACTTCTTTTATTTTGCTAGTGGACATGTTATCAAATTGCTCCTTAAATCATATTTATATTCGCAAACAAATGTTATCCCCAACTTTGATCAAAGAAGTTTCTCCTTGCATGGAAGAGAAGTTGATTCATAGATAGTAAAGATGTAAAGAACACGGGCCTGTTTAATGATCAGCCTTAAATAGGACACTCATATCAACCCCTGGAAGGTTGAAGGCACATCATGGAAGAGCAGATGGAAAGAATGTAAGTTCAACAAGAGGGAAGAAGTATGTTCAAATGGAGGACAGTGCACTCTATGTTACAGGGCACATGGGGAGGTACTTCTACTTAGATGCAGTGGTTCAACACCTGTGGTACCATGCAATTATTCCCATTTAATATCCATCTCATTGATAAAGTGAGTACTTATAGGTTCTGAGGAGTGTGCTCCCAAGAATGCAATCCATATTAAAGAAAGAATAAATTTAGTCTACGCCACACTGTGGTAGTCTTCTCAAAATTCTCTATCAAAATATCCCATGTGGAATGACTAGTGATGGCTGGCTTCCTGTTATATCCTACGCAATAACACACACAAAAAAGAAGTCTTTAGGTGGAATGGAAATTTGATGAAGGGAGAGTATGTGTTGGCAGGGTTGGGATGAGGATAAGAGAGGTGGGAGAGATCAGGATGATCAGAAAGTATTGTGTCTGAGTATGATTGTCAAGGATTGAATAATAAAAAGAAAATTAAATTAGAATGAAATAAAAATCAAAAGCAAAATAAATCCACTACTAACTTATTCTAGTTTCTGTTACAACAATGAAATGCCTTGACAAAAGGGAACTTATGAGAGAACAGAGAATCTTTCAGATTACAACTTCAGCTTGCAGTCCATTACTCTGAAAAAGTCAAGGCAGGATCTTCAAACAGCCAGTCTTATCACAGCCATATCCTCACAGAAGCAGGGAAGGGGAGATGGGATAAGGGATTTGTGGGAAGAACCTGGAAAGAGAATAACATAAAGAAAATATCCAATTAAAACAAAGTAAAAAGAAATTAGTAGAGGAACAGACTGCTTTGGAACAGTATGTGAGCCATAGGAGTGAGGGTTGGTGGCTTTAGCAGATTAGTCAACCATATCCTAAGGATGCTTGAGATCCCATGAAAAAAGAGAGGTCTAGATTCTCATGGATTGGGTTATAACAATTACTCAGTAGTGGACAATAATATTGATTCTGAATGCCATCTGCAGGTACATTTCAGACATGAATACCTCCTCAAATACCACAGACGCTGCCACTCAATGCTTGTCAATGAACCAACTAAATGTGATGCTCATCAAACCAAAGCCATTTGAAATGCTAACATTGAACATATGAGAAGGACACACCGAGGCAGGATTCTTCTGATCTGAAGGTTTTACTGGTAGATACATTATCAAAACACTAACACATCAAATCCAAAGAGAAGGGGAAAATCTCATATTGATTCATCAGGGGTTCTTTTAGGAGCATCTAAATCCTCAGATGATCTGAGGGTTGCTAATTAATATGCAGACTTAACATTTTAGCATTTTTAGCATAAACAAGAAACTCACCATGGACATCAGTTCTGTGAGTCTCAGAGTGTTTGCTTTCGATTTTCCCCTTAGCACTAAGTACCAACGGGATAAGGAACGTGGCTGAATATAGCATTTGGGTGCTTTACTTTCTCCATTTTAATGACAGAGTTAATACATCGTGCTATAGCAGGATCCCTTGAGGAAAAGCATGCTAGCAAATCATTAGTGATCTCCAGTGCTGTTCCTCAGCCTGTTATTCCTCCTGACCAGAACATTCATTTTCACCGCTTCATATTTCACTCAGATCATGAACTGCATCATGAGCCATTTACTGAGAAGTTGTTGGCCATTAGGCAGCATTCATTTCTCGGTTGCTAAAATTTATAACCACTTACTGCCTCAATTATTAGAACCCTTCTGCCTTGCATAAAATAAGCGTGTATATCTTAACAAACCTTATAAATAAGCAGTAACTTTAGGTATGAATCAGTTCACTAGGGTTGTGTTAAATTATTAATGCTATAAATATGCTATAAATCATCATAAGCACTTATACCATACTGGATTATCAATAAGTTGATAACAGAATGGGCACGAATAAAACTCATTGACTCTGACGGTCAGACATGTTTACCTTATCATTTTTGGGGAATATGGACAAATAAAATCTTATATTAGTAATACGTTAAAATTTTCAACGAAATGGTTTAGTTGCTATGATTGTATACGTCCAGCTTTGCACTAATGTCTAAAAATTTCTTCACATGTAACAAAATGGCTGAAGGAGACTTAATATTATCTACGTATGTTCAGTCTAACTAGGCTGCTTAATGACTCCTGTGAACAAAATATGTATTTTTAACACTATACTCATTTCCATTATAAAAAGGCCGTTTTCATCTGGCTTCTGCATCAGATCCTGTCTTCAGGTTCCTGCCCTACTTGAGTCCCTGTCCTGACTTCCTCCAATGATGGACTACAATGTGGAAGTGTAAACCAAATAAACATTATCCTTACCAAATTGCTTCTAGTCATAGTGTTTCATCACAGCAAAAGAAACCCCAACTAAGACAAAAAACAAACCCTGGTAAGAAAAAAAAAATGACAAAAGTGTTTTGTTTTGGTCAGCTATTTCTGGGCATGAGGCCTTCCCTGAAGTGTTGCTGATAAATCCAATTGGAAAAAAAAAAAAATCTTTCCCTTTTCCCAACAAGTGTCAATTGCAAATAGCTTTTCGGATAAGGGTGACAATTTGTGCCTATTTCTCTTCTTATGATTGAATTTTGTGTGTTTTGAACCTGTGTATGCCTTCTACATGTTGTCATAGTCTCTATCAGTTCATTTGTGTATCAGTCATGTTGTGTCTGGAAGATACTGTTTCCTTGGCGTCATCTATCATGTCTGACATAACAATATGCACCCTGTCTTTTATAGATCCCTGAGCCTTGAGATGTGAGGTTTGCTAAAGACATCCCATTTAGGTCTAAATGATGATCAGCAGCAGCCTTCGTAACCATAGAGCTGCTGCAGAACCTTAGCAGTAAAAGCCCATGCCTCCTTGCTAAAGGAAAATGAATTCCTATGGACATAGACATTGGCAGCCAGAGTATTGTTATAGAGAGCTGAAGGTTAAGTTTTAACGATGAAGGTCATGCTGTACCCAAGAATTCATATGGAAACTGATCTCACTTGAGGCCAGTGTGTGTGTGTGTGTGTGTGTGTGTGTGTGTGTGTGTGTGGTGTGTGTGTATCAACAATTAATGAAAAAGAAGATATGAATTTTTCAGATCAAGGATACATGGGAGGGATTGGAGGGAGGAAAGAGAAAGGGGAATAATGCAATCATATTATAATATCCTCAAGTAATCAAATAATTAAAAATAAAATATAATATTGAGAAAGCCTTATTTTCAACTTGAAAACAAAAACATTGCAAGCTAATCACAGAATACTATAAATCACTAGCATAATGGCACCATAATACACTGAAACTAGCAGGCTGAAATGTTACTTGGCTGAACATGAAATGTCAGAGAGGAGGCTTGGGAGGAGAAAATAACCCTGGGAATCAATCCCCTTTTTCTGAAGCTATAGGCATGATGGCTTTGCAAGACCCTCATCAGCTAATTTGTGCCTCATGTTGGGAAACAATCAGTTCAGAAGCGTCCCATGTGTCCCAGCAGCCATGTATAGAATGCTTCCTGATTTTAATACAGGGTGATATTGGGGTGTTTATATCCCTACCTCAATATACAGCCTCCTTGCTGTTTCCAGAAAATGTCTCTGGCTCTGAGGAGTAGTCAGGAGTGAAGAAGTCCCCTTGTCTTGAAGGTCATTCCTTGAAAACAAAAAAGAAAAAACAGTGTTGACTTGACAGTGTCCCATTATCAAAAGCATTTAAACTAATGGAAGATTTTCATTGATATCCTTTGACAATAAACAAATTATTTATATTCATTCTGCAGCCTGATTCATCTTCTAATAAAAGAGTTAAAGACATGAGAAATGGCATCAGTACCTTAGGATAGCCCAGAATCTCTCCTGAGTGTAGATAGCTACATTACAAAATACAATCAATAAAATACTAAATCTATTCACTAGTTTTGAGATTTGGTCACTTAATGATAACTTACTTAAATAATTTTCAGCAGGTTATAGCAAGCTATTCCAAAATAACACTCTCAAGAACATTTCAATGCACAATTCAACAGAAGAGAGAAATAAGAAAATCGAGAAATACAGTCATCTGACGATCAACTGAGATCTGTTATCTAAGTAGTAGATAAGCTGGTTAGTTTTGTTTTTCTGATGAGTTTACAGTGACTGAGTTTTCCAAGTGAAGTGATTGTTGGAACTCATTTAAATAATTAGTTTAAAATAAATTTAATACAAAAAAACTGAAATTCAAAATGTACCTGGGACACATGGAGCATTCTTATACAACTTTCATAAGAAAGTAAATAGAAAAATCTGGACTTACCATTGTATTTGAGGTTCAATCTAAACACCATTATGGTTGCCCAGTAAACACATTTACTTTGATGCTACGGAGGAAGATCAATTTTTTAAAAGAAAATTTTAGAAATAACTAACTTTGAGGTATTCCACTGAGTTGGAATAATCATTTAATTAAACATTACTTGAAAAGGCTAACTTACTAGTGAGAAACTTTGTAATTTCATACAGGTAATGTAAGGGAAAATTACTATTCCCAGTAATCTAAACAATAGTCAGGAAAACAATGACCCATTAACATTCATCATCTCAGTGTCTAAGGACACTGTTTCCATCGCTATGACTTGAATATAGTCCAAATACCTCAGAGGGATTTATCATTTATGTTCTTGCAGCAGCTTACAGAAATCTGTTCCAACGTAACTGTGTGTGCTTTCGTTCTTTTTTCGTTGCTTGATTTTGTTTCATTTTAAGACAGGGACTTACTATGCAACCCTGGACTGGACTAGTACTATTTATGTAGATCAGGTTGGCCTCAAACTTGCAGCGATCCACCTATCTGTCTCCCTTGTGCTGGGATTAAGGTGTGTACCACCATACCTGGCATTGCTCCTTATATTTTGATTAATGTGTTATTTGCTATGATAGTTTCTTCCTCCCTTGCACATCTTTAGTTCAGGCTGTTTGTGTCAACCTGAGGCTCTAGAGGAGGGCATAAATACAGTTAACCTGGCCAAAAGCTTTCAATATCTGTTTGGTGTTTGACGCAGATAGTCTGACTTAAATGAACCCTATGTTGTCTTGCAGCTGCTAAGAAAGCAGTTCTTTCGCTTAACACTTGAAAACTGTTCCCTGAAGCTGCTTCTCTGAGATTGGAGTGGAAACTGAAGATCCAACAGGAAGATAATACCCATGCCATTGGAAAGCTCTTGCAAGTCACGTGAGCAAAGCTCATTTGTAGATGATGCTATTAAATGAGTTTTCTTCCTCCTCCAAACTAAACAGGGAATTTTAATTTCCATTTTAGAGACAGGGTTTTTCTACATAGCCTTGGCCATCTTGGAACTAATTATATAGACCAGACTAGCCTCAAACTCACAGTGATCTGCCTGCCCCTGTCTCCTGAGTAGTGAAGTCGGAGGTATGTGCCAACATGCCCGGCTTATACAGTAAGTTTTGAATGAATTTTTATCCTGATTAAAAAGTTTTTCAATGTTCTCCTCCTTCCTGAATGTTTCCATTCGTGTCAGCGTTATCATAGGATTTCCTTTCATATCTACCTCTCTTGAATGATTGTGATTCCAGGATTGCAGTTCGAGTCCACTTTCATTCGCTTTCTGCATCTTGTTTGTAGAGTCATATCCACATTAATAATTTTATCTGCATTTCTGATTTTCTCAAATTAACGATCTTATCCACCACCGCTTTGAGCTTCATAGTCCTTTACTCGGTTTTCTGTAGGAGATGGTCACTGTATGTTTCATAAATAAGTCAAACTTAATACAGAAAATAACATCTATATCGAAGTTCTGTTTTTACTCTTCAAACTAGACTTCTGAAATTGTCCAATTTGTTCATTCATCAAAATAAAAAGCTACATTATTAATACTGTATGTTAACTTGTTCTCAATCAATGATAAATACATCACATTATCTTATGAAGAGGAACTTGTAAATAAATATAATCAAGCAACGAAAGAACAAAACTTCAGACCTCTGATATCTTCACTGGGGCATTGACCAATTGCAAGGTGAGTGGTGTTCAAAAGATTAACTTGTATACAAGGGGGAAGTTGAGTTTCATGTCATACTGAAGAGGTTCATATCGCAGGTTCATAGTCAAGTTCCAGAAAAGAGAAACTTCAGGAAGAAGGGACATTAGCCTAACAGTGACTATTGCAGAAAGTCATTCTAGATCTCTGTCCTGACTGGACTGAAGTTACTAACCCTTCACTGTCTGTCTTAGTCAGCGTTTCTATTCCTGCACAAAAACATCATAACCAAGAAGCCAAGTTGTGGAGGAAAGAGTTTATTCAGCTTACACTTCCACATTACTGTTCATCACCAAAGGAAGTCAGGACAGGAACTCACACAGGGTAGGAACTTTGAGGCAAGATTGGATGAAGAAGCCATGGAGGAATGGTGCTTACTGGCTTGCTTCCCCAGGCTTGCTCAGCTTGCTTTCTTATAGAACCTAAGATTACCAGCCCAGGAATTGAACTACTCACAATGGGCTAGGGCCTTCCCCCTTGATCACTAATTGAGAAAATGCCTTACAGCTGGATCTCATGGAGGCATTTCCTCAAGGGAGGCTCCTTTGTGATAACTCCAGCTTGTGTCACATTGACATACAAAATCAGCCAGTACACCATCCCTATCCCAATGCTCAGAACCATAGAATATAAAATCCTGTGGCTTAGAAGAAGATAGACCGAGCATCAAATAAGAACAAAGGATCCAGCTCCAGAAACCACACTCCCAATAGATCCTGCTGCTGCTGGTAGTGTGCCATGGACAAGGAAGCCATGATCATATATTCAGGGAAGCAAAAGATAGCACACTGGATGACATTATGGAGAAATGAGAATTCACAAAGTCAAAAACACGCTTCAGAAAGTAGAAAAATGTAATATTTGAAACTTTAAATGCAGTAGATGGGTGTCAGAACAAATAAGGCTAACGGAAGTGGAATGGCTGATGGGGAAGTTAATGGAATTTAAGGTAATATGAGCCACCAAGTAATAGAAGTGTATGATACATATGTGAAAATGGTTAAGACAGATTTTAAAATGTTTTTACCTATTATTTAATTGTGAGGATAAAGAGTGAGTGACAGAAAATCAACATCATGATGACGTGAACCATCAGCTCATACTCAAAAGTTTCTTAAGACTCCAGCAAACACAATGAAAACAACCTGTGAGAAGATTGTCGTGAATTTGTCCAAAGGAAGCAACCAGAGAACAAGGGCCACACAATCTCCAAGGAAAAACGGTACTGAAAGATTCTTTTCTGCAAAAGTTATGGAAGACAGAAATAATAGATTGATATTGGTTGAAATGTAGTGTTTAAAGTGTCCCTACCACAGAGCTGTGCTTGGGTCGACTGAGGAGCTGGGAATCAGCGGGGAGTGTGTGGTGAGCTCATTACCACAACCCCTCACCAGGCCCTGATGAGGATTGGCTGTGTTCAGTAAGGCACCCAACCAGAGGCTCTCACCATCATACCACACAAACTACTAAAATCCAAAGCACTTCCCCCACACGCTCACCTCTCTTTCAGTCCTCTGTCTTCTCTCTTTCATTATCTTATGTTCAACCTCTTCCTTCCCACATCTTTTCTTCAGAAGCTACCCTCACCCTTATTCCTGGCAGGACGACTGACTAACCCACAGGTTTGCTCCTCTTCCATTGGACACCATGAGTCACATTTGCAATGGTTTGCTTGAGAAACTCACATGGATGGTGTTTTACAGAAATTAAGTTATACTATTCTGATTATTTGGTAATATAGAATTATGTTTTTTTTTTTTAGCTTGTGGTTGAATTCAACTTTAGTGCCGCCTTGCCTAAAAGTTGAGCTAATACATTGGCTCTGTGTTATTTTTCTGCGTCTTGATTATGCTTACACAAGAGAATTATTTGGAGACTTTTATCTCTAAGGTATTTTATCAGGATGCATGTGTATGTAACAATAATAAGAAAAAGACGTCATGAGCTTGAGAGGGAATAAGGAGGGATATAGGAGGGACTGTAGGGACAGAACATGGGATGACATGGAAGAAGTTTTAAAAGGGAGCAGAAAATGTAAATATATTTTAATTAAGATTTTAAAAATTATTTAGAGAGAAATTAATCAAGTGTCCTGAGCAAGCATTGGGCCTGAATTTGAATCCCCACATAAAGCCAGGCATGGAGATGGTTGCCACTGTTGAGAGGCAGAAACAGATGCCTGGAGCTTCTAGCCTGTTAGCCTAGTCAAAGTGGAGAGCTCTACATTCATTGAAAAGAATAAGATAGAGTGCAATAGAAGACATCCATAGTCCTCTTCTCTATGCACATGCATGGGAGTGCATACCACGTACACATGCCCAGACACACATATACACATTTATCCCCCATACACCAACACCCCTCTCTCTCTGTCTCTCTATCTCTGTCTCTGTCTCTCTGTCTGTCTGTTCTGTCTCTCTCTCTCTCAATCAATTTTTAGACAAGGTAATTCTAAAATTGAACTATACACATATATTACATATCTTTGTCAAAACCATAATTACTTTTATAAGGGGCAAAACGTATTAAAATACAACTCAGTTCAAAGTCAATGCGGGTCTTTTCTTTGTTAGTAAAAGTGGTAAATTTAGGTACATCAATATGACAGTTAAGCACCAAAATGTATGTAAAATAACTGCACAATAGCAAAATTTTGAAAATCAAGACAGTAAAATAATGACAGGGACTTTATTCCCTACCAAACACTTTTTAATTTTAAGCAAGTGCAAGCTTTTGACAAGCTTTGACATTTCTAAATGCCTTGCAGCGTTGAATCTGCGGCTTCTCCAGGTTCAACGCGCTGAAATGCACCGACGCTCACGACGTTCTGAGGGAGTCTGATAATCAACTTGGTTCATGAAAGAGATCGGATTACTTCAGAACTATAGTAAGGACTGACCACTCCCCCACAAAATAAAGTGTACACATGGTGGCCGGGGGTGGGATATCTAGCACTGAGTAGGTTAGTTCTTTTCTTGTGACTTCTGCCTACATGGAAGACACCTTGTTAGTCTCACAGCTCACTTAAATCTGAACCGTGCATCTCTCTAGGACATTTGCAGACTTCTTTGAATTGATTTGGATGACATCAGCAATTCCACTGCTGAGTGTGGCATCATGGGAGAGGGTGCCTGCGTGGATGCACATGCGTAACTAGAAATGTGAAATCCACAGTCAATGTCATTATTCCATTAATCCAGAAAGTGCCAATGAATAGCAAGTGTTGCCTTAACATGATGTCAGAGCAGAGCCTACACTGATATTTTAAATAACATCAAATCTAAGTAAAATATCTGTCAATGATTTGAATTATGAAACCATCCACTTTCTCTTAGTTGTAAGGGATAATTACGAGTGTTTAAATGATTTTACAAAGTTGTATAAATCTAAACTACATTGTTTAGAACAGGCTAATTAGCAGGTGTGGTAATGCTGTAACATTCCTTTCTATCATGGTTTATTTTCTTCATTAGTATGTAATTTAGCTTCTAAATTTAACCTTCAATAAAACATAATAGAAGTAGGAAGCCAGGGAGATGGCTCAATGGTTTAAGGTTTAAGGAAGCATACAGCTCTCCAGAGGTCCTAAGTTTGGTTCCCAGTATCCAACGTCCAGCAGCCCATGACCTAACGAAACTCCATCTCCAAGGATCCGATGCTCTCTTTTGGCCTCTATGAGCAATACAATAAGAGGCACATTCCCCACACAGACATTCATAAAACATAATTTAAATATTAAATGTTTAAAATATTAAAATGGTAAGACTTAATTATTCGTATATATTTTTCATAATTTATTTACGTACTATTAATTAGGAAGGAAATTAGATATTTCACGAACAGAATATTATTCTCTTCTATCTTTGTATAGATCCTTAGAATCAAAGAAACATATGTGTGAATGACAGAAAATGTGATTAGCTGTATTTTAGGTTCAAATAGCAATAGTGTTCCCAGTCAGTTATTCTATTACTTACTTAACATGTCTAATTCATTTTACGATGCATGATTTGCTTCATAGCTACTGCCACCACGGTGTCACTGAAGCACTGATACCATGAGAAATGCACAGGTTCAGCCATGCCAGGATGAAGAGCATGGCTCCCAGGAAGCTGCCTTATGGCTTCTGTTAATGATGAAAACCGTTAAGTAGCTTTGTGCCACTGGTACAATCTACCCGAGAGGGAAACTGAAGGGAGGAAGTGTTCATTTCGGCTCATGGTTGCAGGCGTCTCGATCCACGGTCAGTATGCTCTCTTGTGTCTGTAGCTGAACTGGGGCAGAGCTTCACAGGTCACAGGCATAGTTAGGCATCTTTCCTTACTTAATAGCAGCCAGGAAGCAGACTGGGAGTGAGGAACCAAAACCAAGAGTCATCAGGGGGACATCAAGGGTCTAAGTGTCCACTTCTTCCAGTGAGACCTCATCTCCCATGATTTCCCAGGAGTAGTCCTCACAGCTCTGGGACCCCATAGATAGACTGTTCCACTGTTAGGCAAAGCCCTTAGGATCCAGTTACCTGTGTCCACCACAGCCTCTTTCCATGGGTGCAATACAGAATCATTATGGGGACAGTTAATATTCAAACTATGATACAATGTATATGAGGGAATATGACCTTCCTGTGAATGATGCTACAAGACACACTTGCTCTCAGGATCTATTCTAACCACCAGATCCATATACAGGCACACATTCTCTGTAAAACGGTCCCACTTCTATTCCTACCTTTCCGTCCAGGTTTCCTTCACAACAACCAAAATGGATAAGCACAGAGTACTTCCCATCTTCCCATAAACTACAAGTCTCCACATTGTAACCATTCACAAATTCTGCATGTGTCTCCCATTTGGATTGTGAGTTATGTTGTAAAGCTACACATGCTTAACAGATGCATGCATGAAAAGATGCTTTATGAAATTTAAGTTATAATACTACTTTAATTCCTAGATGATATAGATCTATGTTTCTTATTATCCTATCATTTATTTTACTTTGAAACTTATTTCTCCTAAATTTTGGGAAGTGCATCTACAAGATGAGCCCTTTTGTGCTAAGCTTGTTTAGAGCAGGGGAATTGTTTGCAAATAAATGATTCCCGAATACCTTTGTCAGGGCTAGAATTACTGCCTGGCACGAGGCAGCATTCCTCTTAATGTCCCTCAGACTTTGAACAGATTGGAGATAAGCACAGACAAAGCCATAATTCAGACAACGCTTAATGGTTAAATCGATTTAGGTCATAATATAAATGACCCAGAGATATACAATAAAACTCTTTTTCGTTTAAAACAGTAATGTTTCTTTGGGGAAACGCAGTCCGTTTATCTCTGTAACTTCATTTAGTCTGTGATGAGAAATGAATGCAATATTGAAACAAAATATAGGGTACGTGACTGGGTATTAGCATGCGGATTTCATTAGAATTTTAGCAGCATGAGCTGAAATGTAAAGAAGTCTGTTGGTGTGAGTGCAGAGAAAGCTTTATCAGTGTCCTATTCCACAGGGAAAGCCTTGCGTCCTTGTGTTCTGATGCTGTGACCAGGGCTACTTTTATAAATGAAAGTGTGAATGCCTATAGTTTCAGAGGTTTAGCCCAATCAACATGGTCGAAGCATGGTAGCATGAGAGGCAGACATGGCACTCAAGAAGGACCTGAGAGTTCTGATCTAGATCTGCAGGCAGCAGACATACACAGTCTCTGGGCCGGGCTTGGGTTTTTGAAATCTCAAAGCCCAGCTCCAGTAACAGACTTCCTCCCAACAAGGTCACATTTATGCTGACAAGGCCACACCTAACCTTTTCAAACAATGCTACCCCATAAGGATCTAAATCTATGGGGTCATTCTCATACAAAACCACTGCACCTTGGATTTTGAGGTGAGGAATCGGGAGCTGAACAGGTGTGTTTAACACTAACTTATGTTTTTACTCATCCACCAAATGTAATACGACAGACATGATTGCTGTTAGGTATAAGAAAGTAAAGCACCTATGTTTGAGATCTGGGTCTAGAAGCAAAGAAGCAAGTGTGAAACATCATCAATCATCTCATCATTCATTCATTCATTCATTCTAGACACCTCGCTAAGACTTGCGTAGGCTTGGAAATGATATGTAACATGTTCTCGGTTAACGGAAGTCACAATCCTGTAAGGAGATGTTAATCTCCTTATAAGTCCAAACTAAACTTAACGGATGCTTAAGAGACTTTCTGCTTGATATTGAATATTCCCAGTGAAAGTCAGTTGGCCTGTATCGTTTTTTCACAACAACAACAACAAAAACAAGATTATTTTCTATGTAAAAAAATACTATCAAACTACAGATGTGTTTTAATCCGAATAAAGGATCGTATGCCATCGAGTAAAGGTCAACATGGTCTTTTCTGGATTTGTATTTTAGAAATGTATTTTCACAACAAAGCTCAGATGATCCTCGGTCAAATTTTATGAAGATGGGTGGGTGTTCTGCAGTTCCAGTCATGCAACAATCTGTTATCACAGGATTTTCACCAGTATCCACAGTTAAAACATTGCTTCGTCCCTGTCCTACAGGGAAATCAGAGATCATCCTTGCACTTGCAGTTAGACTCCAGGATGCTAGAACCCTTCAAAGCATTGAAAATGAACACGGAAAGCCCATTAAAGGAAGGAGCCGCAGATACCAACAGCATGACCTATATCGACAAGATATGACCTATATCGATAAGATTATCATATCTTGTCAAGACTTCTCTTTCTATTTGAACCTTGTGATCTACACATGTTCCCTTACACCATACTTTCGCCTTCCATTATTTAAAATGGTCACTGGAACTAGACTCTTATAGTTGCTGTGGTGTCTGGGTCAGGTAGGCTGTGTGCAGGTTTCTGTGAAAAGGTGGACAGCCTCTTATAAACACCAAGGTATGATGGGGTTGCTGACTGTCTACACCTCTACAGAAGAAAACTCTACACCATCGAGGCAGTCTGCATTCCTGAAGCCAGCACCCATCCCTCCCCAATACTTAGTATCTTCTGTATCTTTGAGGCAGAGAATCCCCTTTCAAGTCTGTTCCCAGACTACACTTGGCTGATGACCCCAGCTAACAGAGGCTTGTCAGCTTCCCAAGAACTAAGCTTCCTGTGAACATGAGAGGAAGACCTTGAGCTAATGAGTGTGGTGTGTGGCCATTTCCTTGGGTTCAGGAAGTTCATGTCTGTCCGCTTCCCTCATACAAAATGCTTCTCATTGAGTTGCCCCAGATGTTCCTGTGGCCTCTATGTTTGGGCTTATTTGGCAAGGCATGGTCAAGTCTTTCACAGGAGAGCCTCTGGGAAATTCCTAGCTACAGTTAGCATCAATTACTTAATAGATACCACAACACTTTCAAACTCCCAAGGCAAAAATTGGAAACAAATGAAAACTTCCCGTTCTGGTAGTATTAATACCACATTTTTCTGATGCCTGTGCCCGTGTTCTATTTTAGGCATTGGATGATTTACATTTCACTTTGAATATTTCTGTGAGCCATGTATTTAAACCTAGTCTATTAATGCAAAAAGATTTATGTTAAGCTCAGAGCCTTTAACTTATGCACATGTAGTTTAAATTCTTACCACACACAGTCTCTTTCAAAGCTTACGTCCTGAACATTTTTATTTTTGAATATTAATAAGGTAGAGCAGTGTGCTAAATCTTAATGTGTATGCAAAATCTATCTTGAGCAATCTAGATTAATTTGAGAGAAACTCTCTTATACATTTTGTGACTTTTTAAAAGCAGAGGACCACTAGAGAAGAGACGGGCCCTTGGTTTCCTCAGAGCACTGGTTCTCAGCCTTCCCAATGCTGCTAACCTTTAATACAGTTCCTCATGTTGTGGTGACCCCCACCCATAAAATTATTTTCATTGCTACTTCATAACTGTAATTTTGTTACTGTTGTAAAGTAAATATCTGATATGCAGGATATCCAATATGCAACCCTCACAAAGGGGTCTGGACCACAGGTTGAGAAGCATTGTCTCAGAGGCAGGGTAGCCATTTCTCCTTTGCTCTAAAAGCTCTTTGATGTGATCCCACTTATCTCCTGAGTAGTGTTTCCCATGATTTGTGAATTTTGTTCAAATAATTAATTATTGCAAAAAAATTTGTCATTTCTTCGGTGCTCTAAGCTCCTTTTTCAAAAATTCAGTAGCCTTGTGCCTATGGCTTTATTTCTTTTACTTTCTTCTGTTGTCTTGTTCTTTATTTTTGTTTTTCTGACAGTGCTATACTGATTTGTTGACTATGATTTTGTAGCATATTCTAAACCCAATCCAATAACACTTGATTTGTTCATAATGCATTTAAGTTAAAGGCAATAAAGGCTTATAAAATAGGATTAAACTCCAAACATATGTACAAAAATGGATAGGAACAAAATTCTAAAGTGCTGCTAAGGTATATTTATAAAATTTAAATAATAAAAATATTCTACTTTATATCACAAAAGTTTTACATTATAGAAGCCACTTCATAATAATGAATCAGTAGAGCTGACGGGCTACTGATCACAATACAAAGAATTGTCTCTATATGTAGAGTCTAAAGAAATCAAATAGTTCCAAATAATATGTTTCCAAAACTTAAGACAGGATCTGGGAAGATAAGGACATAAATTTGACCCTCATAATCCATGTTATTTATAAAATTTTAATATATATACTGAATTCACATAATTTCTTCACATGTCTTCTATTCTCTAACTCCTCCCACATCCCCTCTAAACCCTTTAAACTCATTATCTCTTTTCCTTTAATTATTATTGTAGAGAGAAGAGAGAGACGAGAGAGAGACAGAGAGAGAGAATATAGAATTGCAATCTGCTGAGTCTATCCAATGTTGCACATTTGTACATGTGTTAGGCTGACCACTTGGTATTAGGCAACCATTTGGGGAGTTTATCCCTTGGCAAGACTGATTCTTCTCTCTTAGCAGTAACTAATTGTTAGTGCGAATTTATAAATGTTGTTTTCTCCTAACTCAGATTTCCCCCAAAGAATTGAGGCAGGACTATTTTGCTTAACAGCTTTAAGGAACAACAGCTGAGCAGTATTAATCCATTTTAATACTCTAAACGAATATGGCTATTTTCCAATCAAAATTCCTGAGACACTTGCATATTGTGGCTTTCTCTGCTCATTTTTTTATTTTGTTGTCTTCTGGACCATCTCTGTAGCTGAATCTGCACTTCCTCTTTCTCCCTCCCCTGCCCTGGCTGGGAGGAAGCATCCTTATGGTCTCCTCTGCTCAGTCATTGGATGTTCAGCTTTTTTATTCACCAACCAGGGAATAATTGGAGAGTAATGTTTACACAACATGGAAACAGGAAATTTTCAGAATAAGGATTGCAATCAGATATGAAATCCACATTTGAATAATACAAAGATAATCTTTATGCAGTGTACAATAACATTATGCCTACAACTAACTGCCTATAGCTTTTAAACAAAGGGTTCTCCCTGTGCAATTACTCCCATCCACAAAAGCATGCAGTGGTAATCACAGAGTACTGAGGAGGAAGAAACAAGGGCTTTCTAGCCAGTCAGACAGCCTTCTCAGTGAATTCCAAGTTAGAGTGAGAGATCCTATCTCAAAATAAAAATCATTGGCTCTTGAGGAATATCACTGGAATTATTCTCTGATCTCCACATGCATGGACACACTACATGTGTACCATACCCAGTCTGAAGAGAGGACAGCTAGGACTGGAAGATTAATATTAAATACACAATAGAAATGGTTGTGATTACAACTGTGTGGCATTTAAAGTGTTTTTCTTGTTGTTATTGGTTCAGTTTCATTTGGTTTGTTTGGTTTGGTTTGGTTTGGTTTGGTTTGGTTTGGTTTGGTTTGGTTTGGTTTGGTTTGGTTTGGTTTTTGGGGACAGGGTCTCACTATGTAGCTCTGTCCTGAAATTCACTCTGTAGACTATGCTGTCTTCAGACTCACAGAGATCCCCCTGGCTCTGCCTCCCAAGTACTGGGATTAAAGCCATATACCACCACCACCACCACCACCACCACCACCCAGCACAATAATTAATTATTCTGGCAGAGATAAAGAGAACCCTTTCCCCTGCTCCACATTCTCCCAGCAGTTGCTGTCACTTGAGTTTTGGATGTTAGCCATTCTGGTGGGTGTAAGGTGGAATCTCAGAGTTGTTTTGATTATCATTTCCCTGGTGACTAAGGACATTGAACATTTCTTAGTGTTTCTCGGCCGTTAGAGATTCCTCTGTTAAGAATTTTCTGTTTAGCTTTTATCCCCTTTTTAAATTGGGTTATTTGGTTTGCTGTTGTCTAACTTCTTGAGTTCTTTATATATTTGGATATCAGCCTTTTTGTTAGATGTAGGATGGTTGAAGATCTTTTTTCCATTCTGTAGGCTGCTGTTTTGTCCTGTTGACGGCTTTCCTTTGGCTTACAGAAGCTTTACAGTTTTATGAGGTTTCGTTTATTAATTTGATTGTGTCTGAGCCATTGGTGTTCTTTTCAGGAAGTTGTCTCCTGTATTGATGTATTCAAGGCTACTCCCCACTTTCTTTTTTTTATTATTTACGTTTTTTAGTTAGATATACTATTGTTTTATTGTTGAGGTCTTGGTCCACTTGGATCTAGTTTTGTGCAGGGTGTTGAATATGAATCTATTTGCATTCTTCTACATCCAGGCATCCAATCAGACCAGCACCATTTGTTGAAGATGCTTTCCTTTTTCCATTGTATAGTTTTAGCCAACCAATGGCCAACCAATGACTGGCCCAACTTGAGACCAATCCCGTAGGCAAGAACCAATTCCTGACACTATTAATGATATTCTATTATGTTTACAGACAAGAGCCTAGCATGATTGTCCTCTGACAGATTCCACCAAGCAGTCAGTGGAAACAAAGCAGAGACCCACAGCCAAACATTAGACACAGACCAGGGATTCTTGTGGAAGAATCGGGAGAAGGATTAAGGGACCTGGAGGGGACAGGGACTACACAAGGACACCAACAAGTCAACTAACCTAGACCCTTGGGGGCTCCATGACTGAACTACCAACCAAAGAGCATACATGGGCTGAACCCCTTCCCCTACCTCCCAGCAACATGTGAATCTTGTTGTTTGTTTTTTTTTGTTATTTGGGCTCCCCAAGAAGTGGAGTGGGGACTTAGCCTGACTCTGTTGCTTGCCTGTGGGCTGCCTTGTCTTGCTCAATGGGAGATGTACCTAGTCTTCCAGTGAATTTATATGCCATGAGGAGTTGGTATGCAGCAGGTGCCTCCCCTCCTCAGAGTAAATAGAGGGTGGGGAAAGGAAGAGGGCTATGTGAACGGAAACTGGGAGGAGAGGGGAGCAGTGATGGGGATGTATAAAGTGAATAAAGCAATAAATTGCTTATTAAAAAGAGAACCTCTTTTCTCTCCTTCCTTGAAGAACTGAAAACAGATATGAGACACAGGAAAGCTGGGTGTAGAGCACACATTTAGACACCAAAGGAACACAAAATAAATTCGAAATTACAATCTAGAGAATAATTTCTAGGTCATGGTCCAAGTGAGGTTTCTGTGTAGCTCTAGGAAGTGAGGTAGAGATCTGAGGATCAAGATGAGTTCACAGATGATATTGAAGAGGAGAAGACCGGCAGCCAGAAACTATAAGTCTCAGAAGACCCCCTCCAGTAGTCCTGGGAAGTCGGTTTAGCATCTGCACGTGAATAAATACTCAAGGCTCAGAAAACAACCTGTGCACTAAAAGGAGAAGTGCTTGGCACTGACACGTTGGTGGGAAGGGAGGCCCGCCGTGCCCAGCAGCCAAAAACGAAAATCTCTCAACTCATGGATTCTGTGACAGAATTCCTTTATCTTTTGCAAGATTCTGCCTTAGACTAAATTTTTATTTTCCTGCCTTCATGTCATCAACTAGTTTCAAAAAAAAGTAAATATTTCTGGAATACATATGAGGAAAACATTCTTATTCTTTTATCATTGTTACTATTTTTGCTAGTTGTGAAAAGCTGTTGCTTTCTGGGTATTTCGAATCATAATTTGAATCCTTGAGGAGAAATACAGATTAACTACGTCTTGCTTCGTCTCTGCTTTTTCTGGCATGCTTCATTTCGCACAGGGCTCTGTTCTGTAAAGACAGTCTCTTTCATGTGAAATATGCTCTCTGACCAGCTGTGTTCACTCCTCCTCTTCCTTCCTTTCTCCCTTTATACATCCTCTTACTCTCCTCCCTTTACCTGGTCTCTCTGCCTGCTCATGTGTGTGTGTGTGTATGTCCACATGAGTGTACACACTCATCTATAAATCTAAGATCCACAAATGAAAGAAAACACATTTTTCTTTCAAAGTCTGGCCTACTTCAGTCACCACTATGATCTTAGTTTGTGTCCACACTCTAGTAAGTGGTATAAATTCCGTACACTCTGTGGCCAAATTAAACTTGGTTACTCATCTAGGCACACATATATACCACATTTTATTTCTTCCCTTTGTAATGGCTTTTTTCTTGACGATTTCACACATTTAAACAGTGTTTTTTGATTAACCTCTCCCTTAATACTCTCCTAACTCCATCTTACCCTATCAACTACCCCCATACCTACTAATCCACTAATCTTTTTCTCCAGATTCATGAGTTTTGATTTTGTTATAAACTATTTACTTTACCCAGGGTCATCAGCGTGACCATTGGATTGAAACTACCCATTGGAGCTTGGTGGTGTCACCAGCAAATAATCTCTCTCTCTCTGTCTCTGTCTCTGTCTCTCTCTCTCTCTCTCTCTCTCTCTCTCTCTCTCTCTCTCTGTCTCCACCCTGACTCGTTCCTCTATCAGTATCTGATGGCTGACGAGTACCTTCTCATGCAGACCCAACACTGGCATCTGTTGCTACTGTGGCCTTATATTTAACCCAGATGACTCTCCCAGTCATCCTCCCCTTCTGTCCCTACATTGTTTTTGCTGTCTCTTCTGCAGTGTTCCATTAGCCTCAGAGGAGATACATGCAGCCCACTTTCTCTTTCCATCAATGAATGCCTAGACTAATTAAACTAATTCTATCCTTAAGATTGCAAATTGCAAATACTGCAATGAAGTGTGATATGAAAGTGTCTCTATCACAACTTTTTAAGGTAGCAACAGTTGTTTAAATAGCATAGTTAAAATTAAACTAGATAAATTTGTGTATACCCCAAAGTGTCAACATTATTAACATTTATTCATTTTCTCTTTTAAAGAGCAAAAGTGCTCAGAGAAAAGAATGTACACTTTTAGATGTCATCTGCACCATGTCAGACACCAGTGGGACCACACAGATGAGAGACATGTTTGATGCAGATAAGGCTAACAAAGATAGAAGATACCTTAAGCAAGATTTTCACAATTGTCTCAGATGTCAGAGAGACTCTTCATTATCAGAATTTACAGCAATAATCAGGTTACAAATTATTGTCTCCGTCTGCACACTTTTTCTCATTTATTACCTACACAGCATCTAAAACTACAAAGCACTTGTGGTCAGTTATTAAGCTTAAAGACATTCTGTGATATTCTGACAATATTGGAAATGCACTGTGATTATTTAAGTCATTTAAATAGCAAGAACAGCAAATGGTAATGAATGAAAACACTGGATTTCCTGAAAAGTGGTGCAATACGGCCAGTGAGGAGTGTGAAAGTCAAGGTGCTGGTACAACAGCTGGACGAGCCTCAGGTTTATGCTCAAACTACACAGATGGAGACAAATGGGAAGGCTGGAACTGTGGATTTTAAGCTCTAGGTAATAATAGCATAAGGCAGTAAGATGACATAGCTCTACTGCAAACGTAAAATTTACAATAGTAATTAATTATCAAAGTTATCCACACAAACTTTTTACATTTACAATATGAACACTACATTAGCATAGCAGTATGCCCTTCTTTTTTTTCCAACTATGATAATTATATTGCTAATGTTAACGAATTATAATTTCCTGGACTGATAAGAACTGAGGGTTATCTGTGGAATGTATTATGGAACACTTGATTCTTTTCAGAGTTCACATTTGAAAAAAATGGCACTGCATATTGAACCCAGATGCTCGCCCACACTATGTGGGTGCTCGATAGACTCATTTGTTTACGAAAGCTTGGTAGGGTAGTTCCATCGTTTACAATGACTTCAACCTATCATTTCAACTTTCCCTTTGAAAATGCCCTATTCCCATATCTTATAATGCTTCAGGTAGTGGAAGAAATTGGAAGACCTTCCTGCAATACAATCTATATGGCTCTCCTAACTTCAGGGAAAGCATATATCGTAGCCTATTTAGCACCTGTTTAAATGTCAGAGTGCTGAGTGTGAGAACAGACAGCTGTGCCAGTCCTGGTCAGCAATGAATGCCAAAAAGAGAGGCAGAAGTTAAAGGGAAGTTTGCTTTCTCAAAGCTGGGATTTTTATCCATCCTACAGAGAAGAACTTCATAAGTCTTAATGGGTCATCAGCATAACATTGATGAGCAGAAGACTTTGACAACTTTGTGGAAGTTGTCAAAACAGCCATCTACTAAGAAGAGAAACCCAAATATCCTTTTACTTGATTTCAGTGACACCCAGTGTAACCCCACATGGACGAAGTGGGGGAAACTGAAAAACAACACTTATGGACCTAGACATTTCCTAAAAATGTTCCACTCTTTGTCTTTTGTAATTATGAACTGGTTATTGTTTATGTGGCTTTGAGCACACAGGGATAGAAATAGACTTAAGGAGGGGAGGTATTCTTGCTCACAGTTGGAAGGGACAAAGCCTATCATGGAGGGAAGGTATAGAGACAGCAGTGTGATGTGACTGGACACATTGCATCCACAGTCAGGAACCAGAGTAAAAACAAGAAATCTGTCTGGGCTAAATAAAATCATAAGACCCACCTCAGTGATCCACGTCTGTCTGGACCTTAAAGCCTGATAATTAAGTGTTCAGACAAATGAGCCTGTAGGGGGCATTTCATATGCAAACCACAATATACTAAATAGTAAATTCATGTAATAAACATTAATATTTTGATAACTTACTTAAATAAGATTAATATAGGTTCTTGAAAGAGCCATTTAATATAACATTCAAGTCTATGATTATACAGAAAAAAGAAAGTTATGTTTCAATGATTTTAAAGGCTAGAAAAGAAAATCCTAGAATTCCCTCAAATAGTCCCCAAGTCCATTCCATCAACCTCACCAGCAATTTAGGATACACACTCCCTTGCCTTCCTGTAGAGGATGGTCAACTGGTCTTCATTCTTGGGGATCTGGAGATGCTCTAATGCAAAGCCTTTCTGTTCACACGGTAAAAAGTTAGCAAGGTGCTTTTGGCTAATAAGAATTATTCTGCTTTTACAAACTGCATATGTCCAGATACTTCAGAGTTTTCAAATGTTTTTAATTCCTTTGTGGCCTAATTTAGCAACTAGCTGGCAGTATTACTGGGATAAATACATTTTGTAAACAATAGCTGACTGTTTTGAAACTTGGATGCATGTCTTTGTTTTCAGTTTATTACTAAAAGCTTATTTTCACTGAATTTTCAGAAACAAAATAAGACAAGATATGATGCTAGCGAAGAGGAAAGACAGTGTTATAGCAGGCACCATGATTCATAGCTGTGTGCAACTGGAAATGATTGAGTGCAGTCAACAGAGGCATGCACGTGTGATGTGCCGCCAATCACAGAGTGTTTATAGTCCCTCAGAAACTTGCACAGAGGCTTGTTTGGATGGATTCTTCACTAAGTCATGGTCCATGTTCTAGGCAATTTTTACTCATGAAACCCAGATCACTTCGGATCCTGGCAGACATCTTTCTGGGAGAAAAAATGCTAATCATGTTCTCACTCATGCTGTGGACACCCATGAAGTAAGAAAGCCAGGGATGGTTAGTCATCTGTCACATAAACATCACAGATTTTGACTTCCCAAGACCTCTGTGAGCCGAAAGAACGCAGACCAGTGTCTTGATGAAAAGCAGCACCCAGAAGACTCTGTCATGCACAAGAGCTCATTCTAGGATCCCCTGTGGATATTTAGCCTCTAATGTAAAACCATTTTGTGTTTGAGTATAGTCTGCCCACACCTCCCTTAATGCTTTTAGCCATCTCTAGATTACTTATGATAGTCACTGTAAAGTCAATACTATTAAAACTGCCACTATCTATTGTGGCAATTACAGCCAAGGTTGGCACACGTTCTGGACAGATGCGATTTTTTAAAAATATTTGCTCCACAGCTGGTTAAATCCAAAGATAAGTCCTCTTCGTGAAGGGCCAACTTTATAAAGGAGTGAGCCACTACCTCACAAGGAACATGAGAGACAGTAGCAACTGAAATAACATCTTAGAGAAGGAACATACTGACATACGCCTGCCATCCCAGCACTTGCAGGATAGGCACGCAAGCTAGTCTGAGGGACTTAGTAAAACCCCATGTAAAACAAAGTGAAAAGAAAGTACAGAATTGTGTAAAGATGAAGGACAAAGTTAAAGAGCACACAGAAGGGCAAGGCAGAGCTGAGGCTTTGAGAAGGATGAAGAGAGAGAGGAGGTGGAGGCCAGTGCTTTACACACTGGCTCTCACCACAGCAGCACAGAGACTGTCACCCCTGAGCTAAGGGAGAGTTAAGTAAATGTTCACCACTCTGGTGGGATCTTCATGCTTGGTACACATCTACTTAATCATCAAACTGCAGTCCACAATTTCATGTAGCTAAGATAATATAAGAAGTGTTAACGACAGGGCTGGGTAGCCACATTGTCCTGATGCCACACATTCGGTGACTGGGCCAGACCCCAAATCTGAAAATGTTGATCTTTATAGCGATGCTTTGTACTGTTGTTAAGGTAAGCAGAGTCACAGGGTAACAATAAGAAGGACAAGAGGGAACAGTTAGAGGAGCCCAAAGTGACAGAGAGAGGCTTGCAATATACTTCCATGAAGTCAGGAAAAGAAAAATGGCCAAAACTCTGTGATAAATGTGGACATCTCTTCTCAATTCAATGAACTCCCTACCTTGCTACTATCTTTAGTCTGCTACCCTACTATGTGATATTCCACTCACATACACAGCGAGAATTCAGTGGCACACGGGACAATGTCATTTCAGGAAGACATGGATAAGGTGCAAGGAAAGTCGGGAGAGGAATACAGGACCTTGGTGAGCAATCACTGATCAGTGATGAGAGAACACTGGGACAATACACTTGGTTAAGAACCTGTCCCTTGGCTCATTCAGCAGACTTATCATCACTACCAGGAGCCACATATCCCATTAACTTTGTTTGTATTAGAAAATTCTTCTCACCACTGTGAAACAGAATCACCAGTGAGTGGTGTCTCTAACCATTATTCTGCAAGTGTGCTTTATTTATTTACCCCAGATGACTCTGTCTTGGGCTAGAACTCTAAGTTAGTAACACATTTTAAGCAAAATCTTTTTAGCAAAGTCAAAAGTATAGAAAAGATGTTAATCCAAGTTTGATTTGGACTCAGCACTCTTAGTTTTTACAGATAATCATTCTAAGATCACATAGTTTGATTCTCCTCTGTTAACATGCTTGCTTCTACTTACATTGATAAATATTTGATAGTGCAAGATAAAAAGTGTGTTTGAACTCCACTCTTCTTAATGCTAACTTCTTTATTAATTAATTTGTTTCTTGCTCCCAAGATCATACTTCCCAAGACCTCACTGAATTTGTAGACATCCCATGCTCCTTCACTTCAGATAGCCAGGATGCTGTGAGCCTGCTCCCATGCTCCTTCACTTCAGATGGCCAGGAGGTCATGTGCTTTTGCCTTGTTTTCTTTCCCTTTCACACACAGCCTTTAGTTTAACTTAGTAGTACAGAGGCAGAGAAAATGAACAATAAAATGTAAAATAAGGTTCCCTCACATCATCCACAGAGAGAATGAAGCTCTGGCAGATAGTTAACATCTGTAAACTGTCTAACTTCTTTCTGTCTCAGAAAATAGTCAATTTGAAATGCTAATAGATACCAGAACTTGCTGTCTCAGCTCAGCTTGATCCCATGAATGACGTTGATACATTCTTTATCTTTTCAGCATTGCATCTAAGGTCTGTGGAAGATTAGCTGGCAAGGGGAGACTAGGAAACCAGAAGGGCTCAGCATCAATGAGGCCACAATGCACCAGACCATAACCACATCAATATTTATCAGCTAGTGTCCTGGTTGTGATGTATTACTCAATAGTTCAAAGCCACTCTCACTGAGTGACTTTTTAATCATTTGTAATAACAGCACTAATCTAGTAAGCTCTGAGAAACAGTGGGATCTGGTGACCCTTACAATGTTGCTAAGGAACTTAAAAGACAACTGTATTTTGATGCAGTTATTTTTGTGATGTAAAGATAATTTTTTTCTTGATATTGTAAGTGCAGAAGAAGAATCTCAGGAAAATAGAATGAAATTTTGTCTAAACTTATAGTCCTCAAATGGTGATCAAATTAGACCTTTCTGGTCCAACATCAAAACTGAACTGATATGCATGGCACCTACATGGCTTCTTTTCGGTATCCTAGGAGTGCAGAGTTCTAGTTAATACATTGATACATAATGAATTGATGCTATTACTGAAACCATGATGAATAAAAAACATGTTACATAAAATCACCTTCCAAAAAGAAACATTAATAAACTGTCATTTACTCCTAAAAATAACTTTATCAGTAGTAATTATATAGTTTTTGTGCTTGCAAGTAGAAAACAAACAAAACAAACTACTGTAGACCTACTTGAGAAACTGTAGACCTCTATCTGAGAAATTTCTATTGATTATACATGTTAATTTCCATTTCAAAAATTTGGTGGTATTTTTGTACCTCAAAAAAATCTAGTAGAGGATTTGGAATAAGGAATGTTTGAGTAAAGCATGAGAAATATCAAAGTAGTAAATTGTCACTAAGGTAATTCCATGATCTTTATACACAAATTCACATAATATGGAGTGAAAAAAAAAATTCAGTATTTCAGCTTACCAGCAGATCATCATTGTGCTTATAAGAAGAGAGATCAACACCGATGATGCAAAAATGGAGGCACATCTCACAGAAAGGACACAAGAATGAGAGACTGACAAGAGAAAGGTTTCCATCAGTGGTTCTCAATGTTCCTGACGCTGCAACCCTTTAATAATGCTCCTCGTGTGTGGTGGCCCCCAACCACAAAGTTATGTCCGCTGCTACTTCATAACTGTAATTTAGTCACTGTAAATATCTGATATGCAGGAAATCTGATACACAGTCCCACAGGTTGAGGACCACTGATTTAGATAGTAGAAAAAGTGCCAACTGGAAATGTACTGTCATTTATTTATTTATTTATTTATTTATTTATTTATTTATTTATTTATTTTTGGTTCTAATTGATAAACAGGTCAAAGGCTGGAGAGACTTGGTAGCTGAGAGCACGCTGCTTCCATAGGATAGCTGAGGCTGCTTCACAACATCCAGATCACGCCTGTAACTCCATGTCTGTAACAACAGCCGATAACTCCACCTCAAGAGCATCTTGTGCCCTCTTGTGGTCTCTGCAGGTACCTCCACTCATGTACACATAACTACTCACAAATACACGCCCACGTACACACATAATTAAAAGTAAAATATTTAAAAAAAAATCAAAATGTCAGTACCAATGGTATTTAAAACTACATTTTTTTTATCTATTCAGTACAACTCTATATAGATTTTAAATATATAACTTTTTATCTGTGTTTGGATTTGCACTTAGCCCTTATGGTAAGATTAAAAAAATATTCTAATACTAAGCTCCACTCCTAGTTCTCAAGAAAAAAATAAAAGAAAAAAGGTTTATAAATTATTCTGAATTGGTTACAAATCTCGGATACTAACATCTAGCATGCGCTTCATGATATGACTACTAATCTCATGTACCTAAAACATCATTCAACACTAATGGATATGCTACTGTGAAAAGGGAAATCTCCAAGGGTCTGCATCATACAAAGCACTATAGACGTTTAACAACTGCTGACATAGGGAAAGTTAGTCTTCTCCAGGGATGAGCCCCTAATTGCTTATCAAATAGGAAGTGGTCAGTCCTGAAATCATACATATATAAACAATGCCAAAAAAACAAAAACAAAAAAACACAAAACTCATCACGGTGTGTGTGTATGTGTTTAACAAAAATAACTTAAGAAAAAGAGATCATGAATTTGAGAGGAGTATGGGAGGAGTTAAAGGGAACAGACATGGGAAAGGTTAGAAGGAGAGGGAAATTGAGTAGTTTTAGTTATAGTTATAAACATTCACTTTAGTGTCTCCAGACTGAGATCCAAGTCCATCTCTACAACAGCTCAACTAACCCTAGTCCAAATCCTGACCTTAACACTAACTCTAACCCCAACCCCAGCCCCAACCTCAACCCTAATCCTAACCCCAGCCCCTTTTCAAGCATCTTCTTGATTACAGGATATCATATGTCATCAGCTATATTTCTTCAGATCCTGTAGTGCTGCCCTAGAAAGCAGGCTGAAGTCAGAAGTCAACCTGAATTACTCCTCCCTCTACAATCTACTGGCTGTAGATTATATTGAAGCATGATGACAGAGTTGAACACTTACAAGAAACTGTATTCGGATCCTAAACACTAAAATAGTTACTGTCTAGACCTATTGGTACATGAGGCTAAGGTTATAACAGTGGTGTGTATTACTCCCACCACCACATCAAGGTAAGAGACAGTTGGGGAGAGGTCTTTCTCTTCTTTGCATCTTCTACAATTAAGTCTCATATTTGGAGTAATTAATTTTTCTAATTCATGTCCATACACATGTGCAGATAATCTTAAATGACTTGATTACTAAAGAAAATAAATGATCTGTAGGCCTGATAGACTCATGTGGATTTACTATAAACCTGAAAATAGAACACATCAGTATTAGTGTTGCAAGTGAGTCAAAGATGAAGTATAGAAATTCTGAATGTACAGGTATCCTTTGAGGCTACACTTAAGGAAATTTCTCACAAAGAGAAAAATTTAAAAACAAAAAAGACAGGATAATCAAGTAGTTCCCACTCTCTTCAAAACTGAAGGAGTAGCTGTTTGCTTTATAAGCTGTTAAAATTCTGATGAAGTTTCATGAGTAAATAACAGTAGATGAGAAAATATTCAAATGCAGAGAGGCAGCTAACAACTGTAAAGATATAACTGTCCAAAACCACGGAGCTTGTAGGGTTTTAGGACACCAGCTGATCTCAGGATCGGCGAGGGTTTCTCAGAGGTGGTACAAAGGATGACCCATGAAGAACACTGATTAGTTGAACTTAAACTGGGAAAAAAATATTTCTAAATTACTTATGTGGTAGAGAACTCATAGCTGTCAAACAAAAGTAGCATGAAAGTTCAGTAATGTAAAAGGAAGTTTAAAGTTGATAAAAAAACAAAAAAGACCTAAGAAGACACTTTGCTACAGATATGAGAATAAGAGTAAGGTAATAAAAACATAATGAATCATTAGGAAAAACACATTATTATATCTGCAATGAAACACAATCACAAATTTTGCCAATCAATCTCATTATTCATTAATAAGAAGAAAGTAAAATACCAAAAGTTGGCAAAGACATAGACAAGCTACATGAGGGGTAGCTCTGGATCTTCATGGGGCCTAATACATAAACATCTGAAATCCAAATAAAACTTTTCATGTGCAAAAACACACTATCTCAAACTCTGTCCTGAGCCAGACATATTTGACTTTCCAGGTTTGCTGTTGGCAGTACAGAGCAACAGTTTTGAACAGCTGGGCAGCTGCTAGCATAACCATGTCTGGTTCTAAAAATATCTCAGTAGCCCTTAGTGAAACCCTGAGTTCAAATCCCAGTACCACAGACACCATAATCAAAACCAATGTCAAGAACAGAGAAGCCTGCATGACCTGATCATGTGGATTGCCTTTGCACTGTAGTTTGGTTCAGTCTGTTTGGTCCTCATGCATAAGGTCTCATTGCCTTTTGTACTTTGGAAAAACAAAAGACAAAAACCAAACAAACAAAGAAACAAAAAACAGGAAATGGGCTGTTTTCCTCCAGGCTCCAAGTTCCTCAGAATAACTACTCTGAGACTCAAGATATATTTATAAAAATATTGGACATAAGCCTTGGCTGTTCCCTGACTAGCTCATAAGTTAATAGTTCCATTATTCTAATCTAAGTTCTTCCACACGGTGGGTTATCTCTGCTCAGACTCCATGTATGTTCTTTTTCCTCTTCCCAATGACCCAGTCTTGAGCACCTGGCTCTATCCCAGAATCCTTTCTGCCTGTCAGATGACCCACCTTCTATTTCCTGTGTCAGCTATAGGCCAATCAACTTTAATTGAAAGGCATACAGTACACAGAGATTTTCTCTACAAAATATATGCAAAACAAGATTGCTTCCTTTAATCACATACAATACAGTCTGAATTCCATATAATGGAACTTTGAGGTTCATACTTACTACCTAAAGGCAGAATCTTGTTTTCTAAAAAGTCTGGTGTCTTAATATAACTTCTATCATGAGGATACAGTCTTATAAATTAGAATATTCTTGATATGTTTATTCGGAATAATGGTAACTAATTCACTTCAACATGGTGATTAGTGGGAATAATGGGTTGAACATCCTAGCTTTTTGTCCTTATGAGCGTTTCATAAGAAGATGCTTGTTCACGGCTGGAGAGATGGCTTCATGGTTAAGAGCACTTGTTGCTCTTGAGTAGTACCTGTGTGTTTGGTTCCTAACACCTAGATAGTAGCTTACAAACATCTGCAACTTCAGTTCCAGCAGATCTGATACCCTCACTGGATGTCTGTTGGCACCAGGCACATAAGAAGTGTACGTGCATACATCAGGCAAAACACTCATACTCATAAAATATATTCTAAAAATAAATTATAATGTGAGTTACCATTATAAAGCTAATATTTCTCTTAGAGTTGTAAACCAGCTCCTACCTACCTTTGGCTGATATTTAATAGTGATGCAACACTCTCTTCCAGATGCTCATGCATTTTATTTGTTTTCAATGAGTTCAGAAATCAATGAATTGCTTCTACTGTATTTTATGATTCATAAACTTATTTATGGAGATGAGTAAAATAAGCATGCTAAGATATTGCAGATGACACAATTCGTATGGAAAATATATAAGTGGTTTGTTTGGTACAGAAATGTCCCTCACAACATGTGAAAATGTTTATGGATTTCACTGTGCACGGGAGCTGCTGACGGTATTATTACAGATGCATTATGTCATTTTATTTCTCACAACACACTACTGGGGAAATACTATCATTCTGCCATCCAGGTGATATTCAATACTCAGAGATGTAGAGAGAACGTCTTGTGTCTATATGGATGCTGTACCTGTCAATAACAAAGCTGATGTTTTTAGGTCTAAGAAGATATTTTTAGGTTGGTAATGAAAATTAGGATAGAAATTGAGTTAAGTACAAAACTTTAAACACACCAAAATAGGATAGATAATAGACTGGTTTCTAAAGTTGCCAAATGCTATGGATTGGACATTAAATCTTCCCTAATACTTTTCATAATTGTCCCATAGTTGTTATTGTTGTGCTCAGTTTATATTTGAAAGAAAAGGAGCCTTTTATTGGTCTAAAAGGGGGAATTTTAGAAAGAATAACTTGTGTCTATATGAATGTGACACCATCAATAATAAATCTGATGGCCAATAGCTTAGACAGGAATAGGAGGGGGAACATCTGGGAAGCAGAAAGGATTCTGGGATAGTACCAGGCAAGATATTTGCCTGAGAAGATGTGATAAGAGGTACCTGAGCACAGGGAACCAGCCATGTGGCAGAATATAGATTAGAAGAAATGAGTTATTTTATTATGATCTAGTCAGAGAAGAGCCTAGCTATATGACCAAAGTATTGGTAAATATGTTTTGAGTCTGAGTCTTATTTCTGGGAGCATGGAGCTGGGGGAAAGAACACCTAACTTCTACACAGAGAAGTTATCTAGTGCAGCCAGAGCTTCTAAGCGACCCTAGGGATTATCTGATCCAATTTTCAAAATTCATAGTAAATTTAAACCCAGGAAGCACACACTTCCTACCCCTAAGCTTACAACTTCCCAAGAGTTCCCTAGAAAGGGTAACAGTACTGCGTGCTTTTCTCTTCGAGGTCTCTCCATACAATAAACACTGTTTTCCCACTCTCAGAGCTGATAGACAACTCTGGAACTGAGCTATGCAGCTCAGTAAATGCTGACATGAGCTCCCAGAGCTGCCCGTCTGTCTCTTTCATAAGACCCTTAGTAGAGAGCACACGTTGTAGTCAGGGATCTCTAAATTGCTTGCAAATGAAACTTTTGTTTGCCTGATTTAATTATCATCTCAGAGACTTACTGCCTCTGTCTGCTAACTTAGGCCTAGTCTTGGAAGCTTCAGGTCTCCACACAACCTTATCTAGGCCTGGAATATTTTCAGCTTCTGATACTTACTGTTGAATAAGCTTAACCTTTCTAGTTCTTTCTGAACTCCTGCTGGCTGGTCAACTCAGCTGTTCTGGCTCAAATCTCCTCTCCATGCTGACTGATTCAGTCTGGCTTCTCTTGGCTTCTGAATTGCTCTGCTTGGCTTCAAACTAACTCTAGCGATCTGTTCTAATCTTTTGGCCTTTTCTCATTCTCCGGCTCATTCTGTCTTCACCTGTGCCTAGATTGTTTTCTCTTCAGCCTGTCTCTGTAAAACTCTCCAGGTAAAACTGGCTCCCTTGTTTTGCTCTCTCTGCCCTGATCTCTTAAATAGCCTCCCTCTCCTCTCTCTTCTCATGAGTCTGTTCTGTTAAACCTTTCTCTGATTCTCCCAGTCACTATGAAAGCTAGACAGGAGGAAAAGTTACTTGGTCAATTCATAGTTTCTGCCTCTATCTTCTTCATTCAACGTGAGTAGTTATTTTCAGCAATCAGCTTTTAGAATCTTATTTTGGCAGGCAATCAAAGCAATGGGAATGCCCGTGTTGTTTTCCCTGTCTCTGACCAATAACTGGGAGAGAATTATCCATTCCTGGTACTGCCACATATGGGGTTTGATTCATCCACAGCAAAGTACTCCATGTTATATCACAACTGGACAGAATTTTAACCAGTGTGAGTTTCATTTATCCACTACCCACTTCAAAAACAAGCCTTTCTGATGAAAGTTGAGAGGATGTTTTAACTTATTAACCTGGTATTCTGCGAGCAGCATTGTATTATCCTGCAAGGCACTTCAATCCAGTATTATTTTTTAATAGCTGAACACAGATGCATCAATCCAGGATAGAATTTTTCAGATGTAATTAATGCATGTCAACTATATAATTGTTTTCTCAATGATCACCAAATGATGTTTTATGCGGTAAGATATTTTAACTCTAATTGAAAGCAAGCCATAGACCTTTATTAAATGTCAGAAAAAAATGTATTTTCACTTCCCTCACAGAATTGTATCCACAGATGCTAAAAGCCTAATTAATTGAGTTTCACTTATTTCCTGAACAAACTCTTTGATGTCTAGAGAAGTGGATGTAATATAAAAGGTGTCCCGAGCCATATAATTAGTAGAGATGTATTTTTAACAAAGTTAAAGCCCTTTGGTTTGTTTCCTGAAATTCTCACTCTGACAAATGAGGCTCTCCTGTTATCACCTGAGTGGACTCAGTAAGCACCTGTTTCATATGATAGGAAAATGTCACTAGCCAGATTATTAGGCAGTTACAATACATGGAAATGTCCTGATTAGCTGGTCAATCTTTCTGATAAGACTTGTCTCAGACAGACTCTTGTTACTCCTTCATTAGTGATTCAGGAAGTTTCCCTCACTGCCCTTTATTTACACATTGAAATACAAGAGTATGATTCTATTATTTAAGCCCACAGCTTCTGAGTGTGACAAAGGCGGACGCCCAAACGCCACTCATCTCACAGGAAAGGTGGTTGTTGTGTTTATAACTGGGTGATAGTAACTTATCTTCATCTCTAAGATTCCGTGGGAGTATTCCTGTGTAATGGAATGTGGGGAAGTAAACTAAACTCATTTCCCAAGCTTGATACTTGATGTCTTGTCATTTTTTTTTACTCTCATAGTACAAAGCAAAGCCCTCCAGTAGGTGAAGGGAGAAACACACTCAAGGCCCACTTTTGGAAAGACAAGTCATATATAAAATATGTGCACTCGAGAAAGTAACGCATCAAATGGGGCACAAGTTCCTTTTCACCCTGCAGCCAGAGTGAGCATCCAGCCACCCAGGGCGGAGAAAGCAGGGTCATAATAGAACAGGGTGAGACGAATCTTGATCTTTCTCACAAGGGAGAAAGAGCTGGTGATTCTGCTGGATAATAACTTTGTGATTTTCAGTTCTGGGAACGTGAAAACGATCTAATTGCAATGAAATATTTAAAAGGTTAAAGGAGGAAAATAAGAAAAAAACCTACAGAGCAACACAGGAATAAGAAGACTGAGGCAGAGAGACAGCCAGCAGCAAGAGGACCTGGGAGACTACACGTGGTCAGTGACCGTGTCCTCACAGCAGGGGTGTTCTTCCACCGGGGTTGGCACTGATAGGGTTGTACAAGGCTTGCTTCAACTTTTACTTGTTTGATTAGTATTTGCTTACTGGTTTATGTGCACAGGGGTGCACATGCTACAGGGCACGTGTCACACAGGTCACAGGACAACTTTTAGGGAGTCTGTTTTCTCCTTCCACTAGGGGTCCAAATTCAGGTTGTCAGGATTAGAGGTCTACCTGCTGAGGCATCTCACTGGCCATTGCTTTGTTTTAACATTCCTGAAGGGAGTTGTACACGCTACAGAGTGCTCCCAATTAATTAGGTGATTCATTCATTTCGAGCAGTTTTGTAGCTTTGTATAGCTTACAGCTTAGTTTTAGAAAGCATGCAAAACAACAGGAAGGTGTATATTCCTTGTCTGCAGGTGGACCCCATCTCTTTAGTTTTACGTCAGCTTCTGTAGAGGCTTCATGATGTACATACTCCAGTAATGCATGTTTGCAGGTAAGGCTTGATGGAGCGCATAGACGCATTGTGAATTTACCGGCTTTCCAATAAATCACACCTAATGTGTATTAAAGCAGAGACGACTTCAAGTTCAGAGCAGTGGAGGTGGGAAGACAAACAAGAACCAGAGCAGCATACCTGATACTGTTCTGACCTGCACTTAGCATTTAGTTAGATGGAGCTAAGGTGCCAAAAATCACCGGTTTTTACATGAAAATTTTCAGGCCACCACTTTTATAGAATAGAATCTATTTTTTTATTTCATACATTCAATTTATTGTATGAGGGAGGCAAATAATGAAATCAATGGATATACTTTTTGTTACAAGGAATATTTCATCATAATAAATATTTAGCACAATTTTAGACATTGAATTTAGCTTTTTTGTACTCTATATTCATAAATGACCACTCACAGACAACATCAAAAGAAATTAGATTTGTCCCAAAGCTGTGCTTATCGGATATTGATTACCTTATCAAAGTTACTTCAGGAAAGAAGGAACTAAGTCTTTAATTTAGGAAGGGAGTTTGACTATGTCTTTTTCAAATAGTGATCCTTCCATCATGTTTTGGCATGACTTGATTTGTAATATTGTAATATTAATGATCAATTTTCTGGAACATAAATGTAAAGGCTCTTTAAATACTAAATCTCAAAGCATACTTAAGTTCTGCACCAGTTAAACTATTAAAAGATAATAAATCAATACTAATTCCCCTGCGATGGGGGCCAGAATCTTTTCTGAGGAATGAAGTACCCATGTCACAATGCTGCTGTTGTTTTTTAGGTGACTGACTTGGTTATTAATTATTTAAACCATTTGTTGAAAGAATGAGTTGAATAATAACAGAATCAAACTTTAAAATATACTTCTGAAAAACAGCAATGGATCCCATGATTCCTCTGGCAATAAAAACAAAATTGTATACAACTAAGTATACTATAATAATTTTCTATTTATCAGAAAAACATGCCCTGCCTAATCTGTCTTTTCTTCTAGTGTCTCCACAGTATCACTCTAATTCCTTCTCTAATATGAATGGCAATGCACAGTGAACTTATACCTTTTGCTAGCAATTTCTCATTTTAAATCCGTGAGAAGAGACACCAGTGCCTGACGCAGTGCAGATGACTGGTATCCCATGACTGATGATGTGAAAGGCGGGAGATCATGTGTCTAACACCAAAGCCCATATATTAAATGCTTCATAAGAGGATCCCTCAGAACCCCTTCGAAGATTCTCTAACTGGGTTTAAAATGTCACCACTACTAAAAAGCTCACAAGCCCGTCTCATCTCTGTCAAATGAGAATTTTCAATTCTCAGGATGAGACGATGACTCAGTGGGTAAGAGCACACGATAGACAATTTTGACATTTTTTTTCCCCTGCTTAGCTGATTGATGCAATTGTTAGCATTTCTTCTAGGCCCAGCCCAACAGTTGCCTAGCAACAGCCAAGCAGATTCTGGCTGACCTCTTTCTCTCTCCCCTCTCTTTCTGTCCGTCTCTTCTCTGTTTCCTTTCTTTCTCTGCTATCCCAAATAAACTTCACTTTATACTAGCCCTGCTGTATGGGGGCGGAGCTAAGGCAGGGGGCGGAGCTAAGGCACTCCTTCCTGCCACATCATGCCAATGCATTACAAAATATATCGGTCATTACTTCCATTGCTTTCCAAATATTTACCAATTGCAATATTGCAAGAATTTTTGGGTCTTGGCACCCATATGAAAAACAAGACATGAACAAGTATGTTTGTAACCAAACAGGGTGGAACAATAGAATGCCTGGTGGGATGGCTATCCAGCCACACTAGCCGAAAAGTCAGGCTCTTGGTTCAGTTAATAAGGTAGAGTGAGATAGAGCACGGCATCTGGTGTTCTCTGGCCTCCATGCCTGTACAAGTATTTGTACACCCACATAAACCACACACAGACAATATAGATACACACACACACACACACACATTCATACACACCACATACACTCACATTCATACACACACACACACTCAGAGGTGGGGGAACTTACATTTCTCTCTCTCTCTCTCTCTCTCTCTCTCTCTCTCTCTCTCTCTCTCTCTTTCTCTCTCTCAAACACACACACACATACTCACCAGTCAGGGAGAATTTGCAATTTCCTCACATGGTAGAAGTTACCCTTTCTTAGTTATTTTAAAAATGAATTTCAAAGGGCCAGAATAAAATAGTATTGTAATAGGAAATTCAAGGAACCAAAATTTCCCCCTGAACTATGTGCTGGATTAATGACATTATAAATATAAATTTATCTAACATCTTGTCCTTCTCTGAAAATTCTAGACCAGGAGAGAATCACTCAGCTTTCTTGGATTCAAAGTAATCATGGACTCCAGGAAGAAAAGCCTCTCAGTTACACTGAAATGTTTCCTCTGGTGGATGTTGGACTGTAGAATGGTAATCACCTACAACCACTGAAAACACACTAATAGCAAAGAGAAGACAACCCTAGTTATCAGGTCACCTGGTCACCTGGTCAGCAGGAGGGAAACAGTAGGCAGTTGTGTACCAAGGGGTTTCTTGCTCCCCCACTGGGAAGAAAGCAACACCTCCTTATTGCCCTTTTCAGTACTGAGGTCCTGAAGTGTGGGGAGGAAACTGTTCCAGTGTCAGCCAAGGGTAGGCTATCACCTCCCACACATTGTACAGAAAGGATTGACAAGCATATAAAAGAACATTTGATGCACAAGAAGAGAACATTCTAGCAATATTGTAATTGGTAAATATTTGGAAAGTCATATTGTATCAATCAGTTGAACAGAAAAGAAAAATGTCAATTTTCCACAATACCCAACAGGACAAATTCCATTCCTACAAAAATTTCAATGTAAAAATATAGCCTTGAATTTGCTTGAATGAAATATAGGCACAACGTTAAACCCAACAAGTAGAATTTTTCTTATGGTATAAGATTTAAATATGTTTAAAATTATATATGACTAAGAGAAAAATCATTTTTGAACAAATCAGACTGAGAAAAAAATACAATTTATACAAAAATAGCATTCCTAATAGATTAGTACTTCTCTTAAAAACAGAGAATGTCAATTAGGTGACAGGTTGGGGCAGCCGTGTAAAGCACTGGTTTGTGCAACCTTAATAGACGCTGCCCCTAATAATGAAAACAAGATCTGTCTTTAGGGTTAAGTCATCATCCACATTCTTTATTATGACTGTCATCTTATAATAACTAAACCCATTATTGACTCACTCTGTGTTAGATTAGCAATGTCTGACAGCATGCAGTACAGGCTCTGTGTTCCAACGTACACAGTAAAAATGCACAAAAAGAAAACTATTTTTAATTTATTTAAAGCAGACATTTATTTTTAAATTTATTTAATAAAAATATAGTCAATGGATCTAAAACAGACAATGCTGCCCTAAAGGTTTTTATCACCTAAAGAAAAGTGCAAAGTGAAGCAAACTGTGACATGGAGAATCTGAGCTGGCTCTGATCTGAAAGCCTCTTGTCTTAGGAGTAACTGTCATCATTTCAGAAGATGCTGTGCAACCCTCCAAGGGAAGGAAGAGGCCAGTACTCCTATGCAGCTGTGATGCCTGTGATCCGCAAGGAAAAGCACTCAGCACTTCAAACTTTTCCTAAAGTTAAAATACTCATGTCTTGGTGATAACCAACAGCTCTCTGAGTAGACTTAAGGCCAGCTCTGAAGGAGGTAACGTTCCTGGTGATGGAAACATACCCAATTTCCTAGGTCAAGTGATATCATGGATCTTAGAGGAGAACCTCATACTGCTACTTTACTAAACCAGCATAGTCCCTAACTGCACTCCAAATACTTAAAACCTCAACAATATGACTGCCTAAGCAAGACCCAGATAGACATGCTAACACAGAAAGGGGAATCTCTCAGGGCCCCACCCCTAGCAGTCTTCTCTACAGATAATACTTTAATTGGTTATCTAATACCAACTGGTCAGCCTTGAAATCATACACATACAATTAGTGCCTAAATGAACTCAGTGAATTGCATTCATATATTTATGCATCTATACAACCTTAACAATAGAAAAGAAGCCATCAAAGATGAGGCTGTGGAATGAAGAATATTTCTAAACTGTATATTTAATGAGAAATTAGTGTGCAAAGTAAATATCAAATGTACACAGCTGAGTGACAAACACTGCAACTTTGAAGGCCTGGGCAGCCAAACTATGAGGAAACAGCATCCTGCTTCTGCTCAAATATCACTTTATTAATTTGAGTTCACCTTTGCCATTACAATCCCTAGCAAGTTCGGTGCTCTTTCTTTTGTTACTCCTTATATTTAAATAAGAAAATCTAAGTCCTATATTACTGTTATATAATAATCCAAGGACTATTTATTAAATTTAATGAACACTATCTTGGTTTGAATATGTTTAGCCCAGGGAGTGGCACTATTTGGAGGTGTGGCCTTGTTGGAATAGGCCTTGTTAGAGTAGGTGTGACCTTGTTGGAGCAGGTGTGCCACTGTGGATGTGGGCTTTAAGACTCTCACCCTTGCTGCCTGGAAACCAGTCTTCTCCTAGCTGCCTTCAGAACAAGAGGTAGGACTCTCAGCTCTTCCAGCCCCATGCCTGCCTGGATGCTGCCATGCCCCCGCCTTGATTATAATGGACTGAACCTCTGAACCTGTAAGCCAGCCCCAATTAAATGTTGTCCTTATAAGACTTGCTTTGGTCATGGTGTCTGTTCACAGCAGTAAAACTCAAACTAAGACAAACACATTTTAGAAAATATATATTTTTTTGAAAATTGATATTACATTCATATATTCTTCTGAGCTATAAGATCTGAGTGGATATTCTTAATAGGGAAAGTAGTTCCTTTTAGTAAATAAAAAGCACATAGCACTATTTCCATCCATGTTACACATATTATATATTTTTATTTTAAAATCCTATGCAGTCAAGTAAGACTAAGGGGTACAAACCACTCTCAGCTGAAACACTAACGTGTGGTCATCATGCATTTATGGATGCAAGTATTAAGAAAGTATACTTTTCAGTAGGCTGTTAACACTTCTTGAATAGATGTTTCTCTGATGAAACATTGGCTCATAGTCCAGGTAGAAAATAATATTTAAAAGCTTCATACACATTTCCCCCATTCAATCTTTGTACTTACTAATCTATCTATAGGGTACTCAGAACAAGAGCTTCAGTCTGCTATGGTATTGATCATATAGAATACTCAGAAAAGGACTTCAGTCTGCTGTGGTATTAATCACATAGATTAAATCTAGTGCACACACAGTTATCTTTTGTTGAACGATTGCTAACAAGCTTCATCCTTTTATTAAGGTTAATCAACAATTTGTATAACTGCATATTTAATGTCTAAAATGCTCCTTTTTCATTCTGGTATAGTTTATACACTAGTCCCAAATTATATTTAGATGCTCTTTAAATTTTAAAAATGTTACTTTGCTTTATGAAATGTGTATGAAAGCACACAGTGAAAATGTCAGAATTACTTAGGCCCCTGTGCTTTATGCTCAGGAGTAATATATTGTAGATTTTTCCAATTCAAATGCAGAAATGAATTATTACAAATATTTTGGCATCTGGTTCTGAACAATGAAAGATGATATTAAAAAACTATCATAAACAGCATCAGCTTAATAGAATATGAATCACTTACCTTTTTCTATTTATCTAGCTGCTGAATGGTATAAGATATGACTGTCTCTTTCTCTATCTTAGGTTGTATATGTCTGTGTATCTGTGTGTGTATATGTGCATAAAAAAGGGAATGAAAACAAAGACTGTCTATGCTACAATGAACATATTTCATTTCTCACGTTAATTTGATTTTGAATTTATACTGGAGATTCATAACTTCGGTCCCTTTTCCTCAGTACTAATAAATCTATGGAAGGACCAGAACATGCACAGCCAACCAGATATTAGCAACTAGACAGGCATAAGAGGCCCTTGGTGAACATGATTTGGGGAATATGATATACTCAGAAAGGAATGACTGTTTGCATACACAAATGCATAAACCAGAACACATATATACACCTTTGCTGTATAACAGCAGAGTTAAGTGCCATATGCTGGAAACACAAGACACAAATGACAGTCCATTTTCTTCAGTATAATGGGCAATCAAGAAGGTCTCCTGGAGATTGGAACTCTTCAACTGAGTCTTGAAAATCCAATTATTGCTGTGTGGCAAATATACTCATGTAATATGGTCCATGGCTCTCCTGAAATGCTAAAACTCTGGAGGTGTGAAGGGGGCATGGTAGGCAGCTGCATATGATTGCTTTCTACAAGTATATTCTAAAGATGACATGATAAGTGCATAAAATAATATCAAGATCAATAAAAAATAAGGCTGGAGGGGAGAATTCTCCTGTGACTTATCAAGACAGGAGTCATCAGCCAGAGAAAATTTTGACTCTAAATTGTGGAAGCTCTATTCATATTTGTGTTCTGTAGGATAATATTATAAACAATTATAAATCAACAAACAAAATTTTTGTTTGATGATTCCATAATGAAACTAACATTGGGAATGCTGATTTTAATATAATTAAGTAAAGAACTATGAAGGAAATACTGTGAAGTATGGACTGGATCCAGAATTAGAGCTAGGCAGTTGTAGGTAGACAGTCCTGTAATGGTTCAAGTGTGAAAATTAGAGCAAGCTGTGACAAATGGAAGGAAATGCTGTGGAAACAAGTGAACCACACATGAGAACCAAGAGAACCTGTGAGCTGCCGTGAGACTGGAAATCTGGAAATCTAATCCAGAAGACACTTTCTAAGACTTTGGTTCTAATGTAAGAGGTAAAATTTAAAAAAACAAACAGGATTTAAATAGGAACAAATGGGACAAAACATCAGGCTGAGTATGTATGTAGTCTCCCTGCCCATACACAATGTTTTTCTCAGGAAAACTCCCAGAGCTCATCATGAAATTAGTTGTAGTCATCAGCAAGATCTGGCATAATCAGAGGAATCAAAGAAACTTCAACAAAAGGAAAAAACTCAAGCATTCAAGCTCCCAAGTTGGCAATGTCAATAGGATATGCTCAGTTCTTCCAATACTGTGCTGGGTACTGTGTGAAAAGCTTCATCTACCAGTGAGGCTCATCAGAGACTCAAAACCACAGGCTTTCCTAAAGCCTGCCATGTAGACAGACAATCTAGCACAGACTCCACTCATAGAAAAATCACTGTTCAGTTGATGACTGGATAAAAAAAAATGTTCTCTAAATTTGAATATTGAAAACTTGATTCCCAGTGCAATGACATTCACAACAGCAGTGATTGAACCATAAGGGCTTCAGCCTCATCCATGGATTAATCTGATGGAGTCATAACTCAATTGGTCATGAGGAGAAGGGCAGAGACTTAGGAGGCAAGGCATAGTTGAAATAAGTGAAGGATATAGATAGTTGGGAATATGTCTTTAAAATCTGTTTCTAACTCTGTCTCCATCTCTGTTGCGATTGCTCAAGGGAGCTATGTATTCAGATGCTGAGTTCTGTACTCCAAGATCGGTTGCACTCTAGGCATGAGCATTGTATTGACCAATGTGCTGTTGTGAAAGAATGTTCTCTAATAGTCCCTGATTGGTTAATAGAGTTGAGGCTATCAATGGGCAGTAGAGAGAAGAAGGTGGAACTTTGGATCAAGTAGGGGTCTCAGGTAGGGACCACATTTGGGGGTTCAAAAGAAGAAGTAAAAGAAGGACACAATGAGGCAGGATGGACCATGAGCAAGTGACCAAAAGAAGCTTACCCTGTGGACACACATGGAACAGAGCAAGACTCAATTGACCAGTTACATGGGGTCTATGGTTGGGATATAGGTTAGACTAGTTCAGAACTGGCAGCGATTTGCAGCTTTATTCCACTGTGAGCACAACACAAGGATGCTTTGCACAGGTTTAGAAACAATGCAATCAAACACAGAAGGGCTGAGTCATCTGAGATCAATAGTCAAGATAATTCTCTCCTCCTTTTAAATTCATGTTCTCAAGTGTTTTTCCCCCACAATGATGAGGAGCTGCCTAATATATTCAATACAAAGCAAATTATATGAAGAAACAGTGCCAACACAATACATTAATATTAGTATGAAACATTTGAAAAGCTTTATACTCAGATCAGAAATTATTTACTATGCAAATTCTCAGTTACCAAGCAAAGATCAGCCTTGCATATGAGCTTCAAATCAGGTCTCAGGGCCATCATGCGAATCCCTGTACAGACATGGTATGTTGTATGGTTTTATCGTTTGGGCTCCCAGGGCACGAGGTGAATTGATAAATCTAAAAAGGAGGTAAAGATTTTAAAAGAACCATGGTCAATCCTCAACCTGGAATGAAAGACTGTAAAAGCTGTCATTCGTTAAAGGATCCAAGGTCGGGTGCTGACCATGGTCCTGAAATTTACTGCATTAAAAGTGGGGCTGACATCTGGGTGTTACTCTACAGTGCTGTTACATAAGAAGTGTCTGTACATGGGTTGGAGAATGGCTATTACAGAGAGAAGAACTTTGCAAATCCTTGCCTGCACAAAGGAAGCAATTCTTCATACTTTTAATTAAGTACAATGTTGGTGGTTATGTAATTACTCACTTATTTCATGATTTATCCAGAAAATACCTTATGTATTTAAGGCCATGGTACAGGCTAGGAAGCTACCTTCAGTGGTACACATATCCATCGTATTTGTTCAGTTATTTTTTTTATATAAAGAGGGACAATAAGTACTCTAGTATCCACAGAATAAAAAAGAAATTTGAATTTTTATTCCATTTACCATTGAATTAGAATCATAAATCAAACAAAGAAGCTATTATAAGTGTATGATTATGTAATACAGAAAGCAGTAAGTGTCTTATTCTCCCTTGAAGTAATTAAAGCTCTCACTGGGAGTAAAATTCAGAATGTGTGAGCTGTTAAAGTTTCTTATTTTAAAAAGTTTCCAAACAGATGTAATTCAAGACTCACTTTAACAACAGCAAACACAGCTGAAGTAGAACCTGGACCTGAAAACAGCCCAGCACTGCCCCGCCTTCCAGACCCATCTGCTCTGTTTGGTTACAAGCCTTCTGCAAGCTCAGCTGAAGACTTCTGTTATTACACTCTAGAGAACAATCATCACAAGTGAGATTAACATCAGCACCACAGTCCAGTCTGTGTACCTGTCTTTCAGAGCCCGACTACTGAAGGCCTAGAAGAGAGGGAAAGACGATGGATTGGTGCCCCAACAGACACGTAAAGTATGTCTTGGGGGGACTACTCCAGGAATTCTGTCTACCGTGGAGTCGCAGAGAGAATCCAGGTATTTTTGGATAACCACTTTCTTTATCATTTCTGTTTTGAGTTGGGACAGGTGACATTCAGGCCAAATTAACATAAACAGCATGGCATCAATGATCCGCATGCCTTCTGAGCTGCGTATCTGAGAACTGCTGAGTGTCAGGCTCTCTTTGTATCCCTGTCTAGTTCTCTCATCATTCTCTGTCTTCCCACTCATGACAGAACAATAGCTACATGTTGAGAAGACAAGAAAAAGTAGAAGACGCTTGGACCATTAAGTTATAAAAGCCCCCAGTGTTGTTTGACCCATGATCATCCTTAACTATGTAAAACTTTGAGATGCTGAGTATGTTTCTACAGCAAAACATGTTCAGATGTGCCCTAAAGGTTGGCTTCACTTTAGAGACTAGTCTTTTAATATCTTCTTCAGTGGGTCCTGCGACATGATTCCTGGGTCCATAAGAGTGTTATGTTCCCATAAAGTCTCAAAATATGTTGATACAAAAATGTGAAGGATATCAAGCTGTATTAGATGCTGAGACTGAGACTGAAGGGCTGCATCTAGATAAAAGAGAAAGGGGCTAGAATGAGTGTACTTTCCAATAAGGGACATTTAAAAGAACAACATACTTCGGAACAGCCCTGCCAGCATGCATCAGAAGTCTGTCCGACATCACATTCCTTTGTGATATACTTTAAAACCATCAGGGTTTTTACATAGATACATCTATCTACTCTAAGTCCTAGACACATAAGTAAGTATATTTTTTAAAGTGTCAAAAAAAAACCTCTTGCTTTGGCCTGGGGCGGACCTGCAGCTGGTCTGCTCCTGTGGAAACACCGGATCCTGAGACATCCTAGAGGGACTCACTGCACCTAGAGCAGAGGGTAAGACACCTTGCCTAATACCTCAAAGCCCAGAGTTACAACTGGGAGCCAGGTGGGGCTTAAGGAACTAGCAGGCACCCAAAGCCCGCCCCTCCGGACTATAACTTCCCTTGTGCCGGGAGCCTGTTCCTTTGGCCTGGGGCGGACCTGCAGCTGGTCTGCTCCTGTGGAAACACCGGATCCTGAGAGAGCCTAGAGGGCCACACTGCACCCAGAGCATAGGCTGGTCTGCTCCTGTGGAAACACAGGATCCTGAGACATCCTAGAGGGACTCACTGCACCTAGAGCAGAGGCCCGCCCCTCCGGACTATAACTTCCCTTGCGCCCGGAGCCTGGTCCTTTGGCCTGGGGCGGACCTGCAGCTGGTCTACTCCTGTGGAAACACCGGATCCTGAGACATCCTAGAGGGACACACTGCACCCAGAGCAGAGGAGCAGAGGACACTTAGCGGGTCTGCGCCTGTGGAAACATCTGATCCTGAGACATCCTAAAAGACCTACTGCATCCAGAGCAGAGGGAGCTTAGGATCACAGGAACACAGAGACATCTGGAATCCGAGGAGATCTGACACAAGAAAGATAACTGGAAAGACAGACTCCAGTCAGACACAGTGAGCACAGGTAACACTAGAGCCAACCAGATGGCGAAAGGCAAGTGCAAGAATACAAGCAACAGAAACCAAAGTTACCTGACATCATCAGAACCAAGTTCTCCCACCATAGCAAGCCCTGGATACTCCATCACACAGGAAAAACAGGACTCAGAATTAAAATCACTTCTCATGATGATGATGGAGGATTTTAAGAAGGACATAAGTAACTCCATTAAAGAAATACAGGAGAACACAGGTAAACAGGTAGAAGCCCTCAAAGAGGAAACACAAAAATCCTTGAAAGAATTGAAAGAGAACACAGGTAAACAGGTAGAAGCCCTTAAAGAGGAAACACAAAAATCCTTTAAAGAATTTCAAGAAAACAGAATCAAACAGGTGAAGGAATTGAACAAAACTATCCAGGATCTAAAACTGGAAATAGAAACAATAAAGAAATCTCAAAGGGAGACTACTCTGGAGATAGAAAACGTAGGAAAGAGATCAGGAGTCATAGATGCAAGCATCACCAACAGAATACAAGAGATAGAAGAGAGAATCTCATGCACAGAAGATACCATGGAAAACCTCGACACAACAGTCAAAGAAAATGCAAAATGCAAAAAGCTCCTAACACATAACATCCAGGAAATCCAAGATGCAATCAGGAGACCAAACCTAAGGATAATAGGTATAGATGAGAGTGAAGATTCCCAATCTAAAGGGCCAGTAAATATCTTCAACAAAATTATAGAGGAAAATTTCCCCAACCTAAAGAACGAGACACTCATAAACATACAAGAAGCCTACAGAACACCAAACAGACTAGACCAGAAAAGAAATACCTCCAGTCACATAATAATCAAAACACCAAATGCACAAAACAAAGAAAAAATACTAAAAGCAGTAAGGGAAAACGGTCAAGTAACATATAAAGGCAGACCAATAAGAATTACACCAGACTTTTCACCAGAGACTATAAAAGCCAGAAGATCCTGGTCTTCTATTATACAGACCCTAAGGGAACACAACTGCCAGCCCAGACTGCTATACCCAGCAAAACTCTCAATCACTATAGATGGAGAAACCAAGATATTCCATGACAAAACCAAATTTGCACAATATCTTCCCACAAACCCAGCACTTCAAAGGATAATTGATGGAAAACGCCAACACAAGGAAGGAAACTACAACCGAGAAGAAGCATGGAAGTAATCTTCCAACAACCCCCCAAAAAAAGGTAGCTACACAAACATAATTCCACCTCTAATAACAAAAATAACAGGAAGCAACAATCATTTTTCCTTAATATCCCTTAACATCAATGGACTCAATTCTCCAATAAAAAGACGTAGACTATCAGACTGGATACATAAACAGGACCCAGAATTTTGTTGCATACAAGAAACGCACCTCAGTGACAAAGACAGACATTACCTCAGAGTAAAAGGCTGGAAAACAATTTTCCAAGCAAATGGTCCCAAGAAACAAGCTGGAGTAGCCATTCTAATATCAAATAAAATCGACTTTCAACCAAAAGTAATCAAAAAAGATAAGGAAGGACACTTCATACTCATTAAAGGAAAAATCTACCAACATGAACTCTCAATTCTGAACATCTATGCTCCAAATGCAAGGGCACCTACATACATAAAAGAAACTTTACTAAAGCTCAAAGCACACATTGCACCTCACACAATAATAGTGGGGGATTTTAACACCCTGCTCTCTCCAATGGACAGATCGTGGAAACAGAAACTAAACAAAGACACATTGAAATTAGCAGAAGTTATGGACCGAATGGATTTAACAGATATCTATAGAACATTTCATCCTAAAGTAAAAGAATATACCTTTTTCTCAGCACCTCATGGTACCTTCTCCAAAATAGACCATATAATTGGTCACAAAACAGTCCTCAACAGATACAAAAAGATTGAAATAATCCCCTGCATCCTATCAGATCACCACGGACTAAGGCTGGTCTTTAATAATGACAGAACCAAGGGAAAACCCACATCCATGTGGAAACTGAACAATGCTCTACTCAATGATGACTTTGTCAAGGAAGAAATAAAGAAAGAAATTAAAGACTTTCTAGAATTTAATGAAAATGAGGAAACATCATACCAGAACTTGTGGGACTCCATGAAAGCAGTGCTAAGAGGAAAACTCATAGCTCTAAGTGCCTACAAAAAGAAATTGGAGAGAGCACACATTAACAACTTGACAGCACACCTGAAAGCTCTAGAACAAAAAGAAGCAAATACACCCAAGAGGAGTAGGCGTCAGGAAATAATCAAACTCAGGGCTGAAATCAACCGAGTAGAAACAGAAAGAACTATACAAAATATCAACAAAACCAGGAGTTGGTTCTTTGAGAAAATCAACAAGATAGATAAACCCTTAGCCAGATTAACCAGAGGGCACAGAGACAGTACGCAAATTAATAAAATCAGATCTGAAAAGGGAGACATAACAACAGAAACTGAGGAAATTCAAAAAATCATCAGATCCTACTACAAAGGCCTATACTCAACAAAACTGGAAAATCTGGATGAAATGGACAATTTTCTAGACAGATACCAGGTACCAAAGTTAAATGAGGAGCAAATAAACCATCTAAACAGTCCCATATCCCCTAAAGAAATAGCAGCAGTCATTAAAAGTCTCCCCACCAAAAAAAGCCCAGGACCAGATGGTTTTAGTGCAGAATTCTATCAGACCTTCAAGGAAGACCTAATACCAATTCTCTTCAAACTATTCCACAAAATAGAAACAGAAGGAACACTACCCAATTCGTTCTAAGAAGCTACAATCACACTCATACCTAAACCTCACAAAGACCCAACAAAGAAAGAGAACTTCAGACCAATCTCTCTTATGAATATCGATGCAAAAATACTCATAAAATTCTAGCAAACCGAATCCAAGAACACATCAAAACAATCATTCATCATGATCAAGTGGGCTTTATCCCAGGAATGCAGGGATGGTTCAATATTCGGAAATCCATCAATGTAATCCACTACATAAACAAACTCAAAGAAAAAAACCACATGGTCATCTCATTAGATGCTGAGAAAGCATTTGACAAAATTCAACATCCCTTCATGGTAAAAGTCTTGGAAAGAACAGGAATTCAAGGACCATACCTAAACATAGTAAAAGCAATATACAGCAAACCAGTAGCTAACATCAAACTTAATGGAGAGAAACTTGAAGCATTCCCACTAAGATCAGGGACTAGACAAGGCTGCCCACTCTCTCCCTACCTATTCAATATAGTACTGGAAGTCCTAGCCAGATCAATCAGACAACAAAAAGAAATCAAAGGAATACAAATAGGAAAGGAAGAAGTCAAAATATCACTATTTGCAGATGATATGATAGTATACTTAAGTGACCCCAAAAACTCCACCAGAGAACTCCTAAACCTGATAAACAACTTCAGCAAGGTGGCAGGTTATAAAATCAACTCAAACAAATCAGTAGCCTTCCTCTACATGAAAGATAAACAGGCTGAACAAGAAATTAGGGAAATGACACCCTTCACAATAGTCACACATAATATAAAATACCTCGGGGTGAATCTAACCAAGCAAGTGAAAGATCTGTATGAAGAACTTCAAGTCTCTGAAGAAAGAAATTGAAGAAGATCTCAGGAAATGGAAAGCTCTCCCATGCTCATGGATCGGCTGGATTAATATAGTAAAAATGGCCATCTTGCCAAAAGCAATCTACAGATTCAATGCAATCCCCATTGAAATACCAACTCAATTCTTTACAGAACTAGAAAGAGAAATTCTGAAATTTATTTGGAACAACAAAAAACCCAGGATAGCGAAAACCATTCTCAACAATAAAAGAACTTCTGTAGGAATCGCCATCCCTGACCTCAAGCTTTACTACAGAGCAGTAGTGATAAAAACGGCCTGGTATTGGTACAGAGACAGGCAGGAAGATCAGTTGAATAGAGTTGAAGACCCAGAAATGAACCCACACAACTATGGTCATTTAATCTTTGACAAAGGAGCTAAAACCATCCAGTGGAACAAGGACAGCATTTTCAACAAATGGTGCTGGTTCAACTGGAGGACAGCATGCAGAAAAATGCAAATTGATCCATTCCTATCTCCTTGTACAAAGCTCAAGTCCAGGTGGATAAAGGACCTTCACATAAAACCAGACACACTGAAACTAATAGAAGAGAAAGTGGGGGAAAACCCTCAAATACCTAGGCACAGGGGGAAAGTTCCTGAACAGAACACCAATGGCCTATGCTCTAAGATCAAGAATTGACAAATGGGACCTCATAAAATTGCAAAGTTTCTAAGGCAAAGGACACTGTCAATAGGACAAAACAGCAACCAACAGATTGGGAAAAGATCTTTACCAATCCCACATCCGATAGAGGACTAATATCCAATATATACAAAGAACTCAAGAAATTAGACTCTAGGCAACCAAATAACCCTATTAAAAAATGGAGTAAGGAGCTAAACAAAGAATTCTCAACTGAGGAAATTCAAATGGCCGAGAAGCACCTAAAGAAATGTTCAGCATCCTTGGTCATCAGGGAAATGCAAATCAAAACAACCCTGAGATTCCACTTCACACCAGTCAGAATGGCTAAAATAAAAAACTCAGGTGATAGCAGATGCTGGCGAGGATGTGGAGAAAGAGGAACACTCCTCCATTGTTGGTGGGATTGCAAGATGGTGCAACCACTATGGAAATCAGTCTGGCGGTTCCTCAGAAAATTGGACATATCACTACCTGAGGACCCAGCTATACCACTCCTGGGTATATATCCAGAAGATGCTCTAACACATAACAAGGACATATGCTCCACTATTTTCATAGCAGCATTATTTATAATAGCCAGAAACTGGAAAGAACCAGATGCCTTCAACAGAGGAATGGATACAAACAATGTGGTACATTTATACAATGGAATATTACTCAGCTATTAAAAACAATGAATTTGATAAATTCATAATAAATGGATGGAACTAGAAAAAATCATCCTGAGTGAAGTAACCCAATCACAAAGAACATACATGGTATTCACTCACTGATTATTGGATTTTAGCCAGAAGCCTGAAATACCCATGATTCAGCTCACAGACCACAAAAAGCTCATGAAGAATGATGACCAAGTAGGGGGGGCTTCAGTCCTTCTTAGAAGGAGTAACAAAATACTCAAGGGTGCAAATATGGAGACACAGTGCAGGACAGAAACTGAAGAAGAGACAGACCATTCCACCTGGATATCCATCCTATGTGCAGTCACCAAAGGTAGAGGTTGATGTGGACGTCAGGATGTACATGCTGACAGGAGCCTGATATAGCTGTCTCCTTAGAAGTCTGCAAGAGTCCGACATACTCAGAGGCAGAAGCCCACAGCTAACCATTAAACTGATCACGGGGTTCCCAATGGAGAAGATAGAGTGAAGGCTGAAGGAGTTGAGAGGATTCGAGACACCATGAGGAAAGCAACAATCCCAACCAACCAGAGCCCCCAGGGTCTAAACCACAAGCCTGGGAGCGCTTAGGGAGGGACCCATGGCTCCAGCTATATATGCAAGGGAGCTATATATAAGTGGGAGAAGAGATCCTTGGTCCCATGAAGGCTGGACGTCGTGGGGGGGGGGCACTCGAGGGTGGAGAGGTGAGGTACAGGGGAGGGTGGAAGGGGGTACACCAACGTGGAGATAGGAGGAGGGGGGAAGGGATAGTGAGTTCCTGGGAGGGAGGGGGGAAATGGGGTAAGGAGAGAACATCTGAAATGTATAAAAAATTTTCCAATAAAAAATTTCCAATAAAAAAAAAAACTCTCTAGTGTCAGAAATCAAAATATTTTATATTGAACAGTCTGGGGGAGATAAAATTTTGTAATTCTTTGCTAATTAGAAACAGTGGTTATGAGGAGTTGAGCCATGAAATGACAGAACAGTAAGTGCTTAAAGAGAAGTAGATGTACAGAAATGAAAAAATGTTTATAATAGTTATGGTGACATTCCAGTGAACTGAAGAACAGAATTATAAAATCTTAGAAATGTTTAAAATGCAAAAGACATCCAAATGAAAATGACCCTAAGAATTGAACAATTCTGAAGTCATCACCTCTCCTATTCCTCACAATTAGCCTTCTCATGCATTATTGTCAACATTGACTCGCTTCCCCCTAGTTGACAATTCAATATATCCTAGTTTGTACAAAATAAAAAATAATTGACCAACCCACATGCTGTCCTCTGGGGGCTTGTTAGAGACACTTGGATTCCATATCATTGTACATAAACTAAGGCATTCTGTAAGAGTCTTTGGAATGAGATGGAGTTTTATTCTCAAGAGAAGTCAATGAACTCCCATGGATAAAGAGTCAGACTTTCCAACTTGAATCAGTGGTGAACAGTTTGGACAGAGCACAGGGGATCAGGTGTGAGGGAAAGGTGATCACTGATTAGGTGTCTGGGTTTGTTCTTGCCTCCTCAGCTTGCCTGGGAGGAGGAGCACACAAAGGTCCACAGGCAGAGGAGCTCTTCTCATCTCCAGGGTAGGCTCTCAATGGTATTTGCCCTGAACACACACATCCCTCTCCTACATTCCATCCTGTACTAGAAAAAACAGTCTCATCTTTTATTGTGTCATCTGCTCCCTTGTTTACAGTACAATATTGGTCAGAGGCTGGCCACTCATGATATGCTTGTTGATATTTCTAATCTTCTCACCTTTAAGAAAATTCCAACTTAGAAGAAAATCTAACTTCAATATACCTTAGTTATTTCATATAGCAATGGGAATATTCTATCCATGGCTATATGGAAAATTAGTAGAAAAGACTAAGCAAATGAATACTTAAGAATAATTTATTAGTTCAGTTAACATTTAATAATAATTCCATTATTACAGTCGGCCTTTTGTTTGTTTGTTTCCATCTGAAATCTCTTTAAGAATCAGAACAACAAACCCAATGACCTTCATTGGATATTCCTCATACGTCAGCATTTTATGTTAAATATGTATCTGTTAAACATTCCAACAATACTCATAAGCCTGAGATTAGAAGCATAGTGAGAATGACAGTATTTAAAACTAACCAAAATAAATTTATTTGCATTACAGAATCACAGATTACTCTAAACAATAAATTTTATCAGGACATAGGATGCTACTGGCACCTGCTTGCGTGGGATCCAGGTGAGCCAATGTTGTCTTCTGTGTGGTAGTTCCATCACAAACCAGACTTGCTGTGGCAGTACTAATGATATTGAAACACCCTGACCCAAGCCTAATCCAAAATTCAGATTATCTACATGGTCAGTTATTGCATTAGACTCAAGATGTATAACAGAACAGAAACACAACACAGATTGCATGGTGTAAATGAGCATTTATTTTCTTATAGTTCTAAGAGATAGAACTCCTAGATCAAGGTGCTGCCATGATTAGATTTTGGTGAGAGATATGTCTGTATCCAATGTTTAGGTGGCTTCTTTCTCATTATGTTATCAGCAGATGCCAGGAAAAAGAAGAAAAATTCTCTCTCTTGTGTTTTATTATAAGGACACCAATATCAACATGAGGGACTTACCCTCATGACTTCAGCTAAACTTAACTCTCTCACAAGTGTCTGGCTTCCAGTTAATATCCCCTTAGAATTTAATGCTTTGCAGACAAAATGTGTGGGGACCCAATGCAGGTCACTCGGAAACTGAAAATAATACTAAAACTAGGAATTATATACATTCAAGAAAACTGAAGTATTAATTTAATAAACTTTGAAAACATTGTGAATGATGCATTTGGAATATAGGGATCTCAGTTCCTGGAGCTGGGAGAGAGGCTCAGCAGTCCAGAGAACTTGCTGCTCTTTCAGAAAGCTCTCAAGTTCAGTTCCAGTATGCACATTGGGCAGCACACAAAAACCTGTATACCTCCAGCCTCAAGTGATCTAAACCCAGTTCTGACTGCCACAGGCACCTCATGTGGTATAGCCACACACAAACACACAGATACACACACACACACACAAGATTTCTTTAAAATAGCAAAAAGCTAAATCTATCAACGAAATATGCCCCAGAAGTTTGTTAAATGTAGACTCTTGGTAAAGTGGGATTTATTTGTTATTTATATATTTCCACGAGATTCAAGAGATTTAAAATAAGTCATACACTTGAAGTTTCTTTACTTAATTGTTTTCCAAACGTAGGCTGCTGGCTGCCTAGCTGTGGATGTTGGAGTCACCTACTCTCCAGAATCTAGCACCGTTGATAAATTTGGTTTCTGGCTCATTCTACTTTACTTGGGATGAGATTGATGTTCTTCACCCTCTATATACATGTCTCTACTTGACTTTCCTGTACCACGAGCATTAAGGTGTTATAAGCCACCGAACAGGTAAATTGAAAATGGAAGGAGTTCTGCCGGAGAAGGTGATAAAATAGTAATTGCATTAGAGAACATATGCAGTTTCAAGATGGTGCCTGAAAACTTCCTTCCCTCAACATTTTTCTGTATCAGTTTATGTCTTTTGATTTAAACAGGCTGACATGAAATGAGAATCTATGGGAATCCGGGACAACCCTCCCACTCTAATGAATGGTAAGTACCTGCTTCTACAGGAAGCTAATTGCTTCAACTTTGATTGCTTAACCTTCTAAAGTCTCTGTCGCTTTTTATATCATTCTATCTCCTTTACTCAGCCACTGTCATCTTGCCCGTTTCCTCAACCAAACTGAAAGCCATCTACAGCTCCAGTCTCAGATGTTCTCTTGCTCCTTTCAGCTCCTCCATCCAGTGGAAATCTTCTAATCAAGATCACCCATGGGTCAAGATGCCCTTGTGGGCACATTCTCATTTGAAACAGTGACATCATCCTTCTCGCTCTCTTCCTCAGATCCAGCATCATGATCCTCTGATCTGCGGTTACCACTCTACTGATTCATCCTTGGCGTCTCTTCACCAACAAATGCCAACCTCTTAAAATATTTGAAATTGCCATGTTCTCTCCACTTTTATATGCTTTATGGTTATTATCACACCTCTTTAACTATCCCTTGAACTTGAAGGGTCTCAAACCTGTGTTGTCATGACAATGAGTACCTGACACACATCTTCATTTTTCCCTCCTTATTTCTACTAACATTCAAGTTATTTTTATTCATTTCCCCTAGTCATGGTGAACAACCCTTAGTAATCATGATCTCTGATCTTACTCCTACATGTCAATAAATAGAATATCCATTTTTCCCATTTTCTCAGAGTACAGCCATTCTTTGATAGCAGCACTTTGGTGTTCCACCATATTTCACAGCATCCTCAAGATACTGTCTTATAAGTGTGGTAGCAACAGTACCATCAAGTTGCTTGGTGAACATCCTGCACAACTCCATATGTTATCAACATACTCTTCCTCCCTCATCATCATCAGCATTCAGATGATCACCCAATATACTTAGCCTCGCTTATGGAATATCTCCTGCACATATTCATTCTCTCAGTCCATTCATGGCAGAGTCTACTATTATCTGTACATTCAACAAGGAATTCAGATATTTTATTCTGTCTCTCAGTCTAGGCCTCTAATCTCTATAATCAGTGCAATGTCTATAAACAGAGTTCAGTTGCTAAAAACATGGGGGATTATGCTGTAGGTGAGGAACAAACTAACTGGTTTCAAATCCACTGAATCTCCCCCTAGAACAAGGATTTTCTGACCTTCATCTGTCCCTAATGTGTCAGTCTGTCCCCCATCTCCCTTCCTTCACCCATAATAGCCTTGAATCCATCATCATACTTTACTTGTGCTCAAACCAAAGCTTCGTGGTGCATGGTCTCTACTGTAAGAAGGGTGGGCTTTGTGGTAATTGCAGATTGCACTGGTTGGATCTTGAAAGTCTCCTCAGAGCCCATGCATTTAGAGCTTCATCATTGTTGGGAGGTGGTGACACTTTGGGGAAGCAAGGCCTTGTAGAAAGAAGTTAGGTCATTAGGGGTTGGGCCTTGAAGGCAGTATTGGAACCCAGTCCTTCTAGTCTTTTTCTCTGTCCTTCTTGGTTCTATGATGTAGAGTTCTCTTGTCCTGTTCATCCCCACTGCAGTACACCAGGCCCCAAAACAACAATGCCAATGGATCCTTGACCAAAAGTTCTGAAACCATGAATCAAAATAAACCTTTCTTCTCATAGATTATTCCAAGACCTTTGTTCAGTAACAAAGCAGTAGTTATTTCTTTGAGAATAAAGCAGTCTTGTTCACTAGTATATTCCTAGCATCCAGAAGAAAATTTAACATGTAATAGATGCTCTAAAAATTACTACTACTGTTTATGTTATCCCCTTTCTTTAGAATCCCAAAAAAGTACTTTAAAATTTTTTTAATCTAATTTTATTTCTTATTAATTCACTTTACATCCTGCTCACTGCCCCCTCCTTGTAATCCCCTCCCACAATACTTTCCCCATCGCCCTCTCTCCTTCTCTGAGTGGGTGGGGATCCCTGTGGGTATCCCCCTACCCTGGCACTTCAAGATTCTGTGAGGCCCAGCGCTTCCTTCCCACTCAGGCCAGAGAAGGCAGCCCAGCTAGAAGAACATATCCAATGTAAAGGAAACAGCTTTTAGGATAGACCCAACTCTAGTTGTTCAGGACTCACATGAAGACTAAGCTATGCTTCTGCTACATATGTGCAGGGAGGCCTAGGTTCAGTCCATATATGTTCTTTGGTTGGTGGTTCAGATTCTGAGAGCATCCAAGTGTCCACATTAGTTGACTCATCATCTTCCTATGGAGTTTCTAACCCCTTCAGGGCCAACAATCCTTCCTCCTATTCTTCCATAATATTTTCCAAGTTCCATTTGCTCTTTGGCTAGGGATGCCAGACAAATACTTTTAAATTAAACAGAAATAAAAATGTTAGTAAGATTATTACAAATCTGTAATTCTTAATATATTATTCGCATGGATCAAAGATCCTTCTCCTAAGGAAGAATGAATTCCAGAGTAACTTTCAAAATTAAAATGTATGTATGTGCATGCGTGTCCATGTGTGTGTACATGCTTATGTGTGCGTGTGTGTGTGTGTGTGTGTGTGTGTGTGTGTGTGTGTTTTGTTGGTTTTATTTTGCTTTGTTTTAGCTTCAGCTCACCTCAAACTTACTGTGAAGCCGAGGATAGTCTTGAACTCCTAAAGCTTTTGCCTTTACCTCCCAGGTACTGGGAGTGCAAGCATGCACCACTATGCCTAGCTTTAACTTATTTTTCTGAAGTTAGCTCTTAGAACCTCCACCTTCAAATCCACAATGACAAGTTATTTTGCTCCTTCAGAGAATTGTTTGACAGCATTTCTGAAGAAGATAAAGTGATATCTTTTATATTACAAAATGTGCTTCTTTCTGAAATCCATGAGATTAAATTTTCCTGAGGGAGGAGTAGCTAGATTCATCAGTGGTAAATATCATGATTTACAAATGCTCTGAATTTTAATAGATGCTCATTGTAGACAGAGACACTTAATGTCAAGATGGCATGGAACCCAGGTTTCTTTGTTTTTGTTTTTTGTTTTTTTTTTGTTTTTGTCTTTTTTCCAGTCAAAGAAGAACTGTTATCATGATATTTTCTCTCCTTTACATCCTTAATAAATTATACCTGGTGTCTTAGTTAGGTTTTCATACTGTGAACAGAAACCATGACCAAGGTAACTCATATAAGGACAACATTTTAATTTATGGTTTTTAACACAAATTTAATTTTGAGATAATGTACTTTGACATATAGACAACCTGTGCTAGGTAGGCTAGCTACAATAATTTGTTGGTTTAAGCTTTTTTGTTGTCATTTATATACAGTGGTAAATTGAGCTTTGAAAAATATCTTTTTGAACATGAATTACATCTCTAAATATCTAGGGTTGGGTGAGTTATAACTGACTACTACCTATTAAAGACTGAATATTAATTTTAACTCCCCTTATCATTATACCATGTAGAATAAATTATTAAATCATCCTTCCTTCTTTGGATTTTTGACCTGATTGCAAAAATATCTATATATTTTGAAAATCAACTGTACTAATGAAACAGTTTTTCTCTTTAGAGCTGATAATAAAATACAAAAAAATTATCATATTCATGAGATATAGTGTGGCATATGATACAAGCACATATCATGAAATGCTTATTTAAGTTAAACATGATATTTATTCACATGTTTATAATTTCTATTATTTTTACATTTAGTTCTTCAGTTATTTAGTGTGGAGGGTGGGCCATGTGTTTGTGTGGATGTGCATGACACAAAATGTGTAAAGGTCAGAGGATAACTTATAGGAGTTGGTTCTCTTCTTATACAATGTGGATCCTGGAAATTGTTTCTCTCTCTCCCTCTCCCTCTCTCCCTCTCCTCTTCCCCTACTCTCTCTCTCTCTCCTCTCCCCCCTCTCTCTCTCTCCTCCACACCACACACACACTCACACACGATCAAAAAAAATCAAAAAAACAAACAACAAAAAAACAGCTTCTATTAAGGGAACAATTCAGTTTATTCTGGAGCCATTTCAATTGGACCCCAGGCTGGGAACTCAGATTTAGGTTACCTGAAATTCCACGTTCCGTCATAAAAGCCGTTTCATGATGTTTCATGATTTTATAGAATGGAGAAAGTCACTAATCAATGCAATTAAAATACAGTGGGGGTAGACCAGAGAGAGAGATGGGTGGTTACAGAAAGAGAGAAGAGCTTGACTGTAGGCCCAAGATGCTATCTGATTGCAGTTTTAGCCTTGGGTTTGGTGGGAGCTAGTGTCATGCTAAGTTAATAACTTCCAAAAGGTTGTTTTTTAATCTGTCAGTGACACAATGTTAGTTCTCACACAGAGGCAGCGGAGGAAGCTCCTGTGGCAATTGACCTCTTGGCATCAACAGTCCGGTCTCTCCGCAGTGTTCAAATTCTGACCAATCAGTGTCTACAGACATAGCTTCTTTTCAGGAGTTTTCATTCACAGACTCAAACTCAAGGCCAGCCCCTCCATCACTGAACCACTGTCTGCCACTGTTTACTCTTTCTACCGACAATCAAAATCACTCTGCAGTGATGACCAGTCACACGCCTTCCTGTCTGTGTGTAACTTAGAGGTAATGTTAGTAACTATGGTGAAAACGTTTGGAAGAACAACCACTCAGATTTGTTATGCGTACGCTCAATTTATTTAGTTTTCTTCAAAATTCGCTTTGAATTTTTCTTTCAAATTACTATCCAAGACTCCTATTAAAGCTTTCTACTTCCACATTTCATCTATCATTTAAAACTGTTAACAACTGTAAGGTTAAAGGAGAATTGTGATTTAATCCTGAGACTCTCTTCTTATTTCCAAGCATACGTAAATGTATTTAAAGGTTCCAGGTGGGGTTCTAGCTTGGGCTGAGTGATTACTGCTGATGAATCCACAGTGTTGTGCTCCTTTATTCATTTCAATCTTAATAGTTACTAAGCTTCTGCAAAAGCCTGGCTGGTAAAATAAAAATGTATGTCTGGGTAGGTGCTTTTCTTTTGGTATTCTTTTCCATTGTAATATATCTGAATCTATGAACATTTCTGTTCAGATTACTTTCTCAGTATCACCACAAAATTAATTAAATTGAATAAAGCCAGAGAGGTAAAAGTAAGCAATACCATTTATTTTTTCAGAGCAGGTTTATGTAGGAGGAGCTAAGGTGGGAGGAGGAAGAGGAAAGGAGAGAAGAGGAGGACTAGAGAGGGCAAAGATGTAGGAGGATGAAGAGCCATGCTGGTATGAAGAACAGTCCTGGTAACAACTTATATCTGGTTAGTTAATTGGGAAACACCTCTAATTGTATAGGCATATTGTTATTGGCATTATCAAACATATAAAGCCTTTGATTAATCTTTCAGCTTTAGAGTCTCATTTAGAGTCTCCCAGCTTTGTAGAGACAGTGTGGAAGATTGGCAGAGCCATTTCCCACACTGGTGTCTCAATGGTGGCAGGGCTGGTGTTTCTGGCTGGCCGTTTCTAGCTGCGGTATGCATGTGGCCTCCGGCTGGAACATGGCGACTGAGCTAAGCAGAACCTCTGCAGCTTAGATAATTGGCTTGAACCAATGGCCGTTTTAAATAATTACGTCAACAGGTTTAAATATACAAATAACACCCAGAAGAATCAACAGGAATACAAACATAGACCATGAGTACACTGTGGCTTTAAAGATCAAAGCATGGAAGTCAGAGTAAAAAACATAGTAAGATGTTATTTGTGCAAACATTTGCCGTTCACACAGGAAGGAATTATTCCTAGGTACATCTGCTAACTGGAGCATTTATTTTTATTTTAGCTTACTTTTAATTAGCATACAGAGTAATAGGTTTCATTATGAAATTTTCATGCATAATTGGCTTCTGAGAGCATAATTTTAAATGTCAATTAAGGGAAGCAAAAGTCTAAATAAACGGTGCAACTTGAGTTCTGCTAATAGATCCATCTTCCTTAAGTGAAATATTTACTATACTTCAACAGACTCCAGAACCACTTGAGAGAATTAGACAATTTGCAAAATGTATATGATGACATAAAATGAATTATATATGTAAGCCAACTATGAGAAAACCCAAGAGTTATTATTTCATTTAAAAATATATTAGAATCAAGACTTCTTCAAATGAAGCATTCTTCAAGATGGAAACAATGTCAAAGTCTATAAACAGCTCACAGAATTTCTCTGGTAATCTCAGTGAGGAACAAATGTAAATGTGTCAGCCAGAGACAGGACTTGTCTCTCAGAAATATTTTCATGCTGTTTTAACAACTTGTCAGACTATTCTTCAGCATGAGATGAACCCCAGACAATGATGGGTCAGTGGTGGATCAGGACCACATATTGGTTATAACACTAAGTTGTATATATCCTTACTCATCGACTTAAACCCTGATCTCACTTCAGGGCTAGAAGAAAGACAAGAAGGACTCTATAACTCTTTGGCCATCTTTCCCAACACAGTTATATTACACAAATCTTCATTTTCATCCAGGCATAGTGGTGTTCCCAGAACTTGTGAGACAAGGCAGGTGGATCTCTGTAGTTGCAGGCCAACCTGATCTACAGAATGAGTTTCATGACACCCAGGCCTACACAGAGAAACTCCATCTCAAAAAACAAAACAAAAAACAAATAAACAAATCTCCTTTTCTAGTTTTCCACTAATAATTTGTCTCCATTAAAACATTTTTTCTAAGATTTATTCATTTTATTTTATGTGTGTTTTACTTGCATCATGTCTGATATCATGTTCACGTGTGGAGGTAAGAAGAGGGCATTGGATCCCCTGGAATTGGAGTTAGATATGGTTGGGAACCACCATATAGGTATTGGGAACGTAGCCCAGGTCCTCTGCAAGAGCAACAAGTGCTCTACACCATTGATCTTAATTTGCCTCTTTCAATTGATTATTGAGGATGGATTACTGAGCCTGGCTAGGGCACAAGCTGTGACTCCTTAGTTTGGTATCAAACCTAGATTTCAAATAACTTTTCTCCAGGAACTAGACCATATATATATATATATATATATATATATATATATATATATATGAAAAACTAACTAACTATATATTATTATATATATATAATTACATCAGTATCTGTTGTAATAATTATTTAAAAAGGCCTCTGGCTCAGGACGACTATCTAAGCTGCAGGGCTCTGCCAAGCCCAGCTGCCATGTTTCTCGTCCGGAGGCCACGTGTGCATTGCAGCTAGAACCGGCCGCCAGAAATACCAGCCCTGCCACCCACTAGATGCCAGTGTGAGAGATGGCTCTGCCAATCTTCCACGCTGTCTCCGAAAGGCAGGGCATTGTCCAGACCATTCTGCCATCCATGCGGGCCCAGTAAGAGAATGAGACTCTAATTCTTATAGATTAATCAAACCTTATATATTTGGTAATGATCAGTAACAAGATACCCATACAATCAGAAGTGTAACCAATACCCAACCTAGATATACCAACTACCTTTCACTGCAACAGACCATGAACATCCCCTCCATTGCTCCTACATCTCTGCCTCTCTCTCATTCTCCTCTCCTTTTTCCTCTTCCTCTCCTAACTCCTAGCTCCTCCTCTTCCTTTTCCTCCTCTCCTCCTTATTCCTCCTCTTCCTCTTCTAACTCCTCCCACCTTAGCTCCTCCTACAAGTATCTACATCTTAATTGATAGAAAAGATAAACTTGGTATATTCTGCTGCATGAATATAGAAAGTAAACTATGAAACATTTGTGCAATTCTGGAGGATACCATCTTTAAAATCTTCCCACCCTGAAGTCATAAACAGCCTAAAAGCCTCAGAACATACTAACTGTTGGGTTTGAAAGTGGCCATTCATTGTGTCACCAAGAGTATCATGTCAGAGCTATCTACTATTCTAATCTTAAATTTCAAAACTTTAGCCTATTTTTATGGAATAATCTAAGATCAGTGCACATTTCCTTGACCTCTTTGCCCTGTCGTGTGATGGTTGACACTGCTCTGAGTCTCCCTGAGCATTCCCACACTGCTCACATTGCCTGTGACGATCCCTCTGTTCTACTGTGATATGGTTTCTCACCAGGGTCTCCCATGAGACTGGACATATTAGTGTGATTGTCATAAGCAAGAGATTCTAAGGACCCTCGTGGGAGGGGACCAGTCCTGCTGCCAGATTCTCTCCACTGTCACCATAAATGTTTTTGTTTTGAATATTTTATGATTTGAATTTCGTATGTCAGTACTCTATTTAATTTACGCCTCTGCTTCCCCACCAAACTTTCTTATGTACATTATGTATACATATTATATATATATATATATATATATAATTACAATTTACTGAATCCATTTAGTGTTGCTTATATGTGCTTGTGTGTTTATAGCTCACCAGTTTGGGATTGAATAACCTTTCAGGAGGCTCATCTATAGGAACAAACTGATTCTCTATCTCAGCAGCCACTAATTACAGTAACTCCTGTCATTATACTTATTAAGCCTACAATATCAGTAGTGTTACATGTCCAAGATACCATTGTGGGCACAGATTTTAGCCTCCAAGTTCTATCTCTAGCAACCAGCACAGGAGCCAAGACAGATGTGACATAGGAATACTTAATTGAAAACGCTACCTACTCCACTAATTTATTACTGCCAACGGAAGGTAATTATCTGTGGACAACATTCTTACTTTCCTGTAAGTGCATTTTTAACAATGGCTAGTATTTCTCTATTCCTGACTAGCTCACAAATAAATGAGACTGAGACTTATGATTTATTTACTTCACTTCATAGCATAGTACTGAGTCATTGATTTACTTTAATCCTCTAAGCTTACCTGCTACCTCTCAGCCAAAATCCTTGAGATACTTGCATTTAATATTGGTCTGGCTTTCTGGATTCGATGTGTTCTCCATGATTTTTCCATGACCCCTTCTGTCGCTACCGCTTCCACGTAGCCCTCATCCTTCTCAGTCAGCTTATTCAAACCTCTTGCTAGACGCAGGCATGGGATTATACCTACAGAGCCAAAAAAGTCAAAAGGGCGAGCAGCAGACTTCGCATCTAGTTACTTATGTGTTAGGATAGTTAACTGCCCCATTTCTGGCCGCATTCAAAGATGTTACCAGTTCGAGCTGCACTCGAAACCATTGCATTAATATGACTTTCACATGTAAACACCTGCCTACACCTTCCGTGGAATATTCTCCTGTTCTGTTCTCCTCTCTCTTCCCCTTACCGTGAGAGAAGTCCAACCCTATATTCTCTTCTGCCCAGCCATTGGCTGATCAATTTTTATTACACAGCAAAAAATAAATGGGGAGCAATGTTTATACTAACTTGAAACAGAAGATACTTAGAATAAGCATTACAATGCCATGTCTGGATAGCAACAAGATATGGGGAGAAAGAAATCAGCATTTAAATAACACAAGCATAATCTTTACACAGTGTAGATACACATTATGCACTTTCCAAATCCAGTACTCTGTGCTTAAACAAATCCCAGTCTCACTTCAGCGTTTACTTTCTACTGCTCACTCACTTAGCACTTTCTTTGAGACCATGAATATCACCACTCTAATAGGTGAACAGTAAGTCATTTTGAAGTGAAAGTAATTTGAGAATGTATCTTTATAATAACTGCCTTACAACTAAGTCAACTTACCTTTACAGTTTGGATAATGTTTGGAAGTTAAAAAATAACACCAGGAACCAGCCTTGAGTAAGACCCTGATGTCTTGTCTCCTCCAGTACCTTCCAGAACTGGGAAAACTAGCCAGTAAATAGGAGAGAGTTTACTGGACAGTTCAGCATTTACTTCTGTATGTCCTGCAATCAAAGTATGTTTGTATGATCTTCAAGATAGTCTTACCATTTAGTAATGATGGCAACAAAGAGCAATGACTATCACCTGTGTTGATGTGGGAACCTCCCTAGCCATAAATTGTAGGACGTAACTGGTGCCTGACACTGAGACTTTCACTTAATAACCAAGTCTTTAGGAGCAACATTGTTTACCTATGTACGCACCTTTACCCAAACTTCTTTAAAAAAAAAAAAAAAAAGCTTAATTAGCTCATAATGAGTGGGTTACATAATGTTTCTTCACCACCCTTCATTCTGGTTAGCCTACTCTCTGTCTCATTTTCCTCTCCTCCTGTCCATTCTCACTTAATATTCTATCTCCCTCCCTCAATGCATCCCTACCCACTGGCCCTTTACTGGTTTTCTGACTTCCACGTGTTCTCCATGCTAAGCACATAAGGCACAAGATTGAAGCTAGCACTCATATATGAGAGAGAAAATATAGCATTGTGGTGGTCCTTCTGAAAATACCTCTTGCCTTCTAAGAGAATGAAATTCTGGCAGATCTTGCAGCTAAGTTAATAACATGCCTTGAAATAAAGACTATATATTCAAACTGCCATCTGACTGTGTGCTCATCTTGTTGACATTTCACTTGCCTTTAAGAGAATAATATAACCAACTTTACCATGCCTTGGATTTCCCATGTGATCAGTTTTTACAACCTAGGCAAAATGCATAGACTTAATCCTAATTATGTATTCTTCCATGCCCCATCCCAGAATAATGTTGTGTGTGTCTGTGCGTGTGCAGTGTGCATGTGCGTGTGCGTGTGTGTGTTGTGGTAATACTTTCTGAAGGCAGCCAGCAGGTTGGAAGCACCCTTAAACAACACATAGATCCCCCAAATGTTGAAAGCAAACTGTGGACATAGGTTAGTAACATAATTCTGTGGTCTTGAGTGCCATTCATGGTCAGCTGGGAGCAGTAATCTATCTTCTTCCCTTGTAAGACTCTGTGGAAGACCTCCATAAAGAATTCCTTATTTTTTTTCCATATTATGTTTTCTGTTCTGGTTCATTCAGAGTAAGTTTGTTTGTTAAGATAGCCATCAGGGACAGACACAGATTACACATATACAATATAAGACAGGCTATAGACTGGTTAGTCACCATAGACAAAAGACAAATGGAAGACACAGGGAGAGAAGTAGAGAATTCAAGCTTGGGCTTGTTCTTGGTCAAACTAATCTAAGAGGAAGCTTCTGTATTCAATCTTTCCTGCAACATCAATGCATTTTGGTGTACTTCTGAGGTTTCATGAATGTGTTAACTGGTACATGGTATTTGCCTTTTTGTGTCTTTTCTACAGAGGACCTTTGAAGGTTTCTACTCTGAATATGCCCCTCCACCTAGCTCAGCCCCAATATTAGATTTTAAACACATCAGGTGGCACTAGGCCATTTTTTCTAGCTATGCTTCCATTTCTGTATGCATGGGAACCCCAAGAACCTTATAAAATACAGAATTCAGTTGCTGACAGAAGCTTTCAAAGTGTTCTTCTGTAAGTTACCACACAGGGCCAAGCTTTACCCATATGCAACAATAAATATTGTGCATCCAAACTTAGAAAAAAAGTATAAATAAAGAATAAAGTAACAAGTGTACCAAAAATTAAAATGAGTCACGAAAACTCTGAAGCAAGTAGTAAAGTGACTGTGTGAGAAAAAGAAACCTAGCATCCAGGGTTGAACCATCCTCCACTCAAAGCCTACTTCAAGTAGGGCATGTAGTGATCCACTCCCTTCAAAGAACATCAAACCATCAGATCACATCCACATGTAAGTTTCACTTCAGCTTGAACAATGAGGTAAGGAAAGGGTCCACTCCCCACCACACTCACATACAGAGTCTCAGCATCGGTCTGTTGATGGGAAGCCACAGACATAGCTCAAAACCTTGACCGTGATTACAGAATGTATGAGCTCACTGTGGTCAGGAAACTCCAAACAGAAAAGCATCATGTTCACACAATTTCTTAATTCCCCAAGGTATATTCACATCTCTTACTGAAATATCCTGAGTGGCTGTCAAGAACAAAATTTGCTAAAATTGTGTATATTTCGCTTTCTACTTAGCTCGGAATTAGAAGCCTATGTTTACCACCTCCGCATGTGACCAGTTCAGCACAAGATGTTCTCTTCACTTTATTCAGAGAAAGTCTGTCAAAACCACATTTCAAAGTTGACCTGCCAAAATCTAAGACATGCATGACTTATTTTCCTAATTGTGTTTCTTCACAAACTAGCAAATGAGCTCACTTAACTGAAACATGGCCATGCATCTTAATGACAAACTAATGAGACCTTCAGGAAGGAAGCACTAAAGGCATCGTTGAACTTCTGAAGGCAATGGGAAGGGAACATCAGAGCCACCAAGTCCAGAGTTTATATCTGAAATGGGGACTTCTAATGGGGTCTGAAACAGTTCATCTCTAGGGTTCTGCCTTTAATGGGGCCATGGCTATCATCAGGTATAATTACCTTCTGATGACAGTGTCTAGGTTGGCCTGTGGAAATGTGGATGACATAAAAAAATCGGTCTTGAGTCAGCCAGCAGGTGTTGGGTACTGAGTGTGCCAGGTATTTCTCTGCAGGGGTGAGAGGTTGGGAGCAATGAGAGTAATCAGAAAACTCAGACACCATTTAGAGGCATTTAAGGAGACAGATGGCCAAAGTCTGATCTGGAACTGATGCTGCTGCTTTAGAGAAGTCAAAGAAAGTGTCACCCAGAAGACCATGATGACAAGCAGTACATCCCCTGCCATGAACCAAGAAGACAAAAAATTCAGCTATCATTAAACCAAGTGTTGTGATGGAACAAGACAACACAGAGGTTCCCCCATTCTGTATTCTTGCTGAAGCTTTTCCAGGTTTAACTAGAATCTGACTCACCTAAATGGAGAATCCCATAGAAAACCACCTAACCTGTTTTGGAACCAAAAGTCAGAAATTCCTAGCTAATTTATCGTCAGCTTCTGTTGAACTCCCTGTTGGTGCAAAACCCCTCTAGCTCATCACTTATCTTAGCTTCTGTTAAAGCTGCTTGCTTCAAACTGCTTACTTCTCTGAAACCCCCATGTATCTGCTGAGTGAGTTTCCAGGATGTGGTTTCTGCCTTTAAAAGGTCTGCATTATGGATACTAGAGGTTACACCTAGGTCCCTGAGGAGTTGCGTATGGTCCTATTGGCTGGAATAAAGTCTTTTAATTGGCTCAGCTATAAACTATGTCTGAGTGATCATCTCTCTTGAGCTCCAAGCAACAGTGTGTATATTCTCTCTCTCTCTCTCTCTCTCTCTCTCTCTCTCTCTCTCTCTCTCTCTCTCTCTCTCTGTCCCTCCCTCTCTCTTCTGCTCTCTGACTCTCACTCTCTCAGATCTACATATAATTCCTGTATCACCTACACAATTCCTCTTTTTAATTGTGTTTTTACATCATGATTTTACCTATAAATTGAGTTGGAGACAAACAAAATTAATGCTTTTTTACATGAGTTATAAATTATCAGCAGGGCCACTACTTCAAAGAATGCAAGCAGACAAACATCAGATAGGAAAGAAAGGTGCCCTGAGCCTGGATCAGCATCCAACACAGAGGTTGAGCTTTCCTGATGCTATTGGTTGAGAAAGTCTAGGTAGTAAATCTGGATTCTTACACCAGAGCCATGTGCATCACCAGGAATGTTTGTTTTCTCTATTCTTCTCCAGCTACAGATATTGTCAGCACAAACCTAGACATATCTGATAAAAGAAAATCTCAATTAAAGGATGGCCTCCATTTAATCATCCGGTGGGTGTGTCTGTGGTATCTTTTCTTTATTGACACTTGATGGGGACGGCTGGTACTAGCTCTGGGAATTCATCTGAGGTGTATAAAAAAGCAAGCAGAACAAGGCATAGGAAGCAATCTAGTAAGCAGTAATAGTTTCTGTTTCACTTTCTGCCTCTAAGTTTCTGCCTTGCTTTAGCTCCTACCCCAAATTCTCTTAATGATGGATTGTTATCATGACATGTATACCAAATCAACTCCTTCCTATACACATTCATTTGGGTCATGGTGTTTGTCCCAGTAGTAGACAGCAAACCAGGACACTATACACTCTAATAAAGGAAGCTTCTCCTGTTGGGTTCTTAGGGGCTGGGACATTTTTCTTCTACAAAGATCAAATATCTGCATTAATTTGGTACGGCCTGATTCATGCTGTTTCTAGAGAAGCAAAAGGAAGACGAGCTTCAAAGGTTTCCTACACATACTTGTGCTAGACTGTGAGAACCACATGAAATAAACAGATTAAACCAGATTTTTTCTAGCTCATGGTTTACAGGTGCCAGTCTGTGGTCACCTGGCCCTGTCATCCATGGCTGTGCATTGAGGTGGAACACTGAAGCAAGAGTGGCTAAATAAAAGCACAGATGTTAGCTCACAGAGCCCAGAAGGCAGAGGAAAACAGTGCCCCAGGAAAGACTATAATGCCCAATTATATGTTGCTAAGTAATTTGTCCATTAAAGCCACACCTCCAAAATCTCCCCACATCTCTAATAATGTCATCAAATTGTGAATCAATTAATATATTAAGCCACTCATTAAATCAGAACCTGAATGACACAATATTTTTCAATGACTTGACCCACAGTTAAAGGCAAGATTCAATACATGAGCATTTGAGTGACATTTAGGACTGCTTTTGATCCAAGCGTGGGTCTCCATCCTCCTACATCTCTGCCTCTCCTCTCCTACCTCCTCTTCCTCCTTTTCCTCTTCCTCTCCTTACCCCTCCCACCTTAGCTCCTCCCAACTTGTAGGGAAAGTATGCTGCTACACTTAGAAATTTATCTTGAACCTTATACATATAGAGAAGTAATTTTCAATTCTAGGGACTTGAGACTCTGTCTTCTGATCAAAACTATTTTAGATGACAATGTTCTGATTCTCTTGGGTGTATGTAAGAATCTACAATGTCAATAAAACATCAACATAATTAAAATATGGATTTTTGCCATTATGGTATTGTGATTACCCAAAGAAATCTCTGCTTAGAAACTATAGGATTATGTAAAGTAGAATGAGTTATGGTTTACTCAAGTGTGCTGATTCTTTATCTTACAAAGTCAAATCTTAGTGAGATGTTGCCTTTTGAACAGATACCACAGCTCTCTAGCAAAGATCATACTGTAAATCGCATCTGCAAAGACGGGAATCATTTTGTTACCTCAAATTCTTTAATTACTTCAGCAAAACATCTACATGAAAATATTTGTTCCTGCAGTTTGTGTTCTTATAGACATGTCTACCTATGAAGAAAACTCCTTTGGTGGGCATAAAACTCAGAGACCGAGACATTGTTACCTGAACTATAAAAGGAAGCTGGGAGAAATTGTGCAAGGATGTGTTGCTCCAGGGACAGACCATGGAGAGAGCAGAGGCAGGCCTTCTCTGGATATTAGTCTGAGCATGTGTAGAGAAGTTCTTCCATCATTCTGAACACATGGTTGATTCCTTGCTGGTTATAATATCCACAACAAAAGCAATCAGTCCAAATTAGAGAAAGATAATGGTGTTTTTATGAAGTAAGACTCCAGGAGGAAAAAAGAAATGGATTTCATGATTCTGATCAAATTAGCAGGTCAGGCTGGGAGAGATTAGTGGCACAAAAAAAAAAAATGTTTCTTTCTCAAAGTAAAACCACAATTAGGGTACAGGAACTTCCCCAAAAAGGAGTTTGGGGGGATAATGAGGATCTGGAAAGAGTTGAAAAGGGGGAAACTATGATCAGAATATATTGTATGAAAAATATTTTCAATAAGAATGTCAGTGTTCTCAAATGAGGTTTATCATATTAGAAATGAAGGAAATCAGTGGGAACGTTTCCATCAATATAGTGCGTGTGGTTGCTATTCTTCAGATTAGGGATGGGGTCAGACCTAGACAGACCCCTAACAAGAAGACAGAAACAGAAAGAGACCACAAATAGATAATGAATTTGGCAAAGTAATTTCCAGCTTCTTCCTCACTCTGATGATCTCAAATCAAAGACTGTAGACTTGTTCTCCACCAGTCAGGTCCCTCTTTTGTGGCTGATTAGTGCAGGCTGATCAAATGGTCTCAAGGATAAACCGGATATGATTACCCAAAGCTGTGGGCATATCACATTTCCTTCTAAACTGTCCAATTCTGTTACAGGGAAGAGACCTATCCCTGGCCACCAAAACCATATAAAACTACCAACATTCCAAGAGAGAATGGACTACAGCTTCCTAAGACTCCCCTCTACTTTGCTGTTTTTCTCACCATGCCTTGTCTTTACCATATGCATACGTGTGTGTCTATGTGTGTGTGTGTTTCTTTGATTTTAATAAATTAGTTTGTTTTGTTTTAACCTTTTGCAGCTGTCTTCAGTGTCTCAAATTTTCACTGCTGTCACCTGCTGTGCTCAAGAGTTGTCTGGCCTTTCAATTCTTTAATTGGCAGATAGATTGAACAAGATTCAGATCCCACGAAAATAAAATTAGCATTAAATGTATAGAAAAAGTTGAAGGTTTATTGATGATATTAGCAACAGTTACATTTTAGTGCTCCGTTTATTGTACTTTCTATTTAGCCTACAAAATCTTTTTTATAGTATTTTCATATGCCGTATCACTTCATTCATAATCAACCCTGTTCTTATTGCTCTTCATGATGGTTTGTTCTTCCCCCTAAAGACACTTCCTTTAACGTTATTCCAATAAACATGGGAAAGCATTCCATATCACGATCCATCTGCAAAATGCAAACCAACAATATGGAGATGCCATCTCACCCCAGTCAGAACGAATTTCATAAAGAACATTAAATAAATGCACGGTGACAAATACTTAAATATACCATAAAAGAAATGTTGAAAAGTTAGGGAAAAAGCATATTTGAACTCAAATTCTCATTGGATTTGGATGCTGTATATGGTTATAGAATGAGAAATGTTTAATTTCAGGAATATTTAACTACTGGTCCAGAAAAATAAGAGGATCAAAACATCAAAAATTTAAGTTTGAAAGAAGGGTAAAAGGAGTAAATTGAACATGGTTGTAGACAATGACCAGGCACTAAACTAGTCTTTTCACTACAGGTGACAAACCTTTACAAAGAGAAGCATTAATAGAACTGGCCTTCTACTTCCCCAGGCCTTTAAGAAGGGAATTCAAAATAAGACATAACACAAATGTTCTGTGGGTACCATTTAACATTAAAAAGAATAAAACAGTTCATGTATTATTCAGCTGCCGGGATAAAAGGAGAGAATTACTCTGTGTGCAAACAAAGTCTCTCATGCATGAAAATCTATATACTGGATGAGTTCACTTCTCCAACATTCATCTTAAAAACAAAAGCAGGAATCGAATGGGAAAACAAGGCTGAAGGGGAGAGGGGCGGGAGGTCAGCAGGAAAGGCTGGATATGCAATACTTTGTCATGAACACCCTCATCATAGTATCATTCTATGATAATAGCAATATTGTTACTTTATTATGTCACTCAAACTAAAAATAAGTGCACCAGAAAATCAGGCTTTGGCATCTTGGAAAATAGAGAAATATAAATGAGGTTACCACTCTCAGAGCAGTGTCCACAGGCAAGTCCCTCCTTCAATTCATTGCATGTTTATGATTTGTCATCGAGGTTTACCAGATGGCTCAACATAAAATCCATTACACTGTGGATATGATTCTATTTTCTCTTTTGGATCCAGGTCTACATAGAAAATCTTCATCAAAATAACTTTATTAGCTCTTTGCAGAGATAAAGTGCCCAACAAAATGCTTAATAATTGATAACATACAATGTGAGCATCCTGTGATTCTGGTTTCTACCGTTCCCACACAGTGTGAACTAGCTCATTAAGCAAGAGTCCCCGCGTACAAAGTCCTTTCCTCATTACCCAGTGTTTGTTCTCCCTGTTCACTTCCGTCACTGAAAGGCCTTGAAATCTAAACCAGCCAGTGATCATTTCCAACCTTTATACCTGACTGTTCTGACTGTGAGACCTCATTAACACAGACCTTATTAAACTCACTCAGAATGATAAGACTTGCAGAACAAAAATTCTCTGAACAGAGTTACGGATGAATAAATAACAGCTCCACGAAATGACTATCGAAGGGCCAATATTTGAATAACTAGTAATGATGATAAAATCTAATAAAATTTAGTGTTACATAACAAAAAACTGCTTGACAAACAAGCATGGGCAAAATCAGGCAGGCAGAGCACAGTGTGACATCATGCAGAAAACACTAAGAGGTAAACTTCAAGATACTGCTTATGGCAGGAAGGACAATTGGGGAAGGAAGGCTGTAGGTAGGTCATTACTCTTCTTGAGTGTGCAAAAGATTCAAAACAAAACTGAGTCAGTGAGTTAAAACTAAAGCAAATAAGTTAAAATACACATGACTAGTTCATATTTTCTCTAAAATTTAAGTTCTGCCTAGCAATTAATTTTTCAGATACCAACACACGTATATCCCTAATAATATGTACATAAGCATACAATGTATTCATTTATAAGTATGCAAAAAGGCACACATGTGCAAAAGCACATAGGTTCACAGTGCATATTTCAGTATGATATTCCCTGGAATTTAATACAAATAAATAAATGAAAGTAAATGTATTCCATGAGAATATCCCTAAACCTACTTTAAAATTAAAATAATTCACATTACAAAACAATATATCTAACAAACCCACATGCATTTAGGAAAGAACATAAGCAATTATTTTAATTCATACTTGCATGTGCATATACATTCACATATGCATGTGTTTATATAGGTGTGTACATAAATTTCTATATATAAGTATACTTGCACTTGTATATTATTTTCATATACATCCAAGAATACTGCATTGAGGATTCTGGAAAGGCACACACCACACTGGAGGATAGGGTTGGGAACTTCCTAGGGGGATGTATGTGATATGATGACATACGCTGGCACCACCTCTGAGATGATCCACAAGTTACTTTCCTGCTATAATTTAATTTTAGGTGCAAGAGTACAATAGATATTTTGTATCTTGTTTTATCTGCATGTAAGTACATCTCAGGATTTGATGAGAGGTGGAAAGAAGGGTCAAAAGATCTCTTGTCATTGTGTCAGTAAATAGAGAAGCTTCTCTGAAGCTTCGGCCAATCTGTCTGTCAGAGAATGACAGCCCCTGTTTCTGAATAGTGTCAACAGAATCGGCAGTGTTCTTGGGTTTCCAACTTTGAAAATCTTTGATAAAGTCCCTGCTGGGTTATGTCTCCCACGCATCTGCCGCTTGTGGGAGGAATTGTGCCCACTTTGTTTTGTGTGCAGGTCTGTGTGTATCTCCACTGCTTAACCTTGGTACCCTGGACCATTAGACTTTTAGACTTTCTGTCATGCATTTATATACTTCATATACTCTAAACAGTAATAAATTGAATTTGAACATGTTGGCAACACTGGAAGCTTCCAGTTCATAGGTTAATTTTATAGTGACTTTTGTCACATTCAAGTACATTTTGGTTTGCCCCATTTGCCCTTGATTCCTCACAAAATAAAAAACTCTCATTTGTGATTTAACTGCAAATGTATTTTCTAGACCCATGTTCAAAATGAATATTTATGTGTATTCTTTTAGTATATTTTTAAAGTTTTAGTTATTTTAGTTAAGATAGATTTACATCACTGACCCCATGACTTTCCTCCCTCCAACCCCTTCCATCTATCCTCCACTGAACCCTTCCCATACCTCCCAATGCTCAAATTGATAGCCTCTTTGTCTTTATTATTGTTAGTATATATATATTATAATATATATATATATAATACATATATATATATCTGTGTATCTATGTGAATGTTCAAATATACATAAATAAGGCCTGCTGAATCCATTTTTGTTGGTGGTGTGTTTGTGGCTTCAGGACTGATCAGTCTGCATTTGAGAAGCAATATTTTATTTTTAAATAACATTTTTAATATACTTTCTTCTATTTGTAGCCCAGCTTTGTTTTATTTACCATTTGATATCACAGGAGCTTATTTCTGTGACTCCTTAATATTACTGACTCAAAATAATGCCTTTATTATTAATTCACTCAATTTCATGATTAAAAAAAAAAGATTTCCACATTCTCTTTTTCATTATGTCTCGTTTAAGTGGCTGGCACCTCTCTATATATCCATAACAAAGCATTTTAATTAACCTGATGTTATAAATATGCCTTGCTACTCCATATAGAAAATTTAAGTCATATTTTGTATTTTACATGGATCATTACTCTTAGACATGGTTTTAGAAATTTTTATAATTAAGTCATCAGGATAAATGCAAGATGTTTTTGGAAAACTCACTGATTCTTATAATTACAACAGATTTGTTCTTCTCGCTACTGAGTCCATGCACATGATAAATGCTGAGTTCTCTGTGTCTAAGGTAAAGACAACTTACATAGTTTAGAAGGCTTAGAGAGAAGAAATATTCAACATTCTGCTATAGAGTTTCTTATAGAGATTTTGCGGGAGTTTGAGCAAAATTATACATAGAACTATTGTCCCTCATGTCTGATGGCTACCATTTTATGAAATACACTTTTCCCACCCTTGCCAGTCTACCACTTAGAGTTTCAATGGCCATGCTGGGAACTTGTCAAGCACACTGCCATGAGTCACTAGGACTAGACTACGTGAGCTGCTGAGACCTTGTAGCAGGTTCCTACTCATGGGTCCTAAACAGAAGGAGTCTTTAGTTCACAGCTTCCGAATAGATTCATGTGGAAAAGTAGATCTATTGTCTGAATATCAAAAGCAGTTCACTTTGGCCAGGAGTGAACTTCAAACCCTTTTGTGCTGTTTGAAGACACATGTGTGTGTTGTGCAAAAGAATATGATGTGAGTTTATTACAAGTTGTCTGTCTTCATCACAATCATATCATATCTCATAAAGTCTTATTATATGCGCTTGGACTTTTCTCCAGTGTAATTACAGCATAAATTATTGTCCATAGCTATAGTACTTTCTTCATCAGGATTGTTTAATAGTTGTGCAGTCTGTCATCCTGCATTGACATCCAAGCTTGCTCTTAGGGAGTGCCACCTGAACATTTACTTAAGTGAAATAGAATTATATCACATATATGTATGTGCAGATGAGTGTGCCATATGGACAATTTGGAGCAGAAAGGGATCTGTCAAGACAGAATTTTTCACTTCCTTTCCTCTATTTACTACTCCAAGTTTCTCTCCTTCAGCCCTTCCCATGTCTTCCCTACTCAAGCTAATCACCTCTTTTCCTTTAATCAGTGTTACACACATATAAGTATGTGTATGTTTGTACAAATATAAAAATACAGCCTACAGGATATGGCAGACTGGTCATTCCTGAGCCCATAAACATAGTTGTAATTGTTTTTAATTCTAGAATGATCAGCTAATCTCTCTTTTTTTTTTAATTTCTAGGTCATAAATTGCACAATTTTGTATATTTATCTTTTTTTTTCTTTATTGAAATATAACTAAAAGCTATGAGATTCACTCATTTAAAATAAATGGTTTGTGTTGAGCGTGCCTGTCGTAGTGAAGTGTGTGTCTTGAATGCACAGGTCCTGTGTTCAGTACCCAGCAGAGTAAAATACACATGCAATGATGTTAGCACAGCACAGCTGTGTTCTAACCACTGCAATCAACGGGAGAGTGGTATATACCCTCTGAAAATCACTCCCAAGCCCTCTCAATCAGAGAAAACCTAATTTACACTCAGTATCTAGAGTTCATCATTCTAGACATTTCACATAAATGGAGTCATGATTTGGGGTATTTTGTGACTTATTTCTTTCATGTATTTTTTAAAATAAGTTTCCGTGTGTTGTAGGGTGTGTGTGTGTGTGTGTGTGTGTGTGTGTGTGTGTGTGTGTATTAGGTGACATGCATGTCCATTGTGCGCAGATGAGTGTTCATTGTACACAACTTGAAGCTCAAAGGGAGATGTCAAGTGGCTCAGTCTGCCACTCTGAGTGTATAAATTTTTACTATGCCAAACACCGTCAGAATGTATTGATATTTACATTTTAAACATATTTGTATCAAATTACATTCAAATGTCATAAAAGACCATATTAATGTCGATTATCACAAATGTTACAGTTTTTTGCTCTTAACAATTTAAATATTCAACAGCACTAAATATTTTAAACAG